>JARHVA010000078.1:6087500-7287500 GCA_037957365.1 Torreya grandis
GAGGAGATGAAGGATCTATCCAAGCTAAAGATGGAAAAATTACATGGTATTCTTATGGCATATGACATGCAAACTAAACAAGAGAAACTCTCAAAAAGGGAAGATACTTTCAAGACATCAAATAAAGATAAGGCTAAGATTAAAGAATCAAGTGACAGCTCTAAAGATGATGAATATGACAATAGAGCTCTATTCATTTGCAAGATGAAAAAGGGCATAGGTAGATATCAAGGAAAATTACCTTTTAAATGTTTAATTGTGGAAAGATTAGACATTTTGTAGCTAAGTTCCTAGATAAGAGTAATGGTGATAATGAATAAGTAAGTTATACTTACAAGAAGAATTTTAAAAGAAAATTCAAGAAAGGATTCAAGAAGAAGAGTTTATACTCTAAATATCCTAGCTCAGCCAAAGATAATGGAGTTAGTGATTCAGATGAAGAATAGATCTTATTCATGACCATACATGAATATGCCTCTATAATTAAAAGTATAGATGATCAAGATGAATATAAGGTGAATCTGGAAGGAGAACTCATTTTTTCCTTAGAAAAATTAAAATCTCTTGAGAAGAAGAATTAAATATTGAAGTGTCAAATCAAGAAAAATAAAAAGGAGTCAAATGAAATAATTGAAGATCTACAAGCACACATTGAAGAAGCCAAAAATATTGAATAATATTTAATAACTCATTTAAAAAAATTAAGTGAATAATTTGAAAGGTATGTTATTAAAATTACCTCTTTAAATGTAGATCTTAAGAAAATAAATAAAGCAGTCTATGGTAGAGAAACCAATGATTCAAAATTTGAGAATATAACTAATATGTTGAATAAGATACTATAAAGTCAAGATCAATGTCAGATAAGATAGGTATCAGATTTGAAAAGGAGAAATGGCAGGCCAATAATTTCATAGACAAGGTTAACATATAAAAATTAAAGAGCTATGCTAAAGCTCTTACAAAAGAGAAAATGAAAAAGGAAGAAGTTAAGAATACAGAGGATATCTCAAATAAAGAAGGTTGGAAGGAGAATAGCTACAAAAGGAAATTAGGTCAAATATACACAAATAAATTCTATTTTTATGGTTACTATTTTTATTTTAATGGATATGCATAATAAAATAAAATGTCAAAAAAGGGCTAACAATTTCAGAAACAAGGAGAAGGAAACTCATGCAGAGTCAAGCAAAAGCCACAACTCTTTTGCTCCTCTATCAAGCTTTAATGACGAGGCCATAATATGTTAGAAATGTAATAACTTTAGACACATAGCCTAGTATTATAGAAACATATTTGAGTCAGTCAAGAAGGACTAGAGTTTTAAGGCTCCATTCATCAAGAAGAAAGGTTAGTTAGCTTCATGGCATAAGAAACAACCTGAAAACTCTATGTTAGTCCAGACAACTTTGCATGCAAGAAATTAAGAAAATCCATGGTTCATTGACATTAGATGTTTGAGGAACATGATAAGAGATAAGATCAAGTTCATAAGCCTAAAGAATATCAATGGTGGCACAATGAAATTTAGAGACATTACTACTGCTAGAATTGCCAAAAAGGGTACATTAAGTTTTGATAATGGTAGAAATAAGACTAAAAATGTTCTATATGTAGAAGGTCTTAAGCATAATCTTTTGAGTATAATTCAAATGTGTGATTAGGGACACACACTAATTTTTTATGTAGAATGTTTTGAAATTATGAGAAAAGATTCAGATGTGTTGATTATAGATACCCAAAGGATAGGCAACAATTTGTATATGTTATTAGATATCAAAGGTCAAAAATGTTGTTTAAGTCAAGTTGACAAAAGTTGGATATTGCAAAAGAGAATGGGACACATAGATTTTGACAATATTGTCAACATTATCAAGAATCAAGAAGTTAGAGATCTTCCAAATATTACAAAGCCCTCTAACACACTTTGTGAACCATGTCAACATGGTAAGCAGGTTATAAGATGGTTCAAAAAAAAAAGAATACTCAACCACTCAGATGTTAGAGTTTTCTCACACTAATTTATTTAAACCTATGAGAACTCAAAGTACTCAAGGTGAGAAATATTTCATGTTGCTTATTGATGATTTTACATGTATGACTTGGGTGATGTTTTTGAAGAAAAAATCAGATGCTTTCAGCCACTTCAAAGCATTCAAGGATTTTTTTGATAATGAAACTAATTTGAATATTAAGTGTCTAAGATCAGATCAAGGAGGAGAATTCATGTCAAATGAGTTTATTGAGTATTATGAAGACCATGGGATAAAGAGACATTATTTAATAACTAAAACTCCATATTAAAATGGAGTAGTTGAG
Organism: Torreya grandis; assembly: GCA_037957365.1. Taxonomy (NCBI): domain Eukaryota; kingdom Viridiplantae; phylum Streptophyta; class Pinopsida; order Cupressales; family Taxaceae; genus Torreya; species Torreya grandis. Next base: position 6,089,820 of record JARHVA010000078.1, read on the forward strand.
TAGAAAAATAGAATAGTTTAAGAGATGGTGAGGACAATGCTAAATGAATCCAAGATACTAGATAAATATTGGAGAGAGGTAGTAGGCATAGTAGTGCACATTTAGAACAAAGCATTGTTAATATTTAATAGTGACAAGACTCCCTATGAGCTACGGAAAGACAAACTAGCTATAGTTGATTACTTTAGAGTTTTTGGTAGCAGATGTTTCATAAAGAGAATCAATGAAAAATTGGTTAAGTTTGAGTCTAGAACAAATGAAGGTATATTTATTGGATATTCTTGAAAAAGTAAAGCTTATAAATGTTATAATAAAATAACCAAGAAGATTGTTCAAAGTGCAAGTGTTAGGATAGATGAAGATATAGCATAAAGAGCTAGTGATCCAGTTGACACTCTTAAAATCATTGAAGAAGAAGATTTTGAATAAATAGATGAGGATGAGAAGAAGGAGAAAAAAGACATCAAGACCCCATCCAAATATGTTCATAGAAATCATAATAAGAGTGACATCATCAGGAACATAAATGAAGGAGTTTGCACCAAAGGGATGATGGTAAGTGAATCTAAGCAAGTTAATTTTTCTTTGTTATCCAAAATTTAGCATAGAAAATTTTTAGAAGCTAGGCATGATGAGCATTGGTTAAGGCAATGGATGAAGAATTAAATTAGATAGAAAAATAATGATACTTGGAAATTAGTGCCTAGACTAAAAGATCAAAATGTGATAGAAATAAAATGGGTATACAGAAATAAGTTGAATGAAGATGGTGAAGTTATTGAGAATAAAGAAAGGTTAGTATGTAAAAGATATGCTCAGATTGAGGGTATTGATTTTGAAGAAACTTTAACACTAGTGGCAAGGCTAGAGGCTATTAAAATCTTTCTTGCATATGTATTGTTTAAAAATTTCAAAGTGTCTTAGATGGATGTCAAGTCTACCTTCTTAAATGAGAATCTAGAAGAGGAGGTCTACATTGAGTAGTCTAAGGGATTTAATCTCTCAAATGATAGTAACCATGTATGCAGATTGAAGAAAGAACTATAAGGATTGAAACAAACTCCCAGATATTGGTATGCAAAACTTGATAAGTACTTGCAAGATCAAAGATTCAAGAGAGTTTTTACTAATAATAATCTCTAAATAAAAATAGCAGGTGGGCATCAATTGATTGTTGTGGTATATGTTGATGACATAATGTTTGGAGGAAACATTGAAAAGATGACAAAAGAATTTTTTGATAATATGAAAAAAGAATTTGAGATGTTTATGCTTGGATAATTGTCATTTTTTTTAGGGTTGCAAACAATATAGTTAGATAAAGGAATTTTCATATCTCAAAGTAAATATGCCAAGGAAATGTTGAAAAAATTTAGTTTTATGGATTGTGCACCAGTTTCCATACCAATGGGTATAGGGAACAAGGTGAGTAAGGACAAAGATTCACCTATTATAGATCAATATTTTTATAGATCTATGATTGGTAGTCTTTTATATTTAACATCATCGAGGCTAGACATCATGTATGTAGTAATCATAGTTACAAGATATTATGCAACACTGAAAGAGAGTCATGTTTAGTTGGTGAAGATAATATTTATAGATGTCAAGGGGACATTTGATTATAGATTATGGTATCCCATAGATAGACATTTCACTTTGGTTGCTTATATAGATTCAGATTGGTTAGGTTTCTTGGATGATAGAAAAAGTACAAGTGGAGGAGCTTTTTTCCTCAGTGATAGCTTAGTATCATGGCTAAGCAAAAATTAGAATTTAGTATCACTTTCTATAGCTAAAGTATAATATATTTCAATGGTATTATGTTATACTCAAGTGATTTAGATGAAGCAAACTTTGGAAGATATCAAGGTAAAATATGATGAACCTATTTATATTTTTTTTGATAACACAAGTGCTTTAATATTTTTAAGAATCTAGTGATGCATTAAAGAATAAAACATATTCCTATTAGATATCATTTCTTGAAAGAGTAGGTTGTAGATCAAAAATTTAAGATGGAATATATTAGTACTACATAATAGATTACAAATATTTTTACAAATGAACTACCAAAAGACACATTTGAGTATCTATGACAGAAGTTGGGAGTAATTTCTTTTACTTCCTACCATTGAGGATTAGCATCAGTTGAGGGGGAGCTAAGTGTTAGCTGTAATATAATCCCTTTACATTTATTTCAAAGGGGGATAAGAACAAGAAATAAGTATAAGAACAAGTATAGGGAATAGGTGCAGAAATAGGTACAAGAATAGGTATAGGGAATAGGTACAAAAATAGGTAAAAAAATAGGTACAAGATGATACAGTAAGGGGTAGTTACTGTATGTGTAGGTTGGCATGTGTAGTACAAGTTTTAGGATGTGCTAGTTTCAATTTGGGGTTACCATCAATGACAAAGGGGGAGATTATTGGAAATATTGTCATTGATGTCAAATGTCTAGCATTATTGGTGACAAAGGCTCCATAGCATTTAATGGTGTTTCTAATGTTCATACCTTGGATAATGTGTTTTAATATTTATTTAATATTAAAAAATATATTTTTGGTTGCATAAAGTCAAAAGAGGGCCCATGAAGAAGTCAAAGAGTCATAAGGTAAATAAAAAATAGATATGGGATGCATTTTCCCATGAAGAGTCATCTTGAGGAATTCTAAGAGTCACCAAGTGAAGAAAAAAAAGGAAGGGCATAATTTCTCACGAAGGGAAACTTTGAGTAATAAAAAAATTCACCAAGATAAAGATAAAAGGGGAAAGGATGCATTTTCTCATGAAGGGTCACCATATGACTTTTCAAATGTAAGGATTCGAAGGGTCATACAAGTTTGGTGCCATTTTTAATGAGGAGTGAATAGTCATAAAGGGTGAATGCCAAAGGTCATTTGAAAAGCTCTAAATAAAGGCTTGGGAAGTCATTTTCTATATGAAAGAGAGTGCATGGTTTCTAATTGCTTTATATAAGAAAAGAGGAGAGAATAGAAAGAGATATTATAGAGTTATATCATTTGTTGAGAAAGCAACATTGAGAGATAGTTGTGTTTTATACACAAGAGGGGTTACTACTCCTATGGGTTGGTGATCACAAATACTTGAAAGGGGTTAGTGCTCTTGTGAGTTGGTGCTCACAAATAGTTTTTGTGTTGGTGCTCAGCCAAGGGTTTGGTGCTCCTAAAAGATAGTGCTTGTAAACTTTGTAATTTGAGTTGGTGATATTTTATATACTTGAGATTGTTCTCCATGGTTTTTCCCACTTTGGGTTTCTACATAAAAAATCTGGTCTCTCTCTCTTTCTCTCTCTCTCGTGTGGTGCATATTATTTTAGTTTTATTACATATCTTGAATGAATGGTTAAGTGGAGTTTGATTAAGTAAAATATTTATAAGATATATGATATACTAATTCACCCCCCCCCCCCCCCCTCTCAGTATATCTCATGCTTAACAAGCACTGCTTATATCACTGGTTCCAATCTATGAAACTTATCCCAATAAAAATGCCCGATGAAAATATTGCATAAACTATGCTAATCAAATTTATTATCAAAATACTAAAAAACGTTTTCCTCCCAAGAGCTTTTTTTTATGCTCTGATACCAAAAATGATGCACTAGCATCAATATTTTATTTCAATTTTATACTGCCCAATCAAAATCCAAAAATGTGTTTATATGATTTAAACCCAATTCATCCTTCAACTCCCATAATAAATTAAAATCATTTAAAGTTACCAAAAATTACTCTGGCACAAGAAAGACCACAAAAAATATAAAATGATAAATTACTTACAGCATCAACAACTCGCTTCCTACTAGATCTTCTTTTAGAAAATAAGGTTTTTCCCTTATAAAGTAAAATCATTAAAATATTGCTAATTCTCTGGTCAATATATTAACTCAAGTAGACTAGTGAGTAGAAATGGTATCTAGGGCATATGCCACAACACAATTAAAATTAATATACCAGATCACTACAATATACTATTATGGGAAAAATAACAATTCCATTATATTTAGTATAGTCTTATTATTATTATGGGCAACCTCACATAATTCATTGATAGACTGGATAATTTGGAATAGAACAATGTATCCACATTGCTTGTAATATCAATTCTCATAATTAATACTACAATGTTAATCTCCATATAATGCATTGTATGAAACTTTTGTTTATAGAAGAATGATGTTGCCACAATGATAATAGTCAAATTATATTAAAATTTATATCAATATTTTAGCATTTACATTATTTAGAAACTATCATAGTATTTAAACATGCTTTATTGATACATTTTTTATAATAACAGGCCTCACGACCGCCTCCACTTCTCTTACATCACTCTTATCTTTTTACTCTATATCCTTCACTTCTTATGTTTTTTCCTTTACTTTATTAAGCTCCTCCAATTTTTCTTCAATATTTATCCTTTCCCAACAACTACGCTAAACTTGGTTTCAAAATATTTATGATACTCAATAACTTGAAGACTTATTAAGGACAAACTTTATATATTTTATTCTTACGTAGGATATCACCTTTCTAGAAGGTGATGGGATGTTTATCATAAACATTATATAATAAATTTCTAGGATTATTACCTAACATCTTTGATTTTCATAAGGTTTTATAGTATTTACATCATGATAGACTTATTCTAAGACAAGTAGAGCCTTTAGAGGTTTTCCCTAGGACCTTTAAATATAATTTGGCATATTTACATTATGTTTATCTTGATGCTCCTACATCACATACTCAATTTCAAAATCATAATCCTAATTTTTTATTACCCACTTCTGTTATCTCTCATTGAAATACTTCTACTCCAATAAATATTTAAATCTATTGTGATATGTTCTGACAACAAATTTTCCACCTACCAAATACTTCCTAGACTTTACCAAAGCATGCATAATGACAAGCATATAATTATCATAAGTGTATTAAAATCTCTCCACATCATGGAGCTTCCTGATCTCATGCGAAATGGGGTGCCTATTATACATAATCATAGTGCCTATCCCCACACTTGATGCATCACACTCCAAAATAAATGTCTAAAATAAATAAGGAAATGCTAAAATAGGACAAGTGCTCATTACCTTCTTAAGCTTGTCGAATGTGCATTGAACCTCATCCATCTATTATAAAGCTCCTTTCTTAGTGATATCTATATGATGTATACCCAATTTAGAATAACCCTTGACAAACCTTCTGTAGTAATTGCAAAGGTCGAAGAATCCACTCAATTTTATCAATGTCTTTGATGGTAGCCAATCCAAGATGGCCTAAATTTTATTTTGATGAAACTTCAATCCATCAACACTAATAATATGACCCAAGTAAAGGATCTTTTTCATGCCAAAATCACACTTAGAAGCTTTCATGAACAAAGACCATGCCTCCATAATACCCAATACCTCATCAAGATGCTTGAGGTAATTTTTTCATGTCTTATTATATATCATAATATCATAAAATAATACTAGTAAAAACATTTTTAGCTTCTTGTTTAATATATAATTCATCTAGGACTAAAATGTATCAATAACATTGGTCAAATTGAAAATCATGAATAGAAACTCATAATGGCTATAATGACATCTAAATATCATCTTGTGTATGTCTTGCTCATGGACTTTGATATGATGATACCTAGAGAGAATATCAATCTTCAAAAAATACACATCCCCATGAATCTCATATAACAACTCATTGATCCTAGGAATCAAGTACCTATTCTTTATAGTCTTTCTGTTGAGTACATGATAATCAATGCACATATACATGGTCACATCCTTCTTCAAAAAAATAACTAAAGAAGCAAAGGGACTAGAACTAGGACTAATGTGACCCATATATAACAACTCCTTGATTTCTTTCTCAATTTCCTCTTTGAATCTCTTAGGGTGTTGATAAGGAGTCATGATAATGGGATTAGATCCCTCTTATAGCTCTATAACATGCTCAAATTCCCTATCAAGTGGTCTAGTAAGAGGAATCTCACTAAAAACCACAATATGATTATCCAATATGGATTATATATCCACATGATACCAACCATCTATATTATAAGGGTTGTGAGAAGAGATCAGTCATTAGGCTATCCAAGCCACCTCTCTAGGTTAGACTAGTGCATCGATCCTTTTTGCAGTAGCCAAACTAGGATATCCATTATACATTGCTTAAATAACAACCTTTTTTCCCTCATGCCTAAACTTGAGCTTCATAGTCTATAAGTTTTGGGAATAATTTCCAAGGGAGTGAAACCATTGAATACTAAAAACCATATCTATATTCCTAATTATGATAACATAAAAATCAGGATTCACCTGATGGTCACCCAAGGTAATGCTCAACTATGAAATTTTCTTCTTGAATCTCATGGTAAATTCATCAACAACCATAACATTAAACCCTAGAAATCCCTCTATCTAAAATCCTCTTTCCCTCACCTGACATTCATCTATGAAATTATGGGTTGCCCCACTATCAATCAAAACTATCACACATTATCCTTGAAAGAATCCCTTCACCCTAAAAAGGTGATATATAGGGATTATTGAAAGAGAATACATAGTTCCTCTTAGAGTTTCACCTATAGTCTTCTCCTCATGGTCTACATCTACCTCTTCCTGATCACTATATGAGATAAAATTTGTCTTCACCTCATTCTCTTCCTCACAATTATAAGTGACCTATATATAATGTACCTTGCCTCTCCCAAGGCATCTGTGTTTGGGTGTCCATGGATATTTAAAATTGAAACAAATTTTATTCCTCCTAAGCCCATTCATGGTATCATTGTCCCTCTTCATATGCATGTATGTAGGTGTATCATTTGTATCAAGGTAGACATGGACTTATTTTTAAAATTCCCTTTAGACTTATTCCAATATAAGAGATTTCAAGGTATATAAGTCTCCAAATCAAAAGCTTTATTGATAACTTATTGTAAAGAGTAAGGGTTGAATGTCTTCACAAGACCCTGGATATTCTGAGACAATCCTTATATGAAGAGAACCATGAGCCTTGTCTTTGAAATATTAGTTACCTTGATAGATAATTTTTGAAAATAAAAAACATATTCATCCAAATTACCTCTTTGATTGAGATGATCTAACTCTCAAAATTATTCTTCAAGATCCCTTCTGTCAAATATTTCAATCAACATTTTATAGAGTTCATCATATGATCTGATTTGATCATGATTCTGAGTGATTAATCCATGGCACCAAAAATCATGTCAACACCTTCAAAATAAAGGGTAAAAACTTGATAGATTCCTCCTCTGCCATTGGCTTAAGAGATAAGTACGTGTCTAATTTATGAAATCATGCTCTATAAATACATTTATTAAATCCATTAAAAATAGAAAGAGTTATCTTATCCAAAGTATGATCTAAATCCTTTTGTTTTGACTTAAATATGGCCTCATGCCTTGTTGTAACTTTTATCTTCCTCATATACATGCAATTTATCAATGTCATTGATTTTCATATCTCAATAGGAAGTGATATATATTCCTCATAAAAATGAGAAACATATTTTGGGAATGTAGTCTCTTCTTCTAGAAGCACTTCTCTCTAAATGAACTTTGGTTTTAGGGGTCTATTTATAAAACCCATTCCCAGATTTCAAGATTCCACCTCTGGTAAATTTTCCATATTATTTGATCTGGAGGTGCTAGCATATCCTTTGTTGTTATTATTGGTAGGCTTGTTCTACATCAACTACAACATCTGGCTATATGGTTTTGTCCTTATACCATCCCATCAATATTTCTTTTTTTCATAAGCTTCTATAGTATATTCTATATCCTCCATTGTTTATTTTGGTTACTTTCTATGCTTTCTTATTCAATATATGGTTTTCCTATCACTAGGAAGCATCACAAAACATAAGACCTACAAGCTGGAAAGATCACCATCTCTGATATCACTAAAATATCCCTTTCAAAATATATTAGAAAAATGTGATTTTTTATTTAATTCAAACCAAATCAAAATACACATAATGTTTAAGATAATAGTATGGAATAAAAACCATTACATTAACTCTCCAATACACACATATTTTACAAGAAAATAAAACTCCAGACAATAAATCTCCAAAAAACACACTGATCTAATATTATGAAATACAACAAACAATGCTCAATATGTATCTTCATGAATCTCTATTGTAACCTCTAAATGATATCACCATCAATAACCAAAGGGTTTTCATCCTCTGATTCAACAACTAATGGGTTTCCATTTACTAATCACCTAGCACTCAAGGGGTTTCATCCTTGAATCCTATAGTTGAAGAATAAGTGCATAAAACCTATAGATAAAATGGTTGTAATGGAAAAATATCCATTAAAAATTGAATGAAATTATAATATATCTTTTTACAAAGGAAAGGGAGAAATAGAGGAATAGTGAAGAGAGAGAAAATAGGGCACAACATTCCTCCTATGGGACAAATTTCTAATAGTGAAAACTTATCACCACGTGTAAGATTCAAAATTGACTCCTCACTTTTAAAAAAATCATCTCCTTCTCTCATTCTTTCTTAATGATGCCTCTCTCACACATGTGAATGGGAATCACTTATGGTAACTTTTCATCATTCACCCATGTGCTCACATGCCTCAAAATGTCCCCAACCTCCTTTTGACTTCTCCACATAGCCACATCATGAAGCCAATAATAATTACACCATTTTTTTAATTTTTCATTTTTATAATAAGAAAAAAATCATGTGATCAAAAAATTAATTAAATTTGTCTCTTAAGTGAATTAGTACACCCACTCCATGCACATACCCTCAAACCCATGTGAGATTCTCCTATGGGCCATGCCACCTTATCCACAAGCCACCTCCTTTGTTGCACCATCACCTATCACATCACCATGAATAGTGACCCCACACTAATATTCCATTACATCACCTATATTAGCCTATAGGAATAAAATAGGCTAATGGTCTTCCATAAATGTCTCATTTAAGAGGAAGAAACATTACACAAAATGATAGTAAGAATGCTCTAACTATATGTTGATTGCTTCCTTTATTCTCTCTTTTGATGATTTTGTGATATTTGGGTAAATTCATATAATTTATATTTATTTTATTTTAATTTTTCAAATTTTTCATCATACACATATACCTTTCCCAACCAAAGGAGTAGGCTTAGTATATTAGTTCTTATTGTTTTTTATTGATTTTATTCACTAATAAATCGACTAACCTATTTTTTAATCTTATTATATAGTAGGTTCCTTATGGAAACCTTAATTTACAAAAATGTGCTAAAACTAAGCCCCCTATGTCAAATTCCTTCCTCCACTTCTTGTCTAAGTATTGCTTTTAATCCTAGATACTCTATCCTAGACATTGCTTTACTTCTTAATGCAATATTTTTATATATTTAATGTAACCCATTACTTTCACACTCCTTCTATGATCCTCATTTATTTTCATAAATTTGGTGTCTTTTCTTAGATTAAATCCATAAATAACTTGAAAAGGCATCTTTCCCATGCTTCTATTAACATAATCATTGTAAAAAAACTTGGCATGTACCAACACCATGTCCCATTGTGTTAGATTTTCTCCTACTATGCACCTCAATAAATTTCTAATGATCCTATTGAATATATATATTTGTCCACAAGTTTTTGTATGGCATGTAAAATTATAATTTAACCTTTCTCTAATTTTATTTCACATTGTATACCAAAAAATGCCTATAAGATTTATGTCTCTATCTAACATCATGTTGATTAGTAGTTTTTTCACCCTTACCACCTCTTTGAGAATAATTTTTGGATATTTATCATGTCAGTATACTTTTTAAAGGTAATTAAATGTGTCATTTTGGAAAATTTATCCATCATGACAAATATTCAATCATTGAATATGCATGTTCTAAGAATCTTAGGGACAAATTCCATGCTTATTTTTTCCCATGGTCTCTCTAGCATTTTTAGGGGTTGATATAAAACTATGTTCTAGATTCTTCCTTTCACCAACTAGAAACTTCTACACCTTTACATATATGCATGTACATCAACACCAATATTTGGCTAGTAATAGCCTTCATACAATAATATGGGCATATTTTCACTTACAAGTCATTTAGATAATCCTCCATGTTGTTTCACTTTGATTAAGTTTTGATGCATTTATCCCCTAGATATACACAATTGTGTACCCTTGAAAATCATCATGTCATAGATTATATAATCTATCCATGGTGTCTAATCTAAGTTAGTCAGGTTTACATATACTTTCCATGTATCTATTTTTATCATCCACATAGAACTCCTTCATTGAATCGAACCCAAATACTTCAATCCTCACCTCCCTCATCATCAATGTTCTTTTTCTCAACGTGTTAGCAACCTTGTTTGGTCTTCCACTTTTCTGCTTCAAAATGAATGTATAACTCTATAGATATTGCACCCACTTCATATGCCTTTGGTTAAACTTCCCTTGGTTTTTAATAATTTTCAATATATGTTTGTTTGTATACAATAAAAAATCCTTTGTTATGTAGTGCCTCCACTTTTTCACCACTTGTATAATGGCATAAAACTCTTGGTCATAAACTAGATATCTACATTTCACATCATTCAAATTTTCACTAAAATAGGCTATGGATCTCCCCTCTTGACTTACTAATGTGCCCATTACTAAAAAACTTGTGTCACAATCAACTTGGAACAATTTGTTGCAGTTTGGAAACACCAACACTGGTTGCTTAATTTATTTCTTATTTAGATACTAGAAGATATGTTTTACCTCCTCAATCTAAAAAATATCTTTCAATATTCAAGATTTTTTATTTATTTATTTGCATATCTTAATGAATTTCATTATGAAAATCTTATATAAACTTGTTAATCCATGGAATCTTTGTGCCTCAAAAGTTCTTTTATGTGATGGGCACTCTACTATCATGTGCACCTTCTCAAGGTCCATTTTCAATCCTTATTTGGAGATGACAAAACCTAAATAAACCAATTATTATTTCATAAATTTTAACTTATTCACATTAATCAATATATTATCCTTATTCAAATCTTCCAACACATTTTTCAAGTGCACAATATGTTCATCTTTAGTCTTTCTAAACACAAAAAAATAATCCAAATACACAATGTTGTAATTTCCCAAGTATAGTTTCAACATCTCATTATTTAACCTCATGAATGTGCTACATTAATTATTCCATCTGAACAACATCAGCAACCACTCATATAACCCGTATTTTGTCTTAAACATCATTTTCCATTCATATCCCTCATAGATATTAATATAGTAGTATCCACTTTTTAAATTAATCTTGCTAAAATACTTCATGCAACTCAAAAAATCTAGCACATTGCCCATGTGTGGCAATGGGAATTTTTACTTTATAGTATTTTTTTTAATTCTATGTGAATATGTAAGAAATTTCCATCCTCATTAATTTTTTTGTGACAATACTACAAGTACTACACATGGGATCATAATTTCTCTTATCAACCCCTTATTAAACAATTCTGACACCTAATTCTACACTTCCTCATTTTATCAAGGTGTTAACCTATATGCATAATTTTTAGGTAAGATCAATCCTATAATAAAATCCATGTGGTGCCTAATTCTCCTTATCATTGGTAACTTATCTATTAAGTTACTTGAGATGATGCCAACAAACTCTTCTAGTAAATCTTTCACTTTGTGTAGAAATGTATCCTCTATATCCTAATCTACTATCTTGTGTTACCTTAGGTATGAGAACATAAAATTCCTCTTCTCTCAATTTCATTAGGAATTTTTTCCTAAAACCATTAGCACTCTTGTGCACACAATACTATGCCCTCTTTATTTTTCATCCCTCAAGTGGCTTAAGATATACTTTCTACTAATATTTTCCAAGTGATAGGAATTTGTGTGACCATAATGCATCACTTTTTTTTAAACTATTAATGTATCCTAAAAATAACATGAGACACATCCATTGGTATCACATGACACCATAGTCTATCTTGATATGTGCATATTTTTGTCTTTACCAAACGTTATTCATTGACTAGTACTTGGTGAATCTTATGCAAACATAAAATCTAGTAGTAATTCAGGTACACCACCTTCTTCAATACCAAATTTTAAACCATATATGTAGATACTAAATTGTCCATGTTTCCACTATCTAAAATGATTTTGCATCACTTACCACTTCATTTACATATAGTCTAGAAAAGACTCTTCCTTTACATCAGTTCCTTATCTTACTTTGGTAGCTTCAATAGGACTCTCTTAAAAATAAACACTTTTAGATGCTTAGGATACTCTAATTACTCAAATTATACCACTAAATTCTCATCTCCATGTGTTATATGAATTCCTATGTCTATCTTATTTCTACTTTCACTTTATACTTATGAGTATTTGTAAGCTCGATGCCCTAGTTGTCCACATCTAGAACATATTCCTAGGAATCCTGTTTCCCTCCTTTTCCAAAACTAACTTTTTTGTAGACACTTAATTTTAATCAATTTCATGTCTAAAATATAATTAAGAGTGATTTTTTTGTAATCACATTCAAGTTTAACCAGAAACTATTGACCATTTTTTCTTATAGGCCAAAATGGATCAACCCCCTATAGTCAAAATCTTATATAGGGGATTTTTATAATGTCATGGGGTATGTTATAGCTAATTTGATGTTGTTTCATATGCCATTATATCTTTGGTCATAATATAGCTTCATATTTATGTCATTTGGTGTCTTAGGGGTTATTTTAGGGTCATATATGCAAGAGGTAGGTTCTCATGGTGGTCAAAACAATTTAGGGTCATGAAATAGATCTAAAAAAGCTTCAATTTTTCATAGTTAATTTAAGCCTTCAAAGATCCAAAAATAGTTCAAGCATAAGTTTAGAAGAGCCTACATGCTTCAAAATAATCTAAGTATAAAACCCTTTTTTGGCCAAGTCTTTACTTGGGAATTCTTTTAGACTTTATGGGGCTAAAGTTAATTAATTTTGGACCTTTATTTGACTAAGTGTTCATTTTTTTGGTAAATATGTTTTAGTTTTTTTAAATAAGCATTAGGAATTGTTTTAGACATTTTGTCCAAAATAAAATCCCTAAAAACATAAATTCTTGCCAACATTTTGCATGTACTAAAAGCCTAAAGGTCATTTTTTTTAGGAAAATTGTCTGAACAATTTTCTAGAAGGGTCATTCTTCAGCAAAGTGTGGTGATAAAAAAAATTTCAAGGGTATTTTTTTGGTAAAGTGTCTTATACAAAATTTACCATAAAGGGTATAAGGGAATGATTATTTTTGATAAAATTATTTACAAAATTTGTCTAAGGCATGGATTTCCTTCAGGGAAAATGTTCCATGACAATTTTTTCAAACACTAAATTACTACAGACATTTTATTTGAATCAAAAGGTCCATGGAAAGAGCTAAGTAGATAATTATCTTGGACATTTTGTCCACAATAAAAACCTTGATTACCTAAATTGTTTCAAGAAAAATGTTTTATAGAAAAGCTAAGTATGAATTCTTTCAAGAAAATTATCCCATGATAATTTCCTCAAAGACCAATTTATTTAAAACATTTTGTCTATCATAAAAGTCTCAAAGACTAATTATTTAAGAGTAAATGTCTTGGCAAAATATCTTGATGCAAAAGTCTTAAACAAGTGAATTATTTTAGGGAATTTATTTCATGATAATTTCCATGAAGACATAATTACATTGGCTAATTTGTTTCAACAAAGTTGATCTAGTATGGTGGTGACAAGTGTGCAAACATTAAAATTAATCTTAGCACTCATCCATTAGGGTACAAATATTGATGATAATTTAGACATCTTTGATGTTCCCATGAATTTCAATTGATAGGTGTGTAGACATCCAAATCAAGCCACAACAAATAGTTGTTTGGGTTCAAATGGTGGGTCCAGACAAATATAATGGTCCATTTTGCATCATATATATTTATTTGATGGTGTGAGATGATTTAAAGGGTTAAAGAGCTTAAGAGGCCACCATAAGGCATAAGAGTGTAAATTAATAGATTAATAGTAGGATCATAAGATTAACATGTGCTTGACAAGTGGCATTAGCATGTTCAATCTAATAGAATATCAATGGAACACGTATAATCATGAAAATTAGATTCAATGATGAGTGAAGGTTAAAGAGGTCAATAAATAATAAGTGCATATGCATAGGTGATAAGTGGAAAAATTGCATGGGTCTTGGTAGAGGATTTATAGATTACATTCATTCAAATCAAGAATATCAATAGAGTGAGATTAATCAAAAGATCAATGATCCAAACTAGCTTTTGATAGCCAATCAAATGTAGGTGAGCCCAGGTGACATAGATAAAGTTTGACAAATAAATTTTTGATGGGTCAAGGTAAATAAAAGGCATAGATATAAGTTTGAGCATGGTCTAGTTTGAACCAGAACCAAAATATCAAAAGATACCTATTAGGTAGACACGTAGACTTTAATGACTTCATCATCAAGACCAACCACATGAAAGGGACCCTTGTCTCCACTCTTGCATGACAAGATGAACTAGTGACGAGTGGTTTGGCACTAGGATAAAGCTATAATAGATTGATCTAATTTCATCCTAAAATTGCAACTGTTAAGGAGCATTAACAAGGGAATAATGTAATTATGTAACCACTTAAAGTGACTATGATCAATCAAAAGATATGAATGAGCATATTTTGTAAGGTAAGTTGTAACTATAGTTAAAATGGAGTTATGCTCATTTGATTACCCTTTTTTAGCACCAAAATACCTCTCTCTTGCTCTCCTTTTTTATAAATATATCTTTCAAGCTATTGTTAAGTATCTTTCAGACTAATATGACTAGACGCTACCATAATTTATATCCTACACCTTTTAGAATGATGAATATAGTAATTCTATAGTTGTTTTATAATCTATGCTTAGTGTTTATATTTTTTTGATATGCAATAGTAGTTTTCATCTTCCCTTTGTAGGTCCAAGTTTAACCTAAGTGGTAATAAAATTCCTTATAGGTCATATATAATGTCTTAAGGTTGATGTATCGGGTGTAGAGTGGATATTTAACTATAAGTACTTTTTATCAATCCTTACCCTTATTTCCCTCTACCCTAAGTCTATCAAACTGACCTCTAGGTGAAACACTATTACTTGGAAATCATTATAGACATTGTATTAGTTATATTCATAGTCTATTAGTGTGTAAAAGAGTTAAATATTGATAGTGGATCCTTAAATATTCAGTGCATCACCTCCTTTAGAGTAGGTTATATTCATGCATTATCTAACTCTTTTCCCCATAAGTAATTAGTTGGTATAGATAAGAGAATTCCAAGATACATTTAGGGAGCTAACCCTTAAATTTAGAGGCTCATTTCTAATATAGGTACACCCACATACCTGTAAATGTTCCTATGTTGCCCAAATATGGAAGAGGCTTAAAAACCCTCTTCTAAGGTATAATATTTGGTGATAATAGTAATGGAATGGCCTATGGGACACATTATCTTCAAGACAACTTGTCAAGGTGAATTCTAGTCTTAACAACATCATCTATAAATTGATGTGCTACTCAACATTTAGTGACTCTTTCATGGTAAATCTAGTTCAAGTCCATTTATTTTATTATAAATATGCCCTCATAATTCATTTTTATCACTAGGTCATCCTCTTCTAAAACATCCAAACCTATTAACCCACCCATTCATCCTGAAATTCCTCTTGTAGTTCAGTATCCATAGCCTAATCTACCCTTTGAAGAATGAGTAGATTTTTCTAGAAAAGAAGAGGCTGAAGAGGCTAAAGAAGTTGAATATCTTGAAGAATAAGACATGGACAGACCTCATTATTTCCCTACCTTCAATACTGATAATCCAATTTAAATTCTAGTATATGATGCCATTCTTACTAATGCTATGAAAGGTGTGCCCAAATTTAATGATTAGAGTCATGTCATACCTAGTGAACACATTAGAGATGTTTCTAACTTTTGTAATTTCCAAAATATTTTTCAATAGAAAATTTTTATTATAATCCTTTTCATGTCCCTTAAAGGTAAGGATATTGATTGGTATTTGAATCTAGAAGGTTGATGCATCTCAACATGGGATGAGTTTGGTGTGTTATTGAATTCCAGATTGGGAAATGAAAGTGACCATGCCTCTCTCATACATCAACTCAATGTGATAAAAAGGGGACCCAAATAAACAATGCATGACTTTAATGAAAGGTTTTATAAGACTTGTCATATATTGCCTCATGTCATGAGACCACCTACTAGCTCCATATTCCTTACTTGAAAGCCATTGGGATTAATATTGTTGGCATGCTTCAATCTATGGGAGGATCCACCCTCCCTAAATCATATGATCATGCTACAAAAGATGAAAATAAACTCATCCAAGATGGAAGATATACGCCTAAAGTTTATATGCCTCCTTTATCTCATGATTTTGCTATCACTCTACAAATAGATCAGATTCCTAATTCCAATACCAAGTACAAAGTTATTCTTAGGTAGGCAAAAAATAATGTTGATTATAAATCAAAGTTCCTAGCCTTAGAGGTTTAAAATAGGCAAGCTATTATGCAATAAGGTGCATATCATAATCCTTAACCCTATCAAAAATAATATGGAAGAGGAAGAGGCCAATGATAGCCTAATCCCAATAGGATTGTCAATGTATAAAATTTTAACTCTACCACCATTACAAGGGAGATGGTACTAGTTCATAGCAATTTGGTGCAGGGAGAAGATTAGAAGTAAGACCAATTCATGGATACATATTAGAATGGAGAGAAAGAACTGGTGGCTCAAGTACTAGTTTCTCCCCTCTTATAAAATGAGGATGAGGTGATGATGCAAGTTAATGAAGATTGGCAACCTCAAGGATAGATCTTTACCAAATTTTTGATTGAAGACACTTTTATGCTAAATCAAGGAGCCTATATTAAATACAATATAAGGGAAAAGATGAAGGCCCTAGGAGGTGGAATTAGCATTCCCAAAAGCTCATCCTATCCTCCTATAAGGCAATAATACATAGCTATAAGTGTGATAGTTCCAAAATCTTCTACATCCCCATTAAGTCAAAATATGGGAAGGTCTACTCTTATTCCTTAAGTTCCAAGTAATTATCTACCTACAAGAACCCATGAAAAAGTAGGTATGGCTTCTTTAAACATTGTATATTCATTTAATAACACTAAAACATCCATTTCTCTTTGGGATGTCCTTCATATGCTTGGTAAAAAATAACTAAAAAAGTAGTTAGTTGTTATCCCTGCTATTGTCTCACCCACAAATTAGAGTCATGGTCATGCTTCTCTTGAAAATTCTCCTAATTCTATTATTTAATTATCCACTATGGGTAAAAACCCCCACCATTTTACCTCACCCTAATTTTACGTGATAAATTCATACACAATTGCATAGTTGATAGTGAAGATTCTACCTCTATCATGCCCAAAGTTGTAGCTGACAAGTTGCACCTAAAATATGGGCCACCTAGCAAAGGGGTCCTTTAATTAGATGGTATGCCTACCAAGATAGTAGTAATGATAAAGAGATTGAAGGTTTTCTTGAAAATTATCCTAGTTTTACTATCTTGTAAGACAGTTGTGATTGATCTCCCAACCCACTTTACAATTTGCTTATCAAGGGACTTCATAACCAAAACAGGTGGCTATCTCTCTACTGACTAGTATTTCTTGGCCTTTAGAACAAGGTATGAGGCCAAGGTGATAATTAGGACACAACCCATTGCAAGTTTTCATATTTAAACTTACATTGATATATGTTATAATTTGAATTATGTTGTTCATGAAGAAAAGAATTCAATTCTAGATGATGACAGTTACTCCAAGTTTGAGGGAATTGCATATTTGTTTCTTGATGAGGAGAGGTTCAAATGCTCACAAATTTTATGAGGCCTTGCATGGAAGCCAAAGGAGTTGTGGAAGTTAGTAAGGGTATTTAATAATATGTTA
Source organism: Torreya grandis (assembly GCA_037957365.1). Classification (NCBI taxonomy): domain Eukaryota; kingdom Viridiplantae; phylum Streptophyta; class Pinopsida; order Cupressales; family Taxaceae; genus Torreya; species Torreya grandis. The sequence goes on from JARHVA010000078.1 coordinate 6,107,873, forward strand.
CAAATATTAAAAAGGAAAAAAAACCTAAACCCTCCAAAACCCTTGTTAGTGACTCATTTGTGGAAATGGAGTTGGAAATCTCCTCCCCACCCTTTTGAACTATATGAAATTGTATAGACAAGGTAAAAAATAGGGTAATTTTGAATATTTTGTTTGTTTTTTAGGTTATAGGAGGTTTTAAAAGATGAAATAAAGTTTGGGTAGAATATTAGGAATTGGGATAACCCCTCATGACCATTTAATTATTTATAACAACTCCTAAGTATTCAAACAAATAGTTTCATCTCAGTGAGTCAAAATTGGTATAGTGAAAACAATGGTGAAAAGGGTGAAAACTTCAAGTGTGAGACTTTTTAAGATGTGCCTAATTCCTATAATGCCATCAAAGTTCTTTAAATGTGTCATTATATCCCTCCCATGGATTTTCATGGAAACTTGAAGCCAATTTTAAGGCCAAATGTGCAGGGTACGTGAAAGAAGATTTGTTAGACTATAAATGATGATGGCTCATTCCCAGATGATTCTAGATGACCAAAACTATAACCAATGCATGGAAAGGCATGTATAAAATCTTTATCCTTCTTCCAAATCATCATACCTATCCCTAATCAGTATTTAGATGTTCAAATAGGTCCAAATCATGAAGGTGGTTTTTTGAGCTAGAATGAGGAGTTTCATGCCACTTTCCAAGAGTCTCATGCCTTGTATGGACACTTGTACTTTATAAACTTACATGTTTCATCCCACATCCTCTTACCATGCACAAGTAACTCCTTTTCTTATCTTTAAAAGTGTCCTTATGACCCTTGGACTTTTCTCTTCTTCTCTCTTTCTCAAGTTCTATAAGAATGAGTCATTTTGGCCATTGTAACTTATGCTCCACTTGAGTATGGAAAATCCCTTCTAATTTGCATACCATTTGATCAATAAGACTAATTATTTTCACCTCTTCATGATTGTTCATAGTGTTTTTACTTAGATGATAGATTTTGCTTAAGTGATAACGCTTGTTTCCTTAGCATGTTGTTTCATTCCTTCATCTTATTTGTAGTTGGAAAGCTTCTTCTTGTAGGGAATTTGAGGTGTTATATGAAGTGTTAAGGTTGAGTGAGTTATTCTATTAATTAGTGCCATTCAAGGCCTATTTTCTAGTCCTCCTAGCCTAACCATTCATCCATAACCTCATAATGTAATATTAATGTGAGAAAATGAACATTAAAGATGTGTATATTTAGTTTGTCCCTTGTTCTCATGTGTAACATGCAGCTATTTGGAAATCAACAAATTATTTGGTGTATCACCTCCCTTAGGATAGTTTTATTTTAGTTTTCTCTCTCCCTTTTTATACCCAAATTTTAGGTGTAGTAGTGATCTAAAGTGGTACATTAAGGAAACTATCCCTACCTAAAGGTTCACCTCATCCTTAGGCTATCCAAAGCCTAGAGGTGTTTCAATTGTGCCACTGAGCTGAAACATCTCCTCAAAGGGTGAAAATACAAGTGAAAATATTTTTTGGCATGCTTGGTGGGACTCTTAGTCCAATAGTTTGAAATATTTTTGGTATTGTCTTTCAACACATCAGCTTTTAAAGGTATCTATCTAAGCATCAATGGTGACTCTAAAGTCATATCATCTTGTCAAGTAGCCCAATTTTTCCTTTTGAATATTATTGGTAATGTTTCTTTGTGTCCTTGATTCTCAATGAGGTTTCATGGCTAATTTTGGCATTGATTTTTGTTTTACACAACTTGGTGAGGTATTTATAGGTTATGGCATTCCTAATCATCATTTTTATGATTCCTATTAGCCTTGGTGTGATCTTTACCAACCTTTTTATGATCCCTATCAAATCAAACATGACCCTTGTCAATCTTATATCCAACCTCATCAATATCTTTCTTCTCCTAGTCAACCTATCCACTTCTCAACTCAATCCATTTCCACCTTCAAGAAAACTCTTTTGTGTTATGAGAAGTATATGCTAGAGATTGATACACTAAGGGGACATGTTCAAGATGTTCATAGTCATTTAATTCATCAAGTAAGAGATGCATTAGAGCTGATCAAAAGAGAGTGGGCACCTATTGAGAGAGCTAGTTGGAAAATGATCATAAGTGAGATTCTAGATGTGAGTGGCCTAGTTTCATCCTTATAAGATAGGCTAAAACTTCATGAGAAATATCATCATCAAACCTATCAACCTTCATTCCACTTCCCCAACATTACTATTATTCTTACATGATTCCTACTCATGAGCCCAATCAAGCTTACTGAAGCCATATTTTCCTAATCAGTTGGAAAAGACATTTGAAAAGAGAAACCTTGTTTTTGAATCTAATCTTGATAGGAAGGTTCAGAAGGCTAATATGCATATGAAATAGTCCATGTTATCATCAAAATAAGTGGAATATAATCCCTTATTTTTCTCTCCAATTACATCCCCACCTCAAGAAGTGACCTCTAGATATGAGATTCAAAGTTAGAGATAAGGTGGAGAATCCATGCCCAAGGAGATTCCAAGTTTTTTTAATACTTTAACCAATCCTAAAAGTGCATCACTACCTAAAAAAGATACTCTTAATCTTATCATCCTAAGCTAGACTAAGATATTGGAGGCATGGTGAAATAGATGATAAATTCCTTGATAAAGAGTGTGAAGTTGTGAAGGAACTTAATCATATGCAAGTGCATTCTACCCTTCTTCAAGAAGCTTCTAGTGTTCCTATTAACATCAAATTGTGCACCCTATATACTCTATTTAAGCTCTTAAAATTTGATGTAACATAGAATCATCACTCAAGTTTGTGGGAACTTGTAAGAGAGATGAATCTCTAGTATTATGAGGGCTATCTCCCTAGATATTCTTTGAATTCTTACCACCTAATCTAAAGATTGATTATAAGGAAAGAGTTAGAAGTTTGCATGAAGTAAAACTACACTAAAGTACTTATTCATCAAAATATATCCCACAAACTATCATAATTATATTAAGTAACAAAGATTTCTAGGACCAACTCTAAGCCTTAAAGGATCCTAACATAAGTTATTCAATTTGAAGGTAACATACATGAGACAATCAATAAGACAACTAGTCTAGGGGAAAATTACACACCATAGAGATAATAACTTTATTGAAGAGGAGCCTAATATCATAACTACATTTCACATGACCTGTTAGATTAGAACTCTTGCTTAAACATGAAGGATAGAGGAAGAAAGGATGATATTATCACTTAACTTCAATATTCATCTCTCTCACACTTAGACAAAAATGTTCAGAACTTAGAATTAGACTTGCATTCAATATTCAAAAGCAAATTACAATGTTATTCTAGCAAGGATTTACCATACTAGATGTGGTATTAGTTTACAATTGAAAAAATTGTTCATACTTATAGAAATTGTAAAGAGAGGAAAAATAAGTCCAAGAGACACAAGGACATGTGTCTAAAGGTGTAAACCAGTTACAATGCATGTAGGTGAAGTTTAAGAGGAGTTAGAAACTAATTTACATATGTGTCCATTCCAAACAATCATCCTCTTCCAAAATTGGTGTATAATCTCTTTATTCTCCCTAATTGGTACATACCAAGGGTCTTAGGACACATGTTAAGACACCTCATATGCTCAGATCCATCAAAAACACCTCAAAAGATATCCAAATTTGAGTTTCTACTCTTTCCACTATATGATCACTTTTTTCATTCTAGACTGGCTAAAGTGAGAAACTTAGTAGAGAAATTTAGGACAATTTTTGAGCTTTGTAAATGACATGAGGAGTTGATTCATGTCCCAATATAACCTCTCAAGTGATTAACATCCTTTGATCATCTCTAAAACATGTAAAACACAAGAAACTATCAAAGGAACTGGTCCCCTACTCCATCCATATAGATTCCATACAATCTAAATCCATCTATTTGATCCTCATGGAGTTACCAACAACTTTCCTTCTGGTCCTAGGGTCAAATTCTTCTATTTTCTAGCACTCCAAATGGTTTTGAGCTCCCTTGTGCATTCTTTGAGGCTTATGAAAGTAATGAAGATCTACTGATGGAGTCCATATTTATACTAATTAAGTTCATAGTTCTACTATATGAGTCTATAGATGGACTAATGGAGTCCATAGTTTTGTTGTAGGAGTTTAAAGCTATACTGATGGAGTATGTAGTTTTTCTGATGGCTTCAACATCTCTCCACTAGTCCTAATGGCTTTGGATCCTCTTTCATGGATTTATCACACTTGGGCTTGTTAAAACACCTTATGAGACTTCATTCATGTTTTTACATGCTTATCCAAGTTTTCCATAACTTTTATTCATGGCCACTTCAACTATAACCTTCAATTTCCACCAGTTTCTCTCTCTTTTGCAAGTTTTAAGCCCTAAAAATGGCCTATCTTTGAGACAAAATAGAGAGTATTGGCCCTTATTTTTCATCACTTTTAAATACATTAGAGGATTTATTTGGCCATGAAGACCACTTGTACCAAATTTTAGCTCTTAACTCCTCCATTTACCCATCAAACTAGCATGAAACTCAAAATTAACTTTTGAATGTGAGCAACTATAAGTTGAGGGTGAAATTGGCCTTTTTGACCTCATAAGTGGAGAAATTTGATAGATTTTCCTTGTTTTATATATATACTAATGTTATTTAAGGTTAATAGAATTATATTTAATCCATAAATATTCTCACTTGTCTTTGTGGAGGCACTTGACCCTCCAATTGTCTTCATCCCACTTGAAGTTGTGTGTGTTTCTGACACTTTGAATGTTGGTTGTAGGTTTTCTTTACATTTAAGTTTAATGTTAGTTATTTTCAAGGACCTATCATAGACAAAAAACACTTTTTTCCCTTTAAAATCCATCTTTGTCTCTTAGGGTTTTATTACCCTCATCATAGTGTGACCTTCTTTGCCAATTACAACTTTTCTATACTCCTTCATACACCTAAGATGTACTTTCAACTAAGATGAGATGTACCATATAGAATAGAGTTATATTCAGTGCAAATATAACCTCATTTGGGGTAGATAACACTATTTAGGTACCATTCAAGTCACCACTCCATTCTTCATGTCTTTTGTTCACTTTTTCAATATTATAGGCTTGCTACAACACTTGTATAGAATGGTGATTTGTACAAGGTAGTTAAGGGTTGTAATCTTGGTAAATACATGTGTATGTGTTCATTTAACACTTTCAAACATCCAAACTTACTCCACTTGTTACCCCCATGTATATGCACATGCCTCACAAGGACTAATCCAAATTGCCAATTTATCTTACTTGTAGGCCACCTATAGATGTGTTGACTCTATCTGAGATTTGATCTTGTTGCAGCTTCTAATGTGAAATTACCTTCTACATGCCACCTTGACAATACACTTATATTCATTAGAGATCCTTCTTAAATTTGGTCAAATGAACACATCACCCTTTTTAAATGAAACATAAGATCTGGAAGGTAGTTGGGACCTCTAAATGGATCAATTCAAAAGTTTTTGAATGAGGTGAAATCTTAATTTAGAGAAACTAAGGCTACTTTACCCAAAAATGGAAACATAACCATTCATGTTTATATTACTTTGAGACTTGCATGAGAAATGGCAATCCTTCTTCTCAAACCATTAAGAGAATCTTGATATGGCTATGGTGAAGAAAAACTTTGACCATCTAGCTCTATTGTGGCTAAGTGTTTCATTGCCTCATATCTCCTACTACAGTAACATGGAAACCAAAACTTGGGAAATAAACAACACTGCTTTCAAAACAACAAAGGTCTCCATGCATTTTACTATACCAATATGGTTTTCAAATTTATCTCAACACTGCATGAGCTTTGTTAGGATATGAAACATCAACACAAAGGTGTATGAGCTCTTGAAACCATAGAAACATCACCTTCATCCACAAAACCAAAAATCATTCTAAAGATCCAAAGGTAAACATGGAAGTGCCATAGTGATCCACACATGCCAATTGGCTAGGGAAAGGTTGGATGTGGTGAGGAAGATATTTTTACCCTCATGAAGTGATTCCACTAATTAGACCATATGAACCACCTATACAGAAGAGCAAACTTGTAGGGTATGGGAAATGATAAGTAGAATGGAGTGGCTAACTTCAAAGAGATGGTTCATAAATATCAGCCCACTAATCTATGAACTTATATTATTAAAATTAATTTGAACTCATGTACTATCCTCCCCCAGAAGCATTGGACCTAAAACTCTTCCAATTGACCATACCAAGTACAAATCTATGAACTTTAAAATGCTTTCCAAGAGAGTGGTGGAGAGATGGGAAGGTTTTGAGCCATTTTTGGTGTTTCCAAAGCTATAAAAATATAGGGATGGGTCAGATAAGCTAAAGGGTCACACTCCAACCTTCCCACATGTACCACTCTTCCTCATAGGCCATATAAGTGCTTGAAACCTCTTATTTCTTCAAGAAAATTGCTTCTTTTCTAAATATTCTACCAAATTGTTAGCTAAAATAGCTACTTTAAGTTATAATTGACATATATGAGGTGACATCATCTTTTTAATCTTGCTCAATTCCCAATAAATCTATACAAGACATTAAATGCAGTATTTTGGCTATTGAAAAGACCTTAGAAAGACTTGAAATGACTTATGGGGAAAAATTGACCATGGTTAGACTATTAAAATCATGAATTAACACTAAATGACTTATGACAGACCCTATAATATAAATTTTTCCTATATAGGTTGACCCAAATTGATTAGATAGTCAATTTGGTCAACATTCTTGGTGATTTTTCAAGGGTAGTATGCCTGCTATACCTAGAACCAGTAGCCTATGTTGTCCATTGGGTCATTGAGTATCTATAACACCTTAATAAAACTCAAATTCCTTTGAAAAACACACCAAACCAAAGGAAAACACACACAATAAGACACACCCAAAGGAAACACACATGTGTTCAACTAAAACACTTAAGAAACACAACCAAAAAAGAAAAGCACACACCTATGCTACTATGTACAGAAAAAACCTCACAAGGATTAATAGCATAACTTTATATGTATCCAATTCATAGGGATAGGTAAATATTATCCATCTAACTTGGTCAACTAAAAGGAGTTGCTTTGCTTACACTTGATAATTATGTAAGGGCCATTCTCCAAAACATCAAATTTGGTGCGTCTACTTGGTGTGGCTCTATCCTCATCCCATTTAATAACTATGTCACCTTATTTGAACACTATAGTACTTTATCTCTTGTCAAAATACTTCTTCATGATCACCTGGTGGTGTTCCATAGTCCTATGGGCATTATCTCTTTATTCTTGTCGCTACATAAGTTCAATCAATCTGACTTGCATTGGAGTATTCTCAAGTAGTTCCAGATGTTGTGCAAGTTCTAGCATAGGTAATTCCTAAGAGATAGACAATCTAGCTTCCCTTCCATAGATAATCACAAAGGGAGAATTACCAATTGACCTCTTAAGAGTAATCCTATCAGCCCATGGGGCTATCTTTAACTTGATATGCCATACCCTTTGATTATTTTCCAAGGTCCTCTTGATAATCTTGATAAGATTTTTATTAGTTGACTCAACCAATACATTACCTTGGGAGTAATAATTGTATGAAGTACTCAAGTAAAATCCATTATTGTTTTCTCAATCAAAATTATTAACACTCATGAAAGCTAGTACATTATCAGAAATGATAGTGTAGGGAACTCCAAACCTTGTTATGATGCTCTCATAGAACTCTAAGATGGCATTTTCAATTGCCTATTTTAGTGTTATAGGCTCTACCCACCTTATAAAGTAGTCTATTTCAATCAATATCCATTTATGTCTAATACTAGAGGGAGGGTTGATCATACTAATGAAATCAAGGCCCCATTGCATGGGATTCAAAGGAATGGATGTAAGTTTTTGCTTTCCCACAAAGAAGGCACACTGAAGACACTTACTAACCCAAGAGTAGCAATACTTGAAGAGGTTAGGCCAATATTACCCATCCCTCATTATCTTTATAGCTATTATTTTTGGGGAGAAATGACCTCCATCTACACCATTGTGAACTTCTCTAGCAAGATGCCAAACTGATCATTGTCAACACACCTTATTAACACACTATTCACATCCTTCAAAAATATAATACCATCTACAATATAATAAATAATGGTTTTAAATCTAAAATACCTTCTTTGTGACTTGTCCAAACCATTAGGACACTCATCATTTTGGAGGAAACCAATGATGTCTTGTGTCCAAATTTAAATTGGTATGTGACCAACTAGTTGGGGATGAGATTGATTGACCAAGACTTCTTCCATTGGCCCTTTAATATTTGAATATAGATATTCACACAAACCCTTTCCTCTTACCAATATTTCTACCTTAATATCAACATCATACTCCATTACCTTTGTGATCCACCTAGCTCTTTTATCATTGAGGTTTTTACTTAGGAGGATCTCTTTGGTGCTAGTATGAGAGACCATGATATGTATCTTGTTATTTTTAACCATGTGACTAATATTTTTAAAACCTATTATCATAGCTAGATCTTTATTTTCAATAAATGTGTACTTGACCTCATAGTATTCCAATCCTTGACTAAAGAATGTAATGGGTTGTTCAATTTCCTCATTATTATTTTGTATAAGCATAGTTGAGATTGTGTCAAGGTTATCAAAAGTATAAATTATGAAATCCTTGGAAATTTTTTGGGTCATGAGAGTAGGATATTGGGCAATTTCTTATTTGATTACCTCAAAACTGTTCTTACCTTCCTTTATCCAAGAAAAAGCTTAGTTCTTCTTGAGAATGGATGTTACGCCCCTAACCTATCACATGTATGAGGATAGTATTAGCTAAATTGTGGCTTAATTATCCCTCTTTGACATTATATTACATTTATCTATGCTTTCTTTAGATTATTAGGTCGGCCTATGGAGTAACCATGGCCTAGTTAGACTATATATAGGAGGTAGTGGGTAATCATTTATCATCATATTGTGAATTCTGCTCTTATTGAAGCTTGTGGAGGTTGCCCCCTCAAAGTGGCTTATCTATTATCATATATTTGGATATATTTCAGTCATATTTGGATATAATTATGCTTTTATACTTAAATATTGAAGTAATTTCATTACAAGTGGTATCAGAGCTGCGATTTGGGCAATCTTGTGGGCGAAACGCTAAATTTTTAAATTTTGTGATATATAAAAAATGGTTGTGAATTTATCTAAAATTTTTTATTGGAGGTGTGAAATAATCACATTAAGCTTCCATTAAAATTTCAGCTCATTTGGATCTTTTTTTCAAAAGTTATCGCTATTTTATGGTTTTTCATAAAATTGCTCTACCGTGAGCAATTCAAAGAATTTTTCTGAGTTGTTTACATTTTTGGAAATCTTAGAAAAATTTGGACATGGTTTTTTATTTTTATATTTTGAATTGAGGCCGAAATAATTCAAAAATTGCTTGGTCAAAGTTGGGTCAAAAGTGTCAATAAGGGTTGACATCGTAAAACCCTTTTATGGTAGGTCCACAAACTCGGCGCTGAGGAAAGGGTGCTAAAACTCTAGGAAAAACTCATAACAAGGATGAGATGGAGTCAGAAGGGGGCTGTAATAGACCCTTTGTACCAGGGTTTTTTTGACATAGATCACAAATTAAGCCAACTTGACTATAGTGTGCAAGGCATTCAGAGTGAGGTGCAAGACATACAATCTAATATGCAATCCATACAAGATAGTTTGGGATATATCATGATGGATTTGAACATTAATCAATCAAATAATCAAGCTAACTCTATTTCACAAATCCACCAGGGTGGTTCTCCTAACCAGTCTACTTCAAATCCAACTCCATGGCCATAGAAGAACCTATTACCAAAAGTGGATATGCACAAATTCGATGGAAAAGATCCACTCAATTGGCTCAACCAAATGGAGAGTTTTTTTGACCTAAATTAGATTCCAAGTGGATAGAAGGTTACCATGGCATCCTTGTATCTTGAACCTGATCAATTCATTTGGTATTGATGGTTGTGTGCTCAAAATAAAAAGATGGGCTTCAATGTCACTTGGTCAATTTTTCAAGAGCAGCTACAATTACACTATGGCAATAGTGTGATAGATAATTACTTCAGCCAACTGGAAAAATTGTGAAAAACTAGCTCTATCAAGGATTATATTCATCATTTTTAGAACCTATCCTTACGTGTGGAGATAATTTCTAATGCAAACTTGAATGACCTATTTTTGGGTGGACTCAAGGACCACATTCAACATGAGGTACACATGTTTAATCCACTTAATATTTCTAAATATATTATCCTAGCACGTAGATCTGAGGAAAAATTCATAGCCAACAAGAAGTAGCCATTTACTCAATTCAAAGATCATAGCATATCATCATCAACATTTCCTCCACCTACTAGATTGACCCCTCAGAAAATTGAAGAAAAGTGTGCAAAAGGATTATGTTTTGGTTGTGATAGCAAGTGGAGTAAAAGCCATAGATGTGCTGAGAAGAAGTTATTATACATTGAAGGACCAAATGAAGATGAAGAAGTAGATGATGCCTCCAATGATGATGAGGAAGATATAGAGGAGGTACCTGAAGATTCCCAACCTACAATCTCTTGTCATGCACTTGCAGGTATTAACACTCCACAAACTCTTAAGGTGGTGGGTTTCCTCAAGAAATAGAAGGTGATAGTGTTGATTGATTTAGGGATCACACATAACTTTATAAACCATAAGTTGGCCACTCGATTGAACTATTTCATCTACCCAGCACCATAATTTCAGGTCATGATTGTAGATGGTGGCACAATTAATTGTTTCGGTAAATGCCATAGTATTAAGCTAACTATGGGTGGGTACAATCTTGACTCTCCTATGTTTGCTATTCCCATGGGTAACATAGACATTGTTTTAGAAGTCCAATGGCTCACAACCTTAGGTACCATTGAGATGAACTTCCAAGAACTATTCATGTGCTTTCATTCTGAAGGTAAGAAAATTGAACTACATAGATTACATGCAAAATATCCACAATTGTTTAGTTCACATCAGATGACCAAGATGCTAAAAAAGGGGGTAGAGGGAATTATTACATGATTATGCTCCATAGAAGTTTAACCCCCAAAGGTATCTACACATCCTAATCTAAAAATAATTCTTGAAGACCACTCATCTATTTTTATGGCCATACCAAAAGGACTACCACCAAAAAGAGAACATGATCATGCCATTCAATTAATTCTAGGTAGTCAACCACCAAATATCAGACCATATAGATATCCATATGCACAAAAGAGTGAAATTGAAAAGATGGTCCATGAGATGCTGGAGGCAGGGATCATCAAGCATAGCCAAAGTGTATATTCATCACCAGTGGTCATGGTGCGAAAGAAGGATGACACATGGAGGATGTGCCCAGAATATAGGGAACTCAACAAGTACACCATCAAAGATAAGTTTCCTATTCCAATAATTGATGATTTACTTGATGAGTTGCATGGTGCTAATTATTTCACAAAATTGGATCTTCACTCAGGGTACCATCAAATTAGAATCAAGGATGAAGATGTTCATAAAACTGCTTTTAGAACACATGAGGGCCATTATGAGTTTTTGGTAATGCCCTTTGGTCTTACAAATTCACCATCTACTTTTCAGAGCTTGATGAACACTATTTTTAGGCCTTTTTTAAGGAAGTTTGTGCTAGTTTTCTTTGATGACATATTGATTTATAGTCAGACATGGGAAGCACATCTACAACATGTGAAACAGGTGTTGATAGTTTTGGAGAAGCACCAACTTTATGCGGAGCCATCTAAATGTGCTTTTGGAGTACATGAGGTAGAGTACCTTGGTCACATTATTTCCCATGAAGGGGTCAAAGTTGATCCTCAAAAGATCAAAGTGATAATGGAATGGCCCATGCTAAAAACTCTCAAAAACCTTCATTATTTTCTTGGACTAACAGATTACTATAGAAGATTTGTGAAAGGTTATGGCAGCATAGCAGCTCCACTCACTGCTTTGATAAAGAAGGATGCTTTCCATTGGAATGATGATGCCACCAAATCATTTGAGAAACTAAAAGTAGCTATGTGCACCACTCCAATTTTGGCTACTCCAGACTTCTCACAAACATTAACTATTGAATGTGATGCTTCTAGGTCTGGATTGGGGGCAGTACTAATGCTGGAAGGAAGACCCATTACATTTGAAAGTCATCAATTCAAAGGTAAGAATCTACAAAAACCTGTCTATGAGAAAGAAATGATGGCTATTCTTCATGCAGTTAAACAATGGAGGCCTTATCTGATGGGTAGACACTTTAAGGTGAAAATGGATCATGATAGTCTCAAATACTTTTTGGAGCAAAGATTATCATCTGAGGAACAACAAAAATGGGTAACCAAAATGTTGGGTTATGATTTTGAAATCATCTACAAGAAGGGTAAAGATAATGTAGTAGCAGATGCACTATCTAGACGGGATGCATCCACATAAGCATTACTTTGTGCAATGTCCATATTAAAAGCAAATTGGGTGGATGAAGCTTGGTTAGAATGGGAGCAAGATAAGGATACACAGGTTCTGATTCAAAATCTCCAGCAAGGTAATCTATCCTCTAACAAATTTGAATGGAAAGGTAATGTCATATGGTATAAGGGTAGGTTATACTTATGCAAAACTTCAGAGCTTAAGCATAAGATTCTTGTAGAGTTACATGCATCTCCACTTGGGGGTCACTCAGGGTTCTTGAAAACTTATCATAGAATTAAGAAAGAATTATTTTGGGAAGGACTCAAGGGAGATGTACAAAAGTTTGTGGAAGAATGCATGATATGCCTATAGAATAAAGGTGAAACAGTTAAGACCCCAGGTTTGTTACAACCATTAGCAATTCCTAATCAAAGGTGGGAGGAGGTTTCCATGGATTTCATCACTGGGTTGCCTTGTTCTGAAGGTAATAATGTTATTTTGGTCATTGTGGATAGGCTTACAAAATATGCCCATTTTTGTGCTCTCTCACACCCATTTTCAGCAAGTACAGTCGCAACTATTTTTATGGAAGTAGTTCTCAAATTACATGGAACCCCAAAAATAATTGTAAGTGATTGTGATCCTATTTTCACTAGTAATTTCTAGACTAAACTATTTTCTTGTTTGGGTACTCAGCTAGCTCATAACTCATCTCACCACCCCCAATCTGATGGACAAACTGAAGTGGTTAACAAATGTTTAGAGGGATATCTCTATTGTTTGTGTCAGATAAACAAGAACATTGGGTTAAATGGCTACCACTTGTAGAATGGTGGTATAACACATCTTTCCATACCTCTTCTAAAATGTCTCCATTTCTAGCACTATATGGTTACCATCCACCTTCCATCACTTCTTCATTAAAGGTGCACACTAAGGTTCGAGATGTGGAAGAGCACATTCAACATCAACAAGAGGTTTTGGCTAGTTTGAGAGAGAATTTGGCCTTGGCACAAAATAATATGAAGCAACAAGAAGATCAACACTAGAGTGAGTGAAATTTTGAGGTGGGTGACTGGGTATTTGTTCATTTGCAACATTACAAGAAGATGTCCTTGAAGCAATAGAAAAAGGACAACAAACTTGCTCCAAAGTATTATGGCCCTTATTAGGTTCTAAAAAAAATTGGAAGTGTGGCTTACAAGCTTGAATTACCTCATTCATCTCACATACACCCAGTATTTCATGTTTCTTGTTTGAAGAAGGTCATTGGACAGATAGTTTCTGCCTATATAGAGCTCCCATAACTAGATGAAGAAGGATGAGCCATTTTGGAACCAGAGAAGATCCTCCAAACACATACTAAGAGGTTGAGAACTAGAGAGATTAAGGAATATTTGATCAAGTGGAAAAACCAAAGCAGTGAAGATGCAACTTGGGAAGGTGAAGAATTTCTGCAACAACATCCACAGTTGTTCAATGTTGAGGACAACATTGGTTTGAAGGGGAAGGGAATGCTACGACCCTAACCTATCACATGTATGAGGATAGTATTAGCTGACTTGTGGCTTACTTATCCCTCTTTGACATTATATTACATTTATCTATGCTTTCTTTAGATTAGTAGGTCGGCCTATGGAGTAACCATGGCCTAGTTAGACTATATATAGGAGGTAGTGGGTAATCATTTATCATCATATTGTGAATTCTACTCTTATTGAAGCTTGTGGAGGTTTCCCCCTCGAAGTGGCTTATCTATTATCATATATTTGGATATATTTCAGTCATATTTGGATATAATTCTGCTGTTATACTTAATTCTTGAAGTAATTTCATTACAATGGATATGATAGGCTTCACCAAAATAGAAAATACAAGAATAAACCTTCTTAAAATTTTGATCTTGCCCAAGAAATTTTTCAAACCTTTCTTGTGTAGAGGCAAAGACAAGCTTAGAATGGATTCAATCCTTTTAGGGTCAATAGACAAGCCTTATTTTGACACAATGTGACCCAATAACTTTCCTTCATGAATAACAAAGATATATTTTTTTAGATTAAGAGAAAATCCAAACTCTATACACTTCTCAAAGACTTGCCTTAGATGTTTCATTTGTTCATTAGTATCTTTAGAAAAAATAGTTATATCATCAAGGTATACAAGCAAAAACTCATTGATCAAAACTTTAAAGGCCATGTCCATTGCTATTTGGAAGGTAGCGCCAGCATTAGAAAAATCAAAAGGCATATTTATATATGAAAATGTCCCCCATTTTGTGGTGAATTATATATTTAATTAGTCCTTCTCATTCACCAATATTTGGTTATAACCTGAATATCCATCAAGTAGTGAAAAGTGTTGAGAACTTGAAACCACTTGCAAAAATTACTCCATGGAAGGTAGTGGATAATGGTTTTTGAGTGAAACTCTATTGATGTCCATAAATTCCACACAAATTCTGATATCTAAACTCTTATTTTGAATAGGTACAAGGTTAGCTACCCAAGTTGAGTGTTTGATAGGAAAAATAATCCTAAACTCAATCAATTTGGTGAGCTCTTTTTTCATTAGTTCCTCTATCTTGGGATTGATAAGACTTTGCTTTTGCCTAACTAGTTTAGCTCTAGTTTCTAACTCAATGGTGTGATGAGATAAAATTGGATCAAAACCTTTCAAATCCTTGTATTTCCAAGCAAATATATCATGAAATTCTTTACACAATTCAATGAAGGCTTGCCTTTTAGAAAGAGAACATATCTTACCAATTTTTAGAAGTTTGTCTTTGAATATCAAGATTCTTTCATAGTTATCTTCCTTTGTATAAATTATTACCCTTTCCTTACTTATTTGGTCATATTCATTGAACACACTCTCATAAGTAACCAACCCCTGTGGTATCTTGTTTGTCTTCACTTTAATAACTTGTTCTTCATATTGATTGTGAAGTTTCTTTTGGTTCTTTGAAGAAAATTATGCTTTATTTTATATAAAGTGTACAATGTGTTTATCACTATAAAAAAATTTCCAAGACACTTAATTATCTATAATATATGGTCTCATAATGACCTTGATTTGATATTGGTCCTTATCCCTACTTACATCAACAACTATATCAAAGTGTGCTCTTATCACAACCAATCTATCAGCATGTTTATTTGAATCTCTTGGTATAGGTTGGATATTGAAAGCATCAAAGTCCTCAATTAGATCCCACACACTATGCTTATAGGACTTAATCAAAGGGTTATTGACTATATCTTGGTTTCTCACTTGATGTATAATCAATTCAGTATCTCCATATACCTTGAAATTCTTGATTCCCTTTCTCTTTGCCCATTGGAGACCATGAACCAAGCCTTCATAATATACCACATTATAAGTACAACTAAAATGGAATATATATGAAGATTAATATTGGTTATTTAAGAACATATCAGTTGCATTAGATCTTGAGGAACACCAACCTAATGACCTAATACATCAATAGGAACATATTGAAGAGGTAGTGGCTATAGATGATAAAGAGGACAAAGATGATTGGTAGTTGAAAATTAAGTTATTTCAAGAGCTTAAAGATCTTTGTGAAGTTGAGGATAAAATACATGACAAGGTGAAAAAATAATCTTCTATGGAAGAAAATGACCAATATTGGGTAGAGTATGTAAAGCTCCTTGATGAGCTAGAAGAACGTGTAGCTAAGAAGAAACCCAATCCTATTGAGAGAAATATGGAAAGAAAGAAGGTGTGCCTTGTTAAACCACCATATGAGGTTGTAATTAAGGATTAATATGAGAATTTTTCAGATATTTGGATGAAATAATTATTCATTTCCATAGCCAACTTATTTGGATCTACTTGGTTCTGAATGAAAATCATGCTAATGAAGTTGGAAAACATCATGAAAAAGTTGGAGGCATCAATGTCAATGACAAAAGACTATATGTCTCATTCATTCCTTTATGTCATGAAGCAAGAAGGGTTTCAATATTCCCCTTTGATCCAGGAGGGAGTTTCCATCTCAGGTTAGTTTTTGAGTTAGTTTATTTAATTTGGTGTGTGTGTCCCATAAGTGCTCATGAAGCACATGTGTGTTTGATTTTGCTATGTGTGTGTCTTTTGTTTTATGTGGTTGAGGTAGTCATTGGTATTTTTTTATCAAAGCTTGTGGTCAATTTTCAAATCTTTATTATTTGTCTTAGACTTTAGTTGACTCCCTAAACCCAATGGACTAATAAGGATATTGATCTAGTTAGTACAACAGGCATACTACCCCTATGAGTCACCAATTTGTTGACCAAATTTGACCCTATAGGTCAAATTGGGGAAATTATAGGTGAAAAATTGACTTTATAGGTTTATATGGGGTTTAATATTTTATCATGGGGTATATTATAGGTCATTTAGTGTGATTTCATGTTGTATTAACCTTGGTTAATTAGTCTTTTAGTCTATTTATCATTTTGAGGTCCTAAATAGAGAATTTAATGAATTGTACATACTCTTTTGGAAATTTTAAGATTAAAAAGGGTTATTTAACATTACATGTGTCCTAAGAGGTATTAATCAACTATCATAACTAAAAAGTGGTAGGTTATTCAGAAGAAAGGGCAATTTTATTGAGAAAAGAGAAGAGTTTGGCACTTTTACAACCTATAGGAGAGTTTTACATGTGGGAGAAGGTCATGGGATGTATCTTCAGATTTTTAAAATTAATTTATATTTTTTAATTACTATATAAGTGTAAAAATTGGAATAAAACTATTCTACTCCTTTTTCAACCTTCTAGGCACATAGAACCAGTCTTCAGGTTTGTAATTGGCATGGTTAGCAAGAGAACTTCTAGGTAAAAAACCTTTGGGAGGTTAAATTAAAATTATTGACATTAATTTACATAATAAAAATTTTAAGAATGGTGGCTTGTGCTTTATGAACCATCCTCATGAAGTTGATTGTGTTTTTCTGCTTGTTGTTTCATGTACCCTATAGGTTTTGTTCCATTTTAGGAAAGTCTATACAAACCATTTACTAAATTTGATTAAAGATGATGTTGGATTATTTATCTAATTCTATCCATGTTTTTTTTTATCATTTAAAGGTGTTTTTATATGCTAATCATATTCAGTTGTAGGAGGAAGCACTTTTTTGTGCAACCAACAATTTTTTCACTATTTGCAAGATTTTCTTATTTTGATGGTGGTCTTGGAGGATGAATTTAATTTGGTTTATATGATTAAAATTATATATTGATAACCTTCACCTATAAATATATTTTACCAAGGCAATTCTTCATGGACTTATAGTCATATGCAACATTTTTAGTAAGGTAGCCATGAACATGCTTACCTAAATGTGCTTAAAAGGGTCTAGACTTTGAAATGGAGCTATATTGACTTCATATAATTCTTAAAAATTTGTAATTGATTAATATTATAATTTTAAATAGGATAAAATAGTTTTTCAAGACTAATATACCAGGAGTGTGGTTCATAACCCTGCTTACTACTTGCATACCAATCAAAATTCTCATCTATAGGTATCCCATGAGAAGACCAGTCATGTTAAAGGGAGTGTATGAGACAAATAATTTTATGAATGATAAATAAAGTCTATTTTTAACCCTTGGGAAGATAATAAAACTCATAATAAGATTAAAAAAACCATGCACATTGCTCTCATTCCATTCAGTGTCTGCAAACATGAAGATGGCCACCTCTAGGCATCCTAATAGAGAGTCTAAGGAGCCATATGGAATGATGAAGAAAATTTTTAAACTATTATTTAAGTCCTAGCATGTGGGGATAACATTTTAGACTGATTTGATGTATTAGATTAATAAATTGAAGTATAAGATCATGTTTAAACACTTAATGACTATTTTAGGGCCTTTATCCCTAATTAGCAAAATAAAGAACTTGGTAGTTTTGTGGAAACTTTACAACAAGGTTGTAATGAGATTGGGATCACCTAGTTGTACTAAATATGTATCCCATACATAGGATAATGTCTTGTAAATTTATAGAGGGTATTTAAGCAATGGAGATTAGTTTCTGAGAGGCTCAAATTTGTTAATTTATGCATTGAGAATAGGCAATGAAACCTATAGCTCTGAGTCCAAAGAAGACCTTTATCACCCAAATTAAAAAAATTGACATTTTAAACATATGGAAATGGTTTAAATTTTTTAAATTAACATATATTACCCAAAATATCATCAAAAGGAGATGATGAGCAGTGTTTTGCTTCCTATACACACCTACAGTTTGTGCAAATTGCCTAAACACTAGCCTATAGTTGACAGTGATTTAGTTAGTGACTTGTCTAAATTTTGACATGTAAAATGCATGGTATATATAAATAAAATAACTATGATGCGTTATTATAGGTTTAATATGACCCCATATCAAGGTAGGCATCTCTAAAAAGGTGATTTACACTTACAGGTAGGGTTTAAATAGCTTCAACACAGTCAACTACCTATGACTAGTCTTGAGAGCATTTAAACATCCAAAGTGATGATCTCACAAATAATGGTGAGAAAAAAAGTTAAAATAAATAGTAAAGGATATTATATGGTTGTAATAGGACCCATTACACTATCAAACAACACCTATAGGTATGGTGTCAAGAATAGGACATAGCCAAAGGAAGCAAATAGTCAGCAGGTAGTGAGCATAAAGGAGTATATCTAGGTGTTGGTAAAGCATGAAGATGAAGAAAATGAATTAAATAAAGTAAAAAATGACTCAAAGGAATATTTAATAGTTTTTATACCCTATTATTAATCCCAAAACACATAGGGTCAGCTACAAATATCTTCACCAAGGCAAGAATATAGTCTGTAATTAAGGATAGTGAATGGAAGATTAGGCAGTGAGAGTTATGTAAGGATTTGAGATGGTAAATAACATAGAATAATTTCCATTATTACTATTTTTTAATCTATAATGCCTTATCAATATTAATCAAGTAGAAGGGGAGCCTTAAGAATGCAACACATAGTCCATAACAAGAGACATTGTATATAGTCTATCTTAGTAGGAGTTTGTCTTAGGTGTTGGTGCTTATGGAGGGTAAAATGATATTACCAAGAGAAATTGATTTTTAAATATGGTCCTAAAAACATATATAAACCAGAAAAACACTTTATGTGTCTATAAAATAGGGTAAGTGCCCTCTATTTTGTCTCAGACAAAGGGCACTTCCCTAGGTACATATCCCTGGAGTCTTAAGGTTTAGAGGTAAAAGAGTGAAAAAAAATTATTGGACACAATATATAGGTATATAAAGTTATAATAAACCTAGGTAAATAATTAAAACATGTCATATGTTGGATAAGCCAAGCAAGGTACTCTAAATTCTCAAATGTACAGACATGCCTACTAGGCATGGTTAGGCCCAAATGGGGAGTCATTTCCATTTTTCACATGAGGTGAGTATTATAACTTATTATAGCATGAATATGGGGGTAAAATAGAGGTTATAAATCTTGATTAAGGTAGATAAACCACAAGGATGCCATTTTTGGCCCAAAATCAACATCAAGCTTGTGCAAAAGGTGAAAACAAGCTCAATAGGAGAGGTTCAAATTCTCACATAGTTTATGAGGCCTTTCATGGAAGCCAAAGGAGTTTGGGGTGGTTATTATGGGTATTTAAGAAAAATTTTATGTAATTTTTTGTCAATTCAAATTTCATATCTTTATTAATAAAACTTAAGAAGGAAAATAGGCCTAAGCCCTCCAAAACCCTTGCTAGTGACTAGCTTGTGTAAATGGAGTTTCATGCCACTTTGTAAGACTTTCATGCCTTGTATAAACACTTATACTTCCTTACCTATTGACCAATTTTTCCCAAAGGCAAAATTTTGGTCACCTTCTTCCCCTGCTATTTAATGCCAGTCATTTTTGGGTTGCACAAGTTCAATGACATGGTTCAAAGCAGATGGTTCAATCTTTTGGTTCAACCGAATGGTTCAAAGGCAAGTTCAAATGGCTTGGTTCAAAGGAATCGGTGTGTAGTGGTTGAACCGTTGAACCAATTTTGGTTCAATGGCTTGGTTCAGGGAGGCTACACTTCAAAGGAAAAGACCCAATGACTTTTGTCAAGGACAGTGACGTCCCAAAGGCTGTCAGATTTAATGCAATGAACTAGCTATTTGATTTTGAACCAAAAAAGTGCTAACTAAGAGCTAACTAAGGGGCCAAAATGCAGCAACCCACCAAGATGTTTTCCCTAAGAGCCAAAGGAGCTAGAAGTGCCAAAATAGGAAAAGGACAAAATCCCGGGTGATAGAGCAAGAGAATGACAAGGTGCAGGAAGGGACGAAGCAGTCCAAGTGGCAAGGGGAAGGTGATTTATTGCCTGTTAATCCCCAAATGGTACAAATAGCAGATGGTAGGGCCCATGCATTTAAAAGGGGACAAATCTCAATCTATTGGTAGAAAAGAGGCATAGCCTATGTTTCACATTAATTCTTAAACACCAAAGTCAAATTTGGTGATTATACAACATGGTTCCAGGAGGCCTCTTCTAGAATAATGACATCAACAATAGTGTTTTATTCTTCCCAATGAAGGGACACATAAACCACTTGTAAAAAAGGAGCACCAAATGGCCCCTTTACTTCTCCTATATTTATTGTGAACTTGTCATTTGTAGAGGGATCTTCCACATTTTGCTAAGGTGTAGCCCTGGCAAATTTTCCACCTGAATCAATAAAAATAGTTTTACCTCCATTTTGGATAGATATATCGGAGTATGTCTTGAGTGTTTATTTTGTGTTCAGTCATTATTTCTTGATGCTCTCATAGGTTCAACACCAACATACTTGTTATCTACAAGGTGCCATCTCTGCAGCTGATAGGAGAAGAGCAATATTTGAGAAGTGAAAAATAGAGGAAATTACTACATAAGTGTGCATCCCACAGCACCTTTGGTGATCCCTATTTTCTACATTTTCCATTAAGGCCTCCTCGCCAGTTTATAGCAGCCTGGTCCTTCTGCCAAGTGTGAAGTGTATGTATGCATTTGTCTAATTTTTAGAGTGGATGTGAGAAGGCCACTTTATTTTGGTGCATCACCTCTTTAGAGTAGTTTATTTTCTTGCATCTTTCTCCCTTTCCCCCCCATTTTTATATATCTATATATATGTATGTGTTAGCACTTGCTGGAACAAACACGATGCATCAAAGGGAGCTAGCCCTTATCTAGAGACTCTCCCTTCCAGCTTCACTAGTCCCATAGGTGAGAGGGGAGTTTCCATGTTGTGAGGAGAAGGTAGGAGCTCATTTTCCTACCAAAGGGTACAATTTCTTATGTCAATAGTTTTGGCACACCTGGTGGGACCAACTGGGACAGGTTTTGTCCAAAGAGTTAAAGAATTTTTGGTGTGTTCTTCAACCGACCAGCCTTTGGAGGCTTTTGCATCAAACACCAATGGCGACTCTGAGTTAAATCAATTGGTTAAGCAGTTCTGGTACCATACCATCAAGAAATAGCATTCTGGTATGTATAATCCCATCGTTCTAAGCCATGCACTCTATTTTATCTAGCCAGCATGGTTATGATCCTTACCAACCTTATGTTGATCCTTATCATATTCAATATGGCCAGTCTCACCCCTACCATGAGTTATATCAGCCTTATGCCCAGTCTTCTCATTTTGTCACTTCTCCTACTCAACCCAGTCTCTTCACCAATCAACTCGTTTCTGCCTTCAAGTGAGCACTGCTGGGATACAAAAAGTATGTAATATATCTTGACACTAGAAGGGGATGCAACAAAGAAATTATTGATCATAATGTCCATCAAGTGAGGAATGCACTAGATTAGGTTAAGAAAGAATGGGCTCCTATTGAAGGAGCCAATTGGCATAGGCTTACAAATGAGATGCCGGATGTGAGTGGTTTGATTGCATCTTTGGAGGAGAAGCTAAGTATTTATGAGGGGCAGCCTTTAAAAGTCTATCAACCTACATACTTGCTGCCCCAAGCATCATATCAGTCATATATAGCCCCTGCTTATGAGCCAAATCAAGCCTATCAAAGTCCTTTCCCTAATTATGTTCAGGAGAGTTTTGAAATAGAAAACCTTATGTTTAAGGCTAATCTTGATAGACAGATTGAATTTGCAAATATTCAGATGCAGCAGTCCATTTTGGCAGTGAGGGAAGTGGAATTTAAATCTTCATTACCCTCTCACATTGTGGCCCCATTAACCCCAAAGGAGATGCCTAGTCTGAATTTCTTGAGCTAGAATCAAGTGGTTGAGTCACAGAACAACAAGGGGGTGAAAGACATTGTCTAAGAGTGTGAGGTACAAGATGAGGTTATTCCTTTCCAAGTTCCCCCCACCCTTCCTTAGGAAGCTCCTTGCATTTCATGGAAACCTTCATGTACTCCCCACCTCTATAATGACTCTTATGATCTCCAAGAAGTAAAAAATGAGGATAATATAGCTAAGCAAATTGAGGAATTAGAGGCTAAGATGAGATTGCTTGGAGAGAGAGATGGAGTTTTTAGACCTTGTAGAGGAGCCGATGCCAAAAGATACCCCTTCCACCAATCCACAAGCTAATTTCAATATTGATGAAATGTTGGTAAAGTGGAGGAATGAAAATCAAGAAATTTTGGCCCAAGGTCTGCCCCCTCCTATTCTAGAGAAAACTCCCTGTTGTATGCCAAATCCTTTCTATCAGATGGCACTTGCTCATCCTGACTTATCTGATACATCAATCGATCCTACCCTCAATCCCATGTGCCTAGCTTTTTAGCATGCCTCTTTTCAGACAGCTCTTCCTGTACATGAGCAGACCCTCCCAAAACCTCCTTAAGTCTTTCAACATGATCTCCAAATTCCAAGCTAGAAGAAGGAACATCATGAACCAGCTTAGGACCTTAAAGTGGATAAAGTTATTGCCTGTTTGCAGGAACAAGTTTCCAATCCTAAGATCATGAGTTAGAAGCAAAAAATGGAATCTTGGGGTAGAATGGAAGAAGAAGAGCAAGGTTTTGTGCAAAAACTTAAAGAAGATGGGACTGCTCCTACTCCTGATGATGATTGTGACTTCCAAGAAAGGCTTTTCCAGGAAGATATGGATAGGCGGATTATAGAATTGGATCTAGAGCAAGTCTCCTTAGTGAACGTGTGATGGACATTTCAGACCAAATAACAGATTCCATGTCTGAATACACTTCATCCACACACCTCCAAGAAAGCTATCAGACCTTGCCTGATATAGATTATGCTCAGTTTAGGACTAACCAGGGAGGCTATGAGCTGGATAAGAGCGGAGAAGGAAGTATTGGGGTTCTAACAAGCATGCTAAGAGATTGTAGTTTTTTAGATTTACCCCTTTAGGAGGTTAGTGAATCAAAAGATATCCTCTTTGAAATCATCAAGGAAGATGGCCATACCATGGAACCTAAGCATGAGGTAGAGGAGAGCAAGCTAGCCAAGGGTGTGTATCAAGGGGCTTATGGTGATGAGCCGGTAGCAATCAATTTCTTGATGAGAAACACTAGCTTAAAGAACCAATAGGAGGCAAGCTTCCAAGAACAAATAGAGTATGTATACATTGGGAATATGTTTGAATCTCCACTCAGGTACTAGCCAATGCAGGTGACAGGTAAGAAGAGCAAGTCACTAATTCTATTTTTCATTCAGCTACTTGCCTGGCACCATAAGTCTTCCTACCAAGAAGGGGACTTAAGAAATTTTCCTTTTGATCTAGGAGGGAGGCAATTATTCCTGGTTAGCTGTATATAATAGTTTGCTTTCAGTTTCTTTTCCTACTTTCCCTAAGTGCCATTGTGTAGGTAGTGTTTTTAGCCTTGTGTGTTTCCCTTTGCATGTGTGGTAAAGGCTTCATGTTTGATTCTCAGATCTTTGGCGCTGTTGCTAAATATTTCATAGTTGCATTTGACTCCACGCCCAATGGACTACAAGGCAACTAGGTTCTAAGCATAGCAGGCATGATTCCCCTGTGAGTCACCAATATGTTGACCAATTTTTCCCAAAGGCAAAATTTTGGTCACCTTCTTCCCCTGTTGTTTAATGCCAATCATTTTTAGGTTGCACAAGTTCAATGCACATGGTTCAAAGTGGATGGTTCAATCTTTTGGTTCAACCAAATGGTTCAAAGGCAAGTTCAAATGGCTTGGTTCAAAGGCATCGGTGCGTAGTGGTTGAACTGTTGAACCAATTTTGGTTTAATAGCTTGGTTCAAGGAGGTCGTACTTCAAAGGAAAAGACCCAATGACTTTTATTAAGGATGGTGACATCCCAAAGGCCATCAAATTTAATGCAATGAACTAGCCATTTACTTTTGAACCAAAATAGCACTAACCAAGAGCTAACTAAGAGGCCAAAATGTAACAACTTGCCAAGATGTTTGCCCCAGGAGCCGAAGGAGCCAAAAGTGCCAAAATAGGAAAAGGACAAAATCCCAGGTGATGGAGTAGGAGAATGACAGGGTGCAGGAAGGGATGAAGTAGTCCAAGTGGTAAGGGGAAGGCAAATTATTGCTTGTTAATCCCCAAATGGCACAAATAATAGATAGCATGGCATGTGCATTTAAAAGGGGACAAATCTCAATTTGTTGGTAGAAAAGAGGCACATCTTTTGTTTCACATTAATGCTTGAATGCCAAAGTCAAATCTGGTGATTATACAACATGGTTTTAGTAGGCCTCTTCTAGAAGAATGATATCGACAATAGTGTTTTCTTCTTCCCAATGAAGGGACACATAAGCCACTTGTAAAAAAGGATCACCAAATGGCCCCTTTACTTCTCCTATATATATTGTGAACTTGTCATTTATAGAGGGATCTTCCACATTTTGCTAAGGCGTAGCCCTGGCAAATTTTCCACCTGAATCAATAAATGTAGTTTTACCTCCATTTTGGATAGATATATCTGAGTATGTCTTAAGTGTTTGTTTTGTGTTCAGTCATTATTTCTTGATGCTCTCACAGGTTCAACACCAGCATACATGTTATCTACAAGGTGCCATCTCTGCAGCTGACAGGAGAAGAGCAGTATTTGAGAAGTGCAAAATAGAGGAAATTACTACATAAGTGTGCATCCCATAGCACTTTTGATGATCCCTATTTTTTGCATTTTCCATTAAGGCCTCTCTACCAGTTTCTAGCAGCATGGTCCTTCTGCCAAGTGTGAAGTGTATGTATGCATTTGTCTGATTTCGAGAGTGGACGTGAGAAGGCCACTTTATTTTGGTGCATCACCTCTTTAGAGTAGTTTGTTTTCCTACATCTTTCTCTCTTCCCCCCCACTTTATATATATGTATGTGTTAGCACTTGCTGGAACAAACGCGATGCATCAAAGGGAGCTAGCCCTTATCTGGATATTCTCCCCTCTAGCTTTATCAGTCCCATAGGTGAGAGGGGAGTTTCCATGTTGCGAGGAGAAGGCAGGAGCTCATTTTCCTGCCAAAGGGTGCAATTTTTTGTGTCAACATTACCTTACATGGTTCATCACACATCCTCTTTACATGCACAATTAACTCCTTTGATTAGCTTGACAACTGCCCTTTTGACCCTTGGATTTCTCTCTTCTCCTCCTCTCTCTTAAGTTCTATAAGAACTAGCAATTTTAGCCATTGTAATGTATGGCCCACCTAAGTATGGTGAAGCCTTGATCATTTTCATACCATTTGATCAATAATACTACTAGTTTTTACCTCTTCATGACTATTCAATGTTTGCTTGCTTGGATGATTTATTTTGTTTAAGTGATAATTCTTGTTTCCTTAGCATGTTATTTCATTCCTTCATCTTATTTGTAGTTGGAAACCATATTCTTGTAGGGCATTTGAAGTGTTATACTAAGTGGAAAGGTTGAGTGAGTTAGTCTATTAATTAGTGCCATTCAAGGCCTCTTGTCTAGTCCTTATAACTTAAGCATTCATCTATAGCCTCATAATGTAATATTGATGTGAGAAGATGTAGATTGGAGAAGTGTATTTTTAGTTTGTCCCTTGTTATCATTTGTATCATGTAGCTAGTTGGAAT
This sequence comes from Torreya grandis, assembly GCA_037957365.1. Lineage (NCBI taxonomy): Eukaryota > Viridiplantae > Streptophyta > Pinopsida > Cupressales > Taxaceae > Torreya > Torreya grandis. The sequence goes on from JARHVA010000078.1 coordinate 6,134,404, forward strand.
TCATCAACTTATTTGGTGTATCACCTCCCTTAGGATAGTTTTCTTTTAGTTTTCTCTCTCCCTTTTCACCCCTAAAGTTTAGGTGTAGTAGTGATCCAAATTGGTACATCAAGGGAGCTAGCCCTACCTAGAGATTCACCTCATCCTTAGTCTACCCACAAGCCTAGATGTGTTTCAATTATGCCACTTAGATGAGGAGAGATAAAAAATATCCTCAAAGGGTGTAAATCTAAGTGACAACAAGAGTAAAAGATGAAATTATTAAGTCAAGGTGTGATGGAAGGTTTAGACCCAAAAGAAGATCATATGCCTAAACACACCCCATCTACCCTTCTTCATGAGAGTCCTCAAACTAAATCAGATGTCAATGAAGTCATTATCAAATGGAAGGAATAAAACCATTCTATTTTATCCCAAGGAATGTGTCCCCTTCCTCAAGAGCTTCCAAAAGAATCCCCTACATTTCACTCTCAATCTAATTTTGAGTTATATGTGCCACCTCCACTAACTAGTTAATCTGGTCCTCACCCCATCACCCTTTTCCTTGATGGACCTATGGTATGGGAACCTAAAAAGGAGTAGTTGGTTGATAAAAACTTATAAATCTTGCTTGAATAAATCTTAACTACTTGGCAACCTCATTGGACTAAGTCACTTGATTTTAAGATGCCTAGACTTGGCATCACCAAGAAGGAGGAGATGGAAGATCTTGCAGCCTTTAAGGACTAAAGTCATGTTTTGGTAGTTGAGATGAAACTTTATATCCCTCAATATGTCCTAAATTATAAATAAGTGGTGATTTCTTGTCTGGAAACTTTTGATTGGGTTGATGAGGAATAATATTTAAATCCATCCTTTCAAGAGGCATATGAATCACATGATGATATGTTTGAAATCATCAAGATGATATATAGTCCTCTTAATTAGTTTGAATAAACATATCATCTCTTAAAGGATGAAAGAATCTTCTATTGGCCTCAATCTTCTAAGGAACAAGAAACCAATCCTCTTGAATCCATGCCTACCAAGAAGATACTAGTTGATCATGAGATGAAGAGTAGGCAACAATATGAGGTATGTATAAAAGTTAAAGAGGAATATATCTACATTGGAGACATATTTAAATATGATATACTTGAGAGTATATCAATTAAAGTTTTAAGGAATAGGTCTGATCTATAAAGCATCCAATCCAAGGAGAAACATGTTTGGCACTATGTTTCATCTCATGAGGAAGAAGACTCAAGAAACTTTCCTTCTAATTCTGGAAAGGATGTATGCTTTATTTATAGTTGTTCATAATAGTTTGTTCTCATATTTACCTAAGTGTTTTGAGCACATGTGTTTTTCTTATTAGTTTATTTGCTTAGTTTTGTGTGCGTCTTTTATTTTGTGTATTTGAGGTAGTTAGGTTGTCTTGTATTTATTAAAGCTTGTATTTAATGGTCAAAGTCCTCTTGTTGTGTCTCAAACTTCAGATGACTCCTTAATCCAAATGGATTCATAAGGATACTAGTCTAGTTAGTATAACAAGCATACTACCCCTATAAGTCACCAATTTGTTGACCAAATTTAACTGTGCAGGTCAAATTGGGACCCTTATAGGTAAAAAATTGAGTTTTAGGTGTTTTAACGATATAATATATATGTATTAAGGTAAATTATAGGTCATTTAGTGTGATTCCATGTTATAATATCCTTGGTCATTAGTCATTTTAATCCTTATATCATTTTGAGTCATTTTGGGGTCAAAATAAGGCATTAAATAAGTTGTATGACCTCATAGAGAAGTTTGAATGTGTAATAAGGGTGATTTCACATGAAATGTGTCCTATTATGCCTTAATTAACTGATAATAATTGAAAGTGATAGGTTCTTCAGAAGAAAGAGTAGTTACCAAAGGAAAAAGAAGAAGTTTGGCATTTGTACGACCCATGAAAGAAGGTGACACATGGGATGATGTCATATAACATCCATTAACCTTCCTAAAAATCATATTAGTTCTTGAAATACTTTATAAGTGCTAAAAAAAGGTGCAAAACCATTCTACTCCTTTCTTACCTTTTTAGACATGTAGAAATGATCAACAGGTTCATGCTTGGTATGGTCAGTAGAAGAGGTTACATGTAAAATGTTTTTATGAGGTGAAATTAAACTTAGAGAGATTAATTTCCATAATAATAGTTTGAATAATTGTGGCCTATGATTTATGAACCATCCTCATGAATTTGATTGTGTTTTTCTGCTTGTTATTTCATGCACCCTATAGGGTTTTCTCCATTTCAGGTAATTCTATATAAACCAATTAGTGATTTTGAATATAGTGGATGTGGGCTCTCTTATCAAATGTTATCCATGTTTAGTTTCATGTTTTATGGTGTTTTGATAAACAAGTTATATCATGTTATAGGGAGGTGCCACCATGTGTAGTCTCAATCAAATTTCCTTATTTTTAGAATGTTTGGTTCTTAGAAGAGGTCTCATATGAATGTGATGTGGTGTTCCATAGGTATAAATTTCATATTTATCACCTTACCTTCAATATTAGTCTTATAACACCATGTTTTGATCAATATTCAGTCTTGCCTTCCTCATAGTTAACTCTCCACTCACTTTCACTTGCAGTCACATGTATAAATCTTGTTTAACATATTCATGGGGTGGTAAAGAGGATATATAAACTTATTCAATACATAAATAACTAGGGAGAGTCTATTTGAATATTTTAAGGTAATTTTTGTTGGTTATAAGTTCATACACCACACTAACCAACCACTAGACATTATTGCTTGCCATATAAAATTTATTTATAGGAGGTTTTCACATTAGAACCAAGTGTTTTGAGACCTATATAAATATCCTAATTAGTCCAAACACTCATTTGAGGGATTTATAATTGTACTATGCATGTTCATGAGATCATTCATCAACATACTTTGTCCAAAACATGTCCACTACCTAAACTCACAGTCTCTTGCCATTAATGGACATGTACAGCTATCTAATGAAGGTGAATGATGTTGAAAGAGTATATTTGAAACTAGTGAGGGAGATAAATATTAATTTAAATCTCATAATCATGTTTTCTACCTACCATCTTATACTACTACCTGTAGACCTACAACTAACCACCTACAGGTGTTAATAGGGAGCTAAATAGCCATATAGAAAGGTTGAAGTATGAGATGGAAACCTTCTTGATTTCCTAGTATGTTTTTTAAATCATGATATACATATTTAAGGGTTAAGTTATAACTTTCCTCTAAGGATGAGATGATTGATTCCAAAGTTCTTTTCCTTGAAAATGCAAAATAGAGGCTTAAGGCTATTTTGATAGAGTCATATGATAAGGTTGCCAATTGTTTTGATGCATATAGATATATTCATTATATAGACCTATCTTAGGTATATTATTTTTAAAATTCTTAGGGGAGAATTACTAGGGGAAGATAGTTGTTGAGAGGCCTAAAGTTACCTATAAAGACACTAAACTCAGGAATTGATGTCTACAGGGCTTTGATTCAAAAGTGACCTTGTACTCTAAGTTGATGGTTCTAGACCATGCCAACATATGTGAATGGTTCCAAAAGGTTCAAGAAATCATTTATGACATAAATATAATTAAAGGAGGAGGATATACTATCTTACCATCTACACTTTCAGTCTATAAAGTAAGAAAATGTTAACCTATAGCCAAGACCTATTTTCCATATCATTCATAAGGAAGATTTTAAGCATTGATATATCAATGTTGGTTGATGAAAAAGATACAAAATTGGCATGGAGGCCATTAGGATAAGTTTATTAGTTATTTTCCAAGTCCTAAGGTAACCTAAAAGTGTCCTATCACACAAATGTTCACCTAGAACTGGCTGAGTAGACCAATAGTGAGCTAAAAACTTTGTATAGGTGATGATCTAGCCCAAATAAGATGAAAACATAGGTCCAAACAAATGTATGACTATAATAAGAGACTATAAATGGGTTTTTAAACATTTTATCAAGCCTAATCTTTTAACTATACCTAAAGGTGCCTTTGCAAACATAAGACACAATTAGAAATACTAAAATAGTCCTATTTTAGGGGCTATTTTAGAGAGTTTGAGGTGTTTGAGGACCAATTAAAGGAGTCAAACCTTAATTTTTAGTACAGAGAGTCCTTGTGACTAATTTATTTTTACAAATACTAATTTATACCTAAGATATAGGGAAATAACACTCTATTATATTTCATAGGTAAAACACTCTTGAGGAACAACAAGCCTATCCAAAGAGTATGAAGAAGGATAAGGTAAGTGGATGAGTTAAGGGATGATAAATGACTGAGGGAATATTTTTAGAGTTTTTTAGGCCATTTAAATTGTGTTCAATCATATATAAAGGTATCTAAATAGGTATGACATAGTCCTTATGAAAATCCTACATACATAGTCCAGTTCACACAAGTTTGTTTTGGATCTTGAAGAGGTTATGGGATCTTGAGACCTAATAAAAGAGTCAAACATTTCATATATCATGATAATAAATTATATAATCCTATCTAATACCTACCTAGTCTATAAAAATAGGGTAATTACCCTCTATTTTGTCTCAAATAGAGAGTACTTCCCTAAGTGCATAAACTGATAGGTTTGAGAAAAGGTGATAGATGGATAGACCAAGAGATGAGTGGAAATTTATAGGAGGTTTATAAGTCTATATAAAAATATAAATCAAAATAAACCAAGCAATAAAATATTAATCTTAATAGGGTGTCCTAGACCATAAAGTTGGCAAGCAAGCCCATTGGGCAGTGTTTTAGCTTGAAGCTAAATGGTAGACCAATGACACTTCCATCCTTATTACTAGGTTCCAATAGACTAGGAAATTTTTTTAGAGCCATTTTATAGGTTTTTAATTTCTTTTTTTTTCAAACGCATCTAGGATAATCCATTTAGGGCTTTAAGGTGTAGACAGGCCTCTAGGCATGACTAGGCCTAGAAGCCAAATGGGGATTCACTCTCACTTTTCACATGAGGTGAGAATTATAACCTATTATATCATGTTTTTGGGGTCAATGTAGAGGTTATAAATCCTTTTTAAGGTAAATAAATCACAAATAATCCATTTTTTGACTCAAAACTAACTCAAGCCTATAAGAAATATGAAAAAGAGCTCGATAGGCTAGGTTGAAGTACTCACATCTCTCATGAGACTTTGAACAGAGGATAAATAAATTTATAGGTGTTATCAAGAGTCTTAATAAACCTTATTGTGTAATATTTTTTAAATTTTAAAATCCCATATTCATGAACAAACCTTAAGATCAAAATTCACTTAAAACCCTACTAAACCCTTAGTCTATAATCGATGTGGAAAATGAAGAAGATAATGTACATAATGGAATAATTTTACCATGAAATTAATTTTAAATTTTATAATACTCCTTCAGGATCCTCCCCACCCTTTTGAGTTGTACATATTTATATGGACATGGTATAAAATAGGGTAATTTTGACTATTTTGTGTGTTTTATAAGTTACAAGAGGTTTCAAATGATGAAATAAAGTTTGGGGGGAATATTAGGACTTGTAATAACTCAATATTTCCATATAATGATTTGATAAAACTCTTAAGTTTTCAAAAAATATCTCTTATCTCAGCCAATCATAACTGACATAGTAAATAAGCTAGTAAAAAGGGTGGAAAACTTCACGTAAGCTAATTTTAAGGTATCAATGATGCCTTTAAGTTCATGGAGAGTCTTTAAACATGTCATACACTCCCTCCCAGATATTTTCATGGAAAATTAATATAATTTTTAGGCCAAGTGTGTAGGGTGTATGAAAGAAGATTTATTTGGACTACAGATGGCGATAGCTCATTTTTAGAAGATTTAAGATGACTAGCACTATAAATAATGCATGGACAGACATGTCTATAATTATTAACATTAATTATAATCATCATACCTATCCCTAATTATTTTTGGTACATTCAAATAGGTATGGATGATGAAGGCAATTTTATATGCCAACATGAGTTTCATGCCACTTTTCATAAGTTTCATGCCTTGTATGGACACTTATCTCTTATAACCTTAAATGGTTCATCCCATATCATTTTATCATGTACAAGTAACTCCTTTTATTAGCTTCACAAGCATCCTTCTGACCCTTGTAATTCTCTCTTCTCCTCTCTCTCTCAAGTTCTATAAGAACTATCCTTTTTGGCCATTATAACTTATGCTCCATTTGAGTATGGTGAATCCCTACTAATTTTCATACCATTTGATCAATAACACTACTGATTTTTACCTATTCATGACTATTCATAGTGTGTTTACTTGGATGATTGAGCTTGCTTAGTGATAACTATGATTTCCTTAACATGTCTCATTCTTTCATCTTATTTGCAGTTAGAATGCTTCTTCTTGTAGGGCATGTGAAGTGTTATAGGAAGTGTTAAGGTTGAGTGATTTATTATATTCATTAGTTCCATTCAAGGCTTCTTGTCTAGTCCTCATAACATAAACATTCAATCATAACCTCATAATGTAATATTGATATGAAAAGATACAGATTGGAGAAGTGAATGTTTGGTTAGTCTCTTGGTTTCATGTGTAACATGTATCTAGTTTGAATACATCAACTTATTTAGTTTATCACGTCCCTTAGGATATTTTTCTTTATGTTATCTCTATCCCTTTCCCCCCCAAATTTTATGTGTAGTAGTGATCCAAAGTGGTACATCAAGGGAGCTATCCCTATCTAGAGATTTACCTCATCTTAGGCTACCCACAATCCTAGAGATGTTTTAAATATGCCACTTGGATGAGGACAGATAAGACATCTCCTCAAAGGGTAAAAATCCAAATTACAACAATATGTATTATAATAGTGTTACTAAATTTATTTGCATGAAATTTTAACAACATAACCCTTTTTTGTGTGGGTATAAAAAATGGTTTTGGATTTGGACTTGGTTTTTTTATTTGGTCTCAAGTTTAAATAAGGTTTCAACAAAATAATAAATCAAAAACACACAAGCATTACAAGGCACTTTAATAACTAACATAATTTTGCATCACATCCATTAAACCTTTTGAAGCACTTGCCTTGAGAGAGGATTATAAATTTAACATCTCATTACAAAAATTATTGGTAGCATTTTTAGGCCCTCCCTTCTTTCTCAAATGTTGGACAATAAAGGTGAACTTTAGGGTCTATTACCTTTACACCCTTGTATTAATGTGTGATCTGAGGTAAAAGAGGCATCTAATTTTTTTACAATGGACTATCTATATGGTCCCTATATATAACCCAAAAAAGCTAATACATGGGCACACAAATATATCAAAGAATAAATGAAAATTGGGAAATCCATATGAGAGATATTGTGCCCACCATGACCATGCCATCCTTGCCTTCTAATTAGAAGTGATACTAGAGTTGGATTCTTCAAATATGTTGAATTATGGCTTGGTGTAGGGCTTCCCTTATCTTCATTAGATCTCCCCAGAGAATCATGCTTGGCCCTAATGTTAGTTCTCTTCAATTTGTATACCTTGTCTAATTTATGAGGTATACAAATGGAATATAGCTATCATTAGGGCCAAAAATCAAATTTAGATACTTAAAATTAGACACTGCATGTTAATTATAATTATTTATTCTATTATCACATTTTATCTTATCAAATGATCTTCAAATTACATTAGTTAATTAAGAGTAATTAATTAGCTAATATTCTTCTTTAAATGAAGTTGCATCAAATGCATATATTAAAAATATAGAAAAATCAATATTCCTATTTATCCTGATCATCCAAGCAACTTATCAATTTAATATTCAAATCACATGGCAAGGCCCATCTTCTTACAAAGCTTACATCTTCTTAAAAAATCCTATCTTTTCCTCACATGCCCCATGTTACTCATCATGAAGGATGTATGATATTTTGGACCCTTGATATTCATCTCAAGATGGATGGTTCACATCCATTTAAAAAATCTATAAATTATAGGTTCTTCTTCCAATTTAAAAAATATTTTCTATTCTAGACTTACAATGCAGGAATTATTCTAGAAGCTCCAATTTATTCATCTTATACGTTATCATTCCAAGCCAAAATTAAGTGTGAAAAAGAGAGATGTTGATCACAAGTAACTATAATTTCCAAAGACTTCTAGCTCACAAGTTGATCTCAACCTCTTCAAACCAATTATCAGTCAAATTTTCAAAGGAGATATAAATTGTGTTGTTATTTTCCAATATTGTATTTCTTTTTTATTATCACATAGCTCAACCTAGGGATTAATATTGAGAAGTTGTTTTTTCTTTTATTTGGCCAATAATATTTGAATAATATTTCTTAAATTTATGATCTACATAATGGCATGCCCAGTGGGGCATTATGTAGATAGGGATTTGATGTACTAGAGGAAGAGCCATTTGTATGATTAGAAATTAAATAGTATTAGAGAATTAAAACATATAGTATCCCTATATAAGGAGTGAGAAAATATGAATTGAATGAATCAATACAAATAAGAAAACAATTATTATGAATCAATTGAAGTAGGATTAAACTTGGCTTGTGAGATAAAAGTCTTTGGCAATGATAGTTCCTTATGGAAATCATCTCTATTTGTTCACATTGATTGGTGTAATTTTTTTATGGATTTATAATTATTAGAATAATATTGAGTATTCTAAGTTTATTTTGGCATAATAACCTTACAAATATTGGATCTTACTAGAGGAATTTTGGCTTAGTAAGAATAATACGAAGAAGCTTGTTTAAATTTGAGGAAGAACCTCTAATTTGTAGACTTTTGAAATGGATGTGAACCATCCATATTGAGATGAGGATCAAGGGTTCAAAATGTCTCCTATATCCTTCAAACTTTTTGTAAGAATATGAGCCTTGCCATGTGATTTGAATATTAAATTTACAAGTTATTTGGATGATGAGGATAAATAGGAATATTGATTTTTTTATATTTTTAATATGTACATTACATATAACCTCATTTAAAGAAGAAGATTAGCTAATTAATTGATCTTAATTAAATAATATAGTGTGATAAGATTTTTATATGATAAAATGTGATAATATAATAAATAATTATAATCAACATGAAGTGTTTGATTTTAAGTCTCTACAAAGATTTGATATTCATCGACTATGTATCTTAAGAAGGTTTGTTGATTGCATTTTCTAAAATCTACACTAATATGGATTTGGATGATAAAATTCCTAAGGCTATCATTCTTAAATCATTTATAAGGTATGGATTTAAAACATTAAACTTGAGAAGATTCATTTTTTAGGTTATCATTGTCATGCAATAGGACATAGTAAAAGGGTCTGACCTAATTTAGTACACCCTATTTTCAAGAGGGGGTTGTATAAAATCAAACCTATATGGAAAGACAAATTCTCTCCTCATTTTGATCAATTAATTAAAAGGAATGATGGGTCTTGGTTTAATCACAACCCAACTTTTCCTTTGGATTTTTTTCCTTATCTTTTAGATAAACCACTCATTAAAAGGTTAGATCCCTCTTCAATTCATGTCATGGTGGAATCAATAGCTAAATTAGTCTTTCAATATTCTAATTTATTAAACATCCTTTCACTAGAAAATATAGCTCTGGTATAGGTGATTGAAGACGAAATACATAGCATTGAAGATGTTATTGCCTCAAATCTAGATAATGTGAAGTTAAATTTTTTTCATCAAGATCATGTGCCCTTAGAAGTTGATTTAGATCTAGTGGATCTGAGAAAGGAATCTCTCATAGTAGAAAGATAGGAGCCCATAAACCCAAATGAATTTGAAAGTGAAATTCTAATGATATCCTAGGTAGCATGATCTCTCTAAGCCTAATTTCATGAAAAAAGTTCAAAAGAGGTCATAAAGCCAATTTGAATAAATTAATAGATCAAGGTTTTTTTAGATAATCAAAAACCAATAATGGTATTCTTTCATGGAGTATGAGGGGTGTAAATCCCCTCACCAATGTCATGAATTTATTTTCTTATAATTTTAGGGGCATTAACTCCCCTAATAAGTGGTGCATGGCCAAGTGTCAAATCATTCCTTTGTGTCTTGATGTTCTCATTATGAAAGAAACTAAGCTTTTGAAAAAGGAAGTAGACATAGTGTTTCTACATGAGTGGAAAAATTAGAAGGGATAGGATGTTGAATTTGTTACAGATTTTGGTGGCTTAGATACTCTATGGAATCCTCTCAAAATATAATTTACTTTATGTGGTCATGGTTTTAATTAGCAATGGATCTAGCTCGAGGACCTAACATCATACATTAACTTCAAATTTTTAATGTCAATGACCCAAAAAACTTGAATGCTAAAAGAAAATGTTTGGAGTATATCAATCAATTTTTTTATATTTATCTACTAAAAATTCACTCTTGGAGGTTACTTAAACATGATTCTTTCCCCTAATGATAAATGGGGATGATTGGTTTCCCACTTCAATCCTATAGGGACTTTACTTCCTTTGATGCTTTGGTTGATCTTATGGATGTGATTCCTAAAAGAGGTCTTTATTCATGGATGAAACAATGAAAGGATTTCATCAATATAACTAAGAGTTTTGATAGATTTTTGATTGATCAAAATTTGCTTAGTTCTAATTAGGTTCATAAACGTAGAATTATTCCTCTATCTAGGTCTAATCCTTCTACAATGAAATGGATCATTGTTAAAGATCAGTTTTCTCCTTTGACCCCATTTAAGTTTGAATTAATGTGGCTTAGATACCCTACAATTTTTGAATCTTCAAAGTTTTGGTGGAATTCCCCACCTATGATCCATGGGAATTTTATATACATATTTACTAAAAATTTGATGCTCATTAAATATTACTTAAAGAACTAGAATCATACTTACTTCAAAAACATTTTTATGGAATCCATGAGAGTGAGAGATGAACTATTTTCTTTAAATGAAATAATTTTGAGATTTGGCATAGATGCAGACATGTACCAAAAATAATTCTATCTCCTAGTAGAGTTTGAAGAGCTGATTTGAAGGGAGGAAATCTATTAGATACATAAATCTTTAGAGTGTTGGCTTAAGGAGAGTGACAAAAACTCATTATTTTCCATAGCTCCACCAAGGAAAAAAGAAGCAACAATATAATTTCTAAAATCTAAGCTAGGATGGGCTTGAATTTAGATCTCTTATTTGAAACTAAAGGAGAGGCAATCAATTTTTTTTTGATCTTCTTTCTTGCAAAGAGGCCTCTAATCTATGTTCTCAAGAGGATGTTATTTGCATTATTCACAATATTTTTACCCATTAGTAAAATTAATTTTTGATGGATTCATTTACATTGGAGGAGGTGAGGAAAGTTGTGTTTTCCACAAAAAATTAAATCCCCTAGTCTAAATGATTTTCTAATTACATTTTATCAAATTTTTTTGGACATTCATTAGACATGAGGTGACTAAAGTGATACAATATTATAGATAGATAAAAAGGTTGGTTTTGAAATCAATTTCTCTTTCATTAATTTATTTCCAAAAGGTAAAACTCACTCTACCTTCATTAATTTTTAGCCCATTGCCTTAGGCAACAAAATCTATAAAATCACTACCAAAGCCATTTTGTTTAGATTGAATTATTTCATCCCCATGATTATTTCCCTTGACAAGGCATATTCATCCTAGGGCATCATATTCAATATGTAATAATCAATATTCATGAGCTTATTCATTCTTTGCCTATAATAATTAGAAATGTATGCTTATTAAATTAGACATCAACAAGGCATATGAAAAGGTAAATTGGAGACTTATCATGAAATTTATGATTGGGTTTAGTTTTTAAAAAGGGTAGTGTGTGTTGGGCCCCTAACCTGTTAGTAAAGTATTCACACCAACATGACCTCCACCTAGGCATGAGATGTTAATTTTTTCAAGTGGTTAGACTATGGGTTTTTTGTAGCCAACTGGAGGTTATAACACAAATATTATGCTATATGGTAGGTGGCTAACCATATTATATATTTTCAAGGTGTCATAAAATATTTGAAGAGACATGGTAGGTGTAGTGTGGAGTTCACAGAGCCATAGAGTCGATGGGTATGATGATAGAGTTTTAGCTCAACACTCTACATGTAAACCTACACCCTGGCACAAATGATCCTAAAGGCTTATATAAGGAGCTTGATGTAGAAGAGGAGAGGGATATGAATGACTATATAAAATCTATGGTAGAATGACTTTACTTTGTAAAAATTTCTCCAAATGCCATTAAGGCTTTAAAATGGAATAAAGGCCACTCTAGCTCTAATTTTATGTGCCCAAGCTCATTTGTGAGCCTTTGGGTTGTTAATGTTATGATATGAATATAAAATCCATTATGGACTTTGATCAATGACTAATGATGTTGCATTAACTATGTTTTGTTTCTAGTTTTACATATCTTATATTATTTCCAATGAGATGTGTATGTTTGTAATGTCATACTTTTGATAGAGTTATGTTAGTTAGTATTCATGCATTTTACTAGTTTGATGCTTTAATGGATTCCCTATAATTTTTGTGATGTCATCATCATATTATATGGAGGAAAATTATAAATCCTCACTAGTAACCCAATCCCCATTCAAATTACATTCATTTAGTACAAGCAAAGTAATTATATGACCCCAAGATTAATCCAAGAAAGGCATGCACTTATGGATCTACCTTAAGTTTTCATTTAATTACTTAATTCCCCTAATTGAAGCCTCATGCCATGGCATAACTAGCCCAATGTGGGCTACGTGGTTCCTTATCATCTGCACTTTAGGTGAGTGCATAAGTCATGTGCCTTATGTGGATTGGTGTTGGTACAACTGAGTGTTTAAATTTTGAGTATAGAGGGAACATCCCATGGTTGTACTTAGTTGTATTAAATTAGGACCCTATACACTTCACAATATTTTAGTTCCATTATTAGGACCCTATTGAATTTTTTTGATACAATGATGAGATAGAATGATGTACTAACTTTCTCTCAAAAACATCAAGCACTAGCTACAATAGGTGAAATATAATTTTGTGTTAAAGAATCTAACCTAGAAAGGACAAAAGGCAAGAAAATGGGTTCAGGACAACCTATATGATGCATTGTATGAGATCTTTTTCTATGAGTTATCTAAGCATGTGTATAGGTGGTTAGATGCATATTCAACCCATAAAATAAGATGTTAAATATGGCACTATGAGTGGACAAAGGAGAACCTAGGGAGGATAAAAACCTTAGATGTTACTTGGGATAGAGTGGTGGATAAATGGTGGCAAGAAACTTTGAATAGCTACGTACTTGAGTTTATAATATCAACTTATTCATGCCTAAAGGAAATAGAGTACTAGTTTTTGCATGACCCTAGAGGCACATTCATGAAGGAGTTTAACATAAATATCAAAATTCTAATGGTTGATTATGGTTTAGAAGCTTTAGGGTTGGAAGGTCAAAATCCTTTCACATATGAGTTGTACAAAGGGGTAAAAGTGGATGTGTAAGTGAGACATAATGGAAGGGGATGAACAAATTGACACCTAAGAGCTCATAAGATAAACTTATAATAAGAGATAGTAGTAATTGATGGAGGATCTAGAACCTAAAAGTGTTGAGAGGATATGTAGAAAATGGGATGGCCATGGGGAAATATATCTTGAAATACAATAGCATAGATATGAGAGATATAATGAAGTGATGGACTGAGATCAACACTCGATAGGTATGTAATTTGTTGAGTTTCTTCAAGATTTGGTGACAATAAATATGCTTGATGTACCTAAACCATTGGAACCTATGGTGAAATCTCACACATTGGATCCCTCACTTGAATAAATTACAAAAGTGTTTGTTCACCCTACTAATGCCTCAAAATTAAGATGTTTTGTGGACTTAGATTATAACTTTATGATTAAATAGATTATTCCATATAAGGAGGTGAGTGCAATTACCTCTAAACCATTAGGTACTAACTCACCATAATAGAACTTAAATGTGAGCATACCAACTCAACCAATATCAGTAATTCAAGGAGGGAAATAGCCCACAAGAATTTGTTTAGTACCATAAATAAGTAGCATAGTACCAATGACATCAACCATGCTAGTAGTAACAATGGGAACAATGCCTAACCCAATGGATGGAGGCATTAGAGGACCACCTCTAAGATATGTGTTGGGGGATAAGGGCCTCAAGTACCAACTACCCCCCCCACCCCCCCCACAAAAAATCTAATACAAAATGTCTATGCACTCTCAAAATATCATGGCATGGAAAATATTGCAAAACATGTACTCAAATGTAAACTATAGTGAAACACATGAGGCATAACTTAGTCAGAGTGAAAGGATACTTAGTTTACAACCATTTAACTTGATCATGCCCATACCTAGTACAAAAAATTCAATCCAAACCAAATCATGGTTGAGTATGGTAGCTTAAAGGATGCATTCTTAAAGGAATTTGACATCCTAGAGTTTGAAAAATAGATCATCACCACACTAAAATAGATTACCCAAGGAATCTTAGAGAGTGTGTACTTATATGATGCAAGGTTCAAAACTTTCCTATCAAATATCCCATATGATATTCACCCTTCTCAACATGCATAGTGGTTTATTGGGGGATTACTCATGTTATTCCAAATAGTGTTTTCCATGAATAATTTAATAGACAGTTGAGAAGTGCTTGAAGTTGAACTAAAGTTTGAGGTAGTTATAAGTGTAGACACTAGGATCAATCCATTTATGGAGGCACATATTGCATCTATGGCCTCCTAGCTCCAAAATCTTACCGCCAACTATTCGCATGATGCTTGAAGTGGACTATGGTACACTGACTATGAAGTAAAAGGCTATAATAGAACTAACTTCCCATGAAAGAATGTACGCATCCTAATTTTAATTTTAAAATTATATTGATACACACATGAAATTTAAAATTGTCTTTTATTATAACATGCCAAACAAGTCAAAATAATGATCTATTATCATTTGTGCAATGCCTAAACCCATACCAATGTTAATTGTCGAGTGATTGATAAAAAATCATAAAAACATGGAAAGAGGTGCATGGTAGGCTATTAAAATAGTTGATAGACAAGTAAACCAAGGGAATGATGGTTATAACCAACATAATACAAGCTTTTAGATGCAATAAGGCACTAGAGGGTGAGGTAGAGAATGTAGTGGTAGAACGTTCCCATCACACTCATATTATAAGTGTGGCTCAATAGATCATTACAATGTGAATATCCTATGCATCCCATGTGTGGGTATTTTCAAGGTCCCCATAAGGTCAAAAACTGCCCTAACCTTTACAAAAATTTTACCTAAGGTAGACCTGGTGTAGACAAGGGCATAAGAATTATTAGGTGTGAGCAAAAAATAGAAAAATGGATCCCAAAGGTGAAACCTACACATATGATAGTCAAGGTATAGGAAACTACTTATAGTGGATTCACCAATTAGCTATTAATTGTGTTAGTATCTAAGTTACACCTTGAATATGGGGATAAAGGTCAAAATGAGTGCATAACATGGCCTGAACTAAAAATTATGCCATACCTAGACCCAATGCATTAGAAAGACATATTAAAGTAGGCTATGAGAATAATCTAAAACCTACAATGGGAGATCATAGGCTAATACCTCTCAAAAGAAGTAGGATAGCCAAGAAATTGAAGTACAAGAATTAAATGAGATCCCACACCTCCTAAAAATAAAGGAAATGCTTCCCTTATTGAAAAATGTGCTCCTAGAGCATACATGTTAAAATCAACTTGAGGTTATCATGCCATGCATGTATATGGTGAAAGAAGTTTGACATACACAAAATTTTAAATATGATCAAGAACTCCTGGTGGATGCCACTATTGTTGAATGCTCTATCTATGAGGTTCTTGTGGACACAGGCACCAAGGTCAACATCTTGACAAAGACTACTTGGGATAAAATGGGTAGACCATCCTTGAGACCTTCCCCTCATGTACTCTTCATGTCCAATAAGACCTGATCATGGCCTATTATAATTCTAAAAATCATAGTTTTAGATATCATGGGCATCAAATTCCATGCTGACATTGAATTAATAGAGTTAGTAGAGCAATACAACTACCTAATACTTATAGGAAGGTCATGGTTTTATGTAAACAATACATATATGCACTACATGACCTTTGAGAATGGAAAGGAGAGGGTATTTATACCTCTCTAAAATTACCAAGGACCCCCTATGTCAAGATCATGGACATTAAGGATGATATCAACCATATATATAGCATCATAGTGCAAGGAATTGAGACTCTATAACAAAATGATCAAGGAATCCTCTCTTAAGAAGATGGACAATTAGCCTCAGACACCATAGATGTTTCTTATGATTGATGCATCATAGAAGCATATGAGACCACTAGTTGATGGTGTTACTTGGTGTATACAAAGGTACCATAACTAGTAAAGATAGGCTAGGTATAGATTGATCACACTCCCAAAATATGGGTCCCTTGTGCCAAGAGGAGAGGAAAAGAGTGTTTTGCCTCAATAAGGGAAAACTTTCTATGCTCTTAATATTTGAAGGAAGTAATCCTATGGAGGACTATGTCTGAGACCTTGAGTTATGCATCCCAAAAGAGGTGGATAAAATGGGTGCATTAGTATATATATTGAAGATCACTACCACTCATTGGTGGGTAGTGAAGAAGCCTAGCTTGACAACTTGGTAGGATGTAAAGGTAGATATTTTCACCAGGTTTAGAAAAATTAATGACCTAGATATTTCAGCCTACTCTGGTGACTCTAACCCTATAGCACATGCATATCTTTATTAAGAGATATAGACTATTTATGGTGAACACACCCTAATAAATCTATGGGTGCATGTCTTCTATAGAACCTTAATGACTTAGGCATGGGCATGGTACATAGTAAATTAGACATAATGTGAGACAACAGACTAGGATGCCCTTATAGATTGGTTTGTTCATACCTTATCTTTTTCTTCATAAAATCTCAAACTAATTGAGACAATATAGGTAGTTTAAAGGTTAGTGTTTCAAGATACTACTATATTGGAGGAGTTCCTAAAGAACATGTTTAGTAAAAAAGGGTTAGTGCTCTCAACCTTCTTAAAAGAGCAAACTATGAATAGTGACTCTAGTGATGAAGATGATGACACATAGAAGGTACAAAAATGGAATAATTTGAAAATTAAAAGGAAGTTAGTGCACCAAGTTGAGGATAGATCCCTAGAAGAAGAATACCCTACCCATCTTTGGGTATAAAAAATTGAGGGAAATAGAGAAGTCAAGGATTCACACCAGAAGAAGAATGAACTATAATAATCATCGTTAAGAACTACCAAGATAGATATCTATTTAGAGGGGGAGCATAAAATGCCACATTGGGCACCTATTGGTATGAAATGGAACTGGTGCATATTATTGACCTCCTCAAATATTTCTAAGACCTTTTTCCATGAAACTATAAATATATGAAAAGTTCACACTCATCCCTTGGGACTATAAGCATCAAACTAGTCAATGGCACAAGACCCATCAAAAAGCATCATTATAGGATGAATCCAAATCTTCAAACCAAGGTCAAACTAAGATCCATGGTAGTCTAGAAATAGACATCATCTACCCTATATATTAATCTAAATGTGTTAGCCTCATGGTCATTAACATCAAAAATACAGGCATATTCACATTTGTGTTTACTAAAGACTATTGAATGTCTCTTTCATGATTGAACCCTTCTAACTCCATTCAATGACGAGTATTAGATGACATCATATGTTAAAATATATACACATTTACTTATGGGTTTTTAAGATACCATCAAGTCTAGATCGAGGAGGAGGATAAGACCAAAACCACATTTGTAACTAAATGGGGTGTTTTACTTATAACTTAATGTATTTTGGATTAAATAATGCACTAGCAATTTTATCTTGGGTAGTGATCACCACATTCAAAGACTTCATTCACAAGTTCTTTCAAGTATTCTTAATTTATTGGATAGTATATGGGTTGGTGAAGGATCACTATAAAAATTTGTGCCTAATGTTTGAAAGGTGAACGTAGTTACAAATTTATTTGAATCTCAAGAATTGAGTCTTCACAACACTATTTGGCACACTTCTTGGGAACATCATCTATAAGGATGGTTTCCTCATTGATCTTGCCATGATTACAATCCCCTTCATATTCAAACACCATCAAGGTAGAAATATGCTTGTGCCTTTCTTGGTAATTATGGGTATTATAGGAGGTTCATAAGGAATTATTCTAGGATTGCAATGTCATTAGAAGAGATATTATGAAAAAATGGTCCATTTTATTAGGGTGCAACATAGGAAGATATTATTAAGACCATAAATCTCAAACTAGTAAGTGCATCGATATTATAATTTATCAACTAGGAAACTCCCTTCCATGTCCATGTTGATGCCTTTGGTACCTCAATTGGCACCATTATCACACAACCAAGTAAAGGGAAAATAGATCATCTTATTTATTTTACAAGTAGGAAAATAACCAAGGAAAAATAAAATTACACCATAACTGAGCGTGAGATGTTTACCATGGTCTATGCTCTATATAAATTTTGATAATATTTTATGTTGACCCCCTTTATTTTATTCACTAATCATGAGGTACTTAATTACCTGGTAAACAAGCCCATTTTTCATAGGCACATTTGTCTATGGATTATTTTGTTTTAAGAATTCCACTTTTATGTTGTAGTAAAGCTAGGAAAACAAAATGTAGGCCTAGACCATCTATACCACATTAAATCTAGTGATGCAGTGGCACCAAGTGAGGATTATATGCCTAATGCATAACTTTACTAAATCTTATGCATCCCAAAATACTTAGCATAAATCACTATATTTTTTACCTCTAGATTTGTGCCTTAGGCCATGATAACTAAAGAGAAGAATCAACTAACAATTTACCCTATTTTAACTCATTAGTAGGGAATTATACAATTTGATCCATAGCAAAATCATGTATTGATATGTTTGAGAGTGTAAACGTGACTCAGTACTGTAAGAGGCACATGAGGGAATTGTTGGAGGCCATTATGTTAGAGACACCATGACACAAAAAGAATAGACACAAAAAGAATTACAATTAGGGTTATGGTGGAAAACTTTGTTTCATGATGTAAAAGAATAAACCAAATCATGTGATGTGTATCATTTCACTAGAAAACCAAACCATCATGATGAGATGCCCCTAATCCCCATTCTTTCCCAGGTACTATTAGAAAATTGGGCCATTGATTTTGTTGGGCCTATTACTCCCACTATGAGGTAGACAAGTGAAAGGTGTATTATATTTACCATAGATTACTTCACCATGTGGGTAGAAGTAGCACCAACTAAATACTATATATCCACCACCACAAAAAAAAAACATTGGGAAAATATTATCAGTAGGTATGGATTCTCACTTAGTTTGACTAGTGATTGTGGCATGCATTTCATTAATGAAACATTTTAGATCCTATTGTTTGAATATATAGTTGTGTGCCATAAAATAACACCCTACCACCCTCTAAGATAATGACACTATAGAGGTATTCAATAAAATATTGGGGACATACCTCACAAAAATATGTGATATTGGTTGCAAGGATTGGGATAACCATGTGTAAGTAGTATTATGGGCCTATCATACAACATACAAGTTTCTAAACAAGGATACACCACTCTAACTGGTGTTTGACACAGAGGGAATTTTACTAATGGAATTCTTAATTCCCTCATTATGTATCATGCATATTGGTCGATTAGATGACCAAGATTCTTTATGCATATGCCTAGAATATTTAGAGGCTAGACAAAACACACACTCAAGTATGATAGAGCTAACAGATAAAGAAGGCCTAGAAAAAGGTATGGCATGATAATTGCATCAAGAAAAAAGTGTTTATAGAAGGTGTACTAGTATTTTTATATGATTATACGTACCTTAGGCACCCAATAAAGTTATAGATTAGTTGAATAGGACCTTATGTTATCCACAACATCTTGGAGACTGTGTATGCTGTGAACTAGGAATTTGACTAAGAAGAGGAGATTAGTATTGTGTTAATGAATGAAAAGAAATAAAAAACACAATAAACTAACATCTTCATGCATAGTTACTAGGGTGAGCTTAGTGAAGAAATACAAATTAACAAAGCATAACTAAAATGCAAGAAAACACACTTTCCTTACCTTCCTTGATGCTCCAAAAGTATTCTTCGATTAGCTTGATCGGTTTATGCTCATGAAGTCCTTGTCAATGGAAGCTTGGCTACCTCAAAATATTATTTGTACCTTTGGCTTTGGCTTGACTTGGCTTGGAATCAATTTGGCATGGTAACACTAGTTTACATGAAGATTTTAGAACCAATCTTGCATTATAACTTTGCACAAATTAAGCTTGAAAGTGATGTTTATGGCCTCTCTATTTATAGATTTTTGAGATTGGTCAAAATCAACCTAAACCATCCATCCTAAGATGAATATCTGTGGTTGAGGATTAATTCATTTTTTTCAAATTAAGTTTATAATTATCCTCATCATGAAATTGGAAAAAGGGTCAATTAAGAGGCATAGAGGGTATTGATGAGGTATGGAGGGTATGAATCCTGATATTTGTGGCATTTATGGCATAGGGATGTCTTCTAAAGAAATGAGTCACCTAATGATGTAGATATTTAATATTAATTTCCAAAACAAATTATTCAACAATTTTCCATAGAATTCTTGATTAGGGTCTAATTTGGTTTAATTACCTCTTAAGCATGTTTAAGAACTTTGTGCACAAATTAATCAAATTGATCAGAATGCCATGTTATTGGTCCAAAATTTGACTATATTATAATTATAATATGATGTCAGATGTGTTAGATCTATTATCCTATTTAGGATTTTATAAACACCAAATAATAAAAGCACATGTCTCATGTAAGAGATTTGATAGGAAAGAGCAATCCAAAGCACCCAGGTGAAAAATTGGTATTTTAACTTAAAATAAGCTGATCAAAGTTAGCTAGACCATAAATTACACTACCCCATTTAATGACACTCTAGCCAAAATTGGTACTTGAATATGTTAGTTTCACATCTTTTAGTATGTTTTAGTATTTTTAGGCTAAATTGTGTTCTTTAGGTGGAAATTGGTCAAAATCCTAATTAGAGTTTATTGGTGGCCAAATTTAGGTGTCTATAGTTTGCCCATGTTTGGGAAGGCATTTTAAGTAATAATCATAATAACATCTTATAAAATAATGAAAAAGTCATGTATGCCTATAACTGCAATGATGATAAACTAACTGTATGATGCCCCCTTGAGGGAACGGTTAGCACAAGCAAGTTGGAAAATGGTCCCTAAAAAAGAAAGAAGTGAAATGAGGGGACCAAAGAAAGGAAATATGATTGGGTGAAATATGATAGTGACAATGTGGTATGATAATATAATGATTTTACCAAAGGTGGTTATAATAATTGAGAAGATGGAACTACCCTAGATAGGATAGACAAACAATATAATAACATGTCCCTGTATGGGCAAAAAAAGTAAAATGGTGAGAACACAATGATTTGCCCAAAGGTGGTTATAATCATTGAGAAATGTAGGTGGTATAGTGTATAATGATTTTACCATAGGTGGTTATAATCATTGGACCTTAATTATGGAAAACATCATAAACTTGGCTAAGGATGATGATAACTTAACACAGAGGGTAATGATGAATTGGAACAACCTACTAGTATGGAGATGCTCATTCAAACCAATAAAGGTTAAAATTCTTTCATGGTTAATTACTTTATTTGGGATATGATTGGGAGTGAATCAGGATGTCTGTGCCAAAGAGATGTTGATGCTACCATTTCTAAATAGACTTCTTGAAGTTGAGGTTTGTTATATCATGTGTCAGTAGGCATCATGGTATAACATCATGAGGACTTGGCTAAAATATGCATAAGGACTGACTCACGTAATCCAATACTCAATATAAAATAATACACCAATGATAGAAACCATGATGACAATGTAAACATATGAATATTGATGGATTTGAGTATAAGTGTGGGTAAAGAATCACCCAATGAACACATATAAACTAAAGCAAGGCAATAGTTTTGAAAGTAAACACATAGGCACACAAACTAAATAATAAAGAAACACTAAATAGAAACCATATGAATATTTCCCCTAGAAAATAGGTGACAACTTAACAAACAATAAAAATGGGGGAATAGAATAAAATGAGGGGGGTGTTTGATTTGTCTCCATATGCACTAGGTAAGTGGACGCTACCACATAGTTCCATGGTTTTAATATCCAATAAAAAAAAATTAGATCAAATGTAGTTCTCCTAGGGAATGGGAATAAAAATGATAACTAGTGAAAACAAATTGAATGGATGCGATAGAAGAATAGGAATAGTCTTTCAAAATTGCAAGTGCATGAGAGAAAAGTCCAAAGAGGATGGGGAAACTAAGTGACAAGTGGTTTGCTTAAAATTTTGTACGGGTTCCTAGAATCCTTAAGGAAAAGAAGTGGTTTATGTTCTTTTTGTTCTTTTCTAATAGTTTTATAAATGTTTTTTAAATTTTTTTAAAGTATCTCAACTTGATCGTGAATGATGAGACACCAAATGGTTCAAGCTAAAAAAATATCAAGAGCATTTAAAATTAGGTTGCTCTCAAAATGGTGAGAGTGTTCAAACTTAAGTTTATCACAAAATTATGAGAGTGTGGCAAGGGGGTGACTGAGCTAACCTCAACGAGTATTGAGTGTTACCTACATAGTCTAAGAGTAGGACCCCAAGTCAATGTAGTTCTACCCTATAGTGGAGGAATTTGGCTATTATAGCAGTCAATTCAAATAAAATAAGCACAATTGGTAAAAAGGCATAGTGTGGCATAGGAAGTGGCAAGTTGGTATGTCAAGGCTTAATAAACAAATGTTGATCCTAGTTTTCACATAGGTAGTTATAACTAGGACATAATGGCATAAATCATTGGTACTAATTTTCCCAAAGGTGGTTATAATTAGTAACAATACTGGTGATAAGAAAGGAATAACAAATGAAGGATGTAACTATCAAAACTTTTATCACACTACTCCAAAATATGATCTATGTCTAAATTACTTAAACTAACTGATGAAATTGATCAGATTCTTTGATACTAAAAATGTGTAGTGAATGACAAAAACCAAGGACAAATAGGCTAGGATTTATAACAAACTAGGTTGATAGGTTAGAAATGTAAAGTTGATATGGCTAAAAGGATGGATAAGAATGTTATTTGTATAAAGAACAATAGTGATAAAATGGCATAACTGAAATGATCCCTACAGAAAATATACCTTAGTGCTCAAACATAGTACCACTTAAGGTGAATAATATTCATTGTCTCAGGAAGTTTGTCTCCATCTAGTGTGGCAATCTTGTATGCCCCTGATCCATAATCTATAGTAATGATGAAAGGCCCTATCCAATTTGGTTTGAATTTACCTTTATGCTTCTTCTCATTCAAGATATATTTTTTGTTTTCTTTAATAAAAATATCACCAAGTTTAAATGTTATATACTTGACACGTTGATTGTAGTGGCCTTTGGGTCAATTCTGATATACCTAAAGATTATTGAACACAACTATGTGTTTCTCATCAAGTAGGTCTAACTCTTGCAGGTGAGCTACTCAATAGTCATGATCATCTAGGACGTGCTTGAAAGATATGCATAGTGAATGTAACTCAACCTCAATGAGAAGGATAGATTCAATACCATAAATAAGTGAGTATAGATTGGCTCTTGTAGGAGTATGGTGATTGGTATAGTATGCCTAAAGGGTATGGAATATCTGCAGGTGTCAATTGTGACCGACATCATTAACAATATTTTAAAGAATATTAACAATGGTTTTATTAGATGCTTCAACCTAGCCATTACCTTCAGTGTAATATGTTGTATAAAAATGTTGTGTGATGTTATATTTGGTACATAGCTGGTATACATATTTATTCTTGAATGATCCTCCATTATCAGATATAATGTCAGAGAGGATACTATAGTGGCAAATGAGATGGTTGAAGATAAATTTGGAAATTTGCTTTCCAATCATGTGAGGGGAATATCTTCAACCTAATTAGTGAAATACTCAGTGTAAGGATATATTTATGGATGTCAGATGAAGTGGGGTTGATCTTCCCAATGAGGTCAAGTCCCCATGTAACAAATGGCCATGGCATCAACATCAGTTTCAAAGTTTAGGCTGGGGCATAAATCAGATTAACATGTCATTAACATTTGTCACACTTCTTTACATATGTAGCTATATATGTGTCCATCATGGGAAAATGATAACTAGTATGCAAGATATTTTAGGATAGGACTACCCTGATAGAATGATCTCAACATACTCCATGAACTTTTCTTAATGCTAGTGTAGACTCTACTGAAGTTAAAAAATGAAATAGAGTTTTATCAAAACTATGGTATTAAAGGGTG
Organism: Torreya grandis; assembly: GCA_037957365.1. Classification (NCBI taxonomy): domain Eukaryota; kingdom Viridiplantae; phylum Streptophyta; class Pinopsida; order Cupressales; family Taxaceae; genus Torreya; species Torreya grandis. The sequence goes on from JARHVA010000078.1 coordinate 6,158,945, forward strand.
GATCCAAGTAGAGTATAATTACTAGAATGATGAATAAAGGCTTTGGTTTGTTTTTGAGATAACTTAGGTGGTATAAATTGGTCATGAAGGTATTTGTAAAATTTTGAGTACCATATAGAATTAGGACCAACAATATCACAAATCATTGCAACGATTGAAGGTTCATGAGTTGGTGTTGACAAATTCTTGATGAGGAACTAATACCCTCTAGCTTTATCTATTTGTTAAATTAGAGAGCCAATAGTAGCCATGGCATCTGTAGTTATATTTCTATCCCTTGGTATGTGTTCAAATTTAATATTGGTAATTTGTTGCTTAAGAGTGTCGACCATAGCTTTATATGGAACCAGCTTGTCATCTTTGGTCTTAAAATGATATGTCACCTGATTGATGATTATTTGAGAATCACCATAAACTTAGATATGAGATATGATCCAATGCACTACTTTTTGAAGTCCTACAACAAGTGTTGCATACTTGGCCATGTTGTTTGTACAAGGAAAGCTAATTCTGAATGATTTAGGGATTAGATCCCCCTTATGGTGTAATACATAAGAGGCCTGCTACCAATCCATGTGAAGTAAATGAACCATAAAAATATAGCTTATAGTTCTAATCCTCAAGAGGTGTGTCAATGATGGTCATTATGGATTCATAAGGGAAATGAAATGTGAGAGGCTTTGTGTTTGCAAGAGGGGCTTCAACAAGTTGATCTGTAAGAACTTGTCCCTTGATTGCCTTTTGATTGACATACTCCATGTCAAACTCATTAATAAGCATGATCTATTTGCCCATTATACCTTATAAAGCTATTTTAGATAGTATATAATTAATTGGATCTACTTTGAAATGACCATGGTCTTATTATTCAACATGTAATGGCAAAGTTTTTGAGCTACAAAGACCATGGCTAGACAAGCTTTTTCTACAGGTGCATAGTTATGTTCATATATGACCAAGGTATTATTTAATTAGTATATATCATGCTCTTTTCCATTGTCATCATGTTGAGCCAAGAGTGTCCCCAGAGCATTATCGGTAGCTTATAGGTATAACAAGAATGCCTTTCCTAGCATAAGAGGTAATAAAATAAGTGGATTAGCTAAATAGTTCTTGAGTTGTTGAAAAGATATTTTGTAGTGATCATCCTAGTGAAATGTAACTACCTTCTTTATAAGATGTGTAAAAGGATGACACTTTTCTAATAACTAAGAGATGAAGCATCAGATTGATTGGATCTAACCCTATAAACTATAGAGTTGCTTCAAATTAGTTGGTGGTGGCTCTCGATTATAGCATGAACTTTAGTCATATTGAATTTAATACTTTTGTGAGACATGATGAAGCTAAGTAATTTTCTTGAGGTTACACCAAACACACATTTATTTGGTTTGAGTGTAACTTTGTACTCTCACAATCTTTCAAATATCTTATGTAGCACTATTGGATGGTCAGCCCTAGTTTTGGATTTTCCTAATATTTTTTTGACATAGTCTTCAACAATATCATACATCATATCATGGAATATGATAGTCATGGATCTTTGATATGTAGTTATAACATTCTTGAGACCAAATGGCATTACCTGATAACAAAATTTTCCCCATGGAGTGGTGAATTTTGTTTTATGTTGGTTTTTTAAGGCTATTCTGATCTAGTTATATCCTAAAAATCCATCCATGAGTAAAAGAATTTCATAACCTACCATAGAGTCGATGATCATGTCAATATTAGGCAATGGAAAGTCATCCTTAGGACAAGATTTATTGATGCCTTGAAAATCAGTATAGATTTTGATTCCTTCAAGCTTTTTACTAATAGGTACAACATTAGATATCCATTCTAAGTAGTCAATTGATTAGATACATCCTATTTATAAGAGTTTTTCCAACTCTTTCTTTGCCAAGATAGAAATGTGAGGATGCATCTTACATAGCTTTTATTTTACTAGTTTGGCATCAAGATTGAACACAAGGTGGTGTAGAACCAAGGTGGGGTCTTAACCTAGCATGTTAGAATAAACACATGCAAAGACATCTACAAATTCTCTCAACAGAGTTGTAAAGACTTCACATTCCTCCTCAATGAGGGATGTGCCTAATTTTATCCATTTTGGGTCTGATGGAGTCTCAATGTTTACCTCTATTGTATCTTTAAATATAAGGGTCAAACCATCTTCTAGGATAGTAGGCAAAGACTTGAACTATTAGACTATATTAAGGTCCTCTATTAGAACTTGATCTTCAAATTTCTCCTAGGCATGATAAATCTGAGTCCCCTAGTGGGAGATTTGGCCATGTGATAAAAATAGTCAAAAACTCTTGAAGAATTTGATCAAATACTTGTTGTGAAAAATTGAACTTAGATCCATAGACAAGTTTATCATTGGTGGTCTCCTGGTCTAAATTCAAATAAAAATGAACACCCCCATTTAATGGTGCCTAAAATAGGTTTTACCCACTAGATTGGCCTTTATCTTTACTTTTCTCCTAGTTTGAAAACACCTCAAAGAGGTTTTCACTTTGGGACCTCAATATTTTATTTATTTATTTTTGGCTAATGGTGTTCACCCACTCTCCAAAATAAGTTTCATGATCTAATGTAATTGAGAATCCTGACTTACAATCTCCCAATGGAATGTTGTCATTAAGGCGTAAAAAGTCATAGAATGCCTCATTGTTTTGAAACTCATCAATCAGCAATTGGATTCTTATTGGTCCCAATCTATCAGTTGGGGATAGTATAATGGAAATGAGTTATGATGAATGACTAGGGTAAGGGAAAAAATGGCATTGTTATCAAATAGGTTAGTCTTAGCTAGGTCAATAAAGGTGAGACTATGATTGAACTCTACTTTATTATTATCATCATCATCACTAGCCATTGGTGATGGAATTCTAATAAGATATGTGGGGTCACCCCTAGGTAGTTTAAATCCAAGTCCATATGGTCTTTTATGCTTAGTCATGTAAATTGGCTCGATGGTTCCTTGTTGATTTGGTCTGAGGCCTCTTCCTTTATAATCTTGATGCTTGATGATCCTATCAAGAATAAGATACTTTGTACTTTTATAATAATTAGCTTGGTTATCATTGTACAACCATGATTCATCCCCTTCAAGAGGATCTGGTTCTACGCCAGATGCTAGTATAAATATGATAGGTCCCTTATCTTTGTTCTTTTATTGCCAATGCTTGTGTGGGGTGAATTTAGGTTTCCCAAAGGTCTTTAGATTCTAAGGAATATTGGCAATATGGAAGGTATAATGGGTCACATACTCCCCCAATCCATTATCTAAATTGGTGAAATGATTAGAAGCTTCAAGAGGTAGCATGTGGGAAAGGGAATCCAAGGTATTATGATCTATGTAATTGTCCTATGGTGGATCAATAAGTATGGCCTTTCCTTTACCTTTCTTGGAACTCAAATTCATGTTGTATTGGTAATTGTTGCTTTGAAACTTGGCCTCAATATGTTTGCAGTGTTCATATCAGTGTAAATCTCTTAGAATATTCACTTCCATCCCTGAGTGGAATAACTTGATACATTATTGTAGCATTGATGGGACTACATGTATCTTATATAACCAAGCCTACCTTGAACCATATTATATGACAACTCAAGATCAGGCACATGAAAAATTTTATTATGGGTCAAAGGCCCAATGATAACTGGTAAGCTAATGGTGCCTTGTGATTGTCTTTCCTAATTATTATAGGCTATCATAGTTATCATTTCTGAATGGAGATCTCACATTATGTACCCAAGAATTTTGATGACCTTTAGAGACACTATGTTTATAACTAATCCATTGTTTATAGGGACACATTTCACTTTATGTTGCTTTATATAAACTTCTATATATAATGGATTATTATGGAGTGGGACAAGGGAAGACATATCACTTTGGTTGAATTTGACTTATTGGGATAGAGCTAGGTGTCCAACCAAAGCTTGAAATTTATTAGGGGATATGTTGATGGAAATAGTGGATTGGTTCAAAAACTCATTCAAGATGTTCTTGTGGATTTTTGATGTTCATAGTAAATCTAAAATAGAAATTTATGTTGGTGTCTTTTGTAATTGTTCTATAATATCAAACTTCTTGTATTGGTTAATAGTTAATGTTTTATTCTGAGGCCAAATAGTTGGTTAGATAATAGGTAAAGTGGCAGATGGTTATGGGCCTAGGATAGTAATCTTTGAACTCCAAGTTGTGATTTCACAATCAAGATTAGATACTAGACCATTATTGTTAACATATGTTGGGAATGGTGTGAGACTAGATAAGACAAATCTTAGTTTCCAGTACACTTGTATGTGGTCATGTGGTAAGGGTGAGTTGTCGATGTAAGGTCTAAAAGTTGAAGTCCCAATTTTTTGGTTTGCCTCTATCCTATCCTAGGACAAAGAAGGATTGTCCATGTAATGTGGTTGAGTGTTATTGTTTAGCAATGATCTATATTGATTAATGTTTGATCTAGGATTAATGGAGATGGTATTAATACTACCCCCTACAATATGACCTATAATCTTATTGTAATCATGTGCAACTACATGGTAGGTTTATTGGTTGTTACCATTTTGACCTTAGTTTTATCCATTATTCTAATGTTGTGGTTTTTGTTGTTGATTCTACTAATACTACTGGTTTGGCCTTTGATTTTGATACTATTTATTTTACTATTGCTCTAGCCAATGTTTTTGTTGTTGATTATTATATTATTAATGATTGTTATGTCGAGGAAAGGGGTTCTGATAAATCCCAAGCGTTTGATTGGAAGTGGAAGCACCATTATCCAATGTTATCTCCCAATTCTCAAACATATTCTTGATTAAATACTTGATTTTCACATATCTTCATAGATTATGCCTGTTGACCTGATGATATTCATAGAATTCATTTTCATGATACCAATCAAGATAAGCAATGCGTTTTGGATAATGCTTTGGTATAAGCCAACTAATCATATTAACAATGGCAAGTTTATGAAATATAGACTCAATAGGCTCTCTTAGGTCACTAAAGACATAATGCATAGGCACATTTCTCCTTGAAATAAGGGTTTACAATGGTAAATGTTGTTGTATTTATTTTGCAGGTATTAGTTTTTATGATTTTGGCATTGGTGGGAGAGGTTATTTGGTAAGAGTAAGCTAAAAAGGTGGTGTAGATGATGTTTACACCATTTGGACATGATGTGACTTAGTTACTCCATTACCCACAACATTCCTATTGTGGTTAAATTGCTTTAATATTTTTTAGTTATTGGCCTATGTCAGTTGTGATGCTTGCACTTGAATTAGATGTTGGGTTTGGCCACATCCTTGATTGGTACCTTGATTCTAATTATTCCATGTAAGCTTTATTATCCCTTTATTAATAAGAGATCACTCAATCAATAAGCCTTTGTCAATGATCTCCTTAAAAATATGTGGACATTGTAGTTTTAGATGATAAGCTATCTCACTATGCAAATTTTTAGTAAACACAATGGCTAATTATTTATCTAGTAAACTATGTGTGAATCAGCTTGCAAATTCTCTCCATCACTATAGATAACTTACAAAATCTCACTAGATTTTTGCTTTGCTTGTTTTAAGTCAACCAATGAAATATCATATTCAATATTATAGGGAAAAGTGCTACACAAACTTATCAGAAAGATCATCAAAATTTGTTACTAAATTCTTAGGCAACTTTAAGAACCACTCCAAGGCTTGTCCAGCCAAGATCCTTGGAAATAATAATAAAAGGTATATATCTTTATATGCCACCGACTGACATGTGACAAATAACTCTATTAAATGAGCCTTGGGGTCACATTTCCCTTTGTATTTGTTGAATTTTGGTGGTTCATATCCTAGAGAAAATGGTATCCACAAGTAATCCATGTTTAATGGATAAGAACACATGTCATATAACTTAAACTTTTTAGTTTGTTTCTCAGCCTAAATGGTGGAAATTACATCCTTCATCTGTTACAATTCTTGGGATAGGAAACTAGAGGGAACATTAGTTTGAGGGAGGATATTGGTTTGGATAGATGGTTGGGAGGTCACAAGTAGGATACTTTGACTAGGGTATGATAGAGATATCTATTGGGGTACGTCAGTTTGGTTAGGAAATAGACCAAGGATATGCATACATGGATTAGAATGTACTTGGAATTATACATTTGGTTGTATAATATTCTAGTTTGGGTTGGTGATAAAGATTTGACTTGGAGGATTTTTTTATTAGGATGAAGGGATATAACTCTATGGTGCCTACTATGGTTGAAAAGGGACATGTTGTTGACTAATCAAACCTTACTATTGAGTGGGAACTTATGGACCAAGACCCTGTCTCTGAACTTGTAGCATATTTTAAACTAATTATTGTCTAGTAGGTACCTGAGAAACATGGTAACCTCCTTATTGCATGAATCCCTATGGGAAAGTGAAATTAGGTTAAAGATTCAACATCTATCACTGACCAATATTTACATGTTGTTGACTAGTAATCATTTGGTTTTGGATTGGTACACTAGTTTACGATTGAAGAGGTATGTTTGCCATTACCTAGAGAGGTGGAACATTAGTTGCCCCTTGATAAAGTGGAAACATATTCAACCTTAGATATGTTGGGACACTAGATTGTGCCTGATGTTGTAGAAAAATACTCGTCACTTATTGAGGAGAAGTAGGATTTATTACATTCTATTATTGAGGTGTGACACTAGTTGTTGGTTGACTACCTAATCTCATAGGTTGCACACTTGAGGAAGGAACTAGTTGAGGTTTGGAAATAGGTGGTGAAGGTTGGAGTGTAGAGGATCTTATTCCTTGGTATGATGATCTACTCATGGTATTGACTATAGGCCTATGTTGTTGACTAGTTGTTTGTGTGTTAGTACCATTTTTATTGGGATTAGACATTACTTGCACATTGTCCACTATATTTTGTTCATTATTCTATGTAGAAGTAGAAGGCACTTGTTCAATGATGGGAATATGTAGAAAGTTGCCTACCAAAGTGTTTTGTATGAATGGGTCTAAACTCTAATTCTCTTAACTAGTTAACTCTATCAAAACTGCTATTGAAAGAACTAAGTCAATAAGAGGTTTACTCACCATGGCCATTTGATTGAAATTGTATGATAGATTTAGGTAGGTTTTATATGCCATTTAAATTTGGTTAAAGTGGTCTTCTATGATTTTTTACCTTTATTAGGCATATTAGGGCCCTGATACATTGTTTGGACTAGAGCCAAAGGATTTCTAGAAGAAGCATGTTGATTATAAATTATGTCATGTGGCATTCTTACTAGGCTTGGTAAATTTTCATGAGGGAAGTATGTTGGAAACTTGGCCCCTACCTCTATGGCTCGAACCAAAATCTCATCTTTCTTCTCCAATAAATGATGCTAAAAAAAATGGATCATACATGGAAGGTGTATTAGTAGAGTATGACTATTGAGGAACTAGTTCGTTAGCTATGAGTATTATAGCTAGGTATTGTGTGGTTTGTTCTTCGTCTTGTTCTAAATAAAGTGGTATATAAACCAAATATTTAGCTAATAGATCTTGTATTTGTGCCCCTAATTTAGTATTATAAGAGGGATAAAGATCCATCTCATACGAAATATTATCTTCATAGTGGTCTTACACCATTTCTTCCTGCACAACCACATTACTAATCCATGGATTGTATATGAGTCCACTAAAAGTGTAGGAATACATGTTGGGATCCATAGTAAATGATTTGTGATAGAAAGAGATTTTTATAAAATCTAAAAAGGATAATGTCTAAAATAAATAATGTTTGAACTTTGTCTAGATTTGTCAAAAGGATAAAAAAGGTTTTTGCAAAGATTTGTGAGGAAACAAGCTAGAGTTTAGTATCTAATGCCTCACTATTCACATAAATATAAGCAAGTAAATAGACCAAAAATTGAAATTCCAAAATCTAAGATTGAAGTGTTTCAAATTAATGTAATCTAGGAAAAGCAAAATTTGTTAGGTCTTTTTCCAAATACGATGTCAAAATCTAGGCTCAAACAAGGCATGTGCTAAGACTTTTGGCCAAATGGCATAAAAATCTAGACTTTAAAATAAATATGATTTTTAATCTAATGGATTTGAAACACTTCTAACAAATACTAGGAATTTGATTTTTAGATATAAACTTGACCAACTAAGTATAAGGTATGAAACAAAAGGCACTTTAGAGATAGTTTATTTCTCTCATAAATAATGGTATAAAACTTGGTTCTTTTGAAAAATAAGCTAGACAAAAAGTGAATGAAGTAACTATGTTAAATAAAGTATCATAAAAGGTACACTTGGATTGATCTAAAAATGTAGGAACAAATTTGAACTCTATGCAATAGGGTCTATGAAACAATATCTAAAATGTTTTGGGCAACATAACAATGTTAGACTACCCAAAAGATGTGACAAAATGTTTGTTTCAAAAACTCTCTATGGAAAAAATAGTTTCCCATAAATTTGATAGCATAACACTATCCTTCTTGACTCAAAATGTTGTGGTGCATAGAATCAAAGTATAAGTGTTTAGCACAAAATGGCTTAAGTCTATCAAGTGGTGATAATGATCATGAGTCTTAAACGACCTTCAACCCATATTGGAAATGGAACCTAAGTTCCCTCAAGTTTAGTGCAAATGGTGAATCCACTTAACACATCAACCATATGAACTTATAAAGGTGAAATTTTGAATTTATATTACAAATGAAGGACTTAAACAACTTTGGCAAAGGTATAGACTCAATTGGGAAGCATAACTATGCCAAAGTGGATGATATGACTCCCAAGTTTTGATGGACTTTGAACAAGGCAAATTTGATGACTTAACTGGGCAACATAATGCCTCTTTATTTAAAGGAAAATGAGGATCATGTGTTTTGGTTTGTATCATTTGTTTACACCAAGTTTTGACTCTAAAAAATACTTTAATCTAGGATAAAACCAACTAAATAATCACTTTTAGATCCTAAACTGACAAGTTTGTTTGGTATTGTTGGAATCCATCAATATACATCATTTAAGAGGATTTTCAGTGTTCATCCAAAAGTAAATGTGTATTATATAGTTGGGTTTTTACACCCCCTCTTCTCTCAAATGATAGTACTATAACATGGACCTTAAGGTGCACCTTAAACCTGTTGGTTGAATATTTTGTTGATCAGCATATTGATAAACAAAATAGGTCTAATCAGCCAAAGTAAGAAGATTAGTCATCCAAATGTGTAGGTTTACCACATCAAAAGGAGACTGATCTCTCCTCTCATCAAGGGGAGGTTACCTATAGATATGACATATAAACAAAAAATAATACTCAAGGGTAGGACAAACCATCCATCTCTCTTTCTTCAGAGATGATGTGTGCAAATCAAAGGAAAAACTCAAGGGAAATGATAGACAACACTCCTCTTCTTTTAGAAGTACTATTCAGAAAACCACAAGAATACTCCTGGTAGTAAATGCAAAGTGTAACCAAGGACATAGTAACCAGCAAATCGAGATGCAACACAAAGTCTACACCTGAATTGCTCAAGAGTAAGATACGAAGGACAATGAGGGCACAAAGTCATCCCAAGGTCCTTTACACAGAAATGAAAAGAAAACACACTGAAAGGCAATTATAGGGGCACAAAGTCTCTCCAAAATTAAATCTTTAGGACACCTTCCTGACTACTATCACTAATTATGCTTGTTGAATTAAAGGAACATAGAATATATCAAGGACAAAGACATAAGAATAGTTTCCTCAACAACAAAGATATTACAACACAAAGTCTTAAAAATCACTTGATTTCTTATTCCAATAACAAAATATGATCAACAAATTGAGCTCAAAGTCTCAGAAGTACCTTTCAATTTGGGTAGAGTTTCGTTTGAATTGTCAAAAAAGAGATCCATTTATAATAAAAGAGAGTCCCTTATATAGCCACTTCAAGAAGGACTCAGGAACAGTAACACATCATGTTACATTGAAAACTATTAGGAAGATAGGCTAGAAATTAGGGGCATCTACCCATTTGTTTTTATTAATGTAGAGAAACAATTCACGCTATTAAAACTTTTAATGTCCACCTGGTGATTTGATCCTTCTTCATTATTCCTCCTTTTCTGGTTAATTGAATTAGGTCTTGGATTCAATTTATTGTTCTATTCTTTAATCACTTTCTATTGGCCTTGGCCTTAAAGCATATGAATGCATTTAGGTCTATAGATTCAAAGGATCAATGGCTATTTTATGATCTTTAAAATTGATGTTTGCACTCCCGTCACTACATTTTCAACAGCTAGTTCGTTGTCTTGAATTTGACATCTTTGGGCGCATCAATCCTTGGTCCTTCTTTAGATTTTATATTTGGCACTTTCCTAAAAAGAACCTACCCTACTGGGTATTAAGAAATGATCTACTTTAGGTCGAGAAGGGCCCCTTACAAGGGTATCTGCCCTTCAGGTGGTCTTTGGATGGCCTTCGGGCTTCAACAGTCTCTCATGAATAGCTAAGTTCTTCCTTTGAATTTCTTGTTTTATGTCTTCTCGAAGGGAATATGACCCTTCAGCTCTAGGGAAGTATCCTTTAATTTGGTAGCTGAGAGTCCCCCATAAGGGCACCTACCCTTCAGGGTCCTTCGAAGGCCTTTTCCTTAGAGTCTCTCATAGCTTTTTCTTTAGCGGACAATTCCTGCGGGTATTTTCCCTGGGCAAATTCCTGCAGACAAAAAGTCTAGGGACAAATTCCCATAGACAAAAAGTCCATGGAAATTTCTTGTAGACCAAAAAGTCTAAAAAAATTCCCACAAAAAAAAAGTCCATAGAATTGTTTCATCTATTTGTCTTGGTTATTTCTTTGGACTTTTTGCCCGCAGTTTCTCTGAATTCTTTCAAACTTTTTGTCCAAAGGAATTATGCCTTAGAATTTTTTGGCTGACTTAAATAGAAATCTGAAAGAATTTACCTTTTGAATCTTCTTTGAAAATGACCCTTCTAAAGGGTACTTTTGTCATCTAAGTGACCTCTATAAGGGCACTTTATCCTTTGGGAGGCTCTTTGAACTTTTGCATTTGAACTATTGACCAATTTTGCTCACAGGCAAAATTTCAGTCAACTTCTCCCCTACTATTTAAGGCCATTTCATTTTGGGTTTAGCAGGTTCATGAGTTTAGTTCATGGCCTAGTTTATTTGGTTCAATGTCATGGTTCTTCAACACTTGATTCATCTATTTTTGGTTCATTGAACCATTGAACCATTTTGGTTTAATGAGTTTAGTTCAATGGTTTAGATTCATAAGCTTCATTTCAACGCTCATCGGTGCGCTTGGTTGAACCATTGAACCGATGAACCATTTTGGTTTAATGGGTTCAGTTCAATGGTTTAGTTTAATGGAAAATTTCAATACCAGTGGTTCTCTACTTGGTTCAATGCAATTGGTTTGGTCATTTGATTCAACTAGGTGGTTTATCAGCATTTGTTTTATCTTCTTCACAGTCCAATGGCCTTGTTCTAGCTCAGTTCAACACTTTGGTCAGCAGCCTAGTTCTATGGTTTGGCATCTAGTTCATTGTTTCAGCCTAGTTCAAGTTCATGTTCACACCCTTGCATCAAGGCAGGCACTTTAAACATTCACAAAGGAAAGGATTCAGTCGGGCACAGCTCAAATCAAGGGTCAGGTGCATTACTAAGCAAAGCCGGAGCCCGTGCATATACAAGCTAAGGCAAAGGTGGCGAAAGAATTTTTGTGGACTTTTTGTCCATGAGAAAACATCCACAAACAAAATTCTATGAGATATACAAAGCAAAGGCTGGGTCACTTAACAGATAGGCAAAATCCCACGGCTTAAAACAAAGTAAAATGTGGAATAATTTCTATGAAATTTTTGTCTGCAGGAAAACATCCACAAACAAAAAGTCTGTAAGGAAGTTGTTCGCAAACACAAAGCCCGCGAGAGCCTGAACAAAGTCTACAAAGCATACAAAGTCTACGGGACTTTCAAAAGCTCAATGCAAAACATATAAAGCCCAACGAACCGCTCGAAGCCAAGCAAAGGAGCCATCAAGATAACAAGGCAGAATGGGTGCCTGAATGGTGTTGAGGAAATAGCAAAGGCTAGCAAAGTAGGCTATGAGAAGTTATGAAGGCCTAAATCTAGCATATATCTAACTACCAACAAAGCATGAGGACGTTGATGAGGATGTCAAGTTTAACAAGAGAGCAACTATTTTTTTTTAAATTGAGAGTGCTAACTAGAAGGAGCCAAAATTGAAGCGACCCACCAAGAAAGTTCACCCCAGGGGCTGAGTAAGTAGATAAGACAAAATGGAAAAGAGACAATGTAGAAAGCATGGTTCTAGCAGAAGGATGATGTTAGCAACAATATTTTCCCATTCCTAATGAGAGGACGCGATGGGCCAACTTGTCAAAGAAGTGCCAAGTTCCCTTCTCTTTTTAGCTCTTATATATTTGCGAATCAGTCATTTTGTAATTATCTTTTCACAATTTTGCTAAGGCATAGCCCTGGAAAAATTTCACTTGAATCAAATAAAATGCAGTTTTTACCTCCATTTGGATAGATATTTTTAGAGTATGCCTTGAGTGTTTGTCTGTGTCCAGTCATTATTTCTTGATGCTCTCACAGGTTCAACACTAGCAGACCTATTGTCTATAAGGCACCATTTTTGTAGCTAAAAGGAGAAGAGCTAACATTTAGAAGACCAGAATAGAGGAAGTTGCTTATAGTGTGCATTCCATAGCACCTCAGTGATTTTTTGTCCCCTATGTTTTCATGAAACCCTCCCTGCCAGTCTTTTGCAGCCTGGTCCTTCTACTAATTGTGTAGAGTATGTATGTATTTTTTTGATTCTAAGAGTGGATGTGTGAAGGTCGACTTATTTTGGTGTATCACCTCTTTAGAGAGTTTGTTTTCCTACACTCTCCTTTCCCTTTTCATCCCCCCCATTATATAGCTATATCTATATATATATGCCTGTATGTGCACTTGTTGAAACAAACATGATACATCAAAGGGAGCTAGCCCTTATCTAGAGACTCTCCCCTCCAGCTTTGCCAGTCTCACATGTGAGAGGGAAGTTTCCATGTTGTGAGGAGAAGGCAGGAGCTCAGCCTCCTGCTAAGTGTGCAATTTTCTATGTCAATAGTTTTGGCATGCCCGATGGGACCCAATTTGACACTCAATAAAGTTTTAGCACCAGGCGTCAATAGTTCTGGCACACCTGATGGGATCCAATTTGACACTCAGTAAAGTTTTAGCACTAGGCGTCAACAATTTTGGCACTCCTGGTGGGACCCAATTTGACACTCAATAAAGTTCTAACACCAGGCATCAATAGTTTTGGCACACCCAGTGGGATCCAATTTGACACTCAATAAAGTTCTAGCACCAGGCATCAATAGTTTTGGAACACCTGATGGGATCCAATTTGACACTTACTAAAGTTACAGCACATGGCGTCAATAGTTTTGGCATGCCCGATGGGACACACAGTTTGACAACATAGTAAGGTATCAGGATTGATGCTAGTCCTATTACAACAAATCAAGTACTTTTAGCATCTGGTGACTTTGAGTTAAATCCACTAGTTAAGCGCACCTTGCTGCCATTCAAAAATCACGTCTTGTATGTATACTTCTTTTGCACAAAATTATGGGTTTTGTTTTCCTTCATGTGAATATAATCAGGCTCCAAATATTTATGCAATACCCTCAAGCAGCTCTCTTAGTTGCCCTGCAATTATAAGGTAGATGGCACTAGAATTAGAAATTAATAGGTTGGAAGAGCAATATAGATATCAGCATGAGCTGATGTGTAAGGAGGAGTGTTTGTTTAGGCAAACACAGGCCGTACAGTGCATGGAGGAGGAGACAACAAAATGGAGAAATCCATCTATTCAAGGCAGTCAGCCTTGTACACCCCCTCCTATTCTAAAGAAAGCCCCCCCTTTTGCACCAAATCCTTTCTATCACATAGCACTTGCTCACTCCAACTCATCAAATGCATTTGATCTCAATCCTGTGCACCTAGCTTTCCAACACCAAAAGACATCATAACAGCCTCCCATAGAGATGAACCTTCAAAATTCCTCATATTGTGAATCTTCCATTGAGAATAGTACTAGCCAGCTTGTCCCTCTTCTAGAGAATCTTCCAGTGCATCAACGGTCTTTCCCTTGCATTCCTCAACCTCCCCAAGTTCTTCAGCATGATGTGCAAATTTTGGGTTGGAGGAAGGAGTGGTAGGAACCATCTCTGAGCTTTGGAGAGGATCATGCAGGTGACCTCCAAGAAAGACTCTTTCAGGACAACCTAGCCAAACAAATTGAAGATTTAGAGGCTAGGGTGAAGCTACTCCTTGAAAGAGATAAAATTTCCAGACCTTGTGGAGGAGCCCCAAGACCTTAGAGAAAACAAAGTTGCTGCCTGTTCAGAAGAGCAAAATTTTAATTCAGAGATCCTGAACTGGGGAAGAACAGTAGAATCATGGGGCAAAAAAGAAGAAGAAGAGCAAGGTTTTTCTCAAAACCTTGAAGAAGATGAAGCTGCCCCTGCTCATGATAATGTTGGAGACCTCTAGGAAAAGCTTTTCCAAGAAATCCTAGCCAGGATAATTGTAGAGTTGGAGTCTAGAGAAAAATTTCTCAGCCAATGTGTGATGGATGGTTCAGACCAAATAACACATTCCATGTCTAAACACACCCCACCTACACATTTCCAAGAGAGTTATCAGGCCGTACCTAATATTGATGAAGTGTTGACCAAGTGGAAGGAGGAGAATCATTCGATTCTAGCTCAAGGATTGCCTCCTCTTCCACATGTTTTCTCCACTTTGCCCCTTCCCAAGGAAGAACCTATTTTGAAAAAGGTAGGTGAGGAGAAAAAGATCTAATTTGTAGTCCTTTAGGATGCTATCATGAGTGACAATGAAGAATAAATCATCACTGATGCTCCTTGTGAAGACCTTATCAGAAATGGAGAAGATGCAGATCTTGCATAGATGCAGATGTTCCAGCAGTATGAGGAGGAAAAAATGCATGGTAAGCTCTCTTCCCCTCTGTTTGATGAACTTCCTTTCTATTTTAATGAGGAGGATAACCTCACTGAAGAGCTTGAGAAAGAGGAAGATCAGGAGGATATCTCTAAACATCTAAAGGTCCTAATCAGCAAAGAGGAAAAGGAGAGGTCTATCTTTTTGGAGGAATGCCTTGAAGTAGAGAGCTTTAAATAGAGAAATGATGTTTTGTGGGATGAGAAATATTTTTGTGAGTCCATTTCAGACATCACCACAATCACCCTTCTTCAAGAAGGCCAAGAGGAAGCAAAGGATAAGTCTGATAGAGTTTTCAGTGAGGCAGAAGGAAATGGGTCAGACCATGATACATTGTAGAAGGAAAGTGTAGATTAAAGGGCTTATGGTGATGAGCCAGCAACCATTGATTTCTTGGTGATAAGCACCAATTTGAAGGACCATCATTTAACAGGCCTCCAAGGAAAAGCAAAATACATATATATTGGAGACATGTTTAAATCTGATCCACTTGGATACCAGCTGACTCAGGTGACAGGCAAGAGGAGCAGGCCACCAAATCTCATTTTATTTTAGTTATTTGCCTGCCACCATAAGTCTTCTCATAAGGAAGGGGACTTGAGAAGTTTTCCATTTGATCTAGGAGGGAGGCATACATACCTGGTTAGTTGTATATAGTAGTTTATTTCCAATTGTTTTTCCTAGTTTCCCTAAGTGCAGTTTGCACAGGTAGTGTTTTTAGCCTTGTGTGTTTCCCTTTGCATGTGGGGTAAAGCTTTGTGTTTGACTCTCAAATCTTTTGGGGTTGTTGTTAACTCTTCATAGCTGCATCTAACCTTACACCCAATAGATTTTCAAGGCAATTGGGTTTCTAAGCATAGCAGGCATGCTTCCCCTGTGAGTTGCCAATCTGTTGACCAATTTTGCTCACAAGTTCAAAATTTTGGTCAACTTCTCCCCTATTGTTTAAGGCCATTTCATTTCGATTTTAGTAGGTTCATGAGTTTAGTTCATGGCCTGGTTCATTTGGTTCAATGTCATGGTTCTTCAACACTTGATTCATCCATTTTCAGTTCATTGAACCATTGAACCATTTTGGTTCAATGGGTTCAGTTCAACGGTTTAGGTTCATCGGCTTCATTTCAATGCTCATTGGTGCGCTTGGTTGAACCATTAAACCGTTGAACCATTTTGGTTCAATGGGTTTAGTTCAATGATTCAATTTAACATAAAATTCAATACTAGTGGTTCTCTACTTGGTTCAATGCAATTAGTTTGGTCATTTGGTTCAACTAGGTGGTTTATCAGCATTTGTTTTATCTTCTTCATAGTCCAATAGCCTTGTTCCAGCTCAGTTCAACACTTTGGTCAACGGCCTAGTTTTGTGGTTCGGCATCTAGTTCATTGTTTCATCCTAGTTTAAGTTCATGTTCACACCCTTACATCAAGTCAGGCACTTCAAACATTCACAAAGGAAAGGATCCGGTCGAGCACAACTCAAATCAAGTGTCGGGCGCCTTACTAATCAAAGCCATAGCCTGTGCATATACAAGCTAAGGCAAAGGTGGCAGAATAATTTTTGTGGACTTTTTGTCTGTGGGAAAAAATCTACGGACAAAAGTTTGTGGGATATACAAAGCAAAGGCTGGGTCACTTAACAGATAGGAAAAATCTCTCAGCTTAAAACAAATTAAAATGCGAAAGAATTTCTATAGACTTTTTGTCTGTGGGAAAACATACGCAGACGAAAAGTCCATGGGGAAGTTGTTTGTGGACACAAAGCCCGTGGGAGCCTGAACAAAGTCTATAGAGCATACAAAGTCTGTGGGACTTTCAAAATCCCGATGCAAAACATATAAGGCCCGACGGACCGCCTGAAGCCAAGAAAAGGAGTCGTCAAGATAACAAGGTAGAATGGGTGCCCGAAGGGTGCTAAGGAAATAGTGAAGGCCAGCAAAGTAGGCTGTGAGAAGCTATGAAGGCCTAAAGCCAGCATGGATCCAACTGCCAACAAAGTACGAGGATGTCGAGTTTAACAAGAGAGTAACTGTTTGTTTTAAATTGAGAGTGCTAACTAGAAGGAGCCAAAATTGAAGTGACCTGCTAATAAAGTTTGCCCCAGGGGCCGAGTAAGCAGATAAGACAAAATGGAAAAGAGACAAAGTAGTAAGCATGGTTCCAATAGAAGGATGACATCAGCAATAGTATTTTTCCCTTCCCAATGAGAGGATGCGATGGGCCAACTTGTCAAAGAAATGCCAAGTTCCCTTCTCTTTCTGGCTCTTATATATTTGTGAATCGATCATTTTGTAATCATCTTTTCACAATTTTGCTAAGGCACAGCCCTGGCAAAATTTCACCTAAATCAAATAAAATGCAATTTTTACCTCCATTTGGATAGATATTTTCAGAGTATGCCTTGAGTGTTTGTCTGTGTCCAGTCATTGTTTCTTGATGCTCTCACATTGTCAACACCAGCAGACCTATTGTCTACAAGGCACCATTTCTATAGCTAAAAGGAGAAGAGTTGACATTTAGAAGACCAAAAAAGAGGAAGTTGCTTATAGTGTGCATTCCATAGTGCCTCAGTGATTTTTTGTCCCCTGTGTTTTCATGAAAGCCTCCCTGCCAGTATTTTGCAGCCTGGTCCTTCTGCTAAGTGTGTAGAGTATGTATGTATTTGTTTGATTCTGAGAGTGGATGTGTGAAGGTTGACTTATTTTAGTGTATCACCTCTTTAGATTAGTTTGTTTCCCTACACTCTCCTTTCCCTTTTCATCCCCCCCATTATATATATATATATATATATATATATATATATATATATATATATATATATATATATATATATATATATATATATATATATATATATATATATATATATATATATATATATATATGCCTGTATGTGCACTTGCTGAAACAAACATGATACATCAAAGGGAGCTAGCCCTTATCTAGAGACTCTCCCCTCTAGCTTTGCTAGTCCCATAGGTGAGAGGGGAGTTTCCAAGTTACAAAGAGAAGGTAGGAGCTTGGCCTCTTACTAAGGGTGCAATTTCCTGTGTCAACATGAACTACTCCTTTGAACCATCTGAGTGAACTGCTTGGTTGAACCAAGCTATTGAACCATTTGATTGAACCAAACATTGAACTACTCCATTGAACCAAGTTGATGAACTGCTCCATTGAACCACTTCATTGAACCAATGCAATGAATCACTTGGTTAAACCAAATGTTGAACCAAGTTGATGAACCAAGCTTTAAACCAAAATGGTTCAAGTCAATGGTTTAATTAAACGAACCAAGCCTTTGAACCATTTGTTTGAACCAACCGTTGAACCAAGTTTTTATTCAACGATTCAAATGAAGCCTTGAACCAACTGACAAACCATTTGATTGAACCAAAAGATGAATCAAAACATTGAAACAAAGTGGATGAACCACCTGAGTGAAACAAAGTATTAAACTACTTGGTTGAACCAAGCCATTGAATCATTCCTTTGATTGGACCCACCATTGAACCAAAAGCATTGAACCTTTTAAACTTTGAACTCACTGAACCTTTAAACCAAAGTGGTTCAATGGTTCAATGGTTTAAAGCCTTCTTTGCTTAGATTCTTGTTGATGGAGATTTTTTATTGAACCAAGGCACTGAACCAATCCTAAAAATGACTAAGTGTTGGAAACTAATTCTTTTGATTAAACCCACCTGTAGAAGCATTTGAACCTGTCTGTAGAGTCTGTAGAAACCAAGTTCATAGTGTTCTCTAACCTTGAAAGAGTCTATAGATTTTAACTTGTGAATCCCGTTGAACTTGGCCTACAGAGTCCATAGATTTTCTTTTCCTACAGAGTCCCAAGATTAAAGCCTGCAGAGTCTGTAGATTTCTAAGAAGCTTGAAAAATGAGGAATTTGAATACCCAAGACAAATTTTGGAAAGGGAAGAGACAATTTTGGTCTATAGGACCAAAATAGTTCAAATGTTGTCTTAAAAATGAGTGATATTTTTGGGGGACAATAGCTGGCTCCAGTTGGGGAACTTTTATCAATTGTAAAAAGAATTGAAGGGAGTAGAATTTACAATCTCCAGTGTCTTCATGTGTACCATTAGGTTACAGAGTCATGCTACCTAGAAATGAAAGGCATCAAAAAAGAAAACAAATAAAACAAAATAGAATTAAAAACTGTATAAATATTCATATATACAAATGGAATGATTTGATACTTCAAGAGTTGAAGTGTTTCAAATGTTGTTTCTTAAGAGATGGTGAAAATAGTGATCTATCATGATAAACCAACAAGAAGACATTTTTCCCCCAAAAATGGTGATAGGTGAATGGAGTTCTCCACCAGGAAACCAATTTTCTACATTTTCCCCTTGGCTTTTCCTTTTTCTTGTCCCATGGCAGGATGTGGTCTTCAATTTGAAAGCCATAACTCCTTGATTTCTTGGCAAAGAGTTCTTTTGCCTAATTTTTATTTGTAGTAGCATGGTCCATTACCATAATTGGTTGTTCTTCTAGTTTAGTCCATCATATGGTTGGATTATCCATATCAAACTCCTGACAAATTATCAGCTTAGCATCTCCTTTGATGTGAAGGAGTTTGATTTCTTCATCTTGAGCAATCTTCAATCCAAGCAATAGAGATTCACATCCAGATATGTTGTTGGTGTTGCTGACTTGCAAATTGCATGAAGGAAGAATATCTCCTTGAGGAGATATCAACACAGTCCTAACTCCATCATTGGTGGAAAAATTTTTGCTATTGGATTTCAGGGTCGAAGCATCATTAGAAGCTGATCTCCTATCAGATTTCTCTTCATTAGTGATGGAAGATCCTTCCTTACTTGTATTATGCCCTACCAATTCTCTTGAAGTCTTGTTTGGATCAATTTCTAGATTGCCAGCTATAGTACTTTCATCTGTAGAAACATGAACATCCTCTAAGGTAAAGAGATAATTACCCCTATCTGAAGACTCAAATAGAATTTGTGCTACAAGGGTTGATGTTTGGGTGACCACATATTTTGCCTCCTTTTCAAGGAGCAACCTCTTTATTACACCTTGGATAGGGATCCTTGCCTCAAATAGGTCCATGCTTAGTTCTCCTCCCACATCCTTGCAAAAATTTCATCCAAGTAAAATGCCATAGGATGCTGGGACGTCAGCTACCAAGATAGTCATCTTGATTCTCTTGTCTAGAAAGGCTACCAATGCAAATTGGGCATCATTTATTTTCCCTAGCAGTGGTACTTGCTTTTCTTCCATGAAGAAACATCTCCCAAATGTCTTGGTCAGTGTGAGACCTAGAGACTCAGCTACTTTAGTAGGCATGACATTTTTAGATTCCCTAGAATCAATGATGTAATTATTGAGTTGATAACCATTTATTAACAGGGAAACATAGAAAGGTTCTATTTTCCCAGGGGCAGCTGGAGGAGTAATGACAAGATTATTTGGAATGAGCATGTTCTTTGGGGAATCAAGAATTATTTTCTTAACCTCTTGTCTTACAGGGATGATTTGGTTCTTGACACATTAGACCAACTTATCCTATTGATCAAGATTAGCTTGCAAATATTCAAATTTATAAATTTGTATTTTTGTCTTTTTGACATGATTGATTATGTCTAATGGCTGAATTAAGCTAGGTATATAGAAAGGTACTTCAACTTTCTAAGTTTTAGGAGGGATGGGAGGAGGGCTAGTTTGTGAGATTGAAGTAGAAGGTGAAGGTGAAATTGATGTACTTACATTTTGGGTGATCACCAGATCCTTTGACTAAAAAGGCAGAGTGGCTCCACACTTAGCAATTGTAATTGCTGGTTGAGGTTACTCCTCTATCTTCCCTTTATTAGCTTGCTAGACTAATTGGTTCTTGGACCTGGTAAACACTGCATATGATCCATCAATAGCTTCTCCTTTGCTTCTGGGTTCATCCTTATAGTTCAGGAAACTAATGTGGGAGTCACCAACTAATTCTTCTTGATCCTTTGTGAAGATATCAGCATCATTTTCTTTCTCAAACTCAAGTTGGAAAGAGAAAGCATGTTCTATTTCCAAATATCCAACTTGTGAGTTGGTTGGAGGAGCTTCAAGGGCAAGTTTCCCTTGTGGGGGAGGAAGATGATCTAGCTACCCTTAATTCCTGGTAGCATTGCCCTGATATGACTAATTTGGAAATGTCTTTCTTGGCATATCTCTGTATGAAGGAGCAGAAGACATTCCTTGTGTCATTTGCTTTTTCAAGGCTAACACTTCATTTGCCAGCTTTTGCACCATTGGATTAGTGGTGCCTATAAATGCATATTTATAAAATGATGAGGACCTATTTCTTTTTGGATCTCTTCTTATATTCCCTACTAAGATGAGATCATCTTCTACCTAAGTGGCTAAAATTTGAGTTGTATCAAGATCTATTTGACCAACACATCTCAAAAGAAAACTAACTTCAGGGAATTGAGAATTAATGAAGAAGCATTTGAGATTCTCAGCTGTAGGTCAAGCAATTACAGGAATTCTATTCCTCAATTTGTCAAATTTGGCTATGAAATCCCTCATAGGCTCATGAGGCATTTTCTTCATATGTGTAAGTTGAGCCAGAAGTGCATGTGCATCTTCTACAGGTTTGAATCTGGCTTCAAACTTATCTTTGAGAGTATTCCAATCAATCATTGACCGAGCCTGTAGATGATAAAACCAATTTGCAACAGCACCTTATAGTGTCTCCAAAAAAAGCTTGACTGCTACATCTTCAAATTCTACTCTGATTGCTCCACAAGCTATGTTGAAGGTTGCAATGTGTTCATTAGTATGAACTTTCCCATCACCATAGAATTTGGGGAAATTCTTCCTTAAACTGCGTGGAAGCTCATGTAAAGGTGGATAAAGATTGAGAGGACTAAAAACATTACCCCAAGGGCCTTGAACTACCATTGTAGAATTATGAAAAAGAGGAATAAAAAATATCAGAGGGGTAATTATTGGCAAAGCTTTATCAACAACAGAAGTAGATAATTCATCTGGCAATGGAGATCTGACTTTAGTAGGAGGAAAGCTCTTGGTTCATTGGAGATGAGATGGTGAAGGAAACAGATCAAAATCACTTTGTTGTACCAACTCGAATATAGGGTCAACGATACCTTTGGCCCTTTGGCTTCGTGTATACCTTGAATCTGCCAGATTGTGAAATAAAAATGGAAAAGAATTGATCTTGCTTTAGTTAAAGCATGAGGCTTTAAATTTCACACTCTTTCCCAACAACTCTAGTTTTGTAGACTAGATAAAATAATAGAGGTGGAGGAAGATGGTAAGGCTATAAATGGATAATGGGTAAGACAAGTAACGAAGTTGCTAGAATCTGTAATGGATAAGGGTTATAATGATAATGGGTAAGACACAAGTGATGTTTCAATCTAAAAATCGAGGTTCTAAATTGCACAAAATTATGTATATCCCAATGGAGTTGCCAAAAATTATTGGTTGAATATTTTGTCAATCAGCGTACTAATAAACAAACTAGGTCTGATCATCCAAATTAAGAAGATTAGTCTTCCAAATGTGTAGGTTTACCACATCAAAAGTAGATTGATCTCTCCTCTCATCAAGGGGAGGTTCCCTATAGATATGCTATATATATAAATAAAATAATACTCAAGGGTAGGAAAAACCATCCATCTCTCTTTCTTCAAAGATGATGTGTGAAAATCAAAGGAAAAACTCAAGGGAAATCACAGACAACACTCCTCTTCTTTTAGAAGTACTATTCAACAAACCACAAGAATACTCTTGGTAGTAAATGCAAAGTGTAACCAAGGACATAGTAACCAGCAAATCAAGATGCAGCACAAAGTCTCCACTTGAATTGCTCAAGAGTAAGATACGAAGGACAATGAGGGCACAAAGTCATCCCAAGTTCCTTTACATAGAAATGAAAAGAAAACACACTGAAAGGCAATTATGGGGGCACAAAGTCTCTCCACAATTGACTCTTCAAGACACCTTCCTAACTATTGTCACTAATTCTTCTTGTTGAATTAAAGGAATAGAGAATATATCAAGGAAAAAGACATAAGAATAGTTTCCTCAACAACAAAGATATTACATCACAAAGTCTAAAAAATAACTTGCTTTCTTATTCCAATAACAAAATATGATCAACAAACTAAGCTCAATGTCTCAAAAGTGCCTTTTAATATGGGCAGAGTTTCATTTTGATTGTCAAAAAAGAGATACATTTATAATAAAAGAGAGTCCCTTATATAGCCACTTCAAGAAGGACTCGAGAACAATAACACATCATGTTGCATTGAAAACTGTTAGGAAGATAGGCTAGAGATTAGGGGCATCTACCCATTTATTTTTCTCAATGCAGAGAAATAAGTCACACTATTGCAACTTTCAATGTCCACCTGGTGATCTAATCCTTCTTCATCATTCCTCCTTTTTTGATTAATTGAATCGGGTCCTGGATTCAATTTGTTGTTTTGTTCTTTAATCACTTTCTATTGGCCTTGGCCTTAAAGCCTATAAATGCATTAAAGTTTGTAGATTCATAGGATCAATGGATATTTTATGATCTTTAAAATTGACGTTCGCGTGCCCATCACTACGTTTTCAATGACTAGTTCACTGTCTTGAATTTGACATCTTTGGGTGTGTCACCCCTTGGTCCTTCTTCAAATTTTCTATTTGGAACTTTCCCATAAATAACTTGCCCTTTTGTGCCTTAAGAAATGATCCAATTTGGGTTGGGAAGTTCCCCCCCTAAGGGTATCTACCCTTCGGGTGGTCTTTGGATGGCCTTCACGCTTCGACAGTCTCTCGCGAATAACTAAGTTCTTCCTTCAGATTTCTTATTTTACATCTTCTTGAAGGGAATATGACCCTTCAACTTTAGGGAAGTATCCTTCAATTTGGTAGCTGAGAGTCCCCCACAAGGGCACCTGCCCTTCAAGGTCCTTCAGTGGCCTTTTCCTTAGAGTCTCTCATGGATTTTTCTTTAGTGGACAATTCCCATAGGTATTTTTCCTGGGCTTTCTCCACGGGCAAATTCCCATGGACAAAAATTCTAGGGACAAATTCCCATGGACAAAAAGTCCACATAATTGTTCCATCCATTTGTCTTGGTTATTTCTTCGAGCTTTATGCCCGTAGCTTCTCTGAATTCTTTCAGACTTTTTGTCCAAAGGAATTCCTTTAGACAAAATTTTGAAGGAATTATGCCTTAGGCTTTTTTGGCTGACTTAAATAGAAATCTGAAAGAATTTACCTTTTGAGGATTCTTTTAAAATGACCCTTCTGAAGGGTAATTTTTTCATCTAAGTGCCCTCTGCAAGGGCACTTTGTCCTTCGAGAGGCTCTTTGAACTTTTGCATTTGAACTGCTCCTTTGAACCGTCTGAGTGAATCGCTTGGTTGAACCAAATGTTGAACTGCTCTATTAAACCAAGTTGATGAACCACTACATTTAACCACTTCATTGAACTAAGGCAATGAACCACTTGGTTGAACCAAATGTTGAACCAAGCCGATGAACCAAGCTTTGAACCAAAATGGTTTAAGCTAATGGTTCAATTGAATGAACCAAGCCTTTGAACCATTTGTTTGAACCAACCGTTGAACCAAGTTTTGGTTCAATAGTTCAAACAAAGCCTTAAATTGATTGATGAACCATTTGGTTGAACCAAAGGATAAACTAAAGCATTGAAACAAAGCAGATGAACCACCTAAGTGAAACAAAGTGTTGAACCACTTAGTTGAACCAAGCCATTGAACCGTTCCTTTGATTGAACCTACCATTGAACCAAAAGTGTTAAACCTTTTGAACTTTGAACTCATTGAACCTTTGAACCAAATTGGTTCAATGGTTCAACAGTTCAAGACTTCTTTTCTTAGATGCCTGCCGATGGAGGTTTTTGATTGAACCAAGGCACTGAACCAATCCTAAAAATGACTAAGTGTTGGAAACTAATTCTTTTGATTAAACCTGCCTATAGAAGCCTTTGAACCTATCTGTAGAGTCCATAAAAACCAAGTCTGTATTTTTCTCTAACCTTGAAAGAGTTCATAGATTCCAACTTGTGAAGCCCATTGAACTTAGCCTGCAGAGTCCGTAGATTTTCTTTTCCTGTAGAGTCCATAGATTCAAGCCTGCAGAGTCTATAGATTCAAGCCTGTAGAGTTTGTAGATTTTTGAGAAGCTAGAAAAATAGGGAATTTGAATACCCAGGACAAATTTTAGATAGGGAAGAGACAATTTTGGTCTGTAGGACCAAAATAGTTCAAATGTTGTCTCAAAAATGAGTGATATTTTTAGGGGACAATAGAACCAACAATACTTCCATGGCAAGTGGGGATTTTTCTAAGATCTACAAGTTTCTAAACATTCTAGGGGAATCAATTGCACAATGACTTTCATTTCAAATAATTCAAAATAAAATCATAGATTTTGTGTCCATATCACTTGGCTTGTTGTAAAAAGGTCTAGTCCTTTTTACAACCACTACATCATGTTATTCGCTTAGTGTAGTGTGATGTCCAAAGTGCCACTAGGTCTTATGTGCAACTCCAATTAGGAGTGAAATGAAATTAATGTCAAGAGGTGAAACCTTGGGTCAAAGCTTCCATGAATAACTCATAGGATGTGATGAATTCCCCCTCATAAGATAAGTTTGCATAAAAATAAAAAAAGCATGAAACAGAAAGACTTTAGGGTCTTTTTTAAGGTCACCTAAACTTTGATGAGTTTTTGGGGAGTGATTTAGATGACTTTATTTCTAAGCCTTGGACTAAGATATTTGTAATAGTAATGGCACTTTTGATTCCAAGGGTTTCTTAAAGGGGACAAATGGAAGACCAAACATGCAACACCCTTCTTTTTTTCAAAATAATAAAATTAAATTAAACAACTAAGTGAATACAAAAAGCTTGGAAAGGTGAGTTCATTTTTAAGCCCAAACGGAAAGGTATGATAGTATTCTTTTGACCACTTGGTCTTAATTGAAAACTTTGAAAACATTCACCATAAACATATAAAAATTTTGTTTAAACTCCAAAACAAGGTTCCTAATCCATTTTAAATCATGCAAAAGATGATCTAAAACTTGTTTTTAGAAAATGTAAACCTTGGTCCTACAACAAAAATGTTAGTATGTCCTTTATCCTTGAAGCTACTTTTGGTTTAAAACAATGACTTGGAAAAAAGGGCTCTTGGGTTATCACAATGGTATAATACTGCTACTTGATATAGTAATCCCACCACTTGTAAGACAATCCTACAATTTAAGAATTGTGGTATTGTAACTTAATCATAGGTAGTTTAGTCACAATATTGTGACTCAGTTTTACAATACCAATAATAACAAGATAATCCCACTACTTAGCAAGTCATGATATTGTTGCTAACCACTAATGGTTAGATGTATTATGACTCAGTTAAGTAACCCCACTAATAATAGGATAATGATGTGACTGAGTTAGTAGTGGTATTGTCGACCCTGCACAAAAACAAAGTTCATACAAAAATCAAAATGGTTAAGCACAATACCACTAGTCCAAATAAAAATCCTACTACTTGTAGGACAATACCATGACTAGGTCATAATAAACTTTTGACTTCTAGAAAAATATTTTTTACTAAAATTTTTCACTTTTTTAAGCCTCCCAATCCAATATTATATAAGGAAAAGATTAGTAGGTTGATTGAGGGAGCTTTGTGACCATTTTTGTGAATCTAGGAAGGTCCCACTAGATCTGGCATTATGTGAACTAAGAATTTGACTAAGAAGAGGATATTCATATTGTGTTAGTGAATGAAACCAAATCAAAAACACACTAAACTAACATCTTCATGCCTAGTTACTAGGGTGAGATTAGTGAAGAAATACAAATGAATAAATCACAACTAAAATTCAAGAAAACACACATTCCCTACCTTCCTTGATGCTCCAAAAGTATTCTTTGATTGGCTTACTCAGTTTGTGCTCATGAAGTCCTTGTTAATAGAAGCTTGGCTACCTCCATCTCTCCTTGGAACCTTTGCCTTTGGATTGGCTTGGATTAAAATCAATTTGGCATGGTAACACTAGTTTTCATGAAGCTTTTAGAACCAATCTTGCATTATAAATTTGCATAAATTAAGCTTGAAAATGATGTTCATTGCCTCTCTATTTATAGATTTTTGAGATTGATCAGAATCAATCTAAATCATCCATCCTAAGATGATGATGTGTGGTTGAGGATTAATTCAATTTTTTGGAATTAATATTATAATTATCCTCATCATTACATTGTAAAAAGGGGCAATTAAGAGGCATGGAGGGTATTGATGAGGTATGGAGGGCATGACTCCTGATATTTGTAGCATTTATGGCTTAGGGATGTCTTATAGAGAAATGAGTCACCTGATGATGAAAATATTCAATATTCATTTCCAAAATAAATTATTCAACAAATTTTCATGGAATTCTTGATTAGGCTCTAATTTGGTTTAATTATCTCTTAAGCATGTTTAAGCTCTTTGTGCATAAATTACTCAAATTGATCAAAATGCCTTGTTATTGGTTCACAATTTCATTAGATTGGAATTAGAATGTGATGTTAGATGTGTTGGATATATTATCCCATTTAAGATGTTACACACACCAAATAACAAAGGCACATGTATCATGTAATATATTTGATAGGAGAGAGCAATCTAGAGCACCCAGGTGTAAAATTAGTATTTTGACTCAAAATGAATTGATCAAAGTTAGCTAGCCCATCAATTGCACTGCCCCATTTAATGATACTCTAGCTAAAATCAACACTTAAATATTTCAATTTCACATCTTTTAGCGTGTTTTATTATTTTTAGGCCAAATTGTGTGCTTTAGGTGGAAATTGGTCAAAAGCCTGATTGGAGGTTATTGGTGGATAGATTTAGGTGTTTACATATGCAAGCTATGCATGTTGACTCGTGAAATGATCCCTAGGAATTTCAATGGTAATAAATTAAAAGTATACCATCATTAAGATGGAACTCACACCATCTAACATTGGCTTGTTGATCAAAATTCAATTTCTTGGTTTTGACCATAATAAAATTGGTGCAAGACAACTCTTTTATTTATATTTGTTCTTTTGTATTGTTTAAATAAGTGTGGAATTTTCAATCCTGTAAGAGAAAAAAATTGGTACTTACACTTGCATAAATCTAGTCAGGTGAGTTGAGCCCCATCACTTTTTAGGCACTTGAGGCTAGACACCTAAGTTTATAGGCACATGTTAAGTTTTTCAAGATTAGTGAACTATGAAAATGAAATGATGAAGGAAGGTGGACAAGGTATTTGTATGTAAGACACCAAGAGGATACAATAGGGAAATGGAGGACTAGTATAAGTATTTTTATAATGTAAGGAAGGCCAAATTAAGAGACATTAAAGCATAGATAATTCAACCAAGAAAGAGAGGCACATTTGAAAGGAAGCACAACATCAAGAAGAGATGAAACCTAGGAGGCTTAATTATGTACATGTAAAGTGTTTCACCTTGGTAACCATAATAATGGTGAAGGTCATGCCAAGTTGAACAAAGCATAAGATAATGACCATTGTTATAGCTAGAACCCACCCAATGGGCAACAAGAAGTGACCATTTAAATTACTGGTCACTTCACCAAAGAAACTGATAGCAGAGTTAATGCTATGATAGAAGAAGAACATAGATCCACATTAAATAATCAATTAGTGGTGCATTTTTCTAGATTTCAAGGGTTTTAGTATATTTTAAGAATCTAAATTTTATCAACCATTAATGAGGTAGTTGTGTTTTGTATATAAAAGAGTAGATGATAGAAGAAGGAAGGTTACTATCATTTTCAAGAATTTAGAAAAGAAGTAAATAACTAAACTTAATGATAAAAACACTACCAAAAGAGAGAAAAATTTCCCCCCATATCCCCTCAAGTGATAATGAAAGACCACAAATAAAATTGCATTTCACCCTAATGAGAAAAGGAGGAGAGAAAATAGAAGTTGGTAGAGAAATAGGGAAGAAAGATTTAGTAAAAATGACCAGGCCATCATTAATGGGGTTGGAAGATTGATAGTTAAACACATAGTCACATTTTTCATGAATGCAAACCATACCAAGCACAATTCTAGGCTTTAGTAGAATCAACTAGCTATGCTTCAATAGTAGTAGGTTTAGGATGGGAAAGAAATGGTTAAGCATAGGCCTATCATAAGTGCAAAAATATGAAAAGAAAGTGTGGGTAGTGAGAGAAGAAGCCACCCAAAAAATGAAGGCATATATGGTGTAAGGATTAAATTTCATAGAGATAGATCTAACTGCAATCAAAAATCTCACTTGCAAAGAGGAGTACCTAATAAAGGTTATGGTGGGGGATAAGTGGGTGTCCTTTGAACATGTTTTTAA
The DNA here is from genome assembly GCA_037957365.1 of Torreya grandis. Taxonomy (NCBI): domain Eukaryota; kingdom Viridiplantae; phylum Streptophyta; class Pinopsida; order Cupressales; family Taxaceae; genus Torreya; species Torreya grandis. Next base: position 6,188,432 of record JARHVA010000078.1, read on the forward strand.
TATTAAGGATTATAACCATAGGATAGGTAGAAACATGCAAGATTTAAATAATTAATATATGATAGACACTATGAAGAATATAAAGGTAGGTGATACACTCTTCAATGTCTCCATCAAAGACAAATTGCAAACCATACGCACCACATAACTATTTGAACTACCAATCTTTAGAAAACTAGAAACCTTGGTGTATTTCCTCCTCTTACAAGTACATGATAACTGGTTCTAATTTGTTGGATGGTGAATGAGGATTTATGTAAGCCTTATTAGTAGAATCATAAGAGTACCTATCATAGGAGAATATATATGAAAGATGATGGAGGATGATGTGGAGGTAGAAAGGATCACAAAACTCTTGGGTTACTACAAATCAAGGTTTGTATTCCCCATCAAGTACATACAAGACCCCAACACAAGGGCAATAACACACCTTGTTAGCACTAAACTTTTCCCTAGTGGATGGTGGTCTGATATTAGTAAGACCTTCCTATTCATTGCCCACCATATGGCATAAGGAGTAAGGTTCAACATTTCCAAGTTCATTGTATAGGAGATGATCAATAATGTGCAAGAGTGATACCAAGTGTGTGAGACATTTTGGTGGGGGTATGTGATGATACTAATAGTAATGGAGAAAATAGGTGTACTAGATGGTGATGATGACCACTTATGGATGTTCCCTCCAAACCATAAATCCCTAAGGATGAAGTACCAAGACTGAATCTCCCCACCCAAATTCTCTCAAAAATATAAGACTAGGGTGTAATAGTGGTTTTAAAGTTATGTAAAAGCCTTTGGGAAGGAGTGGCATATCCCATAAGAACTCCCTCAACAACTCATAAGAATGATAACCTTTTCCATGATGCAACACTTCTGTGTGGTGCACTTAGTACTCATATATGTGAGTCTATCAGGGTGGCTCTGGTTACCTTATGTGTTTTCTACCAAATACTTCATGATGACACTAAGGATAATCCCTAATACATAATAACTTGAGATCTAGACCAAGGCTATAGATCAAGATAGAATAATTATGAGGCACCAATTTATACACCCTAAAGTTAAGGGTAGGAAATATTAGGAGGATGATAGTGACATGCTTGCATCCATCCTCTTGAAAGGGTAATAATAAATGGGAGGATATTTAACCTATACTATGATATGAAGCTATACAAGAAGGGTATAGATCTTGAAAAGGATGATGATCACCTCCTCCTAGTTGATGATGAAAGAAATGATGTATAGAAGCTACAGCTGAAGACACTCTAAATTAAATGGGGTGATAAGTTAGAAGTTATCATAGAGTGCATATAGTTAAAAATAGATTACAAAGAATAAATTATGCCCCCCACTCCAAAGAAGTGCATGACATTCACACAAGAGGGTGCTTCTTCTAGAAAGAAGCCAAAGAAAAAGAATAAGTGACCTATAGCATTCCCTACCATAACCCTTGTATATATGGAGAGAGACAACCCTCATGCCCATAATAGAGAAGGAGATTGAAGAATATAGAGAAAGGACCTATATCCTAAAATTAGGGGAAGGTGAAGAAGATATCAACACTAGGAACATTTTGGAATCCCTATAAAGTGGTTTGACCACCATGCTACAAGTAATAGATAAAATGGTGAGCCTAATATATATTACTACGTTGTTAATGAGCCATCATATAAATTGGCACCAACACCTAGGTATGAGGCCTCCCTAGTGGCCCCTCAAACTATCAAGGAAAAAAAGACTGGCCTACAGGAAGATGGGATTGAACAATGAAGATATAAACTAGGATTTGGTACTTGAAGAGAAGGGGAAGTTTGATCAAGAATAGATTAAGGAAAAGTTAAATAAAGGGCCATAAAGTTTCCCTCAAGTGTAGGACCAATAGTATAAGTAGTCCAATAGGCACCAAGTGACCCCACTAGACAAGTAAAATAAGATACATAAGAGGCACACCTAAGTAGTCAGGGGGTGTCTCAATAGATATAAGGCAATACTAGTGCCATAGAATAATAAACAAATAAATTTGAGGAGCCCCAATAGTAACAAGATGACAGTGGCACTAAAGGAATAACACTAGAGGTAAGTATTAAAAAACCCTAAGATGAAGAAGTAGATGAGGGGGACAAGTTTGATGAAGCAACCCCCAAGGACAAAATAAGTGAATCCTCATAGGAGACCACTGAAGAGAGTGGTGGCGCCATTGAAGAGGAGGAATTACAAATAAATAAGGATGTCATTGAGAATGATGATAGAGATATAAATATAAGGGATATGGTGTATAAAAATTGAGGGAATGAAGATATTTACATGCATGAAACTATGCCCTCCCTCAAGCTACCACTATAAGGATGTGTAAATAGATCTAATTTTCACTAGACCACTATATAGAGTGGTGGTGCCATTAAAGAGGAGGAATTACAAATAAATAAGGATGACATCAAGAATGATGATAGAGATATAAATATAAGGGATATGGTGTATAAAAATTTGGGGAATGAAGATATTTACATGTATGAAACTATGCCCCCCCCCCCAAGCTACCACTACAAGGATGTGTAAATAGATCTAATTTTCACTAGACCACTATATGAATGAGCCCCAATTTGAGGCATTTAGAGTGGATACTTCAATATTGGAAGATCCTAAATAAGGTTAGTAATCCCTTCTTATTAACCCACATGCCATGAACCTAGTCCAATTGGAGAATGTACTAATAAGGATGGCCACAGAAGTAATGTGTTGGAACATCATCAATGATGATAAGGTGAGGAAATGGAAAATGCTCCTCAAAGAAGCCAAGGATGAGGCAAGGCCAAAATGTTCAAGTTATAGCAACTTTATGAGAATTTGGAGGTGGTCAAACCATCTCTTCTGGTCAGCATCAACACTTTAGGCCTTTTAGAGGTCAATAATATTTGTGTATTGGTGGAGTAGATACTCCCAAGACTATAACCCAAGCTGATGCAAGAAGAAGAGGAAGAATAATACCTCATCATCATGTTGAAGAAGGAGCTATCAAATAAGATATAGGAGGTAGAATATCTCTTCATAAGGTTAAATGAGGGCATAAAAATAGTAAACACCATTTTATTAAGCTTTTTAAACTAAGCCTCAGTAATAGATGCATGACTAAAGTAGGTGAAGGATGATAAGGAACATATTTTGTCTCAATTATACTCCATAATTAGGGAAAAGTGATCACAAATCATGGGTATCATAAACATGCTTTGTAACCAAATCAATGACTAGGATCAGACCTTAGAATAACTATTCCACACTCTACAGACTAAGGCATTTGAGTAAGGAGATATATTAGATGGAAGTGTGGTAAAATATAAATCTAATGTAGAAGCCTTCCATAAGGAGATGGATAAGATAGATTTACTTTCACTCACTATTATATCCTCTAAGATTGATATTGTTTCACAAAAAATCAAGCTATCCATTAAGGTCTTTGAAGATTTTAGTGCTTAACACCAGGAAAATATGCATGATTTCTACACTCTCAAGAGTTTTATGGCTTAGCCTGATGGTAGACTATAGTTTTTATATGGGGTAAATGTTGGGGCCATAACCTATTATTAAAGTATTCATGCCAACATGACATCCAAATAGGTGTGGGATGTTAATTTTTTATAGTGGTTATCCTGTGGGTTTTTGTAGCCAGTTAGAGATTGCAGCACAAATCTTACACCAACTGGTAGATGACTAACCATCTTCTAGATTTTTAGGGCATAATCAAAGATTTGAAGAGATGTGATAGCTATAGTGTGGAGTTCATAGAGTCATGGAGCTGGTGGGTATGATGAATGAGTTTCATCTCAACACTCAGTGTGTAAACCTCTACCCTAGCAAAGATGCCCCTAAAGGCTTAAATAAGGATATTGCGCTAGATGAGGAGAGGGAGAATAGGACTATATCAAAGCTCTGGTAGAATGACCTTACTTTGTAAACATTTCTCCATCTACCATTAAGGCTTTAAAATGGAATAAAGGCCACTCTGGCTCTGATTGTATGTGCCCAAGCTTGTCTGTGAGCCTTTAGGTTGTTAATTTTATGATATGAATATAAAATATATTATAGACTTTGATAAATGATTAGTGATGTTACATTATTGATTTGTGTGTTTGGTTTTACATATCTTATAGTATTGTCATTGAGATGCGTATGTAATTTCATACTTTTGATTAAATTATGTTAATTATATTCATGCATTTTGATGGTTTGATGATTTAATGGAATCCCTATAATTGTCATGACATCATCATCATCATATTATATGGAAGAAAATTATATATATGCACTAGTAACCTAATTCCCATTTAAATTGTATCCATTTAGTATGAGTAAAGGTAGTCTTATAACACTTTAAGAGCCTATATGACCCCAAGATAAACCATGTACTCATGGAATTAAATAGGGAGATATGATTTCCCTTTTTTTAATTTTCATGGCTAAAACTTTGAGTAGAGATATATAGGCAGAAAACTACGAAGGTATGATCAAGGGTTTGTGTGTAGTGGAAGGAATAACTAATTTCTCTCATAAATAATTTATGGATGATATGTTCCTCTTTGGAGTGGTTTCTATTAAGGAAGCTACTTTATTTAGATCTTTGTTAGACATCTATGCCAAGAATTTAGGATAGGATGTAGATAATCAAAAGTCTGAGATTTACTTTGTAAACATTGACACTCAATAATAATCCCAACTCATTATGTGTCTCAACTTCAAAATTGGTAATATTTTGGCTAAATATCTTGGTGTTACCCTTTTTTTTGGCCCTTATAAAGTTAATATTTGGAATAATATTATAGTTTCTCTTAAGTATTATTTAAATTCTTGGAAAGGTAATTTTCTTTCTTTTATTGGTCCTTTTACTCTCATTAAATTAGCCTTGTCAATGATCCCCATTTATCTTTTATTGGTTGTTAGGCCCCATAAAAGATGCTAAAAAAAAATGATTAGGTGTGTATATCCTTTTTTTGTAAGGGAAATGAGGAAAAAAAAACTCTTCTTGTATAATGGGATAAAGTTTGTAGTTCTAAAGAATCAAAGGGTACAAGTATTTGAAAAATGGATCTCCAAAATCAAGAATTGAGATCCAAGCTAATTTGTGGAAATCTCACCAATCTTGATGCTCACAGTAACAAAATTAGCTTTCTATAATACCAGGGTACTTTGGATCCTTTGGTGATTGTAACTATGGCCTCTCCTCCTAGGGGTTCACATATTTGGAATTTCTTACTTTAATGTCGATCAATCATCTCTATCACATCTTGTGGATCCTTAATAATGGAAAAAAGACTGATTTTTCTTAGAGTAGCCACAAACCTCTCAAATATTTTAGGGATCTAGAGGAGGCAAGAGTTTTAGCTTTTTAGAATGGGTCTCAAAATTCTAAAACTATATTGAGCTGGGTTATCATGGTTCATTGATCATTAACAAATCAAAATATTTTGGTAATGCTCTAATTTTTTAGACCCAAAAAGGTTTCCTTTCTTCCATTCTTGCTCTGTATAAGGTGTTTGTGAATTCCAAGTATGATATAATTTGTTGGACAAGGGCAGGTTCTATGGAGTATAAGGTTAGCTTAGGTTACAAGCTAGTTTTTTTAGAAAATGAGAGATGTATTTTGACCAATATTCTTTTCCATAATAATAAGGGTCTCCTAAAAGATGGAGATTTTACTTGGTTAGTGGCTCAATATAAAATCCTTACTCAAGATTGGCTTAATAAATTGGGTTGGATCAGGTCATCCTAGTGTTGCATGTGTTATTATGAGGAGGAAAACACTGATCACCTTCTTATTTTATGGCCTTTTAGTACCTCATATTGTGACTGGTTGTGCTCTAAAATTAGTTGGTAGTGGACACATCCTCCCTCTATTTCTAAGGATTTTTATTCTTGGTTTTTAGGACATGGAATTGATTCTTTCAGAACCTTTTAGTTTATAAGTCCTATAATTCTGATATGGTTGATTTGGAAACAAAGAAATAAATACATAAATTATGATAAATATCTATCTTTGGAGGTTTTTGTGATAAAAGTGGAATTATCCATCACTAAAGTGGTTTCCAAACATTTGTGTAGAGGGTCTTCTAATCCATCCTTTTAAAACATTAAGGTGTACCTAAATTGGATGTTGTTTAAGGTCCCTCCTATTAATGGACAGATATTTTTGACAGGCAAGTCTTTGGCTCATTTGGGGGAATCTTGGAATCCTCCTTCAGTTGGTTTATTCAAATTAAACTTTGATGGGATAACATAGGTTAATCCAATTACTTTTGGAGTAGGTTGTTGTATTAGAGATTTTATTGTGTCTTTGATCCATGCTCTATTAACAAGGCTTCTTGATGGTACTAATAATGAAGTGTAAGCCCAAGCTACAATCTTGGACCTCTAACTCACTCATCACTATGGAATTGAGAAATTGATAATTAAATGTGATTCAATGGTCATCATCACCCCTATTTTTAATCATAAGGGGAAATTTTGGATATTAAATAACATTCTTAACTCGATCTGGCCCTTTTTTAAGGAAGTATATTCTTAGTATGTTACTTATTATTTTCATGAAGCTAACAGTTAAGCATATTTTTTAATCAATTAGGGGATGGATCAAATTGAGGAAACTATTATTAACAATGAATTTTTAAGGTGGTTAGGTCTATTTTTACTTGATCAAATTTAATTTGTTCATTTTTGTGTTGGATGGCCTCTCTCGTTCCTACCTTGAGGGATGATTTATGTTTTATGTTTGATGAATTCATCATTTTTATTTCTATTGTTATGGTTTGTGCTCTCTAGTGTTGTGCCTTGTGTTATGAGTTGGTTTTACTCTATTTAATCATGCACTTACTTTTCCTTTCCTATTTGTGTGAGGTGTAGTGAGAGTTATGCATTTTTAATATTTTATTTCTTTAAATTATTTGAGGCATCTGTTCTTGTCTCCCTATTTTTTAGACTACTTCTCTTATTCTTGGATGGTGTTTTTTAATCTTTGGTACTTTTTATTTGGACAAATGTGTTTTTGTATGATAAATTTTTGATGTTTCTAATCTAGGTGATTGTGTTTCTCATATTTTGTGTCAATATTTTACTCAAGCCTTTCTAATGGGATTGTAGATCTTTGATAACTTTTCTATTTTTTATGGCACTTCTATGCCAATTGCGAGTTGTGTGGTGGCCATCGACTTGGTGTTCTAGTATGGTCTTATGCATTTAAGGAATCATGTAATGCCTTCATTTTAATGGGTTTATAATTTTTATTTTGTATTTTATGTATAGGACATCTTTTTATTGGACTCTTTTTATATTTTGGTGGATTTTTATAGGCTTTTTTGTTGTTATAAATTCCCTCAGGGTTTGCCTATGGTGGAATTTTCTATGTCTTTAGAAATTTTCATTTTTTTTAATTTTATCTTTGTGTATCATCTATAGAGGGATTATTTACCTCATATCTATCAAAAAATTATAATCAAATTAAAAAGATATAATCTAGCGTATCTAATAGAGTAAAGTCTACAAAAGAGGCAATTTCTTGAAGGAAATGTCTCTGATTTGGATAAACTCTTATCAATTTCCATTTATTTTCAATCACTTTATTCACGATATTAAAACAAAAAAATTAAAATAAAATAAAGAAATAAACCAAGCAAAAAACACAAGAGATGAAAATGAAAACTGAACAAGGAAATGGAAACTAAAACTATCATACTCAATTAACAACTAACACTAAAGCTAAGAAAGTAAGCTATTTATAACACTAATTAACAAACTTCTTATTGAACTTAAACTAAGGTAAAATAATAGAAAGTAATCAAATAGTGAAACTAATTAATTACTTTTGAATACTAATTAAATAAATAAAACTATGATCAAATAATAAACAAATAAGATAATAAATAACTTTAAAGATACAAACAAAATAAAGATAAACAAATGAATAAATAAATAAATAAATAATAGAAACTAAATAAAAATAAGATCTAATATAAAACATAAATCAAGTAAAAAAAAATAGAAAACAACTTATACTATGAAATAAATTATCTAATTAAGAAATAGAAAATTACCTAAGAACAAAAAAAAATGAAGAAATAATGGATACCAAAAATAAATAATTAATTATAAATATAAATAAGAAAAATAATTTAATAAAAAGAATCTAGTAATAAAATTAAATAAATAACAAAAAATAAAATAAAATGTATGAGACTTGGAACAAGAATTGACTTCCAGTAGATAAAAATGATTTTATTGAGAAAATGTGAATGATTCTGCTATCAAAATGATCTTCAAGTGAAAATAAAAGTACAATCAATATATCAATAATTTGTCACAAAATTTGAGGTAGTCAATGTTTTTTAGGTCAAGTACATAAATTTCTATGCATGTGGCTACATATATGCAATCATCAAATGATATTAATTCCTAATAATCTTCAGATAAGTAGTTATGAATAAATCAAGAAATTTGGATATACCTATGTTATTCATGTAAATTACTTCATTGTCAGAGAATGCATTTTTTGGTGTATTTGCAATTGATTATTCGATCTCATAGATGTTTGCATAGAAGAATAAGGAAGATGGAAAATTTTCAAACTTAGAAGATCTATTCATATCAGTGTGTTTCTCCCTTTTGTTATGTGTCTTCAATATCTTTATAAATTATTTCTTCCTTGAAATGGTTATGGATGAAGTTAAACTACCTTTTGTTTAGTTGTAGTTAAAGTTAATTAAGTTTAAAGTCAAGTAGTTACTTGAATTTTTTATAAAGTTATAACTTAACTTTATAATTTGACTTTAATAAAGTCCAAGAGATTAAATAATAAATTAGACCAAATTAGAAAAATATAACAGGTGGGCACCCTTTGCTTGCTTAGCCATTAATTCAAATAACCATTAACATAAGCATATACTAAATAATCTATAAACGTTAAAAATTAAAATAACTTAAAATTATTTAACATTAATAATCCATAAATAACATTTATCCATTAATGATCAAAACTAAGTAAACTAAAATATATTAATTTTATGTTCTAATAAGAAAATTCCTACTACTTATGCAAAATAAAATATATCACCACCAAAATCAACTATCTACAAACTCAAAAAGTAAGGTACCACATCAACAATTTAATAATATATCAATAAAAAATAGAAAATCCATCAAATGAGAACCAAGTCACATAGAATCACTGTCAAAAACCAAATCAATCAATATAACACCCTTATTTATTTGGTACTTATTTTTGGGTCATTTGGCATGGCTCACCAACTCTAGGTGAAGGGGACCTCTGAAACGAGATCCTCCTCACCTCTCCTAAAAGGAATATTAAAATTTTCCCCAAAATTTATGTTGGCTCCAAAAATTGGTTAAATACTAGATAAGCATGCACTTGCATGCTTCAAGTAGAGTTCAATGTCACTATTCAATAGGATTACATAATCTAAACCACATATCCATCATGCTCCTCAAATGAAATTTCCTGTAAAGTAGATGTTTGTTGTCAAAATCATGCCAATGCATGCCACACAACAAAGTGATAAGACCTATGGAAAATCAACCATATGGACCTAGGAACTGTAGGGGGGATTTTATGGGAAAGCAATATATGGATTGGCTAGCTATCAATCCTGAGATGGAGTTATTGTGGTATAAAAATGGACAACATTGTAGTTGGTTTCAGGATAAGCTGACATTTTAAATATGAAAATGGGTGGTAATTTTAAATACTAGTATATCTTAGGTAGGAAAAGAGTTATAAAAGTAGCAAGTAATCTAAGAAGATAATATGAGGAAGATGGAGAAAAAGAGAAGAGATGAGATAAAAATAAATAAGGATAATCATAAAAATATTGGTAAAATGAATAAGGAGTTGACTATAAAAATAGTATAGAATATTGCAGTAGAATAGCAAAGGGGCTTATAGATGATATTTGAGGATTATATAACACCTCAATCTTATACACTTGGAAAATTTAGATTTTTTTTTCTCTTAGTTTTGGACCTTTCCCACTTTTAGAAGTCTCGCATTTTATCTATCTTGTGCCCCTTGGCCTATTTTTTGGTCTGATCAATCTTATGTTGATGACCCAAACCTTCTATCTTTTCTAGAATGCTTAAAATTTGATTATCTTCCATCTTTACAAGTTTTAAGTCTATACGTACTCTTTTGTTCACTAGATACTAACATACAGGACATAAACCTAAGATGACATAGGTGTCCTATTCTAATTCAAGTGTCTAATGACCTAAATTCATCTAATTTGTAAATGAAATGTATCCTAATGGTTAGCCTAAGTGATTTAACATGATCCATTTCTCCAAAGAGATAATGACATAAATACTAGATCAAACCTCATTCATTCCTCACCTAGCATACACTGAGAAAGACCTAAGGCAACTTATCAAAGCATTCGATCAAGCACTTGATAAAGAAAATCTTCCATATTTTCTCCTATTTTCATATAAATAATAGTGAAATCACATAGACAAGTTTTAAGTACTAAAGGATCAACCTAAGAGTTATATTTTCTAAATTATAAGTTAGTTCAATGTTGTACTTACTTTTCTCATAGTTTATGATTCACACATGAGCTAATTTGTAGGGGATAACTACATCAATTTGAGTTCCTCTTTGAAGTATTGTATATGTAGGCATCACTCATTTATAGAGTGATCTTTGGGGTTATCTTGACACCATGTGACCACTACCCATTTTTTCCCAAGGTCACTATGAAGATGAATAATTATGGTTTTAGAATTTTATGAGGATAAATATTCCATGACCAATATATAAATGTACTGGAGTAAAGGTGAAAATAAACCTAGAAGCATCTATATGGTCACATCCTTTTCTAATAGGTATTACATATAGGACACATCTGTTAGGTTCAGATAGTAACATCAACATAACCATCCCAAAGTGATGTTAGTATCTACAGTTCTAGACGTACTCAAATTAGAATTTGGTGATTTTTTTAGAATATTTTTCTGGTCTACTTCATGCTTTTTCTAGATCTAGAACTATGTTAGCATAAGAACTAGCTAAGTACTTTATTTATTTATCATTTAAATATCTATCATAGTTGTACTTATTATTATTATTATCCTATCGTAGTTTAATGAATTCAATATATGTTATATCTAACTTAAGATCTAATTGGCCTACTATAGATATAGTTTATCACCCTTTTACCTTACACTATCTCTACCCCCTTCAACCCTAGATAACCCTAATCTATAAATTTGGAGTTAAACATTTGGTGAATGTTATTTGTATGAATGCAAATATTTATTATTCATAGGGTTTTTAGTCAATTAGGTATTATATTGTTGTATTGTTTCATTTCATACTTGTATTATTTTGTATGCAACCTAGGCATAGCCCTAGATTTGGAGGTGTGGCTATTAAACACATTAAGCTTCCTCTCCTACAACCTAATATGTCTCAAAATAATGAGGAACCTAATCCTATGGATCATGATGATACCAATGTTGATAATGAAAAACATATTAATGGGGTTATCATAGAAGAAGATTTTGATAATGAAAATCATGAATCTAATGAAACCAATGCACACAAACAAATAGATCATGATCAAATGTAATAAATTATATTATTTTTTGAATATATTCATCAAAATATTAAATTTCTTGATGAAAACCTAAAAACTATTTTAGAAACGATGAAAGCAAAAAAACATATATAACCAAACAAGTCAATCTATTAATAATGTTATTAGAACTATGGGTCATCCCCATATACCAACAGCCCTACCCATAAATAAATTACAACCTAATATTTATAATGGGGGCATATAATATTTATTTCAACCTTTGTTTCTTGAAACTACTATTTATACAACCGCCATGGGGCTAGCAAATGTTTCAACTCAAATATCTATTTCTATGCCTATTCAAACCATGGTTAAATCCCATTTGGTGAATACTCTTCTTGCTAATCTAAATCCCCATGTATACATATTTCAAACACTCCTTCAAGTTATAAATACCTTATTGGACAAGGTTACAAACATTGAATAAAATGCTTTAAAATATCCTCATGCTATTGATTCTAAAGATGTGTTACATAATCTTATTTCACTTGAGATATCTTTACACCCTTTGATAATTGGTTTTGTCACTCCTAAATTTAAATTTTATGATGTAAAGTATGATCTTGAAAAATAAATTTGATCCTTTCATGTGGTATGCATTTATTATGCATCCAATGATGAAATTTTGACCAAATTATTCCCTAGAAGCTTTAAGAACTATGGTGGTTCTATGATTTACCTCTCTAATCCATGAAAGCATTCAAACCTCTTACACATCATTTTTTATCATGATTTTCCATTAATATTTATAAAAAGGTTTATTATACTCAAATTGTCAAAATAAAATAAGGAAAAAATGAACCTAACAATGAATATATCTTGAGGTACAAGATAATGTTGGCTAAAATGACTAATCCTATGGTAGATAAGAAGTTGCAAGACAAATTCAAGGAAATATTTTTTTCTCTTTTACATTAGTCCATTGTTTTCAATAAGTTCAAATATTTCTATGAATTTTACCATGTTGTACAGGACCATGAAATCAAGCTTATTTCATTGAATAATCTCAAGTATGTAGCAAACACACTAGTTGCATCTACATCCAATGCAAAATTTATAATCAAATAAATTTATAAGGTCAAACCTCCTGATCCTAGAAAGAAAATAAACACCATGGTTAATGTAATTTAATAGAAAACTAATAATATTTTCTTATAAAATGTACCAAGGAGACAATTTAAATGTTTACATAAGTCTCCCACTTCATTACTCTCACAGCTAGTGGAGTGCCATCTTATATCTCTCCCTCATCCTGTATAGGTTAATATGCATAGACCTCCACCCAAATGATATAATGTGAATGCTTATTTTGATTATCACCAAGGACTAAGACATTATATTAACAAATTTTTTACCTTGAAGCATAAGTTATAGGACCTCATTAATGACCAAAATATTACATTTGATGATCCTCCCAAGGAATCAATTTCACAATATAGGGATCACCAAAAATATAAAATATTTAATAATCCTTTGTAGGACCATCCTAGAAAGAACCAAAAGTGAAAATGGTATATAATGCACATCCTCCATCAATTATGGAAACTCATTAGATGGGATTATTGGTACTTGTACATGACATATACCTCCTATGGTTCAGAGACCTTCTATTACTTGTGATGATACTAAGATCAAGATTGATGACTATGATCTTAATTCTTTGTTCATTTAATCATTCCTTGGTCACCAACCTATACATAGTGTTATGATTGATAATGGTGCAACTGAAAAAAATTTACAATCGAATTACTTGTGAATTTAGGTTATATTCATCATGATTTTCATCCTTATAATAAATTAGTTAGATAATTTGATGGGACCTCTCAAAAAATCCTTGGTGAGATTGACCTACATTTACAATTCAATCCCATATATGTGGTAACCACTTTTTTAGTTATACCTTCCATGAGAATATTTGATAAATTATTAGGAAGACCTTGGATGCATACACTTCAATTAGTACATTCTATAATGAATGGTTGTGTTAAATACACTCATTCCAATTAGGGAATTATATTTATTATGATCCCATATTATCATCTTTTTGAACAAAGAAAACTTATACCCAGGAAGGTAACTATCAAAATCTACTAAGGTTAATCCACCAAAAATAGGGTAAGCAATAGGCAATCTCCTTTACTAGGAAGCTAGTACTTGAGAGACCATTACATCAGAGACATACAACAGATTTCATAGAATTCCCATCTTATATTACACACCATATTTATACATCCAAAGCCCCTAAACATGTTTCTACTATTTTTATTCCAAATAAACCAAAAAGTAGATAGATATGGGTTCCACAAACCCCTATCTTTCTATTTATACTTCACAGCCTCATAATCCTATTATACATACACAAAGCACCATAGACACTAAAGTGATAGATATTACACTTAAAAATGCTCCTTTGCAGTACCATAAATTATTTTTACTAGTTTTTGAGTGGGTAGATACATATTACCATTCTTTGGATGGGATCATAAGATGATCTTTCCTCTTCATTATTCCAAAAATACCAAAACATTCAAAAATACAAAAAGACTTTTATAACCTACAAACTTTATTGGATTTTTAGCATCTATCTATTAGTTCCATGTTAATGGTTAGAATATTAGTTAATCCTACATACATATGTGTGTCATGCTTCTACATGAGATGGATATAGGCATACATAGATACGTGATCTATTCCTTTTTTTTTAATGTTAAGCCTTTCCTCTACTCATGTGATATGAACATTTGGGGCATCCACCTATATGATCATGATACTTATAGGTTATATAATTTTATGGTCACTTTACATTAACATTTTTTAAGATCATATATGTACTTAACATGATTTTATCCATGATTATATATTTCATAAGGTACTTCATATGTTATGCACTTGATTTTTTTAACTAACACATTTGATCTATAGTATAATATGATATGATTATGTTGGTTACTTATGCTTTCATTTATGTAATTAATTGAGTGTCTTTCCTTATTATTATTTTCATGTTAGATAATTCTAATATGCTCCTTATTTTGTGTCCCCCATGCCTATGTATGCTTTCTTTGACATTTGAATATGTTGTTGATTTTTTATTGACATTTGAATATTTCATTCTTACTTTTATGAACATTTGACTTAGTCATGTACCTTAAATTATGTGTCATTTGAATATTACCCTTATTTTTGGTATCTTGAGACCATTTTATGTTTACTTTATTTTGAATGATCTTGTGTGTGTGCTTGATTTTCTTGTTGAACTTGTACTATTACTATATTTATGTTGCCATGATAATTTTCATACATATTAGGCCTTCATGTGATAACATTATTCTATCTACTTCAATTTCATTATTTTCACTCAATTTTACACCCTTTGAGAGGTTTTTAAATCCTCCTCCAAATTAAGTGAAACATTGGATTACCTCTAGGCTTGTGGGTTTCCTATAATAGAGGTAAACCTCTATAATGAAAAGGCTAGCTCCCTAGATTTATCTTTAATAGATTATCACATATAATACTTGATTGAATGGAATGAAAAGAGATATAAGGAACATAAAATTAACCTATTATAAAGAGGTGATACAAAAAAATGATCCAAACTAGACTACCATGTACTTGCACTACAAAAAATGACTCACAAGACTAGTTTCAACATCATAGATTGCTCTAACATAAGTGCTTCAAACATGAAGGCGATATACATTTCACTTCTTAAGTTGAATGAGAAAGTTGAATAATTTTAGATACTAATTATATTCCTTACACATAAAGATATAAAAATACACTAATTGCACTTCATGTGACCTGTTAGAGAGTAGACTACTCGTACCAAACATGAAAGAGTAAAGAGAACACAAGGATAGATGATTATCACTTGCCATTCTAAGATGAAATACTTAAAAAACTTATACAAGAAGTTATGAACTCAAAAATAGATTGGAAATATTTATTCAAAGGAAAATATAGTATTCAAACTAGCAGGACTTTTCCATACCAAGTGTGAATCTTACAAACTTAGCCAAAAATGGATGATCTTATAGAGAATGATGAAGAGAGAGAGAGAGAGGTGGTAGAAGAAGATTTCAAAGTGTTCATGAGATTTATAATAATAATTGGATCTATTATATAGTATAATAGACCTCAAATTCCATGTGTGTCACTCCTAAATCCACTCTAACCTTCCAAGTGGCGTAGGGTTTATAAACTTGCTTGATACCTTAACTAACATCCTAGAAACTACCCTTATTTTCATTAAAGGAGTGAAAAAATGACCTTAAAATTATTAATTATATATAAAATTATCTAAAACAACTCATGAAACATCTAACATGCCTTAATAAATTCATCTCACCTTCCATTCCATTAGTTAGATGCATAGGTGTCTTGTAACTCTTCATGTCCCACACTTAGTTTGGTCCAAGTGGCCCAAAATTCAATTTCATGTTCTCCATGTCATAAAAAATATCTTAATGGTATTAAATATTTTATTAATCCTAAAAAAAACATTTTGGTTATTGGGCCAACTACCAAAAGCTTATTTTTCTCTTTAAGCCTTCATCAATCCTAGTTTCTTTATAACCTTTTTTCTATAAATCTCCTTATGTGGGAATTTTATGGATTATATTGAAAAAATAAGTGAATATTATATGACCCTATATTTACTTATTTATCCATGTCAAATTTCATCTTCAAACTTTGAGTGGAAGTCTATATTTTCTACCTTTCTCTCTCTTGAATTAGATCTCAATTAGGCCTCCTTGCTTTAAACCCTATTTTATTGCTTGAGAATTATAACACACATGTTAAATAACATATAAGTGTTTTATTAATTTTACATATTAAATAAACAACATCCATGCCAAATTTTTAGTCATCAGACCCTGTGGAAGTATGCAAACCAAGAAATGGCCTTATCACTTAGTCTCATTTTGAGCCTCTTTAAGATTGCCTTGAAAAATGGGTCTAGTTTGATCACCTATAGAACATATTTTTAAATTTTTTAGAATTTATTAGATACAAATCATCCAAAATTACCTCACCCCATGATTTATAATCTCTCCCCTTCTTAGAACACCTGTAAAACACCAAAAAAATGCAAAAAACATGCATTTGTACCAATTTGTACGAGTGATGTCAGCATTAAAGTATATGTAGTTAACCTAATTAGATTTATAAAAAACATAAAATATTTTTAATGGGAAAAATATGTCATAAAATATTCTTTTTAACTCTTTTTCACATGACTAGTCACTATCAAGGTTTAAGAGAGGTTTTAGACCTATTTGAGGTCTTAAAAATTGTTCATAAAGAATAGATCATTAATTTATCTCATTACACTTGTAAAAAATTATTAGTATACAAATTAAACTATTAAAAAAGGATAAAAATTTCATGAAAAGTGTGATCAATGGTATGAGCATCTAAAGTTGCTCTTCAAATGGCTTGCTTAGCATTTCTCAAGCCTAGAGAGAGGTATACTTTGAGCTTTGCATCTAAAAACCCCTTCACACTATTTTAAGAGTATTAAAAACCTATAAAAAATACCTATACATGATTACACATGCTATGTAAGTTCACATTACCCCTCTGTATTATTAGGGTACATTGGTCAAGGTGTTGGGGTTTAAGAGCTATCTCCTCTTAAATAGCCCTCAAAGGTCTTGGAGTGAAAACTAAATATTTTTTCCAATTAAGAATGAATGGAGACCTATTATATGAATATGTACTACTATTATGTTCCATTTATGATATATAAAATGTTTTTTTTCTCATTGAGACCAAGTGGATGCCTAAGTATCTTAACTTCCCCTTGTCTAAGGATTGGGCAAGGTCTGAGATAAAACAATGGAAATGTCCACTATTGATATGGCTTCAATGAGACCATGTAATTATTTTTAAACTCATGGTAATGATATATACCAAATTTTAGACTATTATCATGCCTTTAGAGACCTCACATTATCAAATTCCCTCAAGACTAGATTGTAGGGTTAGATTATGTGTAGGGTTCTTGAAATGACTATGTATGAAGTTTTAGAAACCTATCTTTTATTATCTCTAATTTACCTAAATTAATTTTTTTTGGTCTTAACATGATCATGTTACTTACTATGATCTACCTTATAAACCTCTCAAACGCCTTTGTTCTTCTTCAATTATTCATGAACTAGCTTGTTCATGTATGCTTATAGGTGGCATTTAGAATATGGACTATATTAGGTGATTCTAGGACCTCACCCTTATTTATTGATATTAATTTTGGCCCATGAACTTAGTTATGGCATATTATTGGGTTCAAACCTTTCTCAACACCTCTATCTCTTCATTCTTTTCCTTGTTACATCTTCACTTCTATTAGCCACCTGTAGCTAACTTATATGTTACTTGACTGCTCTATATGGGTTTGAGACGTCATCTCTTACTCAATGATATTATCTTAGATCATTACTTGTTTGAGGTTTAAAATTGGGCTAAACCCTTTTAACACCTCTCTTGTTTCTTTCTTTAGGCCTAAATATGACTTAACCCTCATACAACCACATATAGGTACCTATTAGGGCTATTGACTATGTGTTAAGCTTTTGAACTAAGTTATCTCTCATACCATGAATCTTGAATATGAAAAAACAAAAAGGGAATCATTCCACTATGTTTGTAGAGTATATAAAATTCTTGGCACTGTTAAATCATCTTGTCCTTATTCCCATTCATATAGGATACTATGCACTTTAGGTGTCATTTAATTATGTCTAACGTTTTAAAACCTCATCCACTAACTTCCCTCAGTGATATTATTTAAGATTTTATGAACTTAATTTATCTCTTAGTTAGGTTCAAAATCTCTTATCATACATACTCTGTCAAATTTTCTTATCTTGAAAATAGTCTAACTCCTAAGTAGGCCTATAAGTGTTCTTCAGATAGTCTTGATTGTGTGTTCTGATTATGTATGTCTCTATTTCATGGCTAATAACTTCATATCTTTTTAAATTATCTTGATCCTTAATTAAGGTCTTATATAGGCTTATAATCCTCTTAAATACCCCTACTCTCTTAGGTTTGAAGTTAGTATGCTCCATTAGGTAGACCTATAGGTATCCTTATTAGGGTCAAGACTATGTGTGGGAGTTTGAGACCCTACCCTCTCACCATTGATATTCTCCATATATTTGAACCTAATTAAAACTCCAAGTGAGTTCAAACCTTTAAACATACATCTTCTTCCTCATCCTTCACTATACTTATCCTTGTCTCTTCCATATAGGGTATTTTAGGTGGGATTTTTACTACCTACTCAAATATTGTCTCTAACTTGAGAGTAGATTAATTGTTTCTTTTAGGGTTTGTAACACCATACACATCTACATAGGAGTTATATATTCATGTTCAATTTTTTTGGTGTGTATATTGAATGTTGATATTGGTCCAAATGAGGACCTACAAGCCCTAGGCCTATAGGTCTCTATTACTTGTTTTAGGGCTTCACTAAGGCATCCTCTTAAGATCCTTGAATTATTTACATTTTCCACCACTTCATACCTAATAACCACTTATAAATGGTCCATAATTCTTCAGGATCATGCTTTTTATCATATCAAACTCATCATACATACTTGTAAGACTATATACATAGTTTTCATATGCATAAGCCATGTGTGTAATAAATTGGAGCCTCCAATAAACTTGAGTAACTTAGTGGATGACATAAATACATATTCATAGACATATTAAGGTATGGATAGATACATAAATCCTATCCATGATAAATTATCATCTTCTATACACTCAATAATCCATACAACATGCCTAAGGAGGAGACAACTAACTTCGTATTAAAAGGTGTACACAGATTGCCATCTTGAAAATATCATGATTCAATAATTGAAATATGATATTCATAAACTCACAATATTGTATGTTATTGGTATTTTAATCAAATTATAACTTCAAACCTCCATTAGACTATGTAAATATAAATCAAGTTCCCAAAAACAAGTATACTTTAAAATAATAGATAAAGAGATATATAAGACAAAATAATAATGAATTTAGGACACTTGGGTATTTTAAATTAACAATGAAATTTTATAAACCTCTAAGAATCACTACCATGAAATTAAAATATATACTTTCATTAGAACCCATTGAAATAACTTGTACACTAAGACGTTCTTCTTCTAAGTGAAAGCACCTCATGGAGATGAGTTGGATAATGAAACCACCATAAAAGGGAGATAAAATAACTATTTAAACCACCTTAAAAATTATTCCTATATATAAATTTATTAAATATAGAAATAGGTGCAAGAATAGACCCCTCTCAGATGGATAGACCATAGTGACCTCCTATCACTTTTAATGATTGTTCATAAATAAGAGGTCACCAATATTCAAACCATTTCCACTTATTTAAATATTAATAGGACCCATAAAAATGGACAAAATTTTAGATCATAAATTCCTCTTTCTTGGTCATATCATTTAATGCAAATTTTCCTTCCTAAGCTTGTGAAGGCAGTGATGTAGGATAAAAAGTGTATCGAGTGTTTGTTTAAATTGAAACTTGGTCCAAATATGGAACATGGTCATAGGGATATAAAAATACACTTATTATGAGAGGATGCTCCTACAATAAATTGGTAAAAATGCCAAAGTAATAGATTTGTAAAATTAGTAGAAACACTAAAATAATTATATTGATTATAGACCACTTTGAGGTGGAAACCTCCTTTGAGAAAGCTCAATACAATAAATTTGTGGATGCCTTAATTGGCCTCAACATGTACTTATATACTAATTCTAATATATATACTAAGTCTAATCTAAGTAAATACTACTTCCCATGAATGTGGGATAAAATAAAATGCTCACGGGATGACTTACAAAGAATATGCATCCATAGAAAATATTACACTAAAAAAATAAAGGGAATGGGTAGCATGGGTTCCTAAAAACCCCTCATTATTATAAAAATATTTGTTCTCAAAGCTTTAGATGTGGTAATTGGTATTGAATCTAAAATAGTGGTTCCCATGTTTCATCATCTGGTTGCATTTTGTGCCACTAAATTAAAACCTATGTGATGGAGCAAGAGTGAAGTTGAAATGTGTGTCTACCCAGGATTGCTTCTAGATTGAGAAGGATGGATCCTTCATTATCAAGTTTTTTTAAAATAGTCTGCATGCTAATGTTTTTACCAATAACTTTCTTCACACAATAGACATGAAATACTAAGCGAACTCAAGGAGAAGGTGGGAGCTCCAACTTATAAGCAACTGACCCAATCTTCTGGAGAACCTTATAGGGCCCATAGAACTTGGGAGCTATATTATGATTCCCTTTGATTTTTAGGGAGGATTTATTGTATGATCATAGATGAATAAAAACCATATCACCTACTTTAAAAGTACACTTGAAATGATGTTGATCAACCTATTGTTTCATTCAATTTTGTGCCATATAAAGATTGTCTTGCAGAGTGATAAGGATCTGATCTCGAGTTTATAAAATCATTTCAACCACTTGAACTTATGAACTCTTAGGGGTATACAAAAGGAGTACTTGTGGTGCTTGACCATAAATTGCTTCATATGGAGTCACTTTCATTGAAGTGTGGTAGGAGGTATTGTACCACCATTCAATGAGGAGGAACCACTTTTCCCGCTAATATTATTATTCTAAGGTGAATCAATGAAAGAAAGTCTCCAAGCATTTGCTAATAATTTTAGTCTATGCATCGAATGGGGGATGCTACCTAAAACTCATCATCAATTGAGTGCTCGTATGGAAAAATAGTTCTATCAAAAAAAATTGGTGAATATTGCATCACAATCTGAGATAATGGATGAAGGAATGCCATGAAGATGTAAAATCTCCAAGAAAATTTGTGCAACTATGGAGGTGGTACAGGGATGGATGAAGGCACATAAATGACTATATTTGGAGAGGTGATCAACCACAACCAAGATCATTATTTTCCATCTAGATTTATGGATCCCCTTAATGAAATCCATAAAAATATCAGTCCAAATCCTAGTAGGGATGGGCAAGGGTTTGAGCAACCTGGGGATGAGTGTTGTTTCACCCTTGTTACATTTGTAGGTATCACATTTAGGCATCATCTATTGAATTGTATTTTTCATTCCCTTCAAAAATAATTTACATCATGCCCACTCATAATTTTTGAGAAATATTGAGTTCCCTATAGATGAAAAATAATGGAGTTCATAGAATACAACCTATGAAGCTATGTGCTCTAGGGAAGAACTAGATGACCTTTATATAAAAAAAAATCACCATCCTAAGAATAATGTGGTTTAATATAATGGTTATCTTCCAAATATTGAATTATTTGAGATAATGAGGATTTAATAACATACTCCTATTGTATAATATTCAACCAATTTAGAATAGGCATAGAAATAGTTGAAAGGGAGGCTTGGTTTATAAATGTGTGAGACAAAACATCAACCACAATATTGTCCTTACCCTTCTTGTAAGTGATCTCATAGTCATAACCCATGGTTTTACTGACCCATTTCTATTGTGATTAGGTAGAGACCTATTATTCTAGGAAATATTTTAGACTCTAGTGATCAATTTTGATGCAAAAATGATTCCTCAGTAGGTATGGCTGCCACTTCCATACTACATTTAAAATAGCTATCATTTCTTTCTCATAAGTATAGAGTACTAAATTCTTACCAAAAAGGGATTTTCTAGTGAATTCAATGGGGCATCCTTCTTAGAGGAGAACAATACAAAGTCCATTACCACAAGCATCTCTCTCAATTGTGAAGGTCTTGGAAAAACATGTCATACCTAGAATAGGTGCAGTACACATATATTATTTCAATTTTTCAAATGCACACTTAATAGCTTGTGTCCATGTAAAGCATATATTTTCAACAAAGCTATCAATGGAGCTAAAATCATCCCTTAATCTTTGACAAACTTATGATAGTATCTAGTCAGCCCTAAAAAACCAAAAAGTCTCTTGAGTGTCTTAAGATGAGGCCAATTTGTTATGACAACTATTTTTTTAGGATCCACATGAACCCCTTAGGCTGAAATAATATGCCCAGGATACTCCACTTCATCCTAGACAAAAACACATTTAGAATATTTTACACAAAGATGATGTTAGAGAGAAGCTACTGTGTGATCTCTAAATGTTAGAGATGATTATACCATGTTTTAGTATAGATGAGGATATCATCAAAGAATACCAGAATGAATTTTTGTAAGTAAGATTAAAATATTTTATTCATCAATGCTTGGAATGTTGAAGGAGCATTAGTGAGGCCAAAGGGCATGACCAAAGACTCATAGTTTAAATCATGGGTGCAAAAAGCTATCTTAGGGGTATCATCCTCATGACGTTGGATCTGGTGATATCTAGAGTAGAGATCTAACTTGGAGAAAAAATGAGCACCATGAAGCTCATGAAGAATCTCATCAATAATAGGGATTAGGAACTAATCCTTGATTGTGTTGTGATTAAGTGCATGGAACTTAATGTAGAGGTGCCATGACCCATCTTGTTTTTGAAAAATGAGTACTAGGGAAGAATATGGTTTGGTACTAGGGTGAATAATGCCTTGTTTTAGTAAATCTTGAATGAGCATATCAATCTCAATATTTTTCTGAAATGGGTAGTAATAGGGTTGGATGTTGGGAGGAATGCTTCAAAAAAGGAGATAAATATGGTGGTCCTCTAGCCATGAAGGTGAAAATCCCATGGGCTTAGAAAAGACACCTGCATACCTATGCAGAATGGTTTTTAGATCAGGAGTAGTGGAGACCATTACTGGTTGCATTTGAAGGGAATGGATCTACGTAATGATGCCATGTGAATTCTTATTAAGAAGATTTTTCATGAGATGTGAAATTATGATGCTGAGAGACACCATTTTTAATCCTTTTAATGTGTTTTTTCCCATTATCTAAAAATTTCATCCAAAGTTCAACAAAATCCCACAAGATAGGTCCAAGTGTGCATAACCATTGGGCTCCCAAAGCATCACATCTACCTAAGGGCAAGGAAAACGTGTTAGTGCATAAGTTATAGTATCCAATAGAGATATGCACATTATGACACTTCCATTTGAAAGGTAATGTTTTCCCATTGGTAATCATTACTTCAAAGTTAGAGAAAAGATAGATAAAATAATTAGCCTATTTGGTGATTTGAGGGTCAATAAAGTTATGAGTGCTACCAGAATCAATGAGTATTGTGAGAGGGAATTTCTTGAAGTAACCCTTGACTTACATGGTTTTTGGGGTGGTGACTCATGCTAAGGCATGAAGAGAGATATCTAGTTGGTCTTCTTGAGAAGTAAGTTCCATAATAGGTTGAGCTTCTTTCAGAATATCTATTGTATCCTGAACATCTTCCCAATCTTTAGTTTTAGGT
Organism: Torreya grandis; assembly: GCA_037957365.1. NCBI lineage: Eukaryota > Viridiplantae > Streptophyta > Pinopsida > Cupressales > Taxaceae > Torreya > Torreya grandis. Next base: position 6,212,477 of record JARHVA010000078.1, read on the forward strand.
GGAGATTCCACATCTAATAGGTATATATTTTGCTCAACACATCGATGTCCTCGAGTGAATTTATCATCATATTTATAACATAGACTTTTTTATCTATGGGCTTGCATCTCTACTTTAGTCAAACACTTGATAAAAGTGGTTATGGGGGATAGTATTATTTGAGATCATTGTGGAGATATATTTTTGAATGGAGTAAAATTGGAATTGAATCATTGTTGACCTGTGATCTTATCCTCTACCAACATAGCTAACACTAAGGATTCCATTATCATATTGGGCTGGAACATTTTGACCTTAGATCAAATTGCATCCTTTAGTCCATTGAAAAAGCAAATCTTGAAAAATTCATAAAATAATCCCTCTATGTGATTGGCCATCTTTTCAAATTCTATTTGATATTATTTCATAGTTCTTTTTTGGTGAAGTTTAGTGAGTGTTCCAGTGAAGTCATCAAAATCATTAGGACTAAATCTTTGTAAAATGATGGTGTAAAAATCAATGCATACGGGCTCATCATGAGCCTTGGTCTATCAATGATACCATTGAAGGGCTCCATGTTCCAAGTGAAAGGAGCCAAGTGGGACCTTATTGGCATCAAAAGTATTATGTAGACCAAAATATTATTTTACCTTATAGATCCAATTAGTTAGATCTACACCATTGAATTGAGGAAAATTAAGCTTTGGCCCATGAAAATTGTTGGAAGAAGAAAAGATAGTGTCTAAAGAAGACTCTAGATGCCATCTATTATTCATGGTGGTATGTTGAAGACTAAGGCCAAGATTTTTTTCATCAAGATCTTTGATGTTGGTCTTGAGGGTAGAAATTTCATCCTCCATGTTTTTTGCTCTTGTTCAGGTTACTACCATGACCATACTAAGAGATTTTTTTTGGAAATGGGTAGGAAAATTAGAGTGAAGACATGTTTAATAAGGGAATTTTTTAATTTGGGCAAAATTGGAAGGGGTAAAGGTACTTTTACAAGTTTTTTTACATAGTAGGAGTAAGATTGACAAAGGCAAGGGCAATTTTAAGAATGAAAATGGAAAAATTAGAAAATTTATCAAAGAAGGTCAAAGAAGTAAAAAGGAGAGAGGAAAACTTTAGAAACATTTCAAGACAAATAGACAAAAATAGAAGTTATGGAAAACCCCCAAAAATGTGTAAATTGAGATTTTTAGGAATTAGGAGTGGAATCAAGATATGGGACCTCAAAGACAAAAATGTGGGGAATGGAATTTTAGGTGTCAAGATAAAATTTGAGGATCAACAAGGCTACAAATAGAGAGATATGGAAAAAAAAATTAAAAAATTACTTTATTTTTATTTCTAATTACTATGTTTTGTAAGACACATCTATTAGGAATATAATGAAATAAGTCTGCAAACATGATGTGATGATTTTTTGATATTATACTGGTAGTATGCTGAAATTGGTATGACAAGGCTACTAATCTGATATGACAATTTTTTTGATACTCCATGGTAATATTATAAAATTGATAGAAATGGGTCCCAATTTTCAATGGTTACCTAAGGGTTTAAGGATATCACTCTAGCCACCAATGTCATCTAAGTGAGTATTTCTCTCTGGAATTTTTTTTCCATGTATTTATCTCTCAATGACAGCTCTTCATTTTCCTCATATATGAAAACTACTCAATTGGGAAGGGGCCTTTGCCCATTTTGCTGGTAGGTCCTCTCAATGGGCTAGCTACTTTGGGGTTCCTATGGTACTCCTCATAATGAGTTTTAGGGATTTCACCTAAGCACTCCCCATAGTTATATGATCAAGTTTTACCTTGATCTGAAGAAGATTATTATGATACAAAAAATTATTTAAATGAATTATGCCACAAATAGAGTTAAGATTTTTTAAAAACTTAAAAAATGGCACTAGAAAGCACTCTAATACCAGATGAAAGGATCCTCTTGCAAACAATTGATAAAAAATCTAAAATAATAGATTTATAAAATTATCAAAAATACTAAAATGATTATATTGATCATAGGTGACTTTAAGGGGGAAACCTCCTTTGAGCAAGCTCAATATAATAAATTTATGGATGCCTTCATTGGCCTCAACACTTGTCTATATACTAAGTCTATTCTAAGCATCTAGTACTTCCCATGAATGTGGGATAAAAAAAATGCTTACAGGATGACTTACAAAGCATATGCATCCATAGCAACTATTACACTAATAAAATAAAGAGAAGGGGTAGCATGGGTTCATAACATATAAACCATTTGCAACTAAAAATAAATCTTTGAAGGCCATACAAGTGCTTGAAAAGTGTCCTTTTGCCAAGATTATGAATTGTTCTAAATTACCCTATAGGTTTTATCATACCCTAACTATTCATGATCCTTCTCTTACTTTTTTCTGACACCAGGGGAATTTTTAATCTTCCTAAAATATTCTCTCCTTGAGGTAGCATGTCCAACTCTTCTTCATGGGCCAAAAGGTGGTCAAAAGTGATTTTTTTGAAAGTAGGTGCTAAACAAAGGTTAGTTCATGATAATATGATATAAATTATGTCCAAATAACCTTTTGAAATGACTTTAAACTATACTAGACCTCTGACTAGGTTTGACTATGCAGGACCTTGTACTTGACCATAGGACTAGACAAGTGAAACTAAGACCAAAACTTAGATAATGCTAGATAGGGACAAATATTACCATATGGAGTAATTTAAGACCACTTGGGACCATGAAAAGACTATGACAAACATTATACACTTATATGAAAGTTTAAACTATAGGGGGTGACCCAAATTTAACTTGGGGTTAAATTTGGTCTATAATTGATGATTCATAAGGGTAGCATACCTGAAATGCTCATGGACTAGTAGAATTCTCCTTCCATTGGGATATGGAGTTACTCATCTACTAAAATCTAAAACTAATATGCCTTTAAAAGACTTCAAACTAACACAAACACACAAAAAGAAGGAACCACACGTAATACTTCAAATCATTTAGGGAAAACACACACAAAGACACAAAACAACACACCTATCCTAATATATATAGACCTCAAAACATGTTTGTTATGTTGAAACACCTTCTCTTGCTTTAACCAAGGTCAAAAAGGATGTTCTTTGAGTCACAACTACTCCATGAGATTAAGTCACCATATGATGGATGCTTATTTTTTAAAAATTGCATGTGAAGATAATCAAGAGACTTACTAATTAGAGGACATATGCTAGCTAAAATTACACCATTTAAAAATCCATGAAATGGTCCTTTTAGTTCTCCATTAGGAATTCTTAACAATACAACCTTCTTGATCTCATCGATGCTCATTTGGTGTTTGTCAACTTTTTCTTTGGAAACCATGAAACCTTTGTAAACTTTATTTTCAGTTGGACCATGATATATTTTATGTCTAAGACCATAAAAATTATCTTATTTCTGCTCAAAAATGTTTGAAAGTGGTTCAACATCAGACTGAGGTTTGGAATGGTCTTCAACAACACACATTTCTACCTTGGCCTAATTGGATTCTTCCAAGGTTGTAGACTACTTATCATAACTTGAACCTTCTCTTCATCTCCTTATGACACTCTCCTTCATGTTCATAAGTTCCATAAATAATCTTATTATTAGGTTTTGCTTATTAGGAAGGATAATTATCTTACTCATTTTTTCAAACTCTTGAACTATGGCATAAACTATTACCATAAGTCATCCTTTTATTCATGACTATCATATCCATAAACCTCTTCATCTTGACTAGGTAGAATGGCATTGTTTTCTTCACTATCTTGATTTATCATACTTTTAAAACCATCATCATCATGCATATTAATAATATAATTACCCTTAGTAGCTTGTTGAAAAGGATCATCAAGGCTTACCTCAGAATGTTCATCACCTTCATATGGATGATGTATGTGTCAAGGTCTATCCCTTCATTGAAATTATATGGATCATGCCCAAAAGTGTCATTACCATACTCATCCAGGAAAAAAATAGATATACCTTCAATTTTGGAAGATGGTCCATCATTTATAACCTACTCCTCTTGTTCATGGATAGTTCAATTCAGACTAGAACTTGCTTCCACATATGGCCCAATGTGAAAATTTTCCAATGGAATGTTCTAATAGTTACCTTTGATCCATACCTTATTATAAATGCCAATAAGGACCAATAATTTGAGATATATCCTCCTATCTTGGTGGTGAAGTCTCTTGATAGGCAAAAGCAAAGTCAGTAGGTAGATCAACCACCACTATGTCTTGTAAGATTGGAAAGCTTGGACAATAATGCAAGAATACATTCAAACCTTTGATGAGCCATACTAAATTAAATATATTCCCATCAAGTTGAAACACTCCTTTTCTATATGTCTCATATTTCAAGCCCAACTTGTCTACCACAAGTTTAGGCATAATTGAATTACTTACCCTACTATCCATAATGCAATTATAGACTAGTTTGTCTCCCACAATGAGGGTGAGATATAAAGGTGGGGGCTTTTGAGATTTGGTGTAGTGTTCAACAATGTGATAAGAAGAATTAGTGATGGATAAACCACCATGTCTTTATTTTTGAGGATTGATATGGATTTGGGATAGCTTCTCTTAAAGTAGTTCCTTTTGATCGGGCATGCGGAGCACTTCCTAAAGAGATATACTAGTTTTGATACTCTTACAATAATAAATGATATTTAAATAAGGAAAACTAACATTTTATTGTATCCTTTTATGCAATGAAGTAATTTGAGTATGAGGCAATGAATTTCTTTGAGCCACCTTTCTCACTTTTTGATTTTGAGGAGGTGCAAGACTTGTAAAGGCTGCCACATTTACATTCACACCTTGCTACCTTGGAGGAGGATTATTTGGACTTGTATAAACATATTGAACATATCCCAAGGATTTTACATTTAACCTTATGTTGGATGTAATTTAATCACTTTTATTTAGGACAATTATATCTTCCACTTGAAATATTTCCAAGGTCACTCCTTGGCTACCAGACTCTTCATTGAATTTTTCTTGCATAAAGCTTTCATCTTCTACTATAAATTGAGGAGTAGGTACTCCATGAGATACTAAAAAGTTTCCTTCACATTAATTGGAATTAATATATTATCCTTTAGGCTTCAATTCTTATCCTTGAACCAATTTACTATGAACTGAAATCATGGTTCTTATGTTGGGAGTAAAGTTTGAATTATAGGCATTGGGTGGCCTATTGAAGTTCAGTTAACCTTGTCCCCTCACTTTACCATATTGATAAGGTGGGAATCTATTTTATTTTGGGGAATAAGAGTTGAGGTTTTCATGAACTCCATATTGTAAATTAAATTTCCTAACTTTAGCTTCTAATGCCTTAGATCATGCTTCTTAATTAATGGTATCTTTTGATTTCTTTGGAGCTGCTCTAGACTTATTTTTTGAACATGGAATTAGAACAAGACTTGGAGGAGGAGTAGACATATTAGCTAGAATATATCAATCCCAATAACTCTATGGGAAAACAAAACTTACAGAGGGTCTCATGAGAGGTGTTAGCCTATTCCATGTTGTTTGTGTATACACATAATATTTTCAAAATTTTATCACTTATTGACACTTTTTATCATGTAAGAACCCATCGAGTCTCAATCTCTTTGAGTGAACACTTTAAGGGGTGAACCAGGAAAGGGGTGGGTAGACCATTGGTACTTCATAAGATTATTTTCCCTTTTGCCACTTTTTATATACACACTTGTCTCCTAAAAACATTTACTCTAATCTTATTCTTCTCTATTGGACCATTCCAAACATTTATCATTCTTTATCTTCTATGTTTTTTCCTTGACCCCCTTTCACTAGTTGATTGTACCAGGTCAATTGGGTCAACCCTATATAGTTTTTATCCTCTGATTACTATATAGGGTCAACCTTGTAATGTTTTGGGATATTTTTCACTTGGATTTTTGTTATCCCTTTGATCAACCTAGCTCAGGACCTAGTGATTTATCTCTCAAAAACATATAGGGTCAACTAGGTTGACCCTATATAATAGACACATTTAGAATGATTTAGGGCAAGATACAACTATATATACAAGTTAATTTCCAACCATTAAGTAATATAGAAGAGAATAAGAATAATTGAAAATGAATATATATTTATTGACCACTCTACTTGAGGAATAAATATTAGGGCCCTATACTTTCTTTAGAGATATAGATCTTGTCTTGTGAAGAAGTATTTTAGATGCATATATAGGTTGTGTAGCATATATCTGATTTGTCTTTGATATCCTTACCTACCAAATAAATCTCTTGCAAAGAACCTTTGCCAAGAGAGATATTAAGGCTCAGTGGGTTTGTCTTCAAGGTAAGTATTCCTAACTTTATTTCTCCTTTATAAGAGTAGATAAATAATGTAGTTTTGCTTCTCTCCCATGCATTAGGATTCTATATACATTGACATGAGTATATGTCTTCTATGTATGTTTATTTTAGTTTGTTTTTTTAATAATCCCCACTTTGTGACATTAGCTTTGGTGTGCACTAGATTAGACTTTTTTTTGTTTATTAGAATAAAGTGAACATTAAACCTAGGACTCTTTTAGGGTTGTTGCATGATTTTTTAGACTATAGGCTTTGTAAAGCTTATTAGAATGGTTTATTATGATGATTAATCCCCTAATTGGGTCTAGTAAATCCCCATATTGTTCATGCTCCTGCTTAACAAATGTATTTCCAATCAAAAGTGTAGGTATGCTTTATTTTATTTGAGATAAGATTGATTTATAGACATGATGCATTTCTAATTGCATTCATTATATTGAAATTAATGTTAACTAACCCTTTTAATATTTTTTTACCTTATTTAATTCCTTCAACATTATTTTTATCATATATTTTTTGTACTAGATCAACTTTGTTGACCTAGTATCTAACTTATATGCATAGGATTTTAGGTACATGCTTCTAGATCAACCCTGTCAACCTAATATAGGTTTTTATAATTTTAGACATTTATTTTAGACTACTAAGTTGACCCACTGACCTTGTACATTTTCAAGCACTCAGAAATAGGATTCTACAAAGCTTGATTGACCCAGTCAACCCAATTAGTAGAATTTGAAAGAATATATCAAGGTTCTTAAATGGTAATCTTCAATCTATGTGTCTATGATCCACCAAGGTTCCTTTATATATCTATATAAATTTATTTAAAGTCTTTCCTTTCTTATTTTTTAGTCTTTAAAATTTCCCTTGTATAATCAACTAGATCGACCATGCCAACCTAGTTCTATGTTATGTGTGTTGTTTGGATAACTGGGTTGATTATGTTGACATTGTTCATTTTTTAGACCCTAATTATATAGTATAGGATTGACCCTTTCAACCTTGTTCTATATTTTGTGCATACACTATTAACTATATCAACACTATACCTTGTTTCAAAGTTTGAATTAACCTTGTATGGTAGTAATTAACTCACACATTTCATTTTTTGTTACTTGCATGTTTAGAATAGATAACATATTTTAATTAGGTGGTTTTTTAATTAATCATTTAGTTTCACTATTTTCTATTTTATGAAAACATGACCAAATAACAAAATATAAACAAACATTTTAACATGTGTCTACCCAAGGCCAATCTACTTGGATTTCATCACCAAGGGAGAAGCCGACTTGATGTTCTAGTCAAGTATAAAACATGATTAATAATATATTATTTCTAAGCACCCAACACCCTTATCACTATAATGTGTGAAGTGATGGGGTAGGCCTTAATACCAAGCCTATATCATTACCACTATAGATCCCTTTCTTCCCAAACTACCTAAAACCATCCTTAGATTATTTTATAGTTCCTTACTTATAGCCAACTTCCCATAAAATTTAAAATCATATCTTAATAATCTAATAAACATTCAACTTGACTAATTAGTTATATCTTTACTTTGAAGTTGACTACTTGTTATTTAATTAATTATATTTTTTATTGTAAAAAACTATATTAGCCAATGTTGGTATAGGGTTTTGTGTTGTGTGCTTCAATTAGATTAGCCAACATTAATATAATTGATTGTTTATTTTTTATTATTTATTTTCAAATTAATTATAAACTTTATCTTGTTTCAATTAAAAAATGTGTTATAGGCTTATTAAATTTCCATACCTACTATACTGGATCGACCTAGTCAACCTTTTACCTTTTTCTAGCCTCTATTCACTATACTAGATTGACCCAGTCGACTCTATACTATTTATAGACCCTATTTTTGTGCTAGGTTGACCCAATTAACCTTGTACTATTTTTTTCATTTCCTATTTCCTTGATTTATCGTCTATTCTTCTTTCCCTTCATCATGGAATTTTTTCTTCATGATAATACTACATTGTAGTCAATAGACATGATGAATTTTACCAACCCTCATAGGGTCTCTCATAGACAGAGTATGGATCCTCTTTTGGATGTTAGTAATGTTCATATTAACACTCATACAATAAACTATGGGAACCCTCCTAATACCTCTTTGTATATTAATCCTCTCTATTCATTAGAATACGAACCCAAATTAGAGTATACCCCCAAAATGCTCTTCTTTATCTCTAAATTTCCTAAATATCAAGGAGAAGATCCTTATACTATTAAAAATCTTATGATTTGTGGTCAATATAAAGATCTTCATTCACCTACTCCTAAATTCTCAACTAGATTTGGGGGTACCAATTTCTTTGATTCTCATACTCTTCCTTCTATTATGACCCCTTCTCATAACATTACCTCTTCTTCTCTAACTTCTTCCACCTCCATGCCTAGTATATTCACTAACATGTTAGGTTATACATCTAGTGGGACTCTCATAAGATCCACTATCCTTAATCCCTCAATTAGTTCTTTGTTTTCTACCCGAGGTAATCATGCTACTAGTGCTTCTTCTTCTCAACCATTCACTAGTCCATCTTTTTATACACAAGCAAATTGTACCACTAGTGCCTCACATTCTCATAATTCCTCACAAGCTTCTGTCAACACCAAAGTGGTACCCAATCCACTAATACCACCTCTAATGCTTCCAATAATTCTAATCAAACACATCAACTATTTTTATAAAAACTCAATCATATGAATACCTTTCAAGCTCATAATAAAAATCAAATGATGAGAATGCAACACCACCTTCTTCATCTTCAATCTCATCCTCAACCAATGGCTTGGGGCACACATAACCAGAATGTTCACCCTCCTCCTCTTCAATATTGTCAAGGCAGCCTTATTTCTCAACCTTATTTAGTCAAAAAAACCATTAAGCATCTTCAAAATTAACCTCTCACTACTCAAATATCTAACATTGATATATGAGGTATCACACCTACAATTTCTTATAATGGATCAACTGATCCCACCCTTCATATTAAAAAAATTATAAATATTTATAAGGATTGGGTTAAATTAAACACCTTCACCACTACCAAACTCTTAGATAAAACTCTCATAGGTGATGCCTTGGATTAGTACAATCAACTTAGAAATCATCCAATTACTAGTTTGTAAGATTTAGTGAATGCTTTAGTTCAATAATTCTAAACTAGTGATCTTCTTGAAAAGACTTTGGCCCACTTCATAAATTGTAAACAATTTGAAAATTAAACTTCTCAAGACTTTATTAAAAGGTGAAAAACTTTGTCAAACAAATGTGAACTTAACATGGCTGATGATAATATTTTCCATCTCTTTACTAATGCTCTTTTACCTAAACTTCAATATCGAGTCCACACTCTCTCTCTCCACATACATTAGAGGAGGATATTGACCAAGATAAATGACAAGATTTGCTTATGCATCAATTTTAGCGACCCCAACATTCTATAGGTCCTCATCTCTTACTTAAGAACAAAAATCACAATTATACTAATGATGGTGTTATAGATTCTTATGACATCATTCACAATGTTCAAGATTTCATTATTACCCCTTCATTGGAACCAACTCCCCATTCTCAATAATAGACCAATCCTTAGTTATCTTTACCAAAAATCATTAATATTCATAAACCTCTTTCCTCAGTTGAATTGCTTAAGCATATACCTAGGCATCTTCCATGAGAACTTGACCCTACCCATCCTATGAAATCTTGGTATGATCCTAAAAAAAAATTGTTGTTGTCACACTATTTGGGTTCATTCTCATTAGACCTATAGATAACTTCAAAATTTAGCTATGGACTTTCTTCTTGGTCCTAATTTTGACCATGATTATATCATTCAAAAGCATCAACAAGATTATGAAATTACTTTCAAGGATTATAAATTTCATGATAAAACTCAAGCCTTGAACCAAGCCAATGATAATTTAGCTATCTATAGAAACCCTCTTCCTAATCATCAACCCATCAGATACAATCAAGATAAAGCCACCCCTTCCACCAATAATGTAGAAAGTCTTTTTGAACCAACTTATAATGAGACTGTGGTCAATATGACTAATATGTGAAGGGTGGTTTCTTTTATCAATTCCTAGCATATCGACACTCCTCCTTCATGTAAACATATAATGTTATCTAGGATTCATTCTTCAACTCATTTAAATGAGTTAGGGTAAGATGAGCTTACTAATTTTGATGATTCAATTTCTAATTCTCCCTTAGATAACACTTTATTTTCTATTTATACCACTCTTTCATCATCTTCTGACACTAATGACACTCAAAATTCTACTAAAACTTCTTCTAATAATTCTTAAAATCAACTTGAACCAGCTACTTTATCATCACAATATGATTTACAACCATGTTCTAAACCTTCTTCTTAACAACATATATTTCAATACACTTCAACTCCTCCTTTTGAGGACCTCCTTAATCATTATGCACCTATATCTAACAACCTTATTATGGGTTATGATGATTAGGATCCCATAAAATAACTCACTAATATCCCATCCCAAATTCCATTTCTTGAGCTTATGAGGACTTCTCCACATCCTATAAACTATCTTATGCAACTATTATTTGAAATGAATATCCCTCATCCTCCCCTAGCATGATGGGAAGTAGCCTTATCTAGATCTAAGGATAGTATATTACAACAATATGAAGAGATGTCTATCAATGTTGATGAAATTATGGACACTTTTCTCTCCTTAAAGTTTCATACATCTTCTATGATTCCCAATGAGATTCTACTTTGTGCAGATGATCCTCCCTAATTTATTAGTGTTCAAATATATCTATGTTAAGCATACACTGATTGATAAGGGTTATGGTACCTTAATTGCCTCTTTAAACTTCATTAATACCCTTAGATATTTATAATGTAATCTCAAGTGTACATGCAGCACCTACCAAGAATATGATAGAAGGAAAATGCCTCTTCTAGTTTTTGTGTTACTTCCCATTATTGCCCAACATGTCATCATTCATGTGAAGGTGATGGTATTTAACTTTCCCCTTTATTATAACATCTTTCTTGGTAGGCCATGGACTCAACATATGACGTTATTTATTTTTCCTACCAATGTGTTAAATTCCCTCATAATGGAGCCATTTATAGAATTTAGGGTGACACTAACCCTTGGAATTTTTAACAATTCCAAGATTGTGGTGTCTTCAATATTTATACTCTTTAACCTTTTCCCAAAATTCCATTTCATGAGTCTCAGTATCTTAACTTTCTTATTAATTCAACCTAAGTTACAACAAACATCCCAAAGTAATTGGGAACATTCCTCATAGCCTATCTAATTTTGATGATCCCAATGAGATTAACCTAAATATTAAAACTCAGATCATCTCATACCTTCTTGATTCCTTGTAGCCTCATTATTGCAAGCCTCCTTGTGATGATATTCCTATAGTCTTGGCCAAGACTCAGCATTATATTCACCACACTTACTCAGATGACAAGGTAATCCCTACTTGTGTCATTGATATTCACACCTAAGATTATGATGATGGTTATTCCCTAGATGATCCATTCTTAGGTGGTCTTGTATAGGCTCATGATGGTAATATTATTCATTATCATTCTTATTTACTTAAGTATTTTCATGTATCTTCCTATCTTCATTTATTGCTCTTAATTTTAGTATTTTTTCTCTATGTCATAGGGTAGAGATAGAGCTGACACGTCTAGTTTCTAAAGATCCTCATAGGAGTATGCTTATAGATCATGTTATGATCAGGCCTTACCATTTTTCTAGGTTCCCTAATCACCATAGTTAGTTTACTCCTAAGATTAGTGTGACCCTCCTTAGACCTTTTGTAGATCCCACTCCTCCCTTAGTAGAGCCCTTATTAGAGCCCATTACCACTCCCACTATAGTAGAGCCTCTTCACACTTCTACTATAGTTGAGCCTATTCTTGCTCCTACTCTCACTAACCCTACCCTTATTTCTCATCACATTGCTCCTTCCATGGGTCCTAGTTTTATTCCTCCTTTATCACCATATTATTTTAGTGATGATTTTCTTACCTTGCCTAAAGTGGATATGTTTCTCACAAAATGGGTTAATGAGTCTTCTATGGATTTTTCCACACCTATTACACCTCCTTCTATGATTGATTCTTCTAAGACCACTCATAAGAATATTTTTTGCTTTCATCAGATAAACAATAGATCTTCTACCCATTATCATAAGTTGTGATAATATATTAATACTTTGCATCCTTCCTCTCCTTCTCAGATAAAGCCATACCTCCCCCAAAGATTCTACTTGAAGACATACCTAAGTATGGTGAGATGTATTATTCATGGCACCAATGTGGTACTCATCAAACTAATTATTTCCACATCCTTTAACAACACCTTAAAGATCACCTTATAGTTATTCCCAAACCTTCTTATGTTCCTCCCATAGGTCATCCCCATAATAAGGCTTATCTTTTTTCTCCCATGTCTCCACCCATAGTGGTTCCATTGTCTCTTGCGGTCCCTTCATCATCTTCTATGCCTCCACTTGTGATTCCTTCACCTGTGGACCTTCCCTCACCCATGGATCCTTCTCTACTAGTGATTCTTGCATCTCCCATAGAAATTTCTCCCATACATTCTCCTGAGCATCCCTTATCTAATTTCCATCATTATAATGATCCATCAAGTATACCTAATTTTTTTATGGAGGAGATTAGAAGAGAAGTATTTTCCTAGTTTTCATTAAAGATTGATAAGACATTATTAGCAATTTGTATCCAACTTCATAGACATTTATCTGATGTTTTGGATAATGTGTGTGGGTAGATTTATCAATTTTTATGAGCATATTCATGGTTCCATTACAATTAAATTTTGATTGGATGTGTGATCCAATTTTATTTTTATCTATTTGTTATATCATTTGACATTGTCTCAAATTCATATTTTTCCTATATAGTAAGTTTTACCTTTTGTACTATATCTTGATTATATTTTCATTTATATTTGTATATGATTGTCTTTGTTTACCATTGTCTTCTCTTACTTTCTTGAGTTTTTCTCAAAACTCTCTTCTTGTGTCCTCATGACTGTTTACTTTCTTATCTCTATTTTTCATAGATAATTGTCATTATGACTTGGTTATACAAACAATATTCCCTTTGGTCCTTATCTCTTTTTACCTTGTGATCAACAATTAAAAAATGAATCTCATTATACTTTCCTTTCACTATTCCACATTTGGATCTCTTTTTTTCCTTTCTTCCTTTTTTGTAAACTAAGCATATACACGATTGAGTCTTGAGATCATATGTTGGTTCATTGTTAATCTTATGTGTCCTAGTTAGTCTTTATCTTTGGTTACTTAACTTCCTTTAGACTTAGAATAAATATCACTCATGTATATCATTACATCTCTCATGATTGGTCATTCCAAATCCATCTGGAAGAGGAATCTTAAAAATCCATAAAATTTTTAAAGACAAATCATTTAAATAAAAATCAAAAATATTCTTAAAAGTTAAATCACACTAAAAGATGTGATTCAAAGCATAGCTCCTTCTTTTAGTCAAATCTCAAACTCTAAAATTGGCATCACCATAGAGCCAAGGTCCATTGGGGAATGGTAGACCAATAAATTATAAAAGGAGAATTAAAAAATTTATATTTTTGTGCCACCTATTTTCTCATGCAAATACCCAATCTTCATAATAGATGAACGGGTCTATAAGGGATCTTGAAGAATGGGGAACATGTCATAGGAAGGTAGGTCCATTTTATATTTTCTTGTACCAATATAAATTTAATATTTGATCTTAGTAGCATGCTTATATGCCTACAAATATTTCTATCTATAGTGAATAGGTTTCCTTTGTACATTGATGGTCACTAGTCACTTAGTGTCTTCACATGTCCTTAGTATGCCTCTTACCTCCTAAGGTCTTCTCATAAGATACCTAGGTATTTATTTTTAAACTTCCTTTTTAATTACCTATATCCTTCATATTTCCTCTTAAGAAATATTGATTTGTCTACTGATCACTCCCCTTGGGATCTCATTTGTGAGTTACTTTGTAAGACCGTGGATAGGACCTGATATTTCTCACAAATTACCACCTTTTCCCTTCATATTAATCATAGAATTTATTACCTAATTTTTCCTATTTATTCCACCCTAGTGATGTTCTATTTGTGAGTTTTAGTGTAATACCACAGATAGGACCCAACATTCCTCACAAAATTTTCCAATAATACAAGTCATAAATAAAATTACATGTGTCAAATATCAGATAAGATGTGATTGATTATAAAGTTACACTTCATTGACATGCTTACCATCTTGATTTAGTGAGTTTTATGATTATTTCATTTCTCTTTTTATTTTATCTTCTTATTTTTTGAGTGCATGTAAGAATTCAACCATTTCTTGAATTTTTCATACTTCCTAGCTTGCATTAGTGTGATCAATTTAAGAACAATATTTTGAAAATTTTATGTTTTTCTTATACTTCCCAACATGATTTAGTATAATTTATTTATTAATTGAATTTATTTGTATAACATTTGTGCCCTTTTACATACCTTCCATTTTATTACATCATTTTCATACTTCCCAACATGATTTAGTATGATTTTACTTGTTTTAATTTGGTGAAAAAATCTTTCATTTTTGTTTTAAAACAAATTCATTTTTTTACTATATTTTTTTTTCATCCATTGGTTATTTATACTTAATCATCTTATTTTTATTACACATTTCCCAACTTGAAATAATGTGTAGTACATTTTTTTATTGATTATGTTTTACCAAGGTTTTTTGCCTAATTCTTTTTAACCATGCATGTGTTCTACATAATGCTAGAAAATAAACCACATCCCATATATTTCCTATGGCACATGTAACAAAATATAAATATATGTGCTAGAAATAAATATATACAAAGCATCCATAACCATAATTATGATAACATACACAACAAGTACAACCATAAACAATGCTCTAACTCTAAGGATAGGCTCCATCTTATCTATCTCATGGCCTAACCATGTTACCTACCAAGGCCTTGATCTAGATCCTCCAAATAGTAAATTTTAAATAGGCCATATAAGATATCATTCCAACTACCTATCCCTATAGGTGTGCTATGTATGCATGTGCCTATGCCAACTAGGTCAAGGTCACTATTTATACCTATTTCATCAGCATCACTATATCTAGATGCACATGTCTCTCCTCTAGAAAGTCCTACCATGATCATATCTTACTTGTACCCATCTATACTATTGGATGCATCCTCTCTCTCTATGTTCATATCTTCCTCACTACCTTTCTAGCTAATCTAAACCAACTTACATAAGTTGGGGTAGATGGTATACTAGGGTCCTCTAATGTAGTAGGGTCATATAGATATAGATTCTCATCCAAGATGTCATGGAGTGATCCCCTCATAAGGGACCCCCATATCTCCTCCTCAACCTCAACTACACCTATAAATTCACACCTAGATAAATATTAGATCACAATTATATCTCACAATATCTATTTATCTCTAGTCTCTATTTCAAAATAAAAACTTAAGCAATAATTTAATCATCTTTATTACATGTTTGTGTTTCATTCAATATTATCTCACCATATACACAACCACCTAACACATTCTCTTCATCTACATGGACTCTCAGCACTTCCTCTGTAGGTCACCTCCTTAGCTCAAATCTAATTGTCATGGATTGCATCCACCTTAACCTACACCTGAGTGACCTCTTTCTCATCCATATCTCCTCTATCTCACCTACTAGGTCATCAAGGATGGTTATCATCTCCACTCTCTCATAATCCTCTTACCTCCATCGACACTATGTCCTCAGTGATCATAGTTTATCTCACTTTGGAGCTAGTGGTGGTATATTTGGTGCCACTGCCTTCACACCTCTCTGCTTCTTCTCTACTCCCTATCATACATACCCAGTCCATGGCAACTTATGACATGGATTTATTGTTAACCTCATCATTAGTGGCCCTATTCCCCTCCTCCCCCATGGCTCTCTCACATGTTTATCTCACTACTCAGGCATCAATATTAATGTTATTATAATAGATAATCTTATTTATCCTAGTAATCATACCACCAAATTTCTCTCTCTCTACTAGGTGTAGTGTCCAATGACCTCTCTCCTTGTTGTAGCTAGTGCAACTATGTCCCAGATCGATCATGTAGTCATTATATGCCCATATAGATGCCACACTATGTCTATGTATCTCACTATCTATAGTTTTAGGACATGGGGCATGGCCCATGCTATTTAGTCCTCTATCCATATCTACACTCAAACATATCATCAATCACATAGGGAAATCCATCCAATTGATATATGGGAAACCTCTTATATATACAAGTCATCAATAATATGATCAGTCCTATCAAATTTTGCCCTTTGACTAGTACCTCATATAGATCATGTATGAGTTAGACCTAGATGATATAATTGAGATCATATAGTACTCCCTCCTTTAGGATCATCTTGCTCAAGGATACCATGAATAGTGGTACCTTATCATCTAACTTGTGACATAACACTCTATGTGTCACAAGTCCTATCATAGACTTTTAGATATCCAAAATCTATGATTCATATAAGCCAAACATACTAACTCTCCTGCCTATCAATATCATCTCTAAGCCTATAATCCACATGGATAAGGCTCTCCTCTCCTCTATTGTTTAGTATACTTGTAATCACCAATGCTCTTGATATCGATATCCGTATGATGGCAAGTACATCCTCTAGAGTGATAGCTACCTATACCACATCCCCATTCACCTCTCATTTGAAGGTGTTAGTCAGTCATTCCTAACATCCTGAGAACATGACTAATATATCTTTGCTTATGGGAATACTACACATATTTGCTATCCCACCTAGGCCTATAGAGACTAATCTAGCTCTATCTCCAATTATCAAGTGCTCCAATAGATCTAACACATATAACATGTTTACCAATCATGAGAATTTGGGTCATCCCTAAATTAAGAAACAATAAAATATGTATTAGATCCTTCATGTCATGTATAATCATAATACATTCATTTTTTTTCCAATTTTTAATAAAAAACAAGACTCAATTTCTTTAAATTATTCATTTTTACCTATTTTACTTATTTTTAGCCTATTTGATCCTGTTTGCCCTTACTTGGTCATTTCAAGTCAGTCTAGCTTGATTTTATCCTTTTTATGCATTTTTATACCATTTTGGTTCTTTGGTCAAACTATTTTGACCAAAATTTCCCTATTTTTGGCTTGGTTGACTTAAAAAATCTAAGTCAACCCTCTTCTTTTCCCCTTAATAGTACTTCATTATCACTTTGGACTTTTTGGATCGATTGGAAAATTATAGTAGGCTAGCAGTCTACAAAATATATAAGGTGAGCACATACCTACTATAATTACTCAAATATTCTTCACTCTCTTGCTCTTCTTGACTTGAAAAATCTTCTTGCTCTTTAAATGTCAAGATAGGCTCAGGATATTAAACTTCAAGAGGAAGTTCGGGTTGAGGGAGTGGATTTATAAGATGAAAATCTCTAATAGTAGCTAACATAGTAAGGACCATAAAGCATGAATAGAAAGAATAATAAAACTTGGTCTATAACCAGATATTACCTTTAGTGGAGTTTCCAAATGTTAATTAGAACAAACTTATACATCTATGGTGTTATAAGACCAGCATTCATCTTGACAAGACATGCTTGAGATAATAGTCTCATCAGGTGTTATAAAACTATTGTCACTCAATTTTACACCATTGAAGAGGTTGATAAAGCCTCTTATAGATTGAGTGAAACATTAGATTACCTCTAGGCTTGTGGGTTGCCTATAGCATAGGTAAACCTCTAGATTGAAAGGGATAGCTACCTATATTTGTGTTTGATAGCTTATCACTTATACTACTTGATTTCTTGAAATGAAAAGAGATAAAAGAAGCATGAAATTAACCTATTCTAAATAGGTGATACACCAAATTTATTTCCACTATATTTCCATGTACTTGCACTATGAAAGATGACTCACATGACTAGTTTCAAAATCCTAGATTGCTCTAACATAAGTGTTTCAAATATGAAGGTGATATGCATTGCACTTATCAAGGTGAATAAATAAGAGGTAAATTTTGGAGTCTAATTTTATTATTTACACTTAGATATAGATAAATACACTAACTACACTTCATGTGACCTATTAGAGATTAGATTACTCACATGAGGATAGATGATTATCACTTATCAATATACTATGCACTACTTCACACACTTAGATAAGAAGTTATGAACTCAAAAATATATTTTAAATCTTTATTCAAAGGAAAATATAGTATTAAAACTAGGAGAGATTCTCCATACTAGGTATTTAATTTATAAACTTTAGCCAAATGTGGTTTCTCTTATATATATATATATATATATATATATATATATATATATATATATATATATATATATATATATATATATATATATATATATATAGAGAGAGAGAGAGAGAGAGAGAGAGAGAGAGAGAAGATTTCCAAGTGTCCATGAGAGTTAAAACAAGAAGTGGAGTTATGAGATAGTACATTAGACCTCCAAGTTCATGTGTGTTTCTCTTAAATTATATCTAACCTTCCAAGTGGCGTAGGGGTTACAAACTTGCTTGACACCTTGACTAGCATATTAGAAACTACCCTTATTTTCATGAAAGGAGTGAAAATGGACACTTCAACAATTAATTAACTATTAAAATTTTGAAAAAAAATCATGGGACATCATACATTCCTTAATAAACTCCTCTGACCTCCCATTCCATTAGTTAGATGCATAGGTGTCTTTTAACTCAACATTTCCCACACCTAGTTTGGTCCAAGTGGACCAAAACTCAAGTGCATCTTCTCAAAATCATCAAAAAATAAATAATGGTATTAAAATATGTTATCAATCCTAAAACAAACCATTTTTGTTCTTGGACCAACTCCCAAAAACTCATTTTACTCATTAAGTCTTCACTAGGCCTAGTTTCCTTATAGCCTTTTTTCGTAAATTTCCTTGTGTGGTAATTGTACTAATGATATTGAAAAACTAAGGGAATATTATAGGAAAATTTATTTCCTTCTATCTCCATGTAAAATGTAATCTTCAAACTCTAAATGGAACTCTATCTTTTCTACCTTTCTCTCTCCTTAATTAGGCCTCACTTAGGCCTTCTTATTTTGTACCTTGTTTTATTTCTCCAAAATTATTACACATGTTTTAAATCACCAACCTCCATGTCAAATTTTGGGTCTTGAGACATTGTGGAAGTATGAAAACCAAGAAATGACCTTACCACCTAGTCTCATTTTGAGTTTGTTTGAGACTACCTTGAAAAATGGCCCTAGTTTGATCACCTCTATAACATTCTATGCAATTATTTGTAATTTAATGTCTATAAAAAATCCAAAAGGACATCATACCTTGACTTGTAAGCTTTCCCCTTCTCATAACACTTGTAAAACACCAAAAACATGAAAAAATAGGGAATTTGTACCAATCTATATAAGTGAAATCAACACAAAAGTACATGGGAGAAACCTCCTTTGAGTCCTCAACAACATCCAAGAGGTTTTAGGAGAAAAACATGTCATCAGATATGCTTTTGAACTCTTTTTCCCATGAATGATCACTATCAGGGTTTAAGAGAGGTTTCAGACCTATTTGTGGTCTTAACAATTTTTCATAAATAACAGATCATTAAATGACATTCTTCCACTTTGAAAACATTAATAGTATGCCCCTTCAAAAATTAAAAAAGTGTTAGAGTTACAATCAATGAGAGTGGAGGTGAATCAGTGAGCCCAAATTATCCAATTTCAATTTCAACCCTTGCAAGTTCTTAATCAATTATCATAAGCATTCATGAAGCATACACAACATTCATAGTAATGAGCAAGAAAGATAATGTAAGATTTATTGTAGGGAAGGGGAAATCCAAGAACAAACACACCTGTTCTGATTCCTCCTGTTAGGATCTTACTCCTCAGAAAGAGCACAATATGATTACCAAATATAAACAATTAAATATGTGGAAATAACCAGAAACACAAGTAACTAGAATTCACCAATAGCACCGAATATGAGAGACAATACACTATATTATATTAACACTTTATAGAAAAGAATACTACAAAGAGCCGCCACACTCTTCCACCTTACAAAGGTTTCCCACGCCTCAAGTGTACAGTAATTCTTCTACACAACACTCTCCTACACAAAAAACAGTCCCAACAACCAACTCACACACAAAATTGGTGTTCACTTTACCAACCAGTCAGTAATAACCCTGTCTGTACACCAAGCACTCTATATCACTTCAAGTTGATCTCCCATGAACCTACAACCTGCAATTCAATAGACCAAACTTACATGTAGATCCCCTATGAGCTTGCAACAACCTGCAACTCAATGATCTTACAACTAGAAGGAACTCTTCCTTTCTATCTCATACTTATACAATACATGCCAATGGGTCTATAAATAGATCCCTAACTTAAACAATAACTTAGAATCTTAATTCAGACAATTATCCTCGCAGCCCAAGACTCTAACTGGTCTTAACATGCAAACTCTTCGTTCACTTAACTAACTGCCTGTGCAACGAATAGTTCTGAAACACACAGGTGACCGACGCCGGTCCCTACTTGCCTGGTTCTGCCGACGTCGGCCGACTCCCTGCCATCGTCGATGGCCTTCTGCACTGGTCACGACCGACGTCGGTCCTGCTGCCAATGCCGGTGCTCCTGGATCTCAGCAACCATCTGTTCCTTTAGTTTGCAAAGAGTTGAATCTTTTAGCTCCACAACCTAACAATCTCCCACTTGGAGATAAACAGCTGCAACCTGTACCTATACCTGTACTCTGTCTAGTTTGTTCCCTTGGCTTTGTATCCCTCCTCAAGATCACTCTTGAAGACCAACCACCACAAATCCTATAGTGCAAAACCTGTCATCCAAATTACCTGCCACATCCGCATCTACAACCATGTAGAAAAAGAACTTGACCCTGCATAGCATGTGCACCTGCTGCTAGTCCCACTGAACTGCCCTTCAGTATTACTTTCCCGAATTGACTCCAAACTTGTGACAACTCCCACTGCTTGGGAAAACTCAGGTTTAGTAAATACCATGCACTCAACCTCATTATGTGAATCAAGACACCTATTCTGTGAACTGTCCAACCATCGGCGTGCTAACCGGTCTCACACAATCATCCTGAAACAAAGTCAACAAGACTTCCATGTCTCTAGAACACACTCATGCCAAAGAATCTTGTTGCTCCCAGATTCTCCATGACACACACCTAAACTAGCTTTACCTTTAGTTCAACAATACCTATATATGTAACCCTTCAACAAGCACATCATACAGAAATAGGATAATGTAGCTAATATTATCCAACCTGGTAAAGAGAAACACAATGATCAAACCTCCATTGCCCTGCAACTAATACAAGTCCATATACCCTGATCTTCCATCTCACGTATCCATTTTTGCTCTTCTTCATCCTGAACATCCATTCGTCTCTCAGTGCTTACTTCCAGCTGGCAACACTACCCAAAACACCTATTTGGTTCTCCTCCAAGGAATCACATCCTCATCCATGCCAAGCTCCCACTGTTTCCTAGATCTACCTGTTCTACTTCTTTAACAACTTCCTGGTTCTATGCCATAAGTGAGCAACAAGTAATGTAAATAAGGGAAATGACAAATTTAAGAACTTACTAACACCTTCAGTCCTCCATATGGGCACTTGAGACTCCATGACAACTAGCTGTCCACCCAAAATTTGTCTCAGTGACCGATGCCGATCACATCTCAGTCTACAGCCGACCGATGTCGGTTCCCTACGACTGCCACCTTACCGACATCAGTTTCCCCTGGCCAATGCCAGTCATTATCTACCCTGAGTCACCGACGTTGGGCTGCACATAGCCGACGTCGGTCCCTGTCTGGACACCGATGCTAGTTTTCATGCCGACGTCGGTCTCTATGTTTTTCTAGTGAGACCTGACTTTTTCCTGCGAGCTCCTTTTGGATCAAACCCTTGTCCAAATCACCCTTGCTCTGCTCAGAATTCCTCTGCATCTTGTGCTGAACTCTGTCTGTCACCTTCTCCTTGAAAACCAAGGCTTTCTTGTTCTTGTCACTAACATCAGATTCCTCAAGAAAAGTCACCTTCTTCTTCTGCATACAGAAACCATGATCCATGCCTTCCAAATCTGAAAGCATACTCTTTGACTCAAGAACAAGCATCTCTTTCTTATCTATGTGACCAAGCCTATTAAGCCACATCTCTGAATCTACAGCTAAAGTAGATAACCCAGAAAGAGAATCAGTAATACAAGTAGATAGATAAAGCGTACCTACTTTCTTACCTCTAGCTACAACAAGTGTACCCTTGGTAACCTTCCAAGAGTCTGCTGTGAGAGTTACTGTGCAACCCTCATCACCCAAGCTTCTAACAGAAATCAAATTCTGCTTCAGAACTAGGACATGCATGACCTCCTTTAACACCCATGTGTCACCTGTCTGCAATTTCAGCTTCACTTTTCCTTTGCCAACAATCTGACAAGGCTTACCATCCCCTACACAAATTTCTCCAAAGTCTCCCTGGACATACTCATGAAAAAATTCCTTATGTGGGGATGCATGAAAAGAGGCATCAGAATCTAAAACCCAAGATTCTACTTTATCCAAAGAACATACTAGAGCATCCTATGCAATGTAATCCACAACATCTGCTTCTTCTCCATGTCCTTCATGCTGATCTTCACTCGATCTGTAATCTCTCTTTAAGTGCCCTTGCTTTCCACATTTCCAGCAGGTTATTCTGCCATACCTGGACTTGGATCTTCTGCCTATCTTCGACCTTGATCTCCCACGCTCTATCTTCTCTCTTGGCCTTCCTCTGCCTTCAACACTCAAAGCATCTCCTGATGATTCACCTGTGCTTTTCCTACATATCTCTTCATTCAAGATCACACTCACAACATCATCCACTTTTAAGACTTTTGAAGGAGACACAGTATTAGAAACTACCATTACCAAACCTTCCCAACTTTCAGGTAATGAACACAAGATTAAGAGAGCTCTAATTTCATCATCAAATACAATATTGACTGAACTTAACTGGTTTACCAAACCATGGAAATCACTAAGATGGCTATGAACAGATCCACCTTCCAACATTTACAAATTAAATAAACGCTTCATAAGAAATACCTTATTAGAAGCTGAGGGTTTTTCATACAAATTTGCCAAAGATTCCATCAACTCCACCGTTGTCTTACACTGTGATAAGCTGGAAATCACAGATGATGTAAGACTCAATCTAATAGATCCCAGAGCCTTCCGATCAAGAACCTCCCATTCTTCATCTTTCATATCTGAGGGTTTTCTATTAACCCCACCCAACGGTAAGTACAAATCTTTCTGATACAGATAGTCCTCAATTTGCATCCTCCATAATTGGTAGTTCTTGCCATTAAAATTTTCCATTCGTAGCTTATTGTCTTCTGCCATTGCTCAACTCCCACTTAAACAGAAACCCTGTGAGTAACCTATAATCAAAACACACTACCCAGATCTAAACCAATCTATTAGTATCCCAACCAAAAGCTCTGATACCAATTGTAGGGGAGGGGAAATCCAAGAACAAACACACCTGTTCTGATTCCTCCTGTTAGGATCTTGCTCCTCAGAAAGAGCACAATATGATTACCAAATATAAGCAATTAAATATGCGGAAATAACCATAAACACAAGTAACTAGAATTCACCAATAGCACAGAATATGAGAGACAATACACTATATTGTATTAACACTTTACAAAAAAGAATACTACAAAGAGCTGCCACACTCTTTCACCTTACAGAGGTTTCCCACGCCTCAAGTGTACAGTAATTCTTCTACACAACACTCTCCTACACAAAAAATGGTCCCAACAACCAACTCACACACAGAATTGGTGTTCACCTTACCAACTAGTCAGTAATAACCCTGCCGGTACACCAAACACTCTATAGCACTTCAAGTTGATCTCTCATGAACCTGCAACCTGTAATTCAATAGACCAAACTTACATGTAGATCCCCTATGAGCTTGCAACAACCTACAACTCAATGATCTTACAACTAGAAGGAACTCTTCCTTTCTATCTCATACTTATACAATACATGCCAATGGGTCTATAAATAGATCCCTAACTTAAACAATAACTTAGAATCTTAATTTAGACAATTATCCTTGCAGCCCAAGACTCTAACTGGTCTTAACATGCAAAATCTTCATTCACTTAACTAACTGTCTGTGCAATGAATAGTTCTGGAACACACAGGCGATCGACGCCGGTCCCTGCTTGCCTGGTTCTGCCGATGTCGGCCGACTCCTTACCATCGCCGGTGGCCTTCTGCACTGGGCATGACTGACATCGGTCCTGCTGCCAACGCCAGTGCTCCTAGATCTCAGCAACCATCTATTCCTTCAGTTTGCAAAGAGTTGAAGCTTTTAGCTCCATAACCTAACATTTATCACATAACACATGAGATATGTGGGAAACCCTCTTGGGGAGAAAACTCACTGAAGCCTATAATTAGACTACTATCCTGTAATAACAAAAACCAATTTAGCCTAGCTATAACTAATCAAGGAATTACAATCCCTATTTAGTGAGACTAAAATCCCATAAGGTGATACTACACCTGTCTAGATGAGATACAACAAAAACTAGACTTTTAGCAAGTTTCACCTTACAAGGAGGCTATAACCACATTATATTTTGATGTTAGAAGTAAATTCACTAAAAGGGGAGTGAGTCAAATAGACCAAGTAATCAAAATTTAATTCTTATCTTTAAAAACACTTAATCAATTATCACAAGCATTCATGAAGCATACACATCATTCATAGCAATGACCAAGAGAGACAATGCAAGATCAATCACATAACACATGACATACATGGGAAACCCTCTCAAGGAATAAAACCCATTAGAACCTATAATTGGACTACTGACCTATAATAAAAATAGCTAATTTAGACCATCTATAAATGATCAAGGAACTACATTCCCTATTTAGTGATACTGCAATCCCACAAGGTGTTGCCACACCTATCTAACTAAGATGCAATAATAGCCAAACAATTTATCAAGTTTCACCTTGAAAGGAGACTAAAACCACCTTAGATGCTGATTTGACACAATAAAACCTATAAACACATCTACCTCTGAACTAATATCTACAACACTTGATGATGGACCTTTGGTTATCACTCTTCACCTTCACTCACATTTAATTTGTAAGAGCACTATTCTATGAACAAAATTATGACCAACAGGTTATATAAATAGTCCTCAATCTATTCTACTCTTAAACTCATCCTAAAATTACTCTACCTCTCCTTTTCTCCACAAAACACACACAAACCTCTCTCAAAAACTCTCCCAAGTCTCTTACATAAAGTCTAGAAATTACCAAATTTGATTACACTATTTATAGAGAAATGTTGATAATCACTAACTTGGCTACCCATTAGGCATGCCTTATCCATTAATTCATCTCTCATATAAATACATGGCTCAATACAATCTTCATAGGTCGGCCCTATCATCTATAGGTCACCCTTAAGTAAATACACCTTTTAATAAGGCCCTTGTAGCTCTTATAGGTCTCATGGAGACCTACACACCTATCTATCACACCCTCAAACAAAAAAAGAACACATGACCAATTTTAAATACATGAGTCCACTCCTTATGTCCCCTTTGATATCCTCAAATGATTATAGTCAACTTAGCTCACCTCTGTGTATGTTTAATCAACTCAAACATATACCTTATACACAAGAACACCATTACCAAAAAAATAGTTAACTTTTTAAGAATTTTTCATACACAATATAGATTAATCATACTTCTAAAATCCACACTAATCATCATCATGGAGTTTATAATATGCTCCAATATCTAATTCATCATGAGACATTGAAACAATATCAACACAAGCTCAAATTTCCTTCTCAGGTCACTTGAAGAAAATGTATGAATACATAATCAAATTTTAGGCTCAATATCATTCACTTTACTCACTTATATATCTTCAAATTAGATTCATTATATGTTCCATGGAGTCATCTTTATCTTTTCTTTTTGTATAACTAACAAATTCGAGTTTTATCGAAAGATATGGACAAAATATAGAGCTCTAGTTTTTCCCTATGTTATATTCAAATATTTGAATTCAAATAGTCATAGTTAAACCTTAGTCATTTTGACCTCATCTCATGTAATCTTGAAATTTTGAATCAATGTGATCCATCAATATGTATAAATCAACTAGGGCTTTAATGATCAATGCTTACCATTTGATCAATCTATATGAACATCCATTCATTGTTGGATCCTTATCGTGTACCTTTGCTCAGTCATTAAACATCACGAACTTGTCCCTCATATCACTACCTCATAACTTCTTGGATACATGCACACCATAAATATTTATTTAGTTTTAACTCTTTCAAAAATGACTATGGGGACCCTTTCAATATGCTTGGAAGGCCAAATTTGCACCTTAACTCTTCTACACTTCGATGCATGATCTCAAATTTGGACAAGATGATCTCCTCACATAGGAGAATCCAACCATGTGACACAATGCTCTTAGAACCCATGTGCATGTGATATATAACATCATTAATATTCCTTCTCAAAATCTTCTATGATAGAGCCAACTATGTCAAAACCTGTTTGAGAGGCCAACTTTGTGCATGCATAACTTCAATCATACTTTAGTGCATGATCTAAATTTTAGTTCAAAACAACTAGGATAAAAAATAAACAAACCCATATGATTAGCTTATCTTGAAACATTCAAACATGAAATATATAATATCATCACAATTCTCACTTGGCTCTTCTTTCCATATTTCAAAATTGGCTAAGTATAGGAAAACACAGTCAAACTGTATGTGGGCCTAACTTTGTATATACATATCTTTTGACATGCTTTAGTGCATGATATAAAATTTGGCACAAATAAACTAGGATAAAAACTTAAAAAAACCATATAATCACCTTCTCTTGAAACTTCAACATGTGTGAGATATAACTTCATTAATATGCTTACTTAGCTCTTACTTGTCACATTAAAAATTTGGCAAAGTATGGGAAAATGTAGGCAAATTACGTGGGTGCCCAACTTTGCATAAACATATATTTTAATATGATTCATCACATGATTTAAAATTAATCACAAATAAACTAGGCACGAAAATTAACAAACCAATATGATCATTTTGTCTTGACATTTCCACATGTGTGAATGTTGACCTCATCAACATTCTTACTCAACTCTGCTTGAACCCTTTTATAAATTTGGCTAAGTATGGGAAAATAATGGATTCTGAATGAGAAGCCAACTTTGCATCCTCATATCTTTGATCATGCTTTGAAGCATGACTTTATATTTGGTTCATAACAACTAAGAACTACTATGATCACAACCATATGACCAACTCCCGTTGACTCACTCACACGTGGAAATGGTGACGTCATCAAAATGACTACTCATAATTTTTACCACTAGACCCAAAGTTTCTATATGATAAAAATGTTGAACCAAGTGAATTCCACTCATGTACATAGGCACTCAAATAATTATTGAATTTTTATGTGAGCCCTTTCACATGCTCAAATCACCGTACTCATCCCTAAACCTCTCTAGCCATGCTAACATTGAAGATCAATGAAGTATACTTCAAGAAAACTTAGGACAAGTATATTGCACACTTTGTCATTAGACTTAAGCTATCAAATCAATTCATCCACTCAATAGGA
Source organism: Torreya grandis (assembly GCA_037957365.1). Taxonomy (NCBI): domain Eukaryota; kingdom Viridiplantae; phylum Streptophyta; class Pinopsida; order Cupressales; family Taxaceae; genus Torreya; species Torreya grandis. Next base: position 6,240,768 of record JARHVA010000078.1, read on the forward strand.
CACCTCCATGACACCATCATGGCATCATCATGACAACTCTCCAAAAAATTCCTCCTTTGTCATTGATGTCAAAAATCATCATATATAGTAATATACAACTCACCTTCTCTCTCTTCAAGCACTCCCCCAATAAGAACTTTCTCCCCCTTTGACACAATGAAAAATTGGGTACTAACTAATCCTAAGGACCTAAAATTACTATAAAATATGAAATTAACAACTTAAAAAGATGATATAAACTCACCCTTACCTTGAGCCTAACTTTTCTTGTCCTGAATAACTTCCTCTTGCTCCATGCCAAACACTCTCTTCAACCAAACACTGCAACCAATAAATAAATAACACACAAAACCATATAAATATGATGGAACACAATAATAATCATCTAAGATGGACTCCCCATAAGAACTCTAATAAATTTCACCTTCTGATCATCTTCAGATCTCCACACACCATGAAGATCCAACACACATGCTAACTAGCCTCCTCTCTCGAGCTACTCTAAGGACCATCAACTGAACTTCATGCCACTCACCAAATAGGAAAAATACACTAGACTAACTTGAGAAATCACCTTGATTTTCACATATCTTTCTCTTTTGGATAAACTAAGCAAAAGTCACTCTTCTTCAAATTAGACCTGTCTAGCCTCTTTATAGCCATACCTAGAAATTGTAAACCCCACAATTTTTAATGGACACCTATTCAATACCTAAAAATTCATATATAAAACACTCTCATATTCCCCCTCAATCACACCAACTCTCATCACTAAGATTATCTTCTACAACATACTTCCTTCACAAACTAACTACCAAATTAGGCCTCTAACATGATAAAAACTTGAATATATTAAGAACCAAAAACCTGCAATCTCCATGAATATTTATTTGACCACCAATTTATAACATTCAATGTATTAATAAGCCTTAGACCTTAACTCATAAAGTAGACCACTTTTCTAGCATAGCCCAAAACTCTAAAAACTCAAAACAAGCAAGGTCAACAAGCGTCCTTCTAGTTAACATCCACTTCTAAAAATTCTTACACACCTAGAGACACCCATCACTAAATTATATACCAGTATTTAAGCATACACACCATTGGGAACATATAATTTTTATGTTCCATTTTTAGGCCTACTTGCCCTTAAGCCAAAAACTAATAAAACTGAGAGTACTCAAAAATCTTCAATTGGCACAAACATACCTTCAGTCCACAAAAATAACTTAGAGCACATCACAAAGAAGTGTATATAAATTTTTGAGCATCAACCTCTTCTTGACATTTTTATCAATCTCATTAATCCACATGGGATTCTTCAATCTGACCCTGTAGACTGTTATAACTAAAAAACACCATAACTCTTACTTCTCCACTTCAAAGGAATCTCTTAAGAAGCAAAGATAGAGACACCCTCTATACTTAAATGCTCTAAAACAAAAACAAATCCTCATATTCCATCTCCTCCTTACTCAATTGAAACTTATATTTCTTATTCTTCTTCTTTGGCTTTAAAGAAACAACTTCCTCAACTACTACAACATTATCCTTTTCTTCTATGATTGGATTACCAATACATGGAGACAACATAGATACATGGCATACCTTTTCATTTGAAAAATATTAATTTTAGTTTGGAACCTCATTACTAGTCATAGATAATTGATGTTATTTGTATGATAAATGCTCAAAAATAGTAGGTTGTTTACTTGGATCCATACATACCCCAGGACTAGCTTCAACTAGCACATTGGTCTTCTCTTTGAGCTTGATCTCTTCATTCTAAACATGAGTAGATGATGAGAGCCATTGGAACTCTCTAACTTATAAATCATTCTCCACTATATAAAATTGGTTACATGGACTTGTAGTCTCATCATTTCTCACACTTATCACCTTTGGCTTCCATGTGTTAACTTTCCTTCTTCCTTGAACTCTAGGAGCCTAATTAAATATATTCTTTCTTGTAGGCCTTTGCTTGTATAACCTAGCAATGTGACCTCTCTATCCATAATTTTAGCACACAATACCTTTTACAAGAAATTTATCTTTCCTTACCTTATTTAGATAGAAATTTGCAATGTTTCCTATGTCATGACAAATAAAACAACCTCCCCTTTTTGAAGAGGGTGTGTCCCACATCAATAAATTTAAATCACTTAATTTTTTTCACACCTTTTGATTGATGACCCCCATCATAGTCCCATGCAAATTCATTTCTAACATGTCTCTTACATTTTCCAGCCCTTTGACTAAATTGACTACATGTATAATAGTAACCATTGAATCTTGCATACCTCATAACATTTGGCTATCTAATATAATTTGTCTTTACTTTGCTAGTAGCTTCAATCCTTTTCTGATGATTTGTCCTCAAAGTATGATTGTATTGGTTCACATTAGTCTTCATCTAGTTTTGAGTTACATTTTTTATTCTTCTTCATATACAAGACCAGTTCTATAACTAACATGCTTTTGTCCACTCAAAATATTTTCTAGATCACATGATCTCTTTTCAAATATCATAAATCACTTCACCTTACTAAATGGATTCTCTAACTCAAATTTCAAAGACTCATTTTTAGAAACATACCTTGAACATTCTTCTTCTTTAGCTTTTAGGCTTGAAGATAGAATTTATAATTGACAACTGAGATGCTTGATCATATTTTCATGATCCTTGGTGTCTTAATTCAATGTTGGCTCATACACACTAAATTTTTCCTCATATTCCTTGAGTTTATATTTCATCTTCTTCTCGATCTTTTTCTCAATCTTCATTTCTTCAAGAGAATTAATCAAAATAGTATCATAGTCTACCTCATATTTATCATCATTTGAATCACTCCATGTAGCCTCCTAATGTGCACAACTTCCTTCCTCATTCATGAATAGGGATTCATATTTAGTAGGACCATCATCTTCATGATCATATTCTGAGTCACTATCTTCACTCTCATCTGATAAGCTAAAATCTTCTTTGGTGTAGAGACTATTCTTATTATTGAAGGACTTTTTTATTATACTTTATGAAACCTTTATTCCTATATAAATTCTTTTCCTCATCTTGGCCTCAAACATGCTCTTCATGATCATTATTCTCATGCTTATTGGGAATCTTCCAATCAAAATGTCCTATCTCTTCACAGTTGAAACATTTGAAGGTTAGTTTACCCTTATACTTCCTTGAGCTAGTGTTTAACTTCCTATTAATCAAAATAATTAGTTCATCATCATCAATATCAAATATGCCATCCTCTTTGGATTTATTACCTTAGAAATTATTCTTAGGATTCATCTCTATCTTTAATGAATCTTTCTTCTTTGATGGTCTATCATCATTTATTCTCATCTCATATGTAGTAAGGGTGTCATGCAATTGATCCATCTTTAACTAATTAAGATCATGACTCTCTTCTATAGTAGATACTTTTGGATGAAACCTAAGAGATAAAGAATTTAATACCTTTTGGACTATAGTTTCCTCTTCAATATTCTCTCCAAGACCTCTGATGATGTTCACAGTCTCATCATCTCTATGCAGAAAGGATGCCATAGAATCTTCTTCCTTTATCTTGAGACTTTCAAATTGCCTTTTGTGATTTTGAAAATTAGAAATCTTGACCTTTGAGTATCCTTCAAAAATGATCTTAATTTTGTCCCATATCTCTTTATAAAATGTACAATGGATTTCCTTGGTGTATTGAGTCTCATAAAGACCACAAGTGATAACATTCATAACATTAGAATTGTTCTCAAATAGCTTCTTGTCTACAACACTACAAGGAAGAGTAATATAAGAAACATAATAATTCAAAATAGATTTCAATACATCAAACCCTAGGAACATAATATATGTCCTCATCTTTGCACTCTAAAAAGCATAATTAGATCCATTGAACATTGGTTCTTACTTAGTAGAGAAACCTCCTTAATGACTACTCATATTGTATCTTGGATCACCTTCATGTTGTTAACCTTTACCAAAAGATCTAATTTAATACCAATTATTAGAGGTAAAATCACTAAGGGGGGTGGGGTGAATCAGTGAGCCCAAATAATCCAACTTCAATTTTAATAGTTATAAAAACTTAATTAGTTACCATAAACATTCATAAAGCATACACATCATTCATATCAATGAACAAGAGAGACAATGTAAGATCAATCCCACAACACATGACCCATGTGGGAAACACTCTTAGGGAATAAAACCCATTAGAACCTAAAATTAGACTATTTTCCTATAATAATAAGAACCAATTTATACCATCTACAAATGATCAAGAAACTACAATCCCTATTTAGTGAGACTATAATCCCACAAGGTACTTCCATACCTGTCTATCTAAGCTACAATAAAAACCAAAAATTTTAGAAATTTTCACCTTAAAATGAGGCTAAAACCACCTTAGATTTTGAGCTTCCAAAAAAACACCTATAAACACATCCACCTCTAAATTGATGTCTATAATACCTGATGATAGACCTCTTCTTATCACTCTTCACCTTCACTCACATTCAATCTACAAGAGCACTATTCTGCTAATAAAATTATGACCAATAGGTCATACAGATAGTTATAGATTTTTTCTAATCCTAAAATCATCCATAGGGTAATGTAGCCCTCCTTCACTCCATAAAACACACACAAGTCTCTCTCAAAAACTCTCCCAAGTCTCTTACACAAAGTCTAGAAATCACCAACTTTGATTTCACTATTTATAGAGAATTATTTATAATCACTACCTTGGTTGGCCATTAAGCATGACTTATCCCTCAAGTCATCTCTCATATGAATACATGGTTCAATACAATATTCATAGGTTATCCATATCATCTATAGGTCACCCTTAAGCAATTATACCTTTTAATAAGGCCCTTGTAGCTCTTATAGGTCTCATGGAGAGCTATAAACCTATTTATCACACCCTCTAACAAAAAATGAAAACAAGAAAACTTTAAAATACATGTGTGCACTCTTTATGTCCCCTTCAACATCCTCACATGATCACATTCAACTTTGCTCACCTTTACATATGATTAATTAACTCAAATAAAGACCTTATATATAAAAACACCATTATCAAATAAATATTTAACTTATTAATAATTATTCATACTCAATTTAGATTTATTATAATTAAAAAATACATAATGAGCATCCTAATGTAGTTTATAACATCCTCCAATAGTTAATTCATCATGAGGCATCGAAATAGTATCAACACAAGCTCAAATATCCTTCTCAAGTCACTTGCATAAAAAGATGAACACATAGTCAAATTATAAACTCAATATATTTGATTATACTCACTTCCATATATTAAAATAAGGTTCATTATATGTACCATGGAGTTTTCTTCATATTTTCTTTTTAAAGCACTAGTAAATTAGAATTCTATCGAAAGATATGGACAAAATACAGAGCTCTAGTTTTTCTCTATGTTAAATTCAAATATTTGAATTCAAGTAGTCACAGTTAAACCTCATTTATTTTTACCTCATCTCATACAATATTTAAATGTTGAGTCAATGTGCTCTATCAATATCTATGGACCATCTAGGTTATTAATGATCAATGCTCACTGTTTGATCAATCTGTACATATGCCTGCTTGTCATTGGATCCTTATCTTATACTTTTGCTCAGTCATTATACATCATGCACCTATCCTCATATCACTACCTCATAAATTATTATATCAATGTGAACCACAAATCTTGATCAATATTTAACTCTTTCAAAAATGACTAAGTATATGGACCCTTTTAATATGTTTGGAAGGCCAACTTTGCACCTTAATAACTTCTTATGTGCTTCGACACATGATCTCAAATTTGGACCAAATGATATTCTCACACAGGATAATATAATCATGTGACACACTAATCTTATAACCCTCATGCATGTGAGATATAACTTCATTAATATGCATTCTTAAAGTCTTATGTTATATATCCAACTATGTCAAAATCTATTTGAGAGGCCAACTTTGAGCATGCATAAATTTTGTCACACTTTAATGCATGATCTAAATTATAGTGAAAAATAAATAAGATCAAAACTAAACAAACCCATATGATTATTTTATCTTGACACCTTCACATGTGCAAGATATAATACCATTGAAATACTCACTGCACAGGAGCCTAACTTTGTATATGCATATCTTTTGATGTGATGTAGTGTAAGATTTAAAATTTAGCACAAATAAACTAGGCTCAAAATTGAACAAACCCATCTGATCACCTTCTCTTGAAACATACACATGTGTAAGATATAACTTCATCAATATTCTTACTCAACTCTTCTTGTCACATTGAAAATTTGGCTAAGTATGGGAAAACATAGTCAAACTACCTGGGAGCCCAAATTTACATAAACATATCTTTTGGAACTCTTCATTGCATGATCTAAAATTAATCACAAATAAACTAGGCATAAAAAATAAAAAATAGGCTCAAAACTAAACAAACCCATCTGATCACCTTCTCTTGAAACATCCACATGTGCAAGATATAACTTTATCAATATGCTTACTCAGCTCTTCTTATCACATTAAAAATTTGGCTAAGTATGGGAAAACATAGTCAAACTATTTGGGAGCCCAACTTTGCATAAACATATCTTTTGGCACTCTTCATTGCATGATCTAATATTAAACACAAATAAACTATGAACAAATAGGCTCAAAACTGAACAAAACCATCTGATCACCTTCTCTTGAAACATCCACATGTACAAGATATAAATTTATCAATATGATTACTCAGCTCTTCTTGTCACATTACAAATTTGTCTAAGTATGGGAAAACATATTCAAATTACCTAGGATCCCAACTTTGCATAAACATATGTTTTGGCACTCTTTATTGCATGATCTAAAATAATTACAAATAAACCAGGCATAAAAATGAACACACCCATATGAACATTTTATCTTGACACTTCCATGTGTGTGAATTATGACCTCATCAACATTATTACTCATCTTTACTTGAACCTTTTTGTAAATCTGGCTAAGTATGGGAAAATAATGGATTCTGATTGAGAAGCTAACTTTTTATCCTCATATATTTGATCGCGATTTAATACATGAATTGAGATTTGGCACATAAAAAATAGGGACTAATTTGATCACAACCACATGACCAACTCCCCGTGATTCATTTACATGTGGTAATTATGACATCATCAAATTGCCTACTCAAAATTTCTATCTCTGAACCCAAAAAGTCTAGATGAGAACAATGTTGAATTGGGTGAATCCCACTTATGCACACAAGAAATAAAATTATTATTGACTTATGATAGGACCCCTTACACATTCTCAAATCACCATACTCATCTTTGAACCTATCTATCCATGTCAACACTAAAGATTAACCAATTATATGTCAATCAAACATAAGACAAGCACATTACACACTTTATCATTATGACTTAAGTTTTCAAATCACTTCATCCAATCAATAGGACACCTTCATGACACCCCCATGACATCATAATTATAAATATCTAAAAACTAATATGCCAAAACAACACCTATGAACACATCCAACTATGAATTGATGTCTTTAACACCTGATGAGGGATCTCTGCTTATCACTCTTCACCTTCACTCACACTCAAACTAAAAGAGCACTATTTTTCCAACATAATTATGACAAATAGGTCATAAAAATATTCCTCAATATATTCTACTCTTCAAATAATCCATAGGGCACTCTACCCCTTCTTTTGTCCACAATCCACACACACAATCCTCTCTCAAATCTCTCCTTAGTCTTTTACTCAAGTATAAAAACCAACACATTTGGTTTCACTATTTATAGAGAAAACATGATCATAATCATCTTGGTTAACCATTAATCATGTATTAACCCTTAATATATATATATATCAAATGAGTACATAGACTCAATACAGTCTTCATAGGTCAGCCATAGCATCTATGGGTCACCCTTAAGCAGTTACACCTTTTAATAAGGCCCGTGTATCCCTTATAGGTGTCATGTGAATGAATTAACTCCTTTAACACTTTATAAAACAAAACAAAAAAAAACACTATCAAAATCATGGACCCATTCTATATGATCTATAGGTACCCATTAAATTCCAACAACCAACATAGAACCCTTCTACTTAAGCACAAATTGCTCAAACAATATTTTGTGCACACAGTTATTATGAACAAACACACAATCACCTTATAAAACATTTTTCATATTGTATACAAATATTCAAACCTTCATAATTAACATAAATAATCCTTATAGAGTCTAAAACACTCTCCAATATCCAATTCATCAAGATATATCAAAACAAGTTCAAACATCCTTCTTGGGTCACTTGTAGAACATAGTCAAACACATAGAAAACATTGGACCTTCATATATTAGATTTTAGACATTTATAGATATTAAAATCAATTTCATTAGATTTTATATGGAACTCTCTTCATATTTTATTTTTACATCATGAGAAAATTCATCTTGTATCAAAAGTTATGGGAAAAATACTATAGACTAGTTTTTCCCTTGGTAAAATTCAAATATTTAAATGTAAACGATCACAGTTAAAATTCAACCACTTTGCTTGCATCTCATGTTCTCACTACTTATATTAAACATTCACCATTGATATTATCTAAAATTTAATTCATATTTCACCAATTCCCAAACATTAAACTTCTACTATTTGACCCCATCTCATGCAATATGTCAATTTTGACTCAATACACACTGTCTATCTCCTATACGTAGCTTGGTATTTAACAATGCTAAACAATTATCACTTTAACCTATTGAATTTAATTTGAACCATTTATATATATTAGTATGAACTCCTAATCACTTTTCATCCTTATAATAACTTTGGTATTTATCTCTATTCAACATTAAACATCATGCACTTCTTATCATCTTGCTCAACACGTACCATTGATCTTGATTTGTATGATCACCTACACACCATTAGATATTAATTTGGTACTAATATTTAACTCTTTTAACCAATGAACACTTTGACCATTTTTAATTTTTATACACCATATATATAAATTTATGAACTCTTATGAACCATTGGACCTCCATTTGGTCTTGAACTTTATCTCATGTAAAATCGACTAAGTATGGGGACCATTGCTTATCTACCTGGAAGGACAACTTTGGACCATAATAAATTTTATTATTCTTAGTAGCATGTTATACAATTTATACCATATGATCTCCTCACTTATGATAATCTAACCATATATCAATCTGATCCTTAAACCTTCACACATGCAAGATATAACATGATTAATTTGCTCACTCGAATTTTTATAGCACAAAGCCAACTATGTCAAAAACTTATCTAGAAAGCCAACTTTGAACATGCATACATTTTTCCATTCTTTGGTGATTGACCTAAAAATTATCAAAAATAAACTAGGTAAAAAACTAAACAAACCCATATGATCAACCTATCATGAAACATTCAGACATGTGATATATTACTTCATCAATATGCTTACTTGGTTCTTCTTGCTTTTTTAAAAAATTGGCTATGGGAAAACATTGTCAAAATGAATGGAAGCCCAATTATTCACTTGAATATATTTTTACATGCGTAGGTGTATGAATTAGGAATTAACACATATTAACTAGGGACTACTGTGATCACAATCATATGACCAACTACCCCTAACTCATCCACACATGGTAATGGTGATATCATCAAACTACCTACTCAGATTTTATGCCACTAGACCCAAACTATCTAGATGATAATAATAATGATCAACCAGATGAATTTAACTCATGAACACAACCACTTAAATCTTATAAAACATCTTGGGGATCTTTTTCACATGCATAGTATTCCATACTCATCCCTAAACATCTCTAACCATGCCAAAACAAAATATCAACCAATCATACTTCAAGCATACTAGGACAAGTACATTACACACTTTGTCATTATCACATAAACTATCAATTAAATTCATCCACTCACTTGGACACCTCAATGACATCACCATGACATCATCATGATAACTTTCCAATAATCTCCCCCTTTATCATTGATTTCAATAACCATTATATATAGTAATATACATCTCGCCTTCTCTATCTTCAAGTACTCCTATAATAGGAACTTTTCCCTCATTTGAAATAATGACAAAGTGGGAACCAACTGATATTTAGGACCTAAAAATACCACCAATAGGATAGGAACATCTTATAAATATGATACAAACTCCCCCTTATATTGAGCCTACTTTTGCTTGCCTTGGCAACTTCCTCTTGCACCATGTCAACACTCTCTTCAACCAAGCATTGCAACCAAGGAAGAAAGAACACAAAAAAACTATGTGAATATGATATAACTCACCAAGAAATATCTAAGAGGTACTCCTTGTAATATCTCTAAGCCATTTCACCTTTTTAACATATTTAGATCTCCAAACATGAACATCTTCATATCTCTAAACACCATGAAGAGTCAACACACATTCTTACTAGCATTCTCTCTCAAGCTACCACAATAATCATCAACAAAACTTCATGCCACTCACCAGATATGAAATATGCACTAATTTAACCTAAGAACTCTCCTTGAAATAAACAAACCTTGATATTTTTGGAGAAACTAAACAAAAATCACTCTTCTTCAAACTAGGCCTATCTAGCCTCCTTATAGCCCTACCTGAAACTTATAGAGCTCACAATTTTTTAGTAAACACATCTTCAAGACTTAAAAATTCATATCTGGAGCATTCTTATATGCCCCCTAAAGTACACCAATTTGGAACAACTAGCTCATCCTCTGTGATATACTTCCTTCACAAACCAACTATCTAATTAGGCTTCCAACATGACAAATACTTGAATAACTTGAGAAATAAAAACCTTAAATTCTCTATGAAGCTTGATTTGACCACCTATTTGGCCCATTAAACATATTAATAAGCCTCAAATTTTAACTCACAAGGTAAACCACTTTTCTAGCATATCCCAAAACCCTAGAATCTCAAAACAAACAAAGTCAACAAACCTCCTTCTGGTCAATGGCATATATAAAACTCATTTCACACCTGGAAACACCCATCACAAACTTCTAGACCAAAATTTTAGCCTTCACACCTTTGGGAGCATAGACTTCCTATAACCCATTTTAGGTCTGCTTGCCCTTAAGCCAAAAATTGAGAAAATTGAGAGCACACAAAAATTTTCAATTTGTCACAAACATACCTTCAGACTTCAAAAACACAAAAATGCACAAACCTTTCTAAACACCAAACACTTCTTTACATTGCATCAAACATCATTATGCCATCTAAATATACCCATTCTAACCCTGTATAATAGCTCCTTCACAAAAATTTGGAGAAAGATCATGAACTTATTCTCTCCCTTAGTCAAAGACCTTCTTTGATTGGAATTATCATCTTTAGAACAAAAACTTGCTTCTCCACAAGAAAAATGTCTCCTAAGAAGAATAGGTAGAGACATCCTCTACACCACAATGCTCTACCATGGTGTGAACCCAGGAGTTTCCCATAACTCCTCATATTCATTATTTTCCTTGTTCATCTGATACTTATAGTTCTTCTTCTTAGTTTTTGGCTTAGGGAAAAAAACTTCCTCACCCACTACAACATGATCCTTTTATTTTATGATTGGATTAATAAATACATGGAGATAACATAGATCATACTTTTTCATTTGAAAAATCTTCATTGTAGTTTGGAACCTCATCATTAGGCATAAACAATTGATGTTTTTTACATGATACATGCTCAGCAATAACAAGATGTTCACTTGGATCCATGCATTCCTCAAGATTAGCTTCAACTAGCACTTTGGTCTTCTCTTTGATCTTGGTCTCTTCACTCATAATATAAGTAGATAATGAGAGCCCTTAACACTCTTCAACTTATAAATCATTCTATACCATAGCAAATAGATTACTTGGACTTGTAACAACAACTAGACTTTTATAAATTTTCACATTGCAAGGAGGATAAAACCACATTAGATTATAAGCTCCCACAATAACACCTATGAACACATCCACCTATGAACTGATGTCTTCAACACCTAATGATGGACCTTTGCTTATCACTCTTCACCTTCACTCATAATCAAACTACAAGAGAACTATTCTACCAATAGAATTATGGCCAATAGGATATACAAATAGTCTTTAATCTATTATAATATTCAACTCATCCATAGGGCACTCTACCCCTCCTTCACTCCATAATCCACACACACAAGCCTCTCTCAAATCTCTCCTTATTCTTTTTCTCAAGTCTAAAAACTAACACATTTAGTTTCATTATTTATAGATTAAATATGATCATCATCATCTTGGTTGGATATTAGGCATGTTTTAACCCTTAATAGATCTATCATATGAAGACACAATCTTCATATATCAGCCATGACATCTATGGGTCACCCTTAAATAGCTACACCTTTTAATAAGCCCCTTGTAGCCCTTACAGGTCTCATGTGAACCCATTCACTCCTTTAGCAATTCATTAAATAAAAGAAAGAACATAGAACCATTATCAAAATCATGGACCCATTCCATATTATCTATAGGTCCCCTTAAGTTCTAGTAATGAACATATAACCCTTATTCTTAAGCATAAATTGCTTAAACAACACTCTATGCACACAATCATTATGATTGAACACACAATCACTTTATAAACCATTGTTCATAATACATACAAATGGTCAAACCTTCATAATGAAAATAGATCATACTCATGGAGTCTAAACAACTCCATAATATCCAATTCATCAAGAGATATCAAGACAATATCAAAATAAGCTTAAACATCCTTCTGAAGTCACTTGTAAAACATAGTCAAACATGTATTCAACTTTGGACCTTCATTTATTTGATTGTATAACTTTTATATCTTAAAATCAGGTTACTAGATGAAAAATGGAGTCCTCTTCATATTTTATTTTTTTACATCATGAGTAAATTAATCATAGATAAAAATTTATGGGAAAAATACCACAAACTAGTTTTTCCCTTTGTAAAATTCAAATATTTAAATGTAAATGGTCACATGTAAACTTCAACCACTTTGCTCGCATATCATGTCCTTTCTACTCATATTAAACATGCATCATTTATCTTATCCAAAATTTAATTCATAGTTTACCAATTCCCAAATGTTAAACTTCTACTATTTGACCTCATCTTGTACAATCTAGAAACTTTAACTCAATGCACACTATCAATCTCCTATACATAGCTATATTTTTAACAATGCTAAACAACTATTACTTTGACCTCTTAAATTTAATGTACACCATTGATATAAATTAGTAAAAACACCCACTCATAATTGATCCTTATAATAATCTTGGTCTTTATCTCTAATCAACATTAAACATCATGCACTTCCTATCATCTTGCTCAACATGCATTGTTGATATTGATTTGTATGATCAGCCATGCACCATTGGATCTTCATTTAATCCTAATCTTTAACTTTGTTAACCAAAAAAAACTTTAACCATTTTTACTCACTATGAATTGTAGATATGTATTTATGAAATCTTGTAAACTGTTGGATCTCCATTTAGTCCTAAACTTTAACTCTTACAAAATTAACTATGGGGACCATTACTTATCTGCCTAGAAGGCCAACTTTGGATCGCAATAAATTTTGATGTGCTTAGATGCATGATCTAAAATTTGGAACATATGATCTCCTCACATAGGATAATATAATAACATATCAATATTATCCTCAAACATTTGCATGTGTGATATATAACACCATTAATATGCTCACTCAAATTTTTCTACCACAGAGCCAACTATGACAAAATTTTGTCTAGAATGCCAACTTTGAATATGCATATATTTTTCCATGCTTTGGTGCTTAACTTCAAAATTAGTTAAAATAAACTAGACATAAATTAGAAAAACACATATGATAACCTTCTTCTTATACATTCACATGTGTGAGATATTAATTTATCAATATGCTTACTTAGCTCTTCTTGCCCAATTGTAAATTTGGCAAAGTATGGGAAAACATTATCAAAATCCCGAGGATCCCAAATTTTCACTTGCATATATTTTTATTCACTTAGGTAAATGATTAGGATTTATTTCATAATAAATATGGAATAATGTGATCATAACCATATGACCAACTCCCCCTGAATCATCCACATGTGGTAATGGTGATGTCATTAAATTGCCTACTCATATTTTTTGTCACTAGACCCAAACTATCTAGATGATAATAATGATCAACCAAATGAACTCCAATCATGTAGATAATCTATTAAATATTATAAAACATTTTATGGACATTATAAACATGATCAATATTCCACACTCATCCCTGAATATCTCTAACCATGCTAAAATAGAAGATTAACCAATCATACTTCAAGCATACTAGGATAAACACATTACACACTTTGTTATTGTCACATAGACTATCAATCACTTAATCCACTCATTTGAATACCTCCATGAAATCACCATGACATAATAATGACAAATATCTAATAAAAATTATTTCACTCTCATTCAAAGTGTGAACAATGGTATGAGCATTAGAAGTTGTTCTTCAAATAACTTGCTTAGTGTTTCCCAAGCCTAGAAAGAGGTCTACTTTGAGCTCTGACTCTCAAAACTTCTTACCACTACTATGATAGGTTCATACACATATGAAACATCCATATTAATGATTCCACATGCTATCTAAGTTCCCATGTCCCGTATATATTCTTAGGGTACACTAGTCATGGTGTTGGGGTTTAAGAGTTATCTCCTCTTGACTAGCCCTCAAGGGCATTGAAGTGAAAAATAAAGATTATTTCCACTTGATAATGAATGGATACATATAATATGATTATTTATTGACCTTAGGGTTCATTTATGAGGTTTATAATGTTTTTTCTCCTTGAGACAAAGTAGATGCCAATTCTCTTGACTGCCCCTTATCCAAGGAGTAAGTAAGGTCTAAGAAAAAATAGTGGATACGTCCATTATTAGTGTGGATTAAATGAGACAATTAACATATTTTTTAACTAATTATCATGATATATACCAATTTTCATACTCTTATCATGCCTTTAGAGGCCTAAAATCATCAAATTATCTTAAGACTAGATTATAGGGTCAAATTGTGTGTAGGGTTATTAAAATGACTATGTATGAGGTTTTAGAAACCTATCTTTGATCAGTATATACTTTACCCATAGTCAGTTTTTTTGGTTTCAAAATGACCCTGTGATCATGGTACTTACTGGGATATACCTTAGAAACCTCTCAAACACCTTTGTTCTTCTTCAATAGTTCATGAACCAACCTGTTCATGTATGCTTGTAGGTACCACTTAGAGTATGGACTATATTAAGTGATTATAGAACCTCAAATTTATTCATTGATCTTTCTTTGGTCCCATGAACCTATTTATAGCCTCTTATTGGGTTCAAACCTTTATCTACACCTCTTTCTCTTCATTCTTAGCCTTTTTACATGTTCACTTCTCAGTATCCACCTATAGGTGACTTCTAGGTTACTTCATTGCTCTCTATGGGTTTGAGACTTCACCTATTCATCAATGATATTATCTTATCTCATGACTTCTTTAAAGACTCAAATTGGGCTAAAATCCTTTCAAAACTACTCTTTTTACTTGATCTAGGCCTAAATATGACTTAACCTTACAACCACCTATTGGTACCTATTAGGGCTATTTATTGTGTTAGGATTTATAATTGAGTTTTATAAACTACCATGAATCTTGAATATGACCAAACAAAAAGGGACTCATTCAACTATGTGTGCAAAGTCTAGAAACTTCTTATCACTTTCAAATCATCTTATCCTTGTTCCCATCCATATAGGGTACTATGTATAATTATAGTGTCATTTGATTGTGTCTAAGGTTTTGAAACCTTATATACTAACTTCCATAAATGATCCTCTTTAAGATTTTATGAACTTAATTTATCTTTTAATTAGGTTCAAAATATCTTATCATACGCACTCTATCAACTTTTCTTATCTTGAAAATATGCCAAATCCTAAGTAGGCATGTAGGTGTTCTTAGGACAATCTTGACTATGTGTTCTAAATGTATAGGTATATATTTCATGGATAATAATTTACTATCATTTTCAATTCTCTTGATCTTGAATTCAGGTCTTATCTAGGCTCAAAATCCTCTTAATTACATTTCTTTCTTAGGTTTGAAGTCAACCTACTCCATTAGGCAGGCCTATAGGTTTTTTTCGTAAGGTTAAGACTGTGTGTTGGAGTTTGAGACCCTACTCTCTCACCATTGATATTCTCCATGGATTTGAACCTACTTAAAACTCCAAGTGAGTTTAAACCTTTAAACATACATTCTCTACCCCATCCTTCACTAGACTTGTCCTTGTCTCTTCCATAAAGGGTACTATAGGTCGGATATTTACTGCCTACTGAATCCCAATATTGTATCTGACTTGATAGTGGACTAATTATTTATTTGAGGGTTTTTAACACCATATACATCTATATGAGATTTATGGATTCATGCTTGGTTTTTTTTATGTGTATATTTAATGATGATATTGGTCCAAATGAGGACCTATAGGATTGAGGCATGTAGATCTCTATTAATTTCTTTAGGGCTTTACCAAGACATCCTCTTAATCTCATTGAATTATTTACATTGTCCACAAATTCATATCTCATAACCACTTCTCAATTATCCACAAGGATTCATGACCATGCTTTTTATCATCTCAAATTCACCCTACAGTCTTTTACGGACTATGTACATAGTCTTCTTATGCATAAGCCCTATGTGTAAGAAATTAAAGCCTCTAATAAACCTGAGAAACTTATTGGATGATATAAGTAGATATTCATAGACATATGAAGATATGGGTAGATACATTAAGCCTCTCCATGAGAAATTAACATCTTCCATACACTCAATAGTCTGTACAAGATGCCTATGCAAGAAACAACTAACTTATTATTGAAAGGTATGCATAGATTCTCATCTTGAATCTCTCATGCTTCAACGTGTGAAATATGATCTTGAAAACCTCACACTATGATATGTTACTAGTTTTTTAACCAAATTGGAACTTCAAACCTCCATTGGATTATGCAAACATAGATCATGTTCCTAAAAGCAAGTATACTTGAAGATCATATACAAAGAGACATACGATATAAAATAATAATTAAATAATGAAATTTAACTAGTTTCAATGAATAATGAATCATTATAAACCTCTATGAATCACTACCATAAAGATAAAATAGAGATTTTTAGTAAAACCCACTAAAATAACATGTACACTAAAACATTCTTATTTTAAGTGAAAGCACCTCATGGAGATGAGTTTTCCAATGAATCCACCATTAAATAGAGATCCAAGACCTATAAAAAATAATCTTAAAATAATTCCTTTCCATCTATTTATAAACTAGATAAACATGTGTAATAACAGACCCCTCTTGGATGGATAGGCCATAGTGACATACTATCGCTATTAATAATCATTAATAAAGAAGAGGACACCAATTTTAAAAACTAATTATACTTATTCCAATCCTACTTGGACACCTAAATATGTCCAAAATTCTCTCTCTCCTTCTCTCTCTCTCTCTCTCTCTCTCTCTCTCTCTCTCTCTCTCTCTCTCTCTCTCTCTCTCTCTCTCTCTCTCTCTCTCTCTCTCTCTCTCTCTCTCTCTCTCTCTCTCTCTCTCTCTCTCTCTCTCTCTCTCTCTCTCTCTCTCTCTCTCTCTCTCTCGGCTATACCATTCAATGCAAACTTATATTTTTGAGCTTGTGATGGCAACGATGGAAGATAAAAATTATTTGGGGTGTCATTTTGGACTAAAACATAGTTTAGAATTGGAAAATGGTCTAAGGGAGTCCAAATGACACTTTTAAACCACTTTCAACTTAAAATTGATCTTAGAAGACCATACAAGTGCTTGAAAAGTATCATTTTTTCCAAGATTAGGAGTTGAATTGTAAGTTCTATTAGACCCTAACTATTCTTGATCCTTCTCTAAATTTTTTTATAATAGTAGGGGCATTTGGAATCTTCCTAAAACATTATCTCCTTGAGGTGGCATGTCCAACTCTTCTTCATGGGCCAAAAGGTGGTCAAAAGTGAATTTTTACAAGTAAGAGATAAGCAAAGGTTAGTGAATTATAATATGATATAAATGACATTAAAATAACCTTTTTAAATGAATTTATACTATATTATACCTTTTACCAAATTTGACTATACAAGACCTTGTACTTGACCATAAGACTAGACAAGTGAAACTAAGACCATAACTTGGATAATACTAGAGAGGGGAAAATATGACCATATGAAATAATTTAAGACCAATTAGGACCATGAAAAATATTAGACACTTTTATTAAATTTCAAACTGTAAGGGGTAACCCAAATTTGAATTGGGGTCAAATTTGGTCAAAAGTTACATTTATCTAGACATGTTCTTATTTATGCTACATGATTCTATTCACAGATTATATAGTTGTCTTATCATCTTTAGGTGAGGTAACCACCAATTTATATTCTTCCCTCACCTAAAAGGGGGTAAAATTAGTGGGGTCATGTTATAAAGGCATGTTCATTACATTTGGCATAGTTTCATATTTAGTGGTGGCATGCTTTGGAAGCATGTTCTCCACACCTTATTCATATTTGTCACAATTTTCAAATTAAATGGGGGCATGTCATGTATGCATGGCTTCCACACATTCATATTTTTAGACTCAATGGGGGCATGCTTTGGAAGCATGTTCTCCACACTTATTTAGTATTTTACACATATAGATTTAGTGTGGGCATGTTTTGGAAACATGTCCTCCACATTGAAACTTATTTAATTTTTTATATCTCTTCATATATAGTGGGTTCATGATTTAAAAGCATGTTATCCACACTTATAGTTTCCAAATTGGACACAACACACAGTTATATAATCTAGATTCACATTTATGGTAGAATTATATATATATATATATATATATATATATATATATATATATATATATATATATATATATATATATATATATATATATATATATATATATATATATATATATATATTGGTACCATTGTTATACAAAGTTTCAGCATGAGACATGTCTAAGTTACATATATTATGTATTATGTGCCTAATATTGAAAAATAAAAATTATTTTTAGATTTATAAACACTCTTAGGTACTATCATCACCCACCACGATGGAATTTTATGCATTGCATTAAGACAATCTACTATAATAGCTAGTTCACTTTTAGTATGGTTAAGGTGATTAAATCACTCAATGCTGCCACATTTTTAGGTTGGAATTTATTTTATCATCCATAATTACCAATTTGATAGTATGAGTTAACTTTGATCAATCATGCTAACTACGTTATAAGTATGATTGTGTTGCATGGTTGACATAATCTCAACTTTTAGGTGGTAACGTACCTTTTCTCCAAGGTTGGGGGCATGTGCCTTCCAATACCTCTTTCTCTCTCTCTCCTTAGATATATGTACTTTAAAAAATTATATATATTTCCCAATCTCAGTTTCATATCTTTACATTGATATATATTATTAAATAAACTTGCCAATAGGTGAGGTGGTTAGATGAATACATAAGTATACTCTTAAACTTTATTCTTTCAGTTTCAATAATTTCAAATTCTTTCAATTTCATATTATATTCACTAATTATGTACTGTTAAACACTCTTGGTTACAGTTCAATCACCTACAAATCACTTAATTTGGATTCAAGTAAAGTTAATGTGTGTTATACACACTTAGGTAAGCATTTCTTATCCTTTAAACTAGTAATTTCATTAATAGATTAAAGGGAGGGAAATGTAGATGATATTTATGGATTATATATCACCTCAATCTTATACACTTGGAAAAATCATACCTTGTTCCTATCAATTTATACCTTTCCCACTTTTGAAAGTCTCACATCTACTCTATCTTGTGCCTTTTGGACTATCTCTTGGTCTTACCAGTCTTATATTGATGACCCAAACCTTATATCTTGCATAGAATGCTCAAAACCTATTTATCTTCCACTTCTACATGTTTTGAGTTTGTACCTACTTTCATGTTCCATAGACATTAGTATCTAAGATAGACACTTGCATCGATGTAGGTGTCATAATTTGACTCAAGTGTCCAATGTCCTAAAGTCATCTAATTTTCAAATGAAATGTATCCTAATGTTCAATGTAAGTGATTTAGTGTAATTTATTTCTCTCAAGGGATTGATATAAATAAAATATCAACTCTCATTCATTCCTTACCAAGCATACACCCATGAATAACTAAGGTAACTTATTAAATCATTCAATCAAGCATGCAATAAATCAAATCTTCCTTATTTTTTCCTATTTCCATATCAGTCATAGGGAAAACACATACCTAAATCTAAAGTTTTTAGGAACACAAATTATTGATCAACTTCACTACATTACTATGAATAAGTTAATTACATACATAGTGTAATAAACTACTATAAACTAGGACTTAACACATATCTTTTCTAACAATATTCTTAAACTCCTATCTTCTATAATTTCATACAAACAACTCATTTATTATAACTTTACTATTGTTATAACAACTTATTTATTTTATTTTAAGACACATATAAAACACTAATCCTTATCATTCCCTCCCTTAGTGATGAAATAAGGTGAGGAACAATATCAATAAATATAGCCTTCATCACTTCTATGATCCACTTCTTCATTATCTGAGGAAGGACCATCATCTCCTTAATCACTTTCCTTTGTTGCCATTGCCATTGCTTTGTCATTCACTTTTCCATATAGAATATCCTATACTCTTTGTTTGTATTTAAAAACAACATGGCTTGTCTTATTATAATAAAAATAATTATATTTATCTTTTCTGATCATATGTTTAGATTTTTTAGAGGAAGTGTTGGACTTGCTTTGAGAGATAATTACTTATTTTTATAAAGCTTTGCTTCCTTCAGAAATCAATGTATAAATTACATTTTTCAAACTTTTATTTATCTTGATTAAGGTGACCACCACATGTGACATACTATTCTGTATGTTATTGAGTAATATTGCTTTTACATATTTTCTATTATGTCTTCTTTTATCCCTACAAACTATTTTATTAGTGAATCAAATTTACTGATGTGGGCTACTATATCATCTCCTTCTTCCATTGTTATACCATATAATTTTTTTTTCATGGTTATCTTTACACTAGCGTCTTATGAACCAAATAAAGTATTTAATCATTCCCATACTTTTTTGGAAGTCTTTTTAAAGTCCACATGATGTAAGTATGATTTTGATAGACTAAGGCTAATAGTGGCCAAATCATTTTTATCTTTGATTTTCCACTTTTGAAATGCATCCACATCTATAGGTTTACTAATAGTGCCATCTACAAAATCCCAAAGATATTTCATTATCATTAGCAACCATATTTGGATTTTCCATGTATTGAAATCTTGGCCATCAAATTTCTCAAACTGACTTAATTTTTCCATATTACCCTCCCTTACTTTTGACTTACTGGATTGGATGTCAGTTTCAACCAATAATGTGTCCTTGCAATGAAAATGACACTTTTTATTATTTTTGACAAAAAACTATGACTCAATTTATTGATGTTGATGCAAAAAACAAAGACTTTGACTTGATAATTAATACTAACTACAAACTTAAACCTAGCCTTAGATAATATTGACTATCTTAAAAGTTAAAAAATAATGTGAATAATAAAATAATGATTTATGAATTAGTATTAAAAAAATAATTTAGCAACCAAAGGACTCTACTAAATTATATTGATTAAATGAAATTTTGAAAGAAGAAACCACTTAATAAAAAATAAAAGACTCAAAAAATAAAAATACTATATAATATGTAATAAAAAAATGACTTAAAAAATAAAAGCCCTAACATTTTAACCTTTTTTATTTTAGAATGTGTAACCAACACTTTAATGGTGTGAGAGATGAGGAGTGGTGGCTAAGTGGATGAAGATAAGACTGATCTCAGTGGGTAGAGTTGTCAATAGGATGTCAATAGGCAAGTCTTAGATTAAGCCATGCAGAAAGTGGATCAATGCTAAGCTAGGAGGAAGTGAAAATATATATGATGTAGCCAAGGAGAGAGCTAGATTCATTTAGAGGTAATCACCATTTGAATATTTGATATTTGGTGAGTTATGCCTTGAGGTAGGTTAGAAGGTGGATGATTCTAGGAGAGGGAAAATTTTATAGTATAGGAATGGTTATCCTAAGATCTAAGTGCAAAGGGATGCATTGAAATCTAACATTAGATAAATATAAACAAATCCTTTAAATTATAAGTAGATATAATATGACTATGCTATTCTTCTTCTATGAAATACCAAAAACCCCTAATCAGAATTTGAAAACAATGTAAAATATATATTTTTAATAAAATATTATCAATAACATTCACAGTGGTTGGTACTATAAAATTATTGGCAAAAAATAGCCTATCAGATGGTAGTCTCAATTGATGTGGTCTAAACCAAGAGCTCCTATGATGATTAAGGTTATGAATTATAGAGAGGTCCCTCAAGGTGCCTGCTTTGATACTAGATTTTGAAGAGCATAAATTATGATCAACTTCACTGCATTATTATGAATAAGGTAATTACATATATAGTGAAATAACCTCCTAAAATCTAGTATAGGTCACATATCTCTCCTAACAATATTATAAAACTCCTATTTTCTAGAGTTTTATATGACTAACTCATTTATTGTAACTTGATTATTGATATAACAACTTGTTTATTTTATTTTAAGACACACATGAAGCACTAATCCTTATTATTCCCTCCCTTAGTGATGAAATATGGTGAAGAACAATATTAATAAAGATAGTCTTCATCACTTCTACGATCCACTTCTTCATTGTCTAAGGAAGGACTACTTTCTCTTTTATCACTTTCCTTTGTTGTTATTTCCATTACTTTGTCATCCACTTTTCCATCTAGAAGATCATGTGCTCTTTGTTTGCAGTTCAAAACAACATGCCCTAATTTTTTTTAAAAAAAAGTATATTTATCTTTTTTGATCATATGTTTAGATTTTTTGGAGGAAGTGTTGGACTTGCTTTGAGAGATCATTACTTCTTATTTTTCTAAATCTTTTTTCCTTAAATAATTAATGTATAAATGACATTTTGAAAACTTGGATTTATCTTGTTTAAGGTTAACACCACATATGACTTGTTGTTGGGTATGTTGTTGAGTGATATTACTTTTGACTCATTTTATTTGATGTCATATTTTATCCCTACCAAATGGTTTATCAATGAATGAAATTTATTGACGTGGGATACTATATATCTCCTTCCATTTTTAGACCATATATTTTTTGCTTCATGGCTATCTATGCACTATCATCATGTGAACCAAATAAAGTATTTTGTGATTCCCACACTTTTTTGGAACACTTTTTAAATTCCACACGATGTAAGTATGGTTTTGATACACCAAGCCTAATAGTGGCCAAATCATTTTAATCTTTGATTTTCCACTTTTGGAATGCATCCACATCTATTGGTTCAGTAATAGTGCCATCTACAATATCCCTAAGATATTTATCTATCAGTAGCAATTATATTTGGATTTGACATGTATTGAAATCTTGTCTATCAAATTTCTCAATCTAATTTAATTTTTCCATATTACCCCCCCCCCTTACTTTTGACTTACTATATTGGACATTGGTTTCAACTGATAATGCATCCTTACAATAAAAATGACACTATTTATTATTTTTGACAAAAAACTATGACTCGATTTATTGATGTTGATGAAAAAAATGAAGACTTTAACTTGATAATAAATATTAATGACAAACTTAAACCTAGACTTTGATAATATTGACTATCTTAAAAGTTAAAAAATAATGTGACTACTAAAATAATGATTTATGAATTAATTTTCAAAAAATCAATTAGCAACCAAAGGAATCTACTAACTTATATTGATTAAATGAAATTTTGAAATAGGAAACCACTTAATAAAAAATAAAAGACTCAAAAAATAAAAAGACTATATAATATTAAAAAAACTAACTTAAAAACTAAAAACCCTAAAGTTTTAACCTTTTCTTATTTTGGAATGTGCAACCAATACTTGAATGGTGTGAAAGGTGAGGAGAGATGTTTGAGTAGATGGAGATAAGACTAATTTTAGTGGTCAGAGGCATCACTAGGATGTCAATAAGTAGGTTTGAGATGAAGCCATGTAGAAAGTGGATCGATCTTAGGATATTATAGAATTAGATCGATGTAAATTTAAACACTATAAATATAGATCGATGTTGATCTAGGAGGAGGTGAACAGATGTGTGATACACCCAAGGAGAGAACTAAATTCATTTGGAGGTAATCACCATCTGAAGAGATAATCTTTGGTGAGTTGTGCCTTGAGGTAGGTTATAAGGTAGACAACGGTGGGAGGGGTGCAAATTTTATACTAGAGGAATGGTGATCCTAAGATTAGATTTCAAAGGGATAAATTAAAATATAACATTAATGAAATCTAAACAAATCCTTAAAATTCTAAGTAGATATAATACATATTAGTTATTCTTTTTCTATGAAATGCCAAAAACCCCTGATTGGAGCTTCTACACTCAAGAGCCTCTGTGATGAACAAGGCTATGAATTATAGAGGTCCCTTAGAGTGCCTGCTCTAATAATAGATTTTGAGGAGCAAAAAGTGTCAATCAAATTCACTACATTATTATGAATAAGGTAATTACATATATAGTGAAATAAACTCCTAAAAAATAGGATTTAGAACATATATCTCCTAAAAATATTCTAAAACACCTATCTTCTAGAGTTTCATACAAATAACTCATTTATTATAACTTGACTTTTGATATAACATCTTATATCTTTTATTTTAAGACACACATGAAACACTAATCCTTATTATGAAGTACTAAAGGGATATCCTAATATTTATATTTTCCAAGTTAAAAGCTAGGTGACTATTATACTTACTTTCCACATTTTTCATGATTCAAACATAAGTCAACATGTAGAGGAGAACTACATCAGTCAGAGGCCCTTTTCAAATTATTGGATATATAGGAAGTGCTCATTGATAAAATCATCTTTAGGGTTAGCTAAACACTATGTGACCACTAACCCATTTCCCCAAGGTCACTATGAAGATGAAAAACTAGGGTTTTATAATTTCATGAGGAGAGATAGACCATGACCTAGATATCAAAGCACTAGAACAAAGGTGAAGATAAACCTATAATCATCTAGGTGGTTTAATCCTTTTCAAATGGGTATTCCATATAAGATACTTCCATCAAGTTTATACAGTAGCATTGATGTAACCATCCCAAGCTAATACTAGTTTCCATAGTTATAGAGGTACTCAAATCAAAATATAATGATTGTTCTAGATCCTCTTCCATTATAATTCTTACCTATTCCAAATCCAAAACTATGTTAGCAACATAACTAGTTAAGTATATTACTTCTTTGTTATTTCCATATTTATCATAGTTATACTTACTATTTTTTACCTATCTTAGTTTAATAAACTCAACATATGTTATAACTTTTTTTAGCATCTAATTGGACTATTATAAAGATATTTTATCACCCTTTTACCTTAGGTTATCTCTACCCCTTTTAACCCTAAATAACCCTAATCTATAAATTCAAGGTTAAATACGGCCCAGTAAGAGAAAGAGGTTGTTTAACCTTAAAAATCATATATTAGGGTTTTCTAGGGTTAAAGGGGATAGAGATAATATAGGGAAAAAGTGTGATAAATTATCTCTATATCAGGATAATTAGATGTTAAACTTAGATATAACATATTTTGAATTAATCAAACTAATATAGGCTAAAAATAATAAGTAGAGTTATGCTAGATATGGAAATCACAAAGAAACAATGTACTTATTATTTTCTAAACAATACACTTATTTTTTCTAATGTTAATATAATTTTGGATTGAGAATAAGAAGGAATCAAATTAAAAGAGGATTTTGGAATAGTCACCAAATTTTGGGTTGAGTGCCTCTTGAGCAATAGACACTAGTGTCTACCTTGGATAATTACATTAACACTAATGTCTAAACCTGATGTAAGTATTTTATATCGAATACATGTTTTAAAAAGATTCAACCACTTATATCCTTCTAGTTTTGTCTTCACTTTCAATTTGGTTCATTTAGATTTGGGTCATGGACTATCACTCCTCATGAAATTATAAAACCCTAGTTCTTCATCTTCATAGTGATTATGGGGGAAATGGGTTATTGGTCACATGTTGTCAATATGACCCCAAAGACCTTTATTTTAATACTATAAATATGGCCTCATACTAATGTCATTCTCCACTATATGTTAGCTTGTATCTGAATCGTGAAATATGTGAAAAGCATGTACAATAGTGACTTATATTGTAACTTGGAAAATATATCTCTTGTGATATTATTTGAGTAATTTATACTTGTGTATGTGTTATTCTTATGGCTGATATATTAATATTATAAAATGGGGAATATTTACTTTATCGAGTGCTTTATTGAATTCTTTAATAAGTTTCCTTAGGTATTTTCTACGTTTTACTAGGTGAGGAACAAATGAGGGTTGATCCTATATTTATATCAAATCTCTTTAGATAAATAACATTAAATAACTTAGGTAAACCATTAAGATACATTTAATTTTAAAATTATATGAATTTAGGACACTAGACACTTATGTCAGATCAAGATACCTTCATTGACATATGTGTCTCTCTGGGACACTGGTGTTCAGGAAACAAGAAAGTAGGTATAGGCTTAGAACTTGTAGAGGTGTAAGATAATCATGTTTTAATAATTATAAGAAATATAAAATATCTAATTCATATTAATAAGACTTGTAAAACCAAAATATATGCCAAGGGGCACAATATAGAGTAGATGTAAGACTTTCAAAAGCAAGAAAGGTTCAGAACTGAGAAGAATAACCAAGGTTTTTCCAAGTGTACAAGATTGAGGTGATATATAATCCATAAAAATAATTTACAAAGGATAACCATAGAATAAAAGACTAAAAACATAAGACAAATACATAACAAGGATATTAATTTTTTAGTCCCTTGATCCATACTTGTAACTATCAAGACCCCCTTCTAGTTGTAAACTATGATGTAATAGAAAATATTATTTAATAAAGTTACTATTGTGAGTGTTCTCTCTTATAAATGGTGGATATAATATTGATAGGATAGGTTTGAGTTGATTTTCATTGGTTTATTATAACATACCTCCTTACCCTTCTCCTAGAATATTATTTTTACCTAATTTCCTAATATTTTCATTAGGTTCTCCTTTTAACATGTTTAGACACCCTATCCTAGGGATAACTCGCTACTACATATAAGTAACCCCAACCCAAACCATATCCTCACTTTCCTTATACTTTGGGTGAGATTATAAGTTTAATTTATTATGTGAGATGCTAATTTATGGAGACTAAAATGGTAAGCTAGCACTAGCATCTAAGAACCCTTCTAGGCAGCTAGATTGGATGACCAACATTTTTGGATTTGTTACCAAGATTGGTTGTATTTTTTTGTCATATTAGTTGAATGAAGGTGTCTTACAAGGGTGATTTCATAAATGGTTAACTTGGCCCTCCTCACATAGGTGATTTGAGAAGAGAATAGGTATAATAATGGACTAGGTAAGTAGTTCAACATACCATAAGATAGAGAGTCCTAGTAGCCATGAGCTTAGGAGGAATTTATATAATGATAATCTACATTGAGTAATGGTGAAAATGGACACTAGGAAGAGTGGATATCATGACTAAGTATATACCATAAGGACCCATAAAATTTGGTAAGGACATGAGGATGACTATCATATAGTAAGACTGCAATTTAATGACAAAGAGATGAGCACCAATGAGCACAAACAAGATGAGGAAAAATGCATGGTGTCCCTAAGAACACATCATTATGAGGAATATACTAATGGAATGATTGAGCCTTAGGATGATCAAGATCATCCAAATTTAGAGTTAGAAAAGGTGTTTTAGGACACCTTCAAGGCTCATGACACTACCAAACATGATGGTCAAAGACAAGAAAAGGAATAGTTGAAATAAGAGGATGTACAACCAAAGGCTATGGTAGACCTTAGAATTGAGTATCCATAAACTAGGGGCCTAATCTAAGGATAAGTAAAAGGTGGTGGAGGATTTATAATGGGACACTAAGTATCTAGAGGACATACTATGCAAAACCCAAAAGCAGGCTTGGGTGTCAACCAATGTGTAAGAGGAATCCAAAGTTCAAGAATGTTATCTTAAAATATACTAAGGATGATTAATACATAAGTAGAAACCATGCCTATGACCTACACCCATATCCAGTATGGAATTCCCTTAAAAATCCCCAAGTACCAAGGTACCTATAGTGTTAAATAACATGCTCATAAATTTGAGTTGATTTAATGAGTTAGGGTTATTACATCATCAAAAATGAAGGTGGACCAGTTAATTATTAAAGAACATGTTCATAAATATGAGTTGATTTGGTGATTTAGGTTTATTACATCATAAAAAAATGTTTCCTAATTCACCACCACATTGATGGAATGAGTGCATAATTGGTACATAAAATCAAACCTAACATAGACCATCATAGGTTTTACCTACCTAAAGTTTGAATTCATAAAAGAGTTTGATATCCCAAATTTCAAGTATCAAATCATTATAGTGTTGAAAGAGATCAAACATGAGCCAATGGAAAGTGTTCATTCCTATGATGACAATTTTAAATTTTTTATCTCTAAGTAATCATATACACTACACCTAGTAAAACATGTGAAATGGTTTGTAGGAGGACTATATTCCTTTATTCAACATGCCCTTACCATGCAAATTTTTTTTGAGCCATAGGAGGCACTAGAAGCTACATTGTATATAGAATTGGATAAGATGATATAAATATGGTCTATTGTAGATGTTGATACATAGGTAACATCCATAGAGATGATTATATAATAGGTTTTGTCAAATCAATAAAAAGGTACATGTTTGGGACTATGGTGTGTGGATTTCAAAAAGGAAGGACATAATAATAATAACTAACCTAGGAGGAAAATGTGCACCCTAAACATTGATATAAATTCTATCACAAGGGCCATGAGACCCAGTCATACCCCCTCTTATAGCACATAACCAAAACCAAGGAGTCCATGTATTGTAAGGTTTTCAATACTTTCACCCACAACATAGATATTTTTTAGGGGATAGATGAGTTCCATGAAACATTGCAAGAACTAAATACCCATTTTTATTAGAAGAATGCAACCCTCTTCTTCCAATAAAAAAATATACCCCCTAGGATAACACCATCAAACTCAAACATTACAAGAACTAAATACCCTATCACCCCTAACACAATCCTAGAATAATAAAGCATCTATTAACTGATTGGGATGACCCCAACAAGTGCCCAAGGAAGGGGGATAATGTAGGAACCCATGTTCTTCTATTTTTACCATGCCTTATGGAAGATCACTCATTATACCTCACACCAGTGCCAACATTCATTGTGAACATTTTATTGGTACTAGATCCACATATGAGTGTAATAAGGTGTCTATCACCATCATGTAATAATTCTCTATTAGCCATTTGCTTTCTACCCATTTTACTTAGTGGTATAATTTTTTTGGGTAATAAGATGTGCTCACCTTTTAATATCTAACTAAGCAAGTTAAATGAGAAATTTCGTTGGATAGTCACCATGCCAGAAATTTAAGTATTTATGGTGAGGTCGGGATAATTTAAAAACTTAAAAAATACATGTTGATGCCACCAAAAAAAAATTACGTCGGTACCCAAAGACACATATCAAACACAACAGTACGTTGAAAGACTAGATGAATATTTTAGTGTGGGGTAGGATATAGTTACAATAAGGAAAATGAAGGGAGTCATTTGAACAATATGTTTGAAGAGAAGTGCACAAAAAAATGTGGGGAAGCACATAGAAAAGGGGAAAAAATGTGGGAAAGAAGGCACATTAACCAATTAAAAGAGTTAAATATGAAAATACATGTGTCATGCCAATGCACAAGGAACAAGGTAATGCCAATTAGCTATCTTAATGGATAAAAATTATGTTAATTGAGATGACAAACATTAATACTAAAACAATCTAGGGCTCAACCTAGATTTATTTTTATTAGAGTTGAGTGGCAAGGGAAGTTACTTGACTAGGAAAGGATAAGTTTGTGAAAGATTGAGGCATGTTAAAAATTGGCCACTTGTTAGGAATTTAAAAATTTTAATCATGAATTGGACATGCTACTATATACATAGGCATAAATAGGTGGCAATATGGACAACTGTCAACCTATCAATCAGATCAATTAGTCACTCTATTTACAACTATAAATATGAATGAGATGGATGGCATATGACATAACTTACTGAATTCTAATTGAAAGTAAAATATATCATTAAGACCTAAGATTATTTTCCACTAGAGAGATATCATATAAACACAAGAGAGAAAGGAGGAAGGATAAATTCAAGACAATATGGTCAAATTTATAGATGTTAGACAGAAGGAACCAAAGCCAAGGATTTGAAATCACTGTACTACATTATGGACATGTCCTAATTGATTTTAATAAGGTTAGGGAATGGAAGATCCCATTTTATTAGGATTCCACAATAAAACTAGAGACTTATAGGTAGCATTAGGAGAAATAAGGATCCCATTGGCTAAAGGAAAGATCTAAGTGAAATATGACTCAATATGGAGTCATAAGCCTCCATCAAATGTGGATGGGTAGATACTAGATAGTTCTATAGAAGACATGATTAATTCAATAAGATCCCATGCATGAACACTCCCTGAATCAAACCAAAAATTAGTGGGAGGTTAGTAATTACATATCGCCACCAGTATAAATTGGGAGTGCCATAATCCCAACTAATGCATGATAGAGTAGAACCCCCAAAATTATATGATACATTGAATAAATAATATGGTGGCAAGGTAGAGAATGAGGATGGTAGAAGTCCCCACTACCATTCTAGTTGGTTTCTCGCTAGGCCTATTTGTGGTATAAAGGAAATTACAACTAGGTATGGTAAGATCAAAGAGTTTGGGACTTATAACTAATGCTTCTTAGTTGCATCCATTGGTTGAATCCCCTCACTAGTAGTAGTAATTAAATGAATGACACTCACTCATCTAGACCCAAAGAGCTCATATCTATGAGGCATAAATAATTTGTTATGTGATGAAGGCTAGACCACTAGTTCCTAGAAATAAAAGAGGATAAGGTGAGGAAAGGGGACTTAAATACCCAGGGGAAGATGGCAGAAAAATTCATCAAGCCATCAAGGTAATAAAAATTTAGCACATTATAGCATCTTGGGACTATATTAGAGGAAATGCATGGGCTAATTACTCATCTAGAATGCCAAGGACATGGCATAACCTACACACCTTGAATAATTTCCATCTCTAAGAGATAAGGGATTGAGCCATGCACCTATCTCAAGGTATATCAACCTAAAAAAAGGACCAACAAGATATCTATAATAGTGATTCCTTAGATTAGGTTCAAGGTTAGTTCAAGAATGCATGTATAAATGTCACCAAAAAATTCTTGAGGGGATTTGCAAATAAAATTCTTACAGAACTATGTAACTCTAGACAAAGAAGTTTCTTATAGTAAAGCTTTAAGGGAAACTAAGTTTCTCAAGAAAATTAAGTAGAATAATAACCTATTATCTAGGGATGGACAATTGGATTAGTATGGGGTGATTTTGGCCCCCAAAATATACTAAGTAAATTACAATCTTGTGTTTACATCATTTAAGTGGAGTTTAGTTACACTATCTAGTAGGCATGTGAAACCCAAACCACATATCTAGTTTTTACACCTAAAATGTAATTATCATAAAACTAGACATTACCTATCACAACCATCCTGATGCATGCTACATGATAAAGTGGTATGACCTATGGAAAAGCAACACATAGACCCAAGAACCATAAAGGAGATTATATGAGAAAGAAATAGGTGTATTAGCTAGCCATGGATCTTAGAATTAATTTATTTTTGTATAATGTATGGAATGGTAGTTCACCTCAGGCCAAGCTTGCATTTCAAATATGAAAATGGGTGATAATTTTGAATAATGGTAGATCTTAGGTGGGAAAAGAATTATAAAATAAGTAATTAATTTGTGAATAAAATAAGAGGAAGCTAGGGAAAAGGAGGAGAGGAGTGGAAAATAAATAAGGATAAAGAAAAATAAGAATGGTAAAATTAATGAGTCAACTAATGAAATAGTGTAGAAGACTGCCAAAGACTGCTAGTAGAATAATAGAGGGGCCTAGCATGAGAAAGAGGATAACAACATAAGAGAAGAGAAACAATGCAAGATAGCTAAGGAACAAGTATATTATGGTATTAGGCACTTGATCCATAATTGTAAATATTAGGACCCCTTTCCTTTTTTAAACTCCACTGTAGTAGAAAATATTATTTAATAAAGTTTCTCTTATAAGCATTCTTTCTTATAAAAGGTGGATAAATTTTTAATAGGATAGGTTTGAGTTAATATTCATGGCTTGATTCTAACACACCTCCCTCCACTTCTCTCTTAATATTATTTCTCCCTAGTTTACTAATAGCTTCATGATGTTATCCCTTAAGCACACTTAGACACCCCTTCCAAGTACTAGATCAATCATTGAGACATGTAACTAAACCCAACCCAACCTAGATCATCTCTCTCCTCATGATTCAAGTGAATATCCAAGGCTAATATTTTGTGTGAGATGCTAGTGTAGAGAGACTAAAAGGGTAAGTTGGTATTGGTGGCTAAAACCCCTTCCAAGTAGATATACTAGTCAGCCAATAATCTATATCTATCAATTCATGGCATTTTAGATACCTCAGTGGCCAATATGTTTAATTTTTTGGTCAAATAATCCTAATGGTTTTAAACTTGAACACTTATGAAAAAAAATTAGATTATTTTTCTTAGAAGAGTCAACTCATTCAAATTTGATATAAAATTTTGAGCTGATTAATACTTTCCATTTATTAATTATATTTCATTACGTATAAATGATGTCAAGTAGTGACTATGCAATTGGGATAAAAATTAAAAAAATTGATTGCAATCTAGACTATCCTAAAATTAATCTACCAAGGGTTATACAAAAATCAAAATAAAAAGGGTAGGGAAAAAGAAAATATGAAATTGTTTTTTATAGGAGACATATCCAATTTTGTTGAGTAGATAAGTCCCTTGAGAAAACCAATCTTGACATGGCTATCATAACACAACTAAAAACAAAGATAGTGCAAGAGTCTAGGGATAAAGTTAACTACGCAAAAATAAGGAAACAAAACCATTATATACACATAAAATAAATATATATCAATTCAAAAATCTTTAAAATAGAAAATAAATCATTAAACATTTATTGAGATTCATCATATACTTAGGTGAATTACATAAATATATATTGAATCAGCCTTGACTCATGCAAAGCTAACTAAGAAATCAGGTAAATAGATAAGGGAAAGGGGAAAATCCACTTAATATTTTGTATATCTACCTTTATTATATCATTAACCAAACATCCATCCCTTATTTTAATTGAATATTTTGTCTTAAATAGATTATTTTAGTTTATGGTAATTACCTAGCTAATCGCTAAGATGCATAGAGGGTTTTTTAATAATTATGGGAATAAGTCAATAAATCAAAAATTGAATTATGCATCATTATATTTTAGAAATTATATTCTTATTTAGATATAAAATTAGAATCAAATTAAAAATATATAATATAACCTATCCAACAGAGTAAAGTCTATGAAAGAAGCAATCTCTTGAAGGAAAGATCTATGATCTAAATAACTTCTTATCAATTTCTATTTGTTGTCAATCAATTAATACCACAATATTGAAAAAAAGAAAGAATATGAATGAAATAAACCAAGTGACAAATACAAGAAATGAAAATGAAATCTGAACAAGGAAATGGAAACTAAAACTATCATACTCGATTAATAACTAACACTTAAGCTAAGAAAGTAATCTATTTCTAACACTAATTAACAAACTTATTAATTAATGTAAACTTAACTAATAAATTTATTATTGAACCTAAACTAAAGTAAAAGAATAGAAAATAAATAAATAATGAAACTAATTAAGTACTTTCAAATACTTTTAAATAAATAAAACTATGATCAAATAGTAAACAAACAAAAAATAAGATAATAAATAACTATAAAGAGAGAAACAAAGAAAGATAAAAAATGTGTAAATAAATAAATAATAAAAACTAAATATAAATAGCATCTAATATAAAACATAAAGTAAGTAAAGAAATAGAAAATAACTTATATTGTGAAATAAATTATCTAATTAAGAAATAGAAAATTACCTAAGAATATAATTAAATTTAAAAATAATGGATACAAGAAAAAATAATTAACTCTAAACATAAATAAAATAACTAATTTAATAAATATAATATAACTAATAATAAAATTAAAGAAATAACAAATATAAGATCAAATAATCTAACTAAAATAAAATAAAATGTGTGAGACTTAGAATAAGAATCGACTTCAAGTAGATAAAAATGATTTTATTAACAAAATATGAATTATTCTGATTACAAAATCATCTCTAGATGAAAATTAAAGCACAATTAATAGATCAACAATTTGTCACAAAATTTTAGGTATTCATCATTTTTTAGGTTAAGTATAGAAATTTCTTTGCATGTGACTGCATATTTGAAATAATCAAATGATATAAATGCCTAATAATCTTTAGATAATTAGTTATGAATAAATAAATAAACTTGGATATACCTATGTTACTAATCTAAATTATTTCACTATCAGATAATTCATTGTTTGATCTATTTACAATTGATTATTTAACTTTGGACATGCTTGCATAAAAGAAGGAAAGATGGAAAACTTTTAAACTTAGAAGAGCTCTTGATATCTATGTGTTTCTCCTTTTTATTAGTTTCTTCAGTCTCTTTATAAATTATTTATTCCTTGAGATGATTATAAATCAATTTAAACTTAATTTTACTTAGTTTTAGGTAAAGTTAATTGACTTTAAAGTTAATTAGTTACTTTAAAAAATTATAAAGTTATAACCTAACTTTATAATTTTACTTCAATAAAGTCCAAGAAATTAAATAATAAAGTAAACCAAATTATAAATTATAATGGGTGGGGGCCCTTTACATGCTTAACCATTGATTCAAAAAACCATTAACCTAAGCATATACTAAATAATCAATAAATGTTAACAATTAAAATAACTTAAAACTCTTTAACATTAATAATCCATAAATAACATTTGTTCATTAATGATCAAAACTAAGTAAACTACAATATACTAATTTTATATTCTAATAATAAAACTATAGATACCTATGCAAAATAAACTATATAACCACAAAAAATCAACTATCTACAAACTCAAAAAATAAAGTAACACATCACTAATTTACTAATGTATCAATATAAAATAAAAAAATTATCAAATTAGTACCAATTCACTTAGAATCACTATCAAAATTCAAATCAATCAATGGATCACCCTTATTTGTTTGATACTTATTATTAAGTTGTTTGGCATGGCTCCCCAACTCTAGGTGAAGGTTAATTATAAAAAGATATCGTCTCCACCTCTCCTAAAAGGAAATCTTAAATATTTCCAAAAGATATATGTTGGCCCCTAAAATAGGCTATGTATCGGATAAGCATGCACTTTCATGCTTCAAGTAGAATTCAATGCCACTAGTCAATAGGTGCATAAAATTATAAACCAAATATCCAATGCATACCTCAAATGGAATTTCCTACAAATTATATGTCTATTATCAACACCATGGCAATGCATGCCAAATGAAAAAGTGGTAAGGCCTAGGGAAAAGTATCCACATGGACCTAAGAACCATAGGGGAGATTGCATGGGAAAAAGATAGGTTGATTGGTTGGATATGAATCTTGACATGGATTTATTATGGTATGTAAATAGATAGTGTAGTAGTTGACCTTAGGTAAATGTGACATTTCAAAGATGAAAATGGGTGACAATTTTGAATACTAGCAGATCCTAGGTGGGAAAAGAGTTATAATAGTAAAAATTAAGATAAGAAGAGAAGAAGAGGAAGTTGGGGAAAAAGAGAAGAGAGGAGATAAAAATAAATAAAGATAAATAAGAATATAAATGGTAAAATTAACTAGTCAGTAGTAAAAATAGTAGAGAATAGTGCCAGAGACTGCCAACAGAAGAATAGAGGGGCATGTAGATGATATTTATGGATTATATAGCACCTCAGTCTTGTACACTTGGTAAACTTAGACATTGGTTATTTCTATTATTTTTTAAACTTTCCCACTTTAAAAATTCCCACGTTTACTCTATCTTGTGCCCCTTATCCTATCTCTTGGTCTGACCAATCTCATGTTGATGACCCATACCTTCTATGTTACCCAAAATTCTTAAACCCTGATTATCTTCTACCTCTACAATTTTTGAGTTTGTACCTATTTTTATGTTCCTTTAACAATATCATCTAGGATAGACACCTGTGTTGATGTAGGTGTCTTACTCTAACAAAAGTGTCAGGTGCCCTAAAGTCATATAATTTTCAAATGAAATGTATCCTAATGGCTAGCCTAAGTGCTTTAATGTAATTTATTTCTCCAAAAATATTGATATAAATACAAGATCAACCCTCACACATTTATCACCAAGCATACACCCAAAAAGACCTATATAAACTTATCAAATCCTTTAGTCAAGTACTTTATAAATTAAAACTTCCCTATTTTCTCATGCTTTTATATCAGTCATAGGGACATCACATACATAGGTCTAAACTATTAAAGGATCAATCCAATGACTATATTTTTTAAGTTACAAACTAGGTCACTATTGTAATAAATTGTCACATATTACATGATTTACACACAAGCCAACATGTAGGGAAGAGTTTTATTAATTTGATGACCTCTTTAAAGTATGGTATATGTATACAAAACTCATTGATAGAGGGGTATTTGGAGTCATATCGACACCATGTGCCCATTAACCTATTTTTTTCCAAGGTCACTATGAAGATGAAAAACTAGGGTTTTGAAATTTCATAAGTAATAGTCCATGACCTAGATCTAAATGAACTAGAGTGAAGGCAAAGACAAACCCAAAAATATCAAGGGGGTAACATCCTTTTCTATTAGGTATTATGTACAAGACACTTGTGTCTTAGTAATAAATGCTCAATACTACATGATAATATGAATACGATATATCCTATAGTTCAATTAATTAACTTTATAAAAATAAGCTACAAAACATGAGACAATAAGGAACACATTACACAAGAGATTACATGGAAAACCCTTGCAAACAAGTAGGGAGAAAAACCATGGTAAAAAAGGAAGCTTCCCAACTTAATATTAATCACAATAAATTTCTTCTATAATATATCCTCTAATAAATCCTTTAGTGCTAACAACCAATCACTCAATGCTTACACTTGAAGCATTTAGGTTTTGAACCAAACATAATAATGCCTCTAGGATCCAACCTCCAAGCATGCAAGCACAAGCTTGCATGGATCCACTAATTAGATGAATTACAAATAGAGATCATGCATATTAATATCATTTACAACATAAAAGAGAGAGGGGAGAGAAAATGAAATAGTGACACCAAAAAATGTGCCACACTTAAGTGTCATGTGATCTCCATAATGGTTGTGTTGTCTTCATGTGAAAAATTCTTCAAAGAATCTTCACTTTAGATAGGAACATGTTCCACCTCTACATGGCTCCAAAACCTATGCCCCACTCACATAGGTGAGGCTAATCACTAATAGTTATATTCTTGTCTTATTTATCCATGTGACCCAATGACTCTAAAAGGTTTTTCAATCACCTTTGGACAATCTCCACACATGAAAATATTTGACACGTCTATAAATGTGTCCTACACTAACCCTTTTATATTTTTTACCATGTTACAACTTACATGTGACTATCAAGGACAAACCCATGTGCCTTGGTGGAGTGTTACATCCCAATCCCATCACATCAATCTGATCACACTAAAGGACCCTCTACGGGGCCCTTCTACATCACCAAACAATAACATAACTAACCATCCACATCACCATCATGACACATCACCATGATTAGTGACTATGAATAGTGACTTCACACCTAACATACTCCCACTTGAATTCAATATACATTGGATTTTACCACACCTAAGTATTCTACAACAAGTTATCCATCTATGTCCACTACTACCCTAATACAAACCTAGTAGAAGTTTTATTTCACTACTAATACTTCTCTATCCTAATTGACTTTGTCAACATCTACTCCTCTATATTAGATTGCATCACCTAAAGTGACTCTCACATCTCCACAACATAGATCAATCCTCCTCTCAGGATTATACCATGAACTATTCAAAAATCCCACTACTTAGAAGTATTTGGTTTAGTGTTCACCATGGCATCATGAGGCTTATTACTCCTAATGAATATAATACATAAGACACAACATTTAATATCCTCTATTATATGATTCTCTTAAGAATATAACTCAATAATTTAAGAAGTGGGTCACTTCCTTGCTTTCCTATCCTTACGCATTTCCATCCTTGGTTTTCTCATCATACCACCTTCATCACATCCTTATCACTTGAGCCATCATAATAGTGATCATGTTGGGTCTTGCATCCAACATGTCATCAATACATAGTAGTAACATCTACTAAACACTTTGGCTCTCCATGAAGGTACTAAATATCTTGTACTACATGTGTAGTACCTACACCAACCCATATAATGACTTTTTTAACATGCAAACTAGAAAAACCTTTACCCCATCCTTTATATTTATCTCCCTAAGAGAGACCACCATGTATGAATCATGTTTCTCTAACTCATTGAATAATAATTGCATTTATAACTCTTGATAGTAGTGAGGAGAGAAGATCTCATAGAAGTCAAAACTAGACTTCTCTACATATCTTTTAAAGCTATAAACATGGCACAAGTTCACTAAACCAATCACATCTCTTAGGAAGTAATTGTGCTACTCGGTGCATCACTAAACCTACCAAGTTTTAAATCATGCATCCAAAATGTACCCTTATCTACTAAATGTTTCCAAAATACTAATTCATGTGCATACAGTGTTACTCCATGCATTGGTATACTTGGTCAACACCAAAATCATATGCATAACACTCTAGCACCTTGAGTTATATGGTTAAGACTGGCCTTCTCTTTCTAGGATTACCAAGTCTCAATTATTCTTTTACATGTAGCATTCAACTACCAATCATTCCAAACATGACACACTTGAAGCAATTATGGATCCAGGGAAGTTATCATGCTATTAAGTGCACTAATGCAGCTACCAAGTTTTTGAGCCTCAAGAATGCATCTAAAATTCATCACTACTCTATTTCATGTCTAAACACATGGCCTTCTCTTTTTGGGAACACTAGGTCTCACTTGTTCATCTTGTTAGGAATGGTAAAGGCATTCCAAAACAAGATTCTAAAATGTTAATAATAGAAACATCACATAAAGAAGCTATAAACAAATGAGATGCAAAGCAAATCAAGTCAAATGTTATTTAGTAATGAGATGCTAGTATAATAAGAATCCCTTACATAAGTAGGTAATACAAAAAAAATAACTAGCATAACTAAGTAATGTGGAATAAATCCTCACATAGGAAAAACTAGTAAAATGATGAAATACATATCTATAAATAGAAAAAATGAGAAATACTTACTCTACTACCTCCTCTTAAGTGAATCTAGGGGATAATAATAGATAAAAAAATATATAGTGGCATATCCATAATATGAGTCCCAAAAACTAAGAATGATAAGGTAATCATGTATAATATGTATCCATGATATGAAGAAGGAATGTGTCCTCACAAACACCCCCCAAGGATAACCTCAAAAACCACAAGCATACCACACAACTCAAAGAAATAAAGTGATGCAAAAGGCTTTGTGAAGATGTCTACAACCTATTGCTAAGTCAGAATGTAATCTAAGGTAAGAACTTCATCCTAAATGTGTTAACAAATTAAGTGCATATGTACCTTAATGTGCTTAATATGTTGGTGCCCAACTAGGTTATAAGATATGTGAATGGAATCACACCAAAGTATAGTAGGTGAATCATGCATGAAGCCAAACTCTATCAATAATTGACAAATCCAAAGAATTTTTTAAATCACTATAACTTTTGCCCTATACTCAACCTTTATAGATATAAGTGCAATATCCTATTACTTCTTACACAACTAAGTAATAGGTGAATAACTAAGACAAAATATGTATCTTGAAGTGCAATTATTTTCATCAAGATAACCTAACCAATCTAAATCATTGTACCTAACCAATTGAGTATAACCTCTGGTGTAGTGTAATATAAAATGATTAGTTCCTCACAGATATCATAAAATCCTCTTGGTGACCTGCCAATGACTATCATGAGGGGCACGTACAAACCTATATATAACCCCAAATTTAAAATAAATGTTAAGGTGAGTATTGGTCTAAATACATAAGACTCCCAACCATTTGCCTATACAATGTACAATCATAAAGTAGAGTAGTAAAAGTGGTAGTGAGAGTCACTCTAAACTAAAAAAGAAGACTTGGTTGTAATCAACCATGCCAAATTACTGAAGAAGATCAAGGGTTTACTTTTTTTATTCAATCCATCTTCTCATAATAAGCTTGAGGGATCTATTTGAGACCATAAAGAGACCTCCTAAGCTAAAAAACAAGATAAGAATCATCGGCAAACCCAATAATATGCTCTATATATATTTATTCATGCAAGTATCCATATAATAAATCACTCTTAATGTCCATTTGATACATTGATAAACCCTATAATGCAGTAAGAGAAAGTATAAGGTGAACAAAAACCATGTTGGCAATGGGCACAAAAGTCTTAGAGTAATCAATACCTTCAATCTTTGATAACACCTTTGCAATAAGATACACCTTATATTTATAAATGGACCCATCAGTTGTATACTTGGTGTAATAAATCCACTTAAACTTAACCAACTTTCTCCCCTTAGGAAGAGTGACCAAATCCCAATAGTGATTCTTAATCAATGAAGAATATTTGTCTATCATCACATCATCCCACTCCTATATCCCATGAGCCTATGAAAACTAATATGGATCCCCTAAGAACTCTTGACACAAAAGTCTAATACCTATAGAATGGCATAATGATGTCAAGTGGGTGGAAGATCTTGTATGAAAGGTGTTGCCTCAAAAATTGTAGTACAATCCCACTTAGGCATAGTGGTGAAATTAGTGTGAATAAAATCCTCAACCTCTATAAACTCCTTAGGATTATCCTAAACTAGATCTTCAAAAAATTAATCCTCAAGAGGAGGTGATGAATCATCAAAAGAAGAAGGCATGAATGTAGATGAAAATTACTAAGATGTGAATTGATCATCAAATTATACATGTTCA
This sequence comes from Torreya grandis, assembly GCA_037957365.1. Taxonomy (NCBI): domain Eukaryota; kingdom Viridiplantae; phylum Streptophyta; class Pinopsida; order Cupressales; family Taxaceae; genus Torreya; species Torreya grandis. The sequence goes on from JARHVA010000078.1 coordinate 6,282,461, forward strand.
AAAATGAACATCATGAGTATCAGGATCTAAAATTCAATAAGCTCTCATGTCCTCATAATTCTTTAGAAAAATAAAAGGTTTGATCTTCTTATTTAATGCTTTCCTTTTATTATATGTTAAAAATTCCTAAACAAGGCTCCCAAAGACTCAAAAAAATGAGACATAAGGCTTGGTTCTAAACCAAGCCTCTTCTAGAGTTATATGCTTAAGTGTTATGTTTGTTGTATGATTTTGAATGTAGTTTATACAATTAATTGCCTATGCCCAATAGATATGAGGTAAATCCTATGAATGCATCATGCAGTTATCCATATCCTTCAAAGTTTGCTTCTTATTTTATATTAAGCCATTCTATTGTGGATTATGTGTAATAGAATACTGGTGAACAATACCATGAGCTGTCAAAAAAATAGATAACTCTTGACTAAAGTTCTCCCCCATTATCTATATGAATATTTTTGATTCAATAAGAAGACTATTTCTCAACCAAAGCCTTAAATACTTTGAAGTGAGAAAAGGCAAAACTCTTTTACTTAAGGATATAAACCCAAGTACACATCAATAAAGTATCAATGAAAGTAAGTGCATACTTAGCTTCATTAAGAGGAATAGGAAAGACCATCAAATCACTATGTATAAACTCAAGTGGTGAAGAAGCTCTTGTGGACACACCCTTAGAAAATGAAACTTGGTGTTGTTTCCCTAATGCACAACCAAGGTAAACTCCATCAAGACATTAAAATATAGGAAGACCCTTTACCATAATATGAGTGCTCAACTCCTTCAAATATCAATAATTGAGGTATCCAAATCTCTCTCAAAACATCCTACTCTTAGAATATGCATGAAAAACCAAACATGCTCCTAGAGGATGAGTATCATCAAAACCCTCAAAATAATAGATTCAAGAACTATGATCAACAACATCATGTGCAATAAGTGTGTGTGGCTCTAAAAAAGATCAGATTTTAATACCCTATGGTTTGAAACACTATCTTACCCTGACCAGAATTCTAATAAATTGAAAGTAGATTGGTGGTAATGTCTAGAACATACAATGCATCAGTAATGTGGCCACCATATAGTTTTATGTAACCCTTCCCATTAACATAAATAAAGGAATAATCTTCAACCTCAATGTTGGAAGTAGAACTTAAAACAAGAGATATAAATGACTCTTTAGAAGTCATGTGGTGTGAAGCACCAAAATATAGAACACAACTATTTGAAATAGGTGACCATGATATCCTGGTAATATTAAGTGTTTCCCATACTCATGATATGGATAAGGAGTGGAGATAGAAATCTTATATTTCATAATGGCATCCTCTAGGTCTTGCATTCTCTTAATATTGTTAAGCATGAAATATATATTTTACTTAATTTATTTCCTTTTGCTTTAATCACTTAATCATACATTCAAGATATGTAATAAAACTAAAAGCAATAACATGCACCACATAAGAGAGAGACACCAAATTTTACATGGAAACCCAAAGTGGGAAAACCCATGGAGAATAATCTCAAGTATATAAATGAACACCAACTCAAGTTACAAAGTTTGCAAGCACCAACTTGCAAGAGCACCAACCCCTCTTTTGTTGAGCACCAACATAGCAATGATTCATGATCACCCACCCATAGGAGCACCAACCCATCTTATGTATAAAACACCAACTATTTCTCAATGTTGCTTTCTCAACAAATGATAACACACTACTATATCTCCTCTTTTCTCTGCTTTTCTCTGCTCTTATTAGCTAGATAAAATCATTCACTTACATATTTATAAATGTCTTCCCAAGCCTCCTTTTATAGCTTTCCAAATGACCTTTGTCATTCACCCTTGCATGACCCTTTGGATTCTTTCCTTGTCTTTACCTGGTGACTCTTTGAATTCCTCAAGGTGACCCTTCATGGTAAAATGCATCCTTTCTCTCTTTTTTCTTTAATGATGACTCTTTGTATTCCTCAAGGTGACCTTTCATGGAGAAATGTGTCCTTTTCCTCTTTTGTCTTTAGTGATGACTCTTCGACTTCCTCATGGGCCCTCTTTTGTCTTTATGCAATGAAAAATATATTCTTTAATATTTAATTAATATTAACACACTTTTCGCCAAGATATAAACATTAAAAACAAATTTAGACATTAAATGCTAATTTGACATCAATGAAAATATTTCCAACAATCTTCCCCTTTGTCTTTGATGGTACCCTAAAATTGTCACCAATTTTGAAAACTTGTACTACACATGCCAACCTAAAACTAAGACCTATAAACTAAACCAACTAAAAATATATAGTAACTCCCCATTATTATAGCATCCTATTTCTTGAACCTTTTCCTATACCTATTCTTTGTATCTATTTTTACACCTGTTCCCTGTACCTATTCTTATACCTATTTCTTGTAGCTTACACTTATCTCCCCCTCAACTAATATATAAATTAATTTGTCAAATCACCTTCTTTTCATGCAACATAGCGAAGACCCAACAACATCCACCATTCTTCAATATTTATTAAAAATGTCTCCTTGAAGCCTAGAAGAGATAACCCACAAAAAAGGTCATAAAACATAATCTCAAGAGATTCACACATCTCTAATGTTAATTCCTTGATCTTCTTGTGTCTTTCTCTTAGAATCCATTTAAGCATGTCTAACTTCTTTGACTCACTAACCTCAACATTCATGATGTTGTTTATCTTCTCAACTCTTGTAACTATCTTATATTGACTAGGCTCATACTCAAATGTAACAAGAGATTCTTCACAGTCCTTCCTATTTGATTCTTTATCCACTATAGTAAGTAATCTATTCTCACTCTTAAACTTAACCTGATCAACCTTTACTATCTTAGGTCTCCAAACCTAAATTTGACTCTTCTCACATCTTTTAGGGGCTTTGTATCCTTTAACATACTTTGAAGATCTCTTTACTCTATTTGGACATAATTTAGCAATATGGCCAAACTTATGACAACAAAATCAAACAACATTTCTCATATCTTTTTCTTTAATGTGACTAAGATATCCCTTTGAGTGATTTCTTCTCATCATACAATCTCTTAACCTATGACCAAAATGATGACAAATAAAATATTGACCATGAAAAAAATTTGAAAACCTAAAAGCATTGGGCTACCTAATTGGCTTCTTCAATTTGCCTTTAAAATTTGCATCCTTATTACCTTGGACTAATATTTTATGATCTTTTTCAACCTTGATTATGAGCTTCTCATGATTATCCTTTAAATAACCTAACTCAACCTTCAACTGATTACACTCTTCTTCTCTTGATTTCAAACTTAAATTTGCAACCTCTAGCTAATTCTTAAGATCTTGAATAAACATCTTAATTTCTTTTGCTTCTATATCCAACTTAGAAACCATGATACAAACCTATTCTTTAAGATCCTCAAACAAAAATTTCAATTCTTGATTCTCTTTCTTTAGTTTCTTGGCCATCTTGTGCTTTCCCTGATCTACCTTCAAGTTGTTAAACTCTTTCTGAAGGAATCTACTTTGAAACCAATTGTTAAGCATGAAATATATATTTTACTTAATTTAATTCCTTTTTATTTAACCACTTAATCATACATTAAAGATATGTAAGAAAACTAGAATCAATAACATGAACCACATGAGAGAGAGAGAGAGAGAGAGCAGATTTTATGTGGAAACCTAAAGTGAGAAAAACCATGGAGAACAATCTCAAGTATATAAATGAGGACCAACTCAAGTTACAAACTTCACCAGCACCAAATTTCAAGATCACCAACCCCTCTTTTTCTAAGCACTAACACAGTAATGATTCATGAGCACCCACCCACAGGAGCACCAACCCCTTGTGTATAAACATTAATTACTTCTCAATGTTACTTAGCCAGACCATCACTACACATCATGTAGATTTGTATGAACTAGTATGTTTGTTCATTCATTTCAAGTAAACAAAAAATCAATATTCTTGGATTATTTTCAATGATGTCATAGTTCTATCATAGAGGTGTCCTGATGAGTGGATTAAGTTTTTTGATAGTCTATGTGATAATGACAAAGTGTGAAATGTGCTTGTCCTAGTGTACTTAAAAGAGGCTTGGTTGATATGTAGTTTTGGATTGATTAAATACGTTAAATATAAGTATGATGTTTGGATAATGTGAATAGGTATTTAAGATGTTATCTATGCTTTAAGATCTTGTGTGCATTAGTGGAATTTATCTAGTAGTCCATAGCTTTCATCTAGATAGTTTGGGTCTAATGGCAAAAAATTTGAGTAGGTAGTTTGATGACATCACCATTGCCATGTGGGAATGAGTCAAGGGGAGTTAGTCATATGGTTATGATCACATTAGTCCTTATTTTTTATACATCATATTTGATTTCATGCATTGAAGTGTGGTCAAAGATATAAGGGTACAAATTTGGCTTCTCAATCAGAATTCATTATTTTTCCATACTTAGCCAAATTTACAATGTGACTAGAAAGAGCTGAGTAAGTAGTTTGATGATGGAATATCTCACACATGTGGACATTTTAGGATAAGGTGATTATATGGGTTTGTTAAATTTTTATCCTAGTTTATTTTCACTAAATTTTAGATCGTGTGATATAGTGCATCAGACAATATGCTTATAGAAAGTTAGGCTCCTAGGTAGTTTGACTGTGTTTACCCATAGCTAATTTTACAATGTGGCAAGAAGAGTTGAGTGAGAATTTTGATGGTCTTATATATTTTACATGTGAATTTGTTAAAAGAAACTAGTCATATGGGTTTATTAAATTTTAAGCACAAATGATTTGTGTTGAATTTGAGATCATGTGTTAAAACATGTCATAAGTTGTGCAGGAGCAAAGTTGGTCTCCCAAACAAATATTGACATAGTTGGCTCTATGACTAAAGATTTGAGAAGGAATTTTACTAGATTTATATCTCACATGTGTGATGGTTCTAGGAGATTTTTTAATATGGTTGGATTCTCCTATGATAGGAGATCATTTGGTCTAAATTTGAGATCATGCATCTAAGCATAGAAGAAGTTATCGAGGTTTAAAAATGGCTACTCAAGTAGATAATCAAGGTTCCCACACTTAGTCATTTTTGAAAGAGTTAAAGCTCGATCAAGATCAATGGTACATGTTGCTCCAAGAAGTAAAGAAGCATCAAGATGAAGATAGGTTCACAATGTTTAATGACTAAGTAAAGGTATAGGATAAGGATCTAATGGTGAGCGAGCATTCGTACAGATTGATCTAATAGTGAGCATTGATCATTAAAGACCTAGTTGATTTATAGAGATTGATGGAATGTGTTGTGTCAACATTTTAAGAGTGCATGAGATGAGGTCAAAATGGAAGATTTTTAAAAATTGGCTTTAGTGGTCTATACATTAAAGTTTAGACTATAATATTAGTTCGAGGTTGATCCAAATCTAAGAAGACACAAGATGAGAGCATTATGTTCGAAGATTAACTATGACCGTTTGTATTTGAATATTTTAATTTGTAAAGGAAAAACTAGTGTTTAGTTTTTGGGCTATAACTTTTGATCAAAGATGAATTTACTCATGAAATTAAAAAAGTGGTAGAGGACTCTAAGGTGCATCTAGAAATATGGATTTGAAGATTTGAAAGTGTGTGAAGACAAATATATTTCACTCCAATTTGGACAATGTATTCATGTTGGTTTTTTAAGTGACTCAAAAAGAATGTGTGAGTTCATTTTGATGTTGTTTCAATGTATCATGATGAATTTTTCATTTGGGAGTGTTGTAGAATCCATGAAGATGTTATGTGAGTATTTTGGAGGTGTGATCAATCTATCTTGAGTAAGAATAATGATTAATAAATTGATTATATGTTTGATAATGGTGTTCCTATGTATAAGGTCTCTATTTGAGTTTTTTGAGCATATGTAGAGGTGAGAAAATATGACTATGATCATTTTAAGATGTCTAAGGGGACAGAAGGAGTGGACCCATGTATTTGAAAATGGTCCTATGTTCTTTTTTTATCGATGAAGTGAAAAATGGGTGAATAGGTCTCCATGAGAACTATAAGACCTACAAGGGCCTTATTGAAAGGTGTAGTTTATTAAAGCTAACCCATAGATGTTATGGCATATTGGAAATATTGTCATTGATGTCTAAGGTCTATAATTATTAGTGATATAGGCCCCATTACATTTAATGGTGTTTTTAATATTCATATTTTGGATAATGTGTGTTAATATTTATTTAATATTAATGAATATATTTTTGGTTGCATATAAGTCAAAGGAGGGCCCATGGAGAAGTCAAAGAGTTATGGGGTAAAAGATGAAAGAGGAATGGGATGCATTTTCTCATGAAGAGTCATCTTGAGGAATTCCAAGATTCACCATATGAAGATAAAAGAGATATGGTGAATTTTTCCATGAAGGAACACTTTAAGGAATACAAAAAGTCACAAAGATAAAGACAAAATAAGAAAGGATGCTTTTGCTTATGAAGGGTCACCATATGACTTTTCAAAAGCAAGGATATGAAGGGTCATGCAAGTTTGGTGCCATTTTCCATGAGGATTGAAGGGTCACAAAGGGTGAATGCTAAAGGTAATTTGGAAAGCTATAAGTAAATTATTGAGAAGCCATTTGTAATATGCAAGAGAGTGCATGGTTTGTATTTGTTTTTAAAGAGATAAAAGTAGGAGATGTTGTAGAGTTCTATCATTTGTTGAGTAAGCAATGTTGAGAGATAGTTATGTTTTATACACAAGAGGGGTTGGTACTCCTATGGGTTGGTGCTCACAATTATTTGTAAGGGGTTGGTACTCATGTGGGTTGGTACTCATAAATAGTTGTTGTGTTGGTGCTTGGCAAAGCAGTTGGTGCTCTTGCAAGTTGGTGCTTGTATAATTTGTATTTTGAGTTAGTGTTCATTCATATACTTTAGATTGTTCTCCATGCTTTTTCTCACTTTGTGTTTCCATGTAAAAATATGGTCTCTCTCTCTCTCTCTCTCTCTCTCTCTCTCTCTCTCTCTCTCTCTCTCTCTCTCTCTCTCTCTCTCTCTCTCTCTCTCTCTCTCTCTCTCTCTCTCTCTCTCTCTCTCTCTCTCTCGTGTGGTGCAAATTATTATTTCAGTTTTATTGCATATCTTGAATGTATGATTGAGTGGTGAAAGAAAATAAATTAGATTAAGTAAAAGATATATAATATATGGATTCACCCCCCCCCCTCTTAGTATATTGCATGCCTAATAATTGGTATCAAATTGGGTTCCTTTTGAAAAAGTTTTATAGATTAAAGGAAGATTAGGAAAGCACGATGGTTGGATCACATGAAAGATTTTATAAAAATAAGGAAACTTTTTTTGATGGGATGAATTATGTTTTTTAGAGCATAAGGATGAAGACTTATTTGATGGACCTTGGATTTGACATATGACAAGTAGTGGTGGAGGAATATGAAGAGCTAGAGACATTTGTAACTACTCTAGTAGGAAAGAATGCAAGTGAAAATAATGATAAAGATTTAAATGCTATTTTATGTGGTTTATGTAAATCAAAATTTGTTAAAGTTATGCAATGTAAATCTGCTCATGAAACTTGGGAAAAACTTGAGAATATTTACAAGGGCAATGGAAAGTTTTATCAAGCTAAGCTTCAGACTTTTAGAAGATAGTTTAAGAGTTTAAATATGGAAGAATAAGAAAATATAGCAAGTTATCTCTTGTGGGTTGATCAAATAATCAATCAGATTCAAGGTCTTGGATAAAATTTATGAAAATCAACTATGGTTCAAAAGGTTTTGAGATCTCTACCATTGAGATATGATGCAAAATTTTTAGCAATTGAAGAGATGAAAAATTTATCCAAGCTAAAGATGGATGAGATTCATGATATTCTTACAGCATATGAGATGTGGACTAAAAAAGATAAACCTTCAAAGAGAGAAGCAGCTTTCAAGACATCAAAGAAAGAGAAGGCTAAAATTTAAGAATCAAGTGATAATTCTAGCGATGATGAAGATGATAATGGATCTCTATTCATTCGCAAGCCAAAAAAGGGCATAAGTAAATATCAAGGAAAAATTACCTTTTAAATGTTTTAATAGTGGAAAGATTAGACATTTTGTAGTTAAATGCCAAAATAAGGATAATGATGATAATGAAGAAAAAAAGTATACATAAAAGAAGAATTTAAAAGGTAAATTCAAGAATGGATTCAAGAAGAAGAGTTTGTATTCTAAAGATCTTAGCTCAACCGAGGATAGTGGAGTTAATGACTTAGAAGAAGAAGATATTCTATTCATGGCCAAAACATGAAGATGCCTCTACAAGTAAAAGTATAGATGGTCAAGAAGAAGAATAGGATGAATCTAAAGTGAATATGGAAGGAGAATTCATTTGTACCATAGAAGAGTTAAAAGCTCTTAAAAATAAGAATTAAATATTAAAGCTCTAGATTGAGAAAAATGAAAAGGAGTCAAAGGAAATAATTTAAGATCTACAAGCACACTTTGAAGAAGCCAAGAAGAATAAAGAAGAAGTTGAAAATAGTAAGTAAAAAATATGAAAGGTATGTTATTTAAATTGCTTCTTTAAAAGCAAATCTTGAGAAAACAAATAAATCAATCAACGATAGAGTAGCCAATGATTCAAAATTTGAGAATAGCACTAATATATTAAATAAGATATTAGAAAATCAAATATCAACATCAGATAACATAGGTATTGAATTTGAAAAAGAGAAAGAGGAGGTCACTACTTTTACAGACAAGGAAAAAGGAAAGAGCTATGCTGAAGCTCTTATAAAAGAAGAAATAAAAAGGGAAGAAGTTAAGAATACAGAAGACATCTTAAAAAAAGAAGGTTGGAGGAAACAGAGCTACAAAAGGAAATTAGGTCAGAGATACATAAATAGGTCCTATTTTTATGGTTATTATTTTTATTTTAATGGATATGGTCATAATAAATTAGAATTTCAAAAAAGAGCTAATAGTTTCAGAAATAAGGAGAAGAAAAGTCATGCAAAGTCAAGCAAAAGCCACAACTCTTTTGCTCCTCTAACAGGCTTTAATGAAAAGGCCATAATATGTTACAAGTGAAATAACTTTAGACACATATCTTGGTAATATATAAGTGTGTTCAAGTCATTCAAGATGGACCAGAGTTTCAAGGCTCCATTCATCAAGAAGAAAGTTCAAATAGATTCATGGCAAAAGAAATAACTTGAAAAATCTATGTTGGTGCAGAATGCTTTGCATGAAATAAATGAATAAAATCCATGGTTCATTGATAGTGGATGTTTAAGTCACATGATAGGAGACAAGATCAATTTCATAACCTTGAAGAAGATCAATGGTGGAATTGTGAAATTTGGAGACACTACTACTACCAAAATTGCTAGAAAAGGTACGCTAAGCTTGGATAATGGTATAATTAAAATAGAAAATGTTTTGTATGTATAAGGTATTTAGCATAATATTTTGAGTGTAAGTAAAATGTGTGATTAGGGTCACATACTAAATTTTTATGCAGAAGGTTGTGAAATTAGAAGAAAAGATTCAGATATGTTCATTGCAGATGCTCAGAGAATAGGCAATAATTTGTATATGCTATCAGACATCAAAGGTCAAATATGTTATTTGAGTTAGATTTAATAAAGTTGGATATGGCACAAGAGATTGGGGCACATAAATTTTGATAATATTATCAACATCAACAAGAAGTAAGTAGTCAGAAATCTTCCAAATATTACAAAGCCATCTGACACGCTTTGTGAACCTTGTCAACATGGGAAGCAGGCTAGAAGGTGGTTCAAAACAAAATAATACTCGACTACTCAGATGTTAAAATTTATTCACACTGATCTATGTGGACCTATTAGAAATCAAAGTACTCAAGGTGAGAAATATTTCATTTATGACTTGGGTAATGTTTTTAAAGAAAATTTGGAAGCTTTTAGACATTTCAAAGCATTCAAAACATTAGTTGAGAATGAAACTAGTTTGAAGATTAAGTGTTTAAAATCATATCAAGGAGGAGAATTCATTTTAGATCAATTTACTGAGTTTTGTGAAGACCATAGAATAAATAGACATTATTTAGCAGCTAAAACTCCATAATAAAATGGAGTAGTTGAAGGAAAAAATAGAACAGTTCAAGAGATGGTGAGGACAATGTTAAATGAATCCAAGATAGCAGATAAATATTGGAGAGAGGTAGTTTACTATAGTAGTGCATATTTAGAATAGAGCATTATTGAGATTCAATAGTGACAAGACTCTTTATGAGATATGGAAAGACAAACCAACAACAGTTGATTATTTTAGAGTTTTCAATAGCAGATGCTTCATAAAGAGAACTAATGAAAAACTTGGTAAGTTTGAATCTAGATAAGATGAAGGTATATTTCTTGGTTATTCTTTCAAAATTAAATCTTATAAATGTTATAAAAAAATAACCAAGAAATTTTTTGAAAGTGCAAATGTCAGGATAGAAGAAGATGGAACACAAAGAATTAGTGATCTAGTAGACATTCTTGAAATCATTGAAGAGGAAGGTTTTGAATAATCAGATGAATATGAGAAGGAGAAAAAGGGAACCAAAACTCTATCCAAATATGTTCAAAAAAATCATAATGAAAGTGACATCATCAGGGACATAAATGAAAGAATTCACACTAGAAGAATGATGGTAAGTAAATATGAGAAAGTTAATTTCACTTTATTATCCAAAAGTTAGCCTAAAACTTTTTCAAAAGATAGACATGATAAGCATTGGGTTAAGGCTATGGGTGAAGAGTTAAATCAGATAGAAAATAATGATACTTTGGAATTGGTGTATATACCAAAGTATCCCAATGTGATAGGAAAAAAATGGGTTTATATAAATAAGTTGAATGAAAAATGAGAAGTGATCAGAAATAAAGCAAGATTAGTACTTAAAGGATATGCTCAGATTGAAGGAATAGATTTTGAAGAAACTTTTACACTAGTGGCAAGGTTAGAGGCTATTAAAATGTTTCTTGCATATGTTGTGTTTAAAAATTTCCAACTATTTCAGATGGATGCCAAATCTACCTTCCTGAATGAGAATCTATAAGAAGTCTACATTGAGTAGCCTAAGGGATTTATTCTCTCAAATATTAATAGCTAGGTATGCAGATTGAAGAAAACATTGTATGGATTGAAATAAGATCCCAGAGCTTGGTATGCAAGACTTGATAAGTACTGTTGACCCAATTTTGCCCCTCAGGCAAAATCTCAGTCACCTCCTACACCTGCTTCGCAGGCCCAGTCATTTCAGGTTGCAAGGTCCACTTTCAGGTTTCGACAGTGCCGTTGCAGAGAATAGGTAGCAAAAGATAGAATCTCCGAACGTTCACACAAGGAGAGAAGAAGAGAAAAAATGGAGCGTTTCAACACTTAGGCAAAAAAGAGGGCAGACAAAATGTAGAGGGCGGCAAAATTGCCACCCACTACAAGGGAGGGTAAAATGAGCCCGCCTACAAAGAAAATACAGAGGGTGGCAAATTCGCCGCCCACAACACAAAGAAAAAGTGGACATCGGCCGATGTCGGCAATACTGCCATCGTCGGCACCTTACAGGAACCGACGTCGGCAAGACTGCTGCCGTCAGTAGATTATCGGCCGACGTCGGCAGGTATTCCTACATGAAGTTCATGCAAAGGGTGGCAAAATCACCGCCCACTACAAGGGTGGCAAAATTCACTTGCAGTGCACAAGAAAAAACCTGCCCAACCGCCGAAGGAGAAGACCAACACGCAAAATGAGGCAACAAGCATGGTCTTGGCAGACTTGTGATGTCATCAATAGTGTTTTTCACGCTTTTCAATGAGACTTCTCTTGGCTTTTCTGCTATAAATACAAGGACTTAGTCATTTTTCAATTATCTTCCCCACTTTTGTAAAGAGCACTGCTCTCCAAATTTTCCACCTGAATCAATAAAAGACAGTTTTTTACCTCTATTTGGATGGATCTTTCAGTGTATGCATTGAATGTTAATCTGTGTCCAGTCATTGTCTCTTGATGCTCTCACAGGTTCAACACCAGCAAACTTATGATCTATAAAGCACCATTGTCTACTGCTGCTAGGAGTAGAGTTCTGTTTCGGAGGTATAGAACAGGTGAGGTCACTTACAGTGTGTGTTTCTCAGCACCTTGGTGAGTCCCTATTTCTTGTGCTTTCCATAAGAACCTCCCTATCATCCCAGAGACCTGGTCTTTTTCTGCCAGATCTGAGTGTATGTATGTTTTTGTCTGATCCTGAGAGTGGATGTGGGAAGGTCACCTGTTTTTGGTGTATCACCTCTTTTAGAGTAGGGTGTTTGTTTTCATGCTTTTTCTCTCTCTCTCTCTCTCTTTTCATCCCCCCAGTATATACCTATATTTTGCATTACCTAAAACAAACAAGATACATCAGAGGGAACTAGCCTATATCTAGAGACTCCCCTCTCCTGCTTCGCCGTCCCACAGGCGAGAGAGGGGTTTCCATGTTGTGGGGAGAGGGCAGGAATCTGCTTTCCTGCCGTTGGGTGCACTTTCCAGTGTCAACAGTTTTGGCACGCCCGATGGGACTGTGTTTTTACCAGTCAGTTTTTAACGTAGTAAGGTTTCAGGACTGGTGTTGGTCCTATTACAACAAATCAATTTCTTCAGCATTTGGCGACTCCGAGTTAAATCCACTGGTTAAGCAGCCTGGTGCCACCAAAAATCATCTATTTCTTGTATGTATTCTTCTTTTGCAAAAAATCATGGATTTTGTTCTCCTTCATATTATATCGATCAGACTTCAAATATTTATGGAATCCCCTCAAGTGGCTCTCCTAGTTGCCCTGCAACTATAAGGGAGGTGGCGTTGGAATTTGAGAAGCAGACAAAAGAAATTGACAGATTGGAAGAGCAACACAAGTATCAGCTGGAGCTGATGTATAAAGAGGAGTGCTTGTCTAGGCAAACACAAATCTTGCAGTCCATGAAGGAGGAGGTAAGAAAATGGAGAAATCCATCTATTCAAGGCAACCAACCTTACGTACCCCCTCCTAACCTAAAGAAAACCCCCTCTTTTGCGCCAAACCCATTTTATCAAATTGCACTGGCTCACTCTAACTCATTAAACACTACTCCTCCCAATCCCGTGCGCCTAGCCTTCTAACACCAGAGGGCATCAGAACAACCTCCCAGGAAGATCAATCTTTTCAACTCCTTAGATCAGGAATCTTCCATTGAAAATAATACCACCAACCAGCACGTCCCTCTTCTAGAAGCTCCTCCAAGGGACCAACAGTGTTTTCCTTGCATTCCTCAGCCTCCCCAAGTTTTCCAGCATGATGTGCAAATTCCAAGTTGGAGGAAAGAATGCCGAGGACCAGCTCAGAGCTTTGAAGAGGATCATGTTGATGACCTCCAAGAAAGACTCTTCCAGGAAAACCTAGCCAGACAGATTGAAGACTTAGAGGCTAGGATGAAGCTTCTCCTTGAAGGGAGTTAATTTTTTTAGATCTTGCGGAAGAGCCTCAGGACCTCATGGAGAACAAAGTTGTTGCCTGTTCACAGGAGCAAGATTCAAATTCAAGGATCCTGAGCTGGGGGAAGACAGTGGAATCATGGGGCAGCAAAGAAGAAGAAGAAAAGCAAGGTTTTTCTCAAAACCTTGAAGAAGCTGAAGCTGTGCTTGCCTATGATGATGCTGGCAGCCTCTAGAAAAATATTTTTCAAGAAAATTTGAGTAGGAGAATTGCAGAGTTGGAGTCTAAAGAGAATTCCCTTAGCCAATGTGTGGTGGACGGTTCAGACCAAACAGCACATTCCATGCCTGAACACACCCCACTTACACGTTTCCAAGAGAGTCATCAGGGCATTCCTGATATTGATGAAGTGCTAATCAAGTGGAGGGAGGAGAATCATTTGATTCTAGCTCAAGGGTTGCCCCCTCTCCCACATGTTTTCTCTACTTCGTCCCTTCTCGAAGAAGAACCTGTTTTGCAAGAGGCAAGAGAGGGACAAGAGATCCGATCTGCAAATCTTTAGGAGGTTGTCGTGAGCAATAACGAAGAAGAAATCATCATTGATACTCTTTGTGAAGACCTTATCAGCAGTGGAGAAGATGTAGGCCTTGTGTATATGCAGATGTTCCAGCAATTCGAAGAGGAACAAATGCATGGTAAGCTCTCCTCCCCTCAGTTTGATGAACTTCCTTACTGTATTGATGAGGATGACTACATTGAAGAACTTGAGAAAGAGGAAGATCAGGAGAATATTTTTGAAAATCTAGAAAGCCTGATCAGCAAAGAGGAAAAGGAAAAGTTTGTCCTTTTGGAGGAATGCCTTGAAGAACCGAGCCTTAAACAAGAAATTGAAGTCTTGTGGATGAACAATCATTTTGTGAGCCCCTTTTAGACATCACCACAGTCAAATTTCTTCAAGAAGGCCACGAAGAAGCAGAGGACGAGTCTGACAGAGTTTTCAGCGAGGTAGAAGGAGACGAATCAGACCATGATACATTGCGGAAGAATTGTGCAGATCAGAAGGCTTACGGTGATGAACTGACAGCCATTGATTTCTGGGTGGAAAGCACCAATATCAGAGACCAGCATCCAATAGGCCTCCCAGAACAATCAGAGTACGTATATATTGGAGGCATGTTCGATTTTGATCCCCTCAATTTCCAGCCAACTCAGGTGATAGGCAAGAAGAGCAAGTCACCAACCCTCTTCTTCATCCAGCTACTTTCCTACCATGACAAGTCTCTTCACCAAGAAGGAGACTTAAGAAATTTTCATTTTGATCCAGGAGGGATGTGAGCATTCCTGGCTAGTTGTATATAATAGTTTGCTTTCAGTTGTTTCCCTATTTTCCCTAAGTGCAGTTTGCACAGGTAGTTGTTTTTAGCTTTGTGTGTTTCCCTTTGTTTGGGGGTAAATTCTGTGTATTTTGATTCTGGGATAATCAAAGCTATTGTGAACTCGCTTCAAATTCACCATCTGACTCCGCACCCAATGGATATGCAAGGCAACTGGGTTCTAGGCATAGAAGGCACGCTTCCCCTGTGAGTCGCCAATTTGTTGACCCGATTTTGCCCCTCAGGCAAAATCTCGGTCACCTCTTACACCTGCTTTGCAGGCCCAGTCATTTCAGGTTGCAAGGTCCACTTTCAAGTTTTGACAGCGCCGTTGCAGAGAATAGGCAGCGAAAGACAGAATCTCTGAATGTTCACGCAAGGAGAGAAGAAGAGAAAAAATAGAGCGTTTCAACACTTAGGCAAAAAAGAGGGCAGACAAAATGCAGAGGGTGGCAAAATCACCACCCACTACAAGGGCGGGTAAAATGAGCCCGCCTACAAAGAAAATGCAGAGGGCAGCAAATTCGCCACCCACAACACAAAGAAAAAGTGGACATCGGCTGACGTTGGCAATACTGCCGTCATCAGCACCTTACAGGAACCAACGTCGGCAAGACTACCGCCGTCGGCAGATTATCGGCCAACATCGGCAGGTATTCCTACATGAAGTTCATGCAAAGGGTGGCAAAATTGCCGCCCACTATAAGGGCGGTAAAATTCACTTGCAGTGCACAAGAAAAAACCCGCCCAACCGCCGGAGGAGAAGACCAACACACAAAACGAGGCAACAAGCATGGTCTTGGCAGACTTGTGATGTCATTAATAGTGTTTTTCACGCTTTTCAATGAGACTTCTCTTGGCTCTTCTGCTATAAATATAAGGACTTAGTCATTTTTCAATTATCTTCCCCACTTTTGTAAAGAGCACTGCTCTCCAAATTTTCCACCTGAATCAATAAAAGATAGTTTTTTACCTCTATTTGGATGGATCTTTCAGTGTATGCATTGAATGTTAATCTGTGTCCAGTCATTGTCTCTTGATGCTCTCACAGGTTCAACACCAGCAAACCTATGATCTACAAAGCGCCACTGTCTGCTGCTGCCAGGAGTAGAGTTCTGTTTCGGAGGTATAGAACAGGTGAGGTCACTTACAGTGTGTGTTTCTCAGCACCTTGGTGAGTCCCTATTTCTTGTGCTTTCCATAAGAACCTCCCTATCATCCCAGAGACCTGGTCTTTTTCTGCCAGATCTGAGTGTATGTATGTTTTTGTCTGATCTTGAGAGTGGATGTGGGAAGGTCACCTATTTTTGGTGTATCACCTCTTTTAGAGTAGGGTGTTTGTTTTCATGCTTTTTCTCTCTCTCTCTCTCTCTCTCTCTCTCTTTTCATCCCCCCAGTATATACCTATATTTTGCGTTACCTGAAACAAACAAGATACATCAGAGGGAACTAGCCCATATCTAGAGACTCCCCTCTCCTACTTCGCCGTCCCACAGGCGAGAGAGGGGTTTCCATGTTGCGGGGAGAGGGCAGGAATCTGCTTTCCTGCCGCTGGGTGCACTTTCCAGCGTCAACAAGTACCTATAGGATCAAGGTTTTAAGAGAGAATTTGTTGATAGTAATGTCTACATCAAAATAAAAGGTGAGCGTCAATTGATTATTGTGGTATATGTTGATGATATCATTTTTGGAGGAAATATTGAAAAGATAAAAAAATAATTTTTTGATAGTATGCAAAAAAAATCTGAGGTGTCTATGCTTGGAGAATTGTCATTTTTCTTAAGATTGCAAATATTTTAGTCAGATAAAGGAATTTCCATATCTCAAAGTAAATACGCCAAGGAAATGTTGAATAAATTTGGTTTTAAGGATTGTGCACTAGTTGGCACACTATTGTGTATAGGAATAAGGTGAGCAAGGATGAAGATCTACCTATTATAGATCAAATTTTGTATAGATCTATGATTGGTAGTCTTTTATATTTAACAGCATTGAGGCCAGACATCATGCATGCAGTAGGTATGGTTATAAGATGTTAGTCATCTCCAAAAGATAGCCGTGTTTAGTTGGTGATGAGAATATTCAGATATATCAAGGGGACATTGGATTATTGAGTATGGTATCTCACCGGTAGAGATTTCACTTTGGTTGCTTATATAGATTCAGATTGGGCAGGGTGTTTGGATGATAGAAAGAGTACAAGTGAAGGATCTTTATTCCTTGGTGATAGCTTAATATCATGGCTAAGTAAGAAGTAGAATTTAGTATCACTTTCTATAGCTAAAGTATAATATATTGTAGTAGTATTGTGTTTTACTCAAGTGCTTTGGATCAAGCAAACTTTGCAAGATATCAAGGTAAAGTATGATGAACCTATTTATATTTTTTATGGTAACACAAGTGATATAAATATTTCAAATAATATAGTGATGCATTCAAGAACAAAACATATTCCCATTAGATATCACTTATTGAGAAAGCAGGTTGCAGATCAATAGGTTAAGATGGAGTATATCAGTACTACAGACTAGATTATAGATATTTTCATAAAGGCACTACCAAAATACACATTTGAGTATCTATGAGAGAAGTTGAGAGTATATCAGTTGAGGGGGAGCTAAGTGTTAGCTCTAGGTAGGCCCTTTGCCATTGATGTAAAAGGGGGAGAATAATAAGTACAGGTATAGGTGTAGAAATAGATACAAGGAATAGGTAGAAGTTGCTACAATAAGAGAAAATTACTGTATATTTTTCAGATGATTGTATGTGTAGTTTTTAGGATGTGGTAGTTTAAGTTTGAGGTTTCCATCAATGATAAAGGGGGAGACTATTGGAAATATTATCATTGATGTTAAAGGTCTAGCATTATTGGTGATATAGGCCCCATTGCATTTAATGGTGTTTTTAATATTCATATCTTAGCTAATGTGTGTTAATATTTATTTAATATTAATGAATACATTTTTGGTTGCATATAAGTCAAAAGAGGGCTCATGGAGAAGTCAAAGAGTCATGGGGTAAAATATGAAATAGGAATGGGATGCATTTTTTCATGAAGAGTCATCTTAATGAATTCCAAGAGTTACCATATGAAGATAAAAGAGGTATGGTGCATTTTTCCATGAAGGAAAACTTTAAGGAATATGAAAAGTCACCAAGATAAAGACAAAAGAGGAAAGGATGCTTTTGAGTATGAAGGGTCACCATATGACTTTTCAAATGTAAGGATATGATGGGTCATGCAAGTTTGGTGCCATTTTCTATGAGAATTGAAGGGTCACAAAGGGTGAATGCCAAAGGTCATTTGGAAAGTTATAAATAAAGGCTTGAGAAGCCCTTTGTATTATACAAGAGAGTGCATGGTTTGTATTTATTTTCAAAGAGATAAAAATAAGAGATATTATAGAGTTTTATCATTTGTTGAGTAAGCAACATTGAGAGATAGTTGTGTTTTATACATAAGAGGGGTTGGTGCTCCTATGGGTTGGTGCTCATGAATCTTTATAAGGGGTTGATGCTCTTGTGGGTTGGTGCTCACAAATAGTTTCTATGTTGGTTCTTAGCAAAGGGGTTAGTGCTCCTACAAATTGGTGCTTGTGAAATTTGTATTTTGATTTGGTGCTCATTCATATACTTGAGATTGTTTTCTGTGGTTTTTCCCACTTTGGTTTTCCATGTAAAAATTTGGTGTCTCTCTCTCTCACTCTTGTGTGGTGTAAATTATTATTTTGATTTTATTACATATCTTGAATGTATGATTGAGTGGTTAAAGAAAAGAAATCAGATTAAGTAAAAGATATATAATATATTGATTCACCCCCCCCTCGCAGTATATTTCATGCTTAACATGGCCGACCTATGAAAATTTTATTAAGTCATATATTTTTGAGAGAGATTCCTTAATGGATAATACATGCCTAATGTCTAACAAATAAAGTGATTATCAAGATTTCTCTATAAATAGTGAAACCAAAGGTGGTGATTTCTAGACTTATAAGACTTGAATGAGGGAGTATGAGTGTGGAGCCAAGAGAATGAGATAACCTTTGAAAGAGAAGGTATAGGTAAGTGAGGACAATTAGAGAGTGAAGAGGATCAAACATTATTGTCTAATTAAGGTTTTGAAGATGATCACATAGGTCATTAGACCTAATAAGCCAAGAAGAAGCAGAATTGGTGATTATGCTTAAGAGGTTGTTTGAGACAGGTTTATGTGTGTGAATTATGGAGCAAAGGAAGGGTCAAGTTCCATGTGGATGAGTTGATGAGCATATCAATTTGAGGATTGTTTATATGAATTGTTGGTCATAACTTTGTTGGAAGAATAGTGCTCCTGTTGTTTGAGTGTGAGCAAAGGCAAGGTGTATATTGTGTGAGCTTGGTGATTGATATGAGAGGTAGATTAGAGTGTGGACTATGTGTATGACCATTTAATCATATTATTGAAGCTATGATATATTTTACGTTATGAAGGATGCATTGAGTGTGAAAATTTGAAGAATCAAGTTAGTTAGGATATTTAATGTGTCTTAATTGATCTTTATGTATTGGTTCAAGTATGTAATGTTCTTTGGCCAATAGGGAATGTTGATTGAAGGCATACTGTGATAATTAGATTTCCATCATCAAGTGTTGAAGACATCAACTCAAAGGTGGAATTTTTCAAGGTAGTTGGCTAGGTTTTTATTTTCCTAAGGGGTTTGTTCCTCCTTTCAAGGTGAACTTGTTAAAATTCTAGTTGTTATGGGTAATCAATTAGACAAGTGTAGTAGCTTCTTATGGGATTGTAGTCTTACTAAAACTAGGAATGGTAGTTCTATGATTATTAGCTTGTTGGTATAAAATGGTTCTTGTTTTATAGGACAATAGTCCAATTATAAGTTCCAATGGGTTTTATTCCCCAAGAGGGTTTCCCATGTATGACATGTGTTATGTGCTTGATCTTGCATTGTCTTTCTTGTTCATTACTATGAATGATATATGCCTCATGAGTTTATGTATTAAATGATTAAGAGTTTGAATTAATTGGAATTGAAGTTGAAATTATCTGGGCTCACTGATTCACCCCCCTCTCAATGATTATACCTCTAATAATTAGTATCAAAATGGGTCCTTTGGAGGAAGAATAACATCTTGAAGGTGATCTTAAGTAGGTACAAATATGAATAAATAATTGAAGAAATGAAATCAACAATGGAAGGCTGTGATCAAGACACTTGAAGAACAAATATTTTATTTGAATAAAGATGCCAAAGAGGATGAGAATATTATCAAAGATCTCAAGGTTTAGCTAGTAGATTCCAAGATAAGTTTGTGCTAAAAATAAAAGGAAATCATGTTTGATAAATAATCTTGCCATAACACTATAGAATATGATAGTAAGGAAGAATAAGTTTATCTAAAAGCTGAGATCATGAGTGCACTTGGTAAACCAAAGGATAAGAATAAGATGAATCATAAAACAAGGAATATGATCAAAGGTATTATAGCATAAGTCAGTTCTCTTGAGGGAATTTTATTATGCATGTCCAACAAAGAAGAAAAAAATATCAAGAGATCATTAGGTCTATTGAGGTGCAATCATATAGATTGAAAGACATGTCCAATAAGGCCAAAGAGGATGAAGAGAAGATTAGTATTATTGAGGATCATTTAAGGACTATAAATGCAAATATAAAAGCAAGAGAAGATGAGTGTACTTAGATGAAGGTTTGAATGGATTCATTGAAGAGTGATCATGAGAAGCCTGAGCAAGTGAAGGAGATTACAAACTTGAAAAGTAATGTTAGAAGGCCAATTAGACAAATTAATATAATAAAGTATGTAAGTTCTTCCCAATGTCTTTGTTATACATGTAATAAGTATGGTCATATAGCTATGGAATGTAGAAGGAAGTCAATCAAGTATGGATATTCATGGAGCCATGATAGGAGTATTTAGCCAAAGATTGATCATAGTTGAAATCTGTCAAAAGGTATAAAAAAAATTACTTGTTTTAGTTGTCATAAGGTTTGACACTCTTCTAAATTTTGTCCAAGTGGAGGTAATAAGTCCTCAAGGTACCTAAAAGGAAATAAAGCTTCCATTGTGCATAATAAAGGTCTTTCTTGGTTATGGATACCAAAGATTATATATGCTAGTCACATTAGTCGAAAGGTTGATAAGAAAGTTGCTCTAGAAGGATATGTTGAAAATCAAGATAAGCTTAAGATCAAGTAGGTAAGTGGCTACAGAAGACAAGAAGATTAAAAATTTTGTATGGAGACCTAAGGTATTATAGACTAAGGAAACTAACTGTATTGAGTCTAATAGTCTTGATGGATTGCTTGTAGAGTTGGAAAAAGAATCAGAGATGATGGAGAGTCAAGAGTTTATATTGATAACTTTTATTGAAAAATTTAAAGAAAAGAATGAAGTCAAGATTTAGTTAAAATTAATTAGGTCTAAAAGTCTGATGAGATTATGGAGATATGGGACTCTTCAGAGTTTTGAGACTTTTAGTCTCTCTATGTCAAAGAGGTGTCTCTAGTTAGGCTTCAAGGAGACACTTATCAGTCAAAGGAAGCTTGGTGGCTGTTAGATACTATTTTATGAGAAGGTATGAAAACAAGTTTGTGGTAGATAATTGTGTTCTCAAGATGAGGTATCTCTATATTAGTATTGACTATAATTGGAAAGTTTTTGAAGACTTGTTGAATATATCATGTTCTTGATGTATCATGAAATTAGGGGGAGCTTTGTAATTGTTCAAGTCCTAGGATCAGAGGATTGAGTAGTTAAATATAATAAAGAAGGTGTGGAGAAGCAAGTTTGTGTGCTCAAGATGGTAATTTCAATTATAAAAGGTCTTTGGTTAAGGGGGAGCAACAAGTTCATAAGTTTGCTCAAGAGGTTTGTGTAGGAACTGTAGTACAAGATCAGAATGGATGGTTCTAGCTAACTTAATGAGATTGATGCAAATGTCAAGAATATTTTAATGCTTAGAAAGGTATATACACTTCTTTTTGATCCACTCCAGGTGAATTTTTTGTTCTAAAGGTATGTTTGTGACAAATTTAATATTTTTGTGTACTCTTAATTTTCTCAGTTTCTAGCTTAAGGACAAGCAGGCATAACATGGATTATAGGAAGTCTATGTTCCCAATGTTTTAGAAGCTCAAATTTTGGTCCAAAAGTGTGTGATGGGTGTCTCTAGGTGTGTAAGAAGTTTTATAAGATGTGCATTGACCAAAATGAGGTTTGTTAATGTTGTTTGTTTTGAGATTCTAGGGTTTTAGGATATGCTAGAAAAGTGGTTTGCCTTATGAGTTGAGATCTAAGGCTTCTTAATATGTTTAATGGCCCAAATGGGTGGTCAAATCAAGATTCATAGAGAATTGAAGGTTTTTATTTATCAATTTATTCAAGATTTTGTCGTGTTGAAAGACTAATTGGGTAGTTGGTTTGTGAAGGAAGTATATTGAAGTGGATAAGCTAGTTTTTTCAAATTGTTTTACTTGAGGGGAAATATGAGAGTGCACTAGATATGAAGTTTCATGTCTTAAAGATGTGTCTACTAAAAATTGTGGGATCTGCAAGTTCTAGGTAGGGTTATAAGGAAGCTAGACAAGCCTAGTTTGAAGAAGAGTGTTTTTTTCTTAGTTTATCCAAAAGAGAAAGATATGTGTATTTCAAGGTGATTTGTCAAGTTGGTTTAGTTCATGTTTCCTATTTGGTGAGAGGCATGAATTTTTGTTGATGATTCTTATGGTAACTTGAGAAATAAAGCTAGTAAGCAAGTGTGTTGGCTCTTCATGGTGTGCGGAGATCTGAGGATGATCAAAAGGTGCAATGGCTCAGAGATATTATGGGGCATCCTTATTAGATGTTTCTTAGTTAGTTCCATTATATTATAATGGTTTTTGTGTGTTATTTCTTCATTAGTTGAAGTGCTTAGTTGAAGAGAGTGATGGCATGGAGCAATAGGAAGTTTGTCAAGTTAAGAAAAGGTAGGCTAAAGGTAAGGAGGAGTTTGTATCATATTTTTAGTATGTTCCTTTCCTATTGATGGTATTTTTAGATCCTTAGGATTATTTGGTGCCCACTTTATCATTGTGTCAAAGGGGAAGAAAGTTACTATTGTGGGAGTGCTTATTCCTATTGTGGGAGTGCTTGAAGAGAGAGAAGGTGAGTTGTATATTTCTATATTGATAGGAGTTAACATCAATAAAAATTAGGATATTATTGTATTATTATCAATGATGTCATGGTGTTGTCATGGAGGTGTCCTGATGAGTGGATGAAATGCTTTGATAGTATATGTGACAATGACAAAGTGTGCAATATGTTTATCCTAGTTGTTTAATAGAGGCTTAGTTGATCTTCAATTTTGGCTTAATTTAAGATGTCTAGGATGAGTATGGTGTTTGTATCATGTGAAATAGGTCTCTAATATTTAATTTATACTTTTAAATCTTATGCGCATAAGTGGAATTCATTTGGTATTCCATAGCTTTCATCTAGATAGTTTGGGTCCAGTGGCAGAAAATCTAAGCAGTTTCATGATGTCACCATTACCACATAGGAATGAGTCTATGGGAGTTGGTCATATGGTTGTGATCACATTAATACCTAGTTTTTATGTTCTAAATATCAAATCATTCATAAAATCATGGTCAAAGATATGAAGGTGAAAATTTGGATTCTCAGTCAAAATTCATTATTTTTCCATACTTGGCCAAAATTGCAATGTGACCAAAATTAGTCGAGTAAGAAGTTTGATGATGGAATATCTCACATGTGTGGACATTTCAGGAGAAGGTGAGCATATGGGTTTGTTTATTATTTATACTAGTTTATTTTTTCTAAATTTCAAATCATCTAATTTAGTGCATCGAAAGATATACTTATGCAAATTTGGGTTCCCAAGCATTTTCATTGTGTTTTCCCATACTTCACCAATTTTTTAATGTGGAAAGAAGAGCCAAATGAGCATTTTTATGGTGTTATATCTTGCACATGTGAAGGTTTAAAGATAAACTAATCATATTAGTTTGTTAAATTTTGAGCATAGATTATTTGTGCTAAATTTGAGATCATGCATTGAAGCAGAACAAAAGTTATGCAAGAGAAAAGTTGGTCACCCAAACAAATTTTGACATAGGTAGCTTTGTGATAGAAGACTTTGAGAAGGTATTTTTATGGAATTATATCTCACACACATGAAAGTTTATGGAGATGTTTTATAAATGGTTGGATTATCCTATGAAAGGAGATCACCTGGTCTAAATTTGACATCATGTATCTTAGCCCAAAAAAAGTTATTTAGGTTCAAAAATGGCCACTCAGGCAGATAAGCAAGGTTCCCATAGTCATTTTTGAAAGAATTAAACCTTAGACAAGATTTATGGTGTACATTGATGCAAGAAGTTAGGAAGTAATGAGATGAGGATAGGTGCATAATGTTTAATGACTAAGCAAAGGTATAATATAAGGATCCAATGGTGAATGGGAATTCATACAGATTGATCAAATGGTGATCATTGATCATTAAAGACCTAGTTGATCCATAGAGATAGACGGAGCATGTTGTGTCACAATTTCAAGAATGTAAGAGATGAGGGGAAAGTGGTAGATATTTAATTTTTATCTTTGATATTCTATGCTTTAAATTTTGGACTAGATTGACAACATGAGATTGATCCAAAGCTAAGAGGATATGAGATGAAATCTTGTGTTTGAAGGTTAATTGTGGCTGTTTGTATTTGAATATTTGAATTTGCAAAGGAAAAACTAGTGTCTGTTTTTTGGGCTATAACTTTCAATCTAGGATGAATTTGCTCATGTAGTAAAAAAAAGTGGTAGAAGACTCAAAGGTACATCTAGAAATATGGATTTGAAGATATGGAAGTGTGTGCACAAAGAGATATTGAGATCCAAAGTTGACTATGTATTCATGCTTTTTCTAAAAGTGACACAAGAAGAATGCATGAGCTCATTTTGATGTTGTTTTGATGTCTCATGATAAATTTTATATTTGGGGGTATTGTACACTCCATGAGTATCCTCTATGAGTATTTTAGATATGTTATCAATCTACCTTGAGTTTTAAAAATGCTTAAGAAATTGATAGTATGTTTGGTAACGGTGTTCCTATGTATAAGGTATATGTTTGAATTGTTTGAGAATATACAGATGTGAGAAAAGATGACTATGATCATTTGAAGATGTCAAAGGGGACATAAGGAATGGACCCATGTATTTTAAAGTGGTCATGTGTTCTTGTTTTGTTTGATGAAGTGAAAAATGGGTGAATAGGTCTCCATGAGACCTATAAGAGCTATAAGGACCATATTGAAAGGTTGATTGCTTAAGGGTGACCCATAGATGTTATGGCTAACCTATGAATATTGTATTGATTTATGTCTTCATGAGAGACATGCCTTAAGGGATAAGACATGCCTTATGGCTGATCAAGGTAGTGATTATCAGGATTTATCTATAAATAGTGAAATCAAATATGGTGATTTCTAGACTTGTAAGACTTTTAAGAGGGAGTGTGAGTGTGGAACCAAGAGAAGGAGATAACCTTTGAAATAAAAATTATAGGTCAGTGAAGACTAGTAGAGAGTAAAGAGGATAAAACATGCTTATCTGAGCAAGGTGTTGAAGATGATCACATAGGTCATTAGACCTAATAAGCCTAGAAGAGGCAGAATGGATGAGTATGCTCAAGACATTATTTGATATAGGCTTGTGTGTGTTAATTGTGGAGTGAAGGAGGGGTAGAGTACCATATGGATGAGTTGATGAGAAGATCAATTTGAGGACTATTTATATCACATGTTGGTCATAATTTTTTTAGAAGGATAGTGTTCTCATTATTTGAGTGTGAGCAAAGGTAAGGTGTATATTATGTGATCTTGGTGATTAATATGAGAGGTCGATTAGTGTGTGGACTGTGTATGATCATTTGGTCATGCTATTGAAGCTATGACATATTTGTTTCTATTAAGGATGCATTGAGTGTGTAGAGTTGAAGAGTCAAGTTAGTTAGGATATATAATATGTATTAATTGATCTTTGTATATTGGTTCAAGTATGTAATGTTCTTTGGCTAATAGGGAGTGTTGATTGAAGGTGTAATGTGATAATGAGAGTTCCATCATCAGGTGTTGAAGACATTAGTTTAAAGTTGGAGTTGTTCAAGGTAGAGAGATGGGTGTTTACTTGCCTAGGGGGTTTGTTTCTCACAAGGTAAAATTTATTAAAAGTCTAGTTGTTATGGGTGCTCAACTAGATAGGTGTAGTAGCTCCTTGTGGGATTGTAGTCTTAATAAAACTAGGAATGGTGGTTCTTTGATCATTAGCTTTTTGGTCTAAATTGGTTCTTGTTTTATAGGATATTAGTCCAATTACAGGTTCTAATGGGGTTTTATTCCCCAAGAGGGTTTCTCATGTATGATATGTGTTATGTGTTAGATCTTGCATTGTATTTATTATTCATTAGTATGAATGATGTATGCCGCATGAATTTATGTACTGAATGATTAAGAGTTTAAAGTAATTGAAACTAAAGTTAAAATTATCTAGACTCATTAATTCACCCCCCCCTTCCTCTCAATGATTATACCTCTAACAATTGGTATTAGATCAGGTCCTTTGGAGGAAACCTAACAGCATGAAAGTGATCTTAAATAGGTATAAATATGGCTAAATAGTTAAATAAAGAAAATAAATAGTGGAAGTTTATGATCAAGGCACTTAAAGAATGAATATGTTCTTTGAATGAAGATGCTAAAGAGGATGAGAATATTAGCAAAGAACTCAAGGTTTAGATAGTAGATTCTAAGACAAGTTTGTGTTCAAATTAAAAGGACAACATGTTTGATAAACAAGCTTTCCATAATAGTATAGAATAGGACAACAAGGAAGAAGAAGTTGATATGGAAGATGAGCTCATGAGTGCACTTGGTGAAATAAAGGAGTAGAATAAGAGGAATCATAAAATGAGGAATATGATCAAAGGTCTTAAAGCACAAGTTAATTTTCTTTAGGGAAGTTTTTTAGGCATGTCCAAGAAAGAATAAAAGAAGTATCAAGAACATATCAGGTCTATTAAGGTTCAAGTATATAGATTTAAATACATGACCAACAAGGCCAAAGAGGATGAAGAGAAGAATTATATTCTTGAGGATCAGTTAAGGACTGTAAATACAAATTTGAAAGCAAAGGAAGATGAGTGTACTTAGATGAAGGTTGAAATGTAGTCATTAAAGAGTGAGTAGGACAAGCTTGAATAAGTGAAGGAGATTGAAAACTTGAAAATCAATGTTAAAAGGCTAATTAGACAACCTAATGTAATAAGATATACAAGTTATTTTCAAGTTATTTGGTATACATGTAATAAGTACGGTCACAAAGCTAAGGAATGTTAAAGGAAGTCAATAAAGTATGGATATTCATGGAGCCATGATAGAAGGAGTATTTGGTCAAAGATTGATCATAGTTCAATTGTATCAAAAGGTATTAAAGACATTACTTGTTTTAGTTTTCATAAGGTTAGATACTCTGATAAATTCTATCCAAGTGGAGGTAATAGGTCTTCAAGGTATCTCAAATAACATGAATCTTCCATTGTGCATAATAAATATATTTTTTTGATTATGGAGACCAAATATTATCAATGCTAATCACACTAGTCCAACGGTTGATAAGAAAGTTACTCTAGAAGGCTATGTTATAAATTAGACTAAGCTCAAGGATCAAGTAGGTAACATGGCTACAGAAGACAACAATATTCAAACTTTGGTATGGAGACCTAAGGTAGTAAATACTAAGGAAACTAACTCTATTGTGTCCAAGAGTCTTGATGGATTGTTTGCCAAGGTGGAAAAAGAATCATAGATGGAGAGTTAAGAGTTTATATTGAAAAATTTGAATAAAAGAATGAAGTCAAGGATTTATTTAAATTAAAGAAAGACTAAAAGTTTTATGAGATTATGGAGATATGGGACTCTCCATAGTTTAAAAATTTTAATCTCTTTATGTGAAATGGGTGTCTCTAGTTAGGCTTCAAGGATACACTTGTCTATCAGAGGAAGCTTGGTGGCTATTAGATATTGTTTGATTGGAAGGTATGAAAACAAGTTTTTGGTAGTTACCAATGTTCTAAATATGAGGTATCTCTATATGACTATTGACTGTGATTGGAAAGTATTTGAAGACTTGTTGAAGATATCATGTTCCTAATGTAGCATGAAATTAGGGCGAGATTTGTAATTGGTCAAGTCTTAGGATAAGAGGACTAAGTAGTTAAATATAAGAAATAAGGTGTGGATAAGAAAGTTTGTGTGCTCAAGATGATAATGCCAATTAAAGAAGGTATTTGGTTAAGGGGGAACAATAAGTTCATGAGTTCACTTGAGAGGTTTGTGAAGGAGTTATAGTATAAGATCAGAATGGATGGTTCCAAGGGGCTTAATGATATTGATGAAAATGTCAAGAAGAGTTTGATGCTTAGAAATGTCTATAAATTTCTTTGTGATTTACTCCAAGTTTTTTTTGGTCTGAATGTATGTTTGTGAAAATTTGAATATTTATGTGTGCTCTCATTTTTTTTCAATTTTTGGCTTAAGGGAAAGCATACCTTAAATGGGTTATATGAATTATATGTTCCCAATGGTGTGAAATCTCAAATTTTGGTCTAGAAGTGTGTGATGGGTGTCTCTAGGTTTGTAAGAATTTTCATAAGATGTGTGTTGACCAGAAGGAGGTTTGTGGAGTTTGTTTATTTTAAGAATCTAGGGTTTTGGGCTATGATAGAAAAGTGGTTTGCCTTTTGAGTTGATATCTAAGGATTATCAATATGTTTAAAGCTCAAAATTTATGGTAAAATAAAGATTCATAGAGAATTTAAGGTTTGGGTTCTTAAGTTATTCAAGATTTTGTCATGTTGGAAGACTAATTGGGTAGTTAGTTTGTGAAAGAAGTATATTGCATAGGATGAGATAGTTTTTGTAAATTGGTGTACTTGAGGGGGAATATTAGAGTGATATAGATATTAATTTTTAGGTCTTGAATATGTGTCTACTAAAAATTCTAGGATTTACAAGTTTGAGGTAGGGCTACAAAGAGGTTAGACAAGCCTAGTTTGAAGAAGAGTGGTTTTTGCTCAGTTTATCTAAAATAGAAAGATATGTGTATTTAAAGGTGAATTATCAAGTTGTTTTAGCACATGTTTCCTATTTGGTGAGTGGTATGAAGTTATTCGATGATTCTTGTGGTAACTTGAGAGAGAATACTAGTAAGCATGTGTGTTGGCTCTTCATGGTGTGTGGAGATTTGAAGATGATAAAAAGGTGAAATGGCTCAGAGATCTTAGGGGGAGTCCCACTCAAATGTTTATTGGTGATTACCATCATATTATAGTGGTTTTTTGGTGTTATTTCTTCATTGATTGCAATGCTTGGTTGAAGAGAGTCTCTGCATGGAGCAAGAAGAAGTTTTTCAAGGTAAGAAAAGGTAGTCTCAAGGTAAGGGGAGTTTGTATCATCTTTATAAGATGGTCATTTCATATTGATGGTCATTAGGATCAGTTGGTTCCCACTTTATCATTTTTTCAAAGAGGTAAAAATTTTCTATTATGGGAGTGTTTGTTCCTGTTGTGGGAGTGCTTGAAGAGAGAGAGGGAAAGTTGTATATTAATATATTGATAGGTGTTGACATCAATGAAAAAGGGGGAGATTATTGGATTATTTTCAA
Organism: Torreya grandis; assembly: GCA_037957365.1. Taxonomy (NCBI): domain Eukaryota; kingdom Viridiplantae; phylum Streptophyta; class Pinopsida; order Cupressales; family Taxaceae; genus Torreya; species Torreya grandis. Next base: position 6,312,053 of record JARHVA010000078.1, read on the forward strand.
TGATGTCATGTTGTCATCATGGAGGCATCTTGATGAGTGGATGAAGTGCTTTGATAGTTAATTTGATAATGATAGAGTGTGCAATGTGCTTGTCCTAGTGTAATTAAAAGAGGCTTGGATGATATTCAGTGTTGGATTGACTAAAGATGTTTAGGATGATTATAGTGTTTAGATCATGTGAAATAGGTACCTAAGATGTTATATATTCTTTGATAACTTATGTGCATAAGTGGAATTTATCTGGTAGTCCATAGCTTTCATCTAGACAATTTGGCTCTAGTGGTAGAAAATTTGAGTAGTTAGCTTGATGACATCACCATTGCCACATGGGAATGAGTAAAGGGGAGTTTCTCAAATAGTTGTGATCAAATTATTCCATAGTTATTATTTGATAGATATTAAGTCATTCATAAAAGTTCATTCAAAGATATGAGGGTGAAAAATTGGCTTCTCAGTCATTATTCATTATTTTCCCATACTTAGCCAAATTTGTAATGTGCCTAGACAAAGTCATGTAAGCAGTTTGATGATGGAATATATCACATGTGTGGATGTTTCAAGAAAATTTTATCATATGGGTTTGTTCAATTTTTAGATTATTTTATTTTCACTAAATTTACAATCATGTGATGTAGTGCATCAAAAGATAAGCTTATGCAAATTTGGGCTCCCAAGTAGTTTGACTATGTTTTGCCATACTTAGCCAATTTTGCAAGGTGTAAATAAGAGCCAAGTGAGAATTTTGATGGTGTTATATCTTTCATGTGTGAAGGATTAAAGATAAATTGATCATATGGGTTTATTTAGTTTTAATCATAGATGATTTTTGCTAAATTTAAGATCATGTGTTAAAGCATTTGTAAAATTTATGCAGGAGCAAAGTTGGTCTCCTAGACAAATTTTGACATAGTTGGGTCTATGATAGAAGACTTTGAGAAGGCATTTTAATGTCATTATCTATCACATGTGAAAAATTTATTGGAGCTAATTTTTTTATGCTTGTATTCTCCTATGAGCGGAGATCATTTGGTCCGAATTTGAGATCATATGTCTAAGAAGAGAAGACGTTATTGAGGTTTAAAAATGGCTACTTAGGAAGATAATCAAGGTTCCCATAGTCATTTTTAAAAGATTTAAATCTAAAGCAAGATTGATGGTGTGTGTTGATCTAAAAAGTTAGGAAGTAGTGAGATGAGAATAATTTCATGATGTTTAACGACTAAGTAAAGGTATAGGATAAATATCTAATGATGAGGAAGCATTCATATAGATTAATTAAATGATGAGCATTCATCATTAAAGACCTGATTGATCCGAACAGATCAATGGAGCGTATTGTGTCAAAATTTCAAGAGTGCATAAGATGAGGTCAAAGTGGCAAATGTTTAACATTTGGATTTAGCAGTCTATTCATTAGATTTTGGACTAGATTGATGGTGTGATATTGATCCAAAGCTGAGAGGACACGAGATACGAGTATTGTGTTCTCAGGTTAACTATGACCATTTGTATTTGAATATTTGAATTCTCAAAGGAAAAAGTAGTGTCTCATTTTTAGTCTATAAATTTTTATCATAGATAAATTTGCTCATGAAATAAAAATAAAAGTCATAGATAACTCCAAGTTGCATCTGGAAATATGGTTTTGAAGATCTGAAAGTGTGTGCAGATTAAGATATTGAGCTCCAAAGTTGAATATCTATTCATGCTTGTTCTACAAGTGACCCAAGAATAATGTATGATCTTTTTTTGATGTTTTTTCGATGTCTCATGATGAATTTTCCATTTTGGAGTGTTTTAGACTCCATGAAGATGATCTGTGAGTATTTTGGAGATGTGATCAATCTATCTTGCATATGAAAAATGCTTAAGAAGTTGACCAAATGTTCGGTAATGGTGTTCTTATGTATAAGGTTTCAATTTGATTTGTTTGAACATAAATAGAGGTGAGGAAATATGACTATAATCATTTAGGGATGTTGATGGGGACATAATGAGTGAACCCATGTACTTGAAAGTGGTCATATGTTCTTGTTTTTATCGATGAAGTGCAAGAAATGGGTGGTCCTATGTTTTTTTTTTATTGATGAAGTGAAAGAAATGAGACCTATAAAAGATATAAGGGCATTATTTAAAGGTGTATCTACTTAAGGGTGACCCATATATGCTATGGAAAACCTATAAATATTGTATTGAGACATGTCTTCATGAAAGATATACCTTAAGGGATAAGACATGCCTAATAGGTGACCAAGGTAGTGATTATCAAGATTGATCTATAAATAATGAAATCAAATATGTTGATTTATATACTTATAAGACTTAAATGAGGGAGTTCAAGTTTGGATGTAGGTGAAGAAGATATCATTTGAAAGAGAAGGTATAGGTCAGTGAAGAATAGTAGAGAGTGAAGAGGATTAGAGATGCTTGTGTGAGTAAGGTGTTCAAGATGATCACATAGGTCATTAGACCTAATAAGCTTAGAAGAGGCATAATGGGTGAGTATGCTCAAGAGGATGTTTGAGAGAGGATTGTTTATGTGAATTATGGATTGGATGGGTATAGTGACCTATGAATGAGTTGATGAGCAGATTAATTTCAGGATTGTTTGTATGACCTATTGGTCATAATTTTATTGATAGAATAGTGTTTTTGTTGTTTGATAATGAGTGAAGGCAAGGTGAAGACTGTGTGAGCTTGGTGATTGATCTAAGAGGTAGATAAGTTTGTGGACTATGTGCATGACCATTTGATCATGTTATTGAAGCTATGATAGATTTATTGCTATGAAGGATGTATTAAGTGTGTAGAGCTAAAGAGTGGGGTTCTTTGGGATATGTAATGTGTCCTAATTGATCTTTGTGTATTATTTCAAATATGTAATGTTATTTGGACAAAATCAGTGTTGATTAAAGGTGAAATGTGATAATCAAATTTATATCATCAGGTGTTGAAGACATTAGTTCAAAAGTGGAGTTGTTTAAGGTGGCTAGCTAGGTGGTTAGTTTCCTAGGGGGTTTGTTCCTCATTGTAAGGTGAAACTTGATAAAAGTCTAGTTATTATGGGTATTCATCTAGATAGGTGTAGTAGCTCCTTGTGGGATTGTAGTCTCACCAAAACCAAAAATGGTAGTTCCTTGATCAATAGGTTGCTCGTCTAAATTAGTTCTTGTTTTATAGGATAGTAATCTAATTATAGGTTCCACTAGATTTTATTCCCCAAGAGGGTTTCCCACGTATGACATGTGTTATATTCTTGATCTTGAATTTTATTTATTATTCATTACTATGAATGATGTATGCCTCATGAATGTATTTATTGAATGATTAAGATTTTGAAGGAATTGGAATTGAAGTTAAAATTATCTGGGCTCACTAATTCACCCCCCTCTCAGTGATTGTACCTCTAATAAATATTAGTCAAAGGATATCATGGAGATGTTTTTTATAGTGCCAAAAATATACCCTAAAAATTTAGAGACTTGAATTATTATCTAGCTCAAGTTATAAAGCTTTAAAGTTGCTCTATTAGACTATGATGGGTCAGAGACCATCAAGTTTAACCATGTCAAAGATTGAGGTTATTGGTCAATAGATCTAATGGTGAGTACTTAATCATACATATTGATATCAATGGTGTGTATGAAGTCAACATTTCAAATTTTTTATGTGAAAGTGACAAGTGTCACAAGATCGCTAGTCTATTAGAAGATCATTGGTGAGTGGTGGTTTGTACTAATGAAGATCAACATTACAAGTGAAAGAGTCAACAAAGCACATGACACTGCCAGGTGACACAAATGCATGGACTATCAATAAAGTGATTATAAGGCATGTAAGGGTGCCAGGTGTCATAATATAAAGAGTTTTGAGCAAGATCTAATGGTGAGAATTTCATGGTAAGGATTAGGTTAATCCACATAGATCGATGGTATGCATTTTGTCAATATTGCAAGGGTGCATGAGATGAGGTCAACATGTTTGTTGTTTAACAATTTAGCCAAATTAAAGTTCAAAGAAGATCAATGGTGTGTGTTTAATATAAGGTATGAGGACATAATATGATTTCATAGTATTCTATGTTTAACCATTTCTTAGTGATTATTGGAATTTAAATATTTGAATTTGTGAGGGAAGACTAATATGTGGTTGTTCAGCCATAACTTTCAATATATACATAATTTTACCATGCTGTCAAAACCATATTTGTATATGACTTCAAGTTAAATTTGAAAATATTAATTTTAAGGTCTAATTATTTATACAATCAAAGTTATTAAACTCCAAATTTGACTATGTGTTTATTAATGCTCTACAAGTAACCTGAGAAGGGTATTTGAGTTGTTCATGATGGTATTTTGATGTTTCAATATGAAACATATATTAGAGAGTATTTTATACTCCATAACGATGATTTGTATGTATTTTTGAGGTTTTACCAATCCATATTCAGTATGAAAAATTCTCAAAAGTTGACTGTGTGTTCATTCATGGTGTTTTTATGCATATAATGTTATTTGAGCAAATTAGCTTTAATAGAAGAGTGTTTTGGAGACTGTGATAATTTTAGGATGTCAAAGGGGTCATGTAGAGTGGACCTATGCACTTATAAGTGGTCATATGTTCTTTTTTTACTCAAATAAGTGTCAAAGAGGTGAATGCATCTTCATAGGACCTAAAAGGTGTCTTAGGCCTATTTGAAAGAGGGTTGCGCTTAAAGGTGACCCATGTAGATGCCTCAAGATTGAAGGCATGTATTATTTCCAAAAAATAAGTTTGTGAACATGAGAATACACATGAAGAATATATAAAAGGTGAAACTAAATTTGATGGTTTCAAGGCAAAAAGTGGGAGTGTGGAAGACTTGTGAGAGACCTAAAAGAATAGGTGTATAGAGTGAGTTTTCTTAGTAGATGGATTGAAGACTAGAGCAGGTTGATGACTATGTGTATGGCCTATAGGTCATATTTATAATGTCAAGGATAGTTTTCTTATAGTTTTTAAGATTGATGATGAGTGAAGAGGTTTAGAGTGATCCAAAATGTGGTTTTGGATATATGTGGATGTATGAAGAAGTGAAGGGAGAAATTATACATTATTTATCCATCAGATATGTAGGAAATTAGTGATCAAGAGATATTAATTTAATAAGTGTTTGTTATGATCAACATATTGGTCATAAGGACTTGATCATCTTAGGGTTAGGTGCTCCTTGTGAGACAAGTGTTTCACTAAAGCCGAACAGAAGGACTTGACCAAAAGGGTGGTCAGGAGGACTTGATCATCTTAAGTGTAGGTGTTCCTTTTGAAATAGATATTTCAATAAATTTTGGTCAGAAGGACTTGATTAGTCTCATGTTTATGATTATCTTATAAGACAAGTTGTCCATGTGTTTATAAGTTTGAGAGTGGGTTTTATTCTCTAAGAGGGTTTGCCCATAGATATTGTGTTTTGTATGTGATCTTGAATTATATTCATTGTTTATTAATATAAACATCTTGTATGATTCATGAATGGTTGTATTAAATTCTTAAGTATTTGAAAGGTTTGGAAACTGAATTGGACTATTTTCACCACTAATTCACTCCCCCTCTAAGTGATTATACCTCCAAAAATTGATATCATAATAGGTATTTATTTCAATTTTAACCACTTGAAGGTGACCAAGGTATAATGGTTGACAAAGAGGTTGTGGCTTGTCTTCAAGACAAACTAATATGTGCTTTATCAAATTTCAATGTAAACATGGATGATGTGAAGACATGAGTGAAAGATCTAAAACTAACAGTCAAGAATCTATAGGTCATGATAGATAAAGGTATTAACCAAAGGGTGGAACAATTGGAAAATAAAGTCATGACTTACTCATATGTGCTCTTATCCAAGGACAAAAGGGTCAAGAATGAAAATTCATGGATCAATAATGATTAAGAAAAAGGAAGGTCAACTATGAATAATGTATTCAATGGGTATTTCTTTTCTTATAATCATTTTGGTCATAGATATAGGGATTGTGTTTTCTCTCTAGAGATCAAAAGGAATATCATATACTACAATTGTAACCAAAAATGTCATATAGCTAAGAAATAAAAAAGATATTTTTGGAAAAAGGATATTCATGTCATTGACACAATCAAATGGTTCAAAGAGACTAAATCTAAGATTGAAAAATAAAAGAAGGAAAATTTAAGCAGTCCACCAAAGGAAGATTCAATGTTTTTTCAAGTAGGCTTGTATACTAAATAAGATGGAAACAAGATATGTTTCATAGACAATGGATGATCAAATCATATGACAGGAGATAAGAGCAAGTTTATCTCTCTCAAGAAGACCAACCTAGGTTTAGGGAGACTTGTTGACAACAAATTTACTAACATAGTTTAAAAAGGTACTATGAGTTTGGACAATGGTCATACTATGAATATTAATGTCGTATATGTAGAAGGTTTGAAACATAATATTTTATGTGTGAGCCAAATATGTAATAAAGGAATTTTTTAACTTTTCATGATGATATATGTGAAGTAAGAAAGGTTGGTAGATTAGTTACAAATGTTTATAAAATAGATAACAAAATGTATGTATTCCATGAATCCAAGATGGATGATTGTTTCATGATTCAATTAGAATAAATATGGCTTTGGCATAGTAGGATTGGACATATAAATCTTGATAATATGGTAAATATCAGCTCAAAGGGGTTGGTAAGGCATATTCCCAAGATTTATAAGATTCCTCATTCTCTTTGCAAGGCATGTATTCATGGGAAGAAAACCAAAATAAGATACAAATCCAAGGAGTTCTCCACTAAAAATCTATTAGATTTGATCGACACTGATATATGTGAATCTATGAGATTTCAAAGTATTCAAGGTAATAGATACTTCATTCTTATCATTGATGATTTTACTAGGATGAATTGTATATTTTTTCTTAAAGAAAAATTAGAAGATTTTGCAATATTTATAGCATTCAAAGCACATGTGGAAAATGATAAAGGGTCAAACATCAACTGTGTAAAATTAGATAGAGGAAGTGAGTTTTTATCTCATGAATTTTTACGGAAAATAAAGGATTAGGAGATAATATTATACTACTCGAACACCACAATAGAATGGTGTTGTTGAAAGGAAAAGTAGGACTATTAAAGATATGATTAGAACCATGCTTCAAGATTCCAAATTATCAGATGGTTCTTGAGAAGAGGTATCCAACACTTTAGTTTACATCCTAAACAGATGTCAAATTAAAGTAAATGGTAATAAGACTCCTTATGATTTATTGAAGAATAAAGAAGCTAATGCCAAACATTTTAGAGTGTTTGGGAGTAAGTGATTCATCAAAATAGATGAAGAGAATCTTGGAAAATTTTATTTAAGGTCTAATGAGGGCATCTTCATAGGTTACTTTTCTATCAGTACTGCTTATAGGTGTTTCAACAAAAGACTTCATAATATTGTTAAAAGTTCAAATGTAAGGATAAATGATACAAGTAGAGTCAAGAATCTAAAATTATAGGTAAGTGACTCAATTCAAAAATATATTGCAAAAAATGATGAGTTATATGTTCAAAATAATGATGAAGATAAAGAGGAGGAATAATGACAAGACTCTAAAGCTCCATCTAAAATAATTTAGAAAGATCATCCAATCTCTCAAATTATTGGAAATGTTAGTGTAGGTTTGTAAACTAGTAGGATAATTTTAATCAATCTAAATCAACAAGACTAAGCTCTATTATCCATGATTGAACCCAAAACATTCATATAAGCTAGAAAATATGAAATTTAGGTTGGTGTAATGGATGAATAACTTGATCAAATAGTAAATAATGAAAAATGGGATATAGTTCTTAGGCTAAAAGATAAAAATGTGATAGGTACCAAATGGGTTTTTAAAAAAAGGATGAATGAAAAAGGAGAAATCATAAGGAACAAATCTATATTGGTATGTAAAGGATATGCTTAGGTTGAAGGAATAGATTTTAATGACAATTTTTCTCTTGTGGAAAGAATGGAATCAATTAGAATCTTCTTAACATATGCAAGTTTTAAAGGTTTTAAGGTATACCAAATGGATGTGAAATTTACATTTTTTAATGGAAACTTATAAGAAGTCTACATTGAGTTACTTGAAGGATAATTCATGTCAAATAATCAATATTTTGTGTGTAAACTAAAGAAGGTTTTTTATGGTCTTAAACAAGCTCCTAGAGCTTGGTATTATAGGTAAGATAAGTATATTTTGAGTCAAGGTATTAAAAAGAGGGTAGCTGATAGAATTTATACATTAATACAAAAGGTAATCATTAATTGATAGTGGTTGTATATGTTGATGACATAGCTTTTGGATCTAACAATGATAATATGAGTAGAGAGTTTATAAATAATATGAGGACTGAGTTTGAAATGTCAATGTTGGGAGAACTTTATTTTTTCTTAGGATTACATATTAACCAACCTGATGTAAGGATATTCATTTCAAAAACTAAATACATCAAGGATATGTTAAGGAAGTTTGACATGATGATCATAGGATACAATTTAAGTAAACTAGATGACTCACCAAAAGTTGATCAAACTTTATATAGATCAATGATTGGAAGTATTTTTTAATCTACTGATTATAGGCCTAATATCATGCAAGTAGTTGTTCTTATAGGAAGGTTTCAATATAATCCTATAAAATCTCATTTGAAATCAATAAAAATTACCTTTAGGTATCTCAAATGCACCATAGAGTATGGTCTATGGTATCCCAAAAGTAAGGAATTCACTTTGAAATCATATACTAATGTAGATTAGGAAGGATGTGTGGATGATAGGAGGAGTACCAATGGTGGGGTCTTCTTCATGGGAGAATGGTTGGTGTCTTGGTTGAGCAAGAAGAAAGTGTCAGTGTCTCTATTAACTATAGAAGCTAAGTATATAGCAGCTGCCTCTTATTGCACATAAGTCATAAGGATGAAATAAACTTTGGAAGATTATAAGGTAGAATAAAATGGACATTGTCCTATATATTGTGACAACAATATTTCAAATAGTATCTCAAATAATCATGTTATGCACTCAAAAACTAAGCACATTCCTATTAGATATCATTTCTTGAGATAAAAATGGAATAATAAAAGTGTTAAGTTGGAGTATGTGCCTACAAAAGAGTAACTTGTAGATATTATGACCAAACCATTGTCAAAAGACACATTTGAGTATCTAGGTAAAATATTGGCTATCATTTATTTATCTCTGAATCAATATAAGGTCATTTTGTTTAAGTGGAACAACAAGTTTATGAGATTGCTATAGAGGTGGCTAAAAAAGGCTAGTATGCCTGTGTGGTGGTTCCTCATGGTGTGTGGAGATATAAATATGATCAAGAGTTATAATGGCTAAGAGATATTAGGGGGAGTCCCTCTTAGATGTTTCTTGGTGAGTTCCATTATATTCCTATGTTTTTGTGTGTTATTTATTCATTTATTGTAGTGATTGGTTGAAAAAGAGTATTGGCATGAAGTAAGAGGAAGTTGTCAAGGAAAGAAGAGGTAGGATCATGGTAAGCGGGAATTTGTATCATATTTATAAGGTGGTCCTCTCCTATTGATGATATTTTTAGGTCCTAAAGATTAGTTTTTTTCCACTTTGTCATTATGTCAAAGGGGGATAAGGTTTCATTTGTGATAGTTCTTGAAGAGAAAGAAGGAAGGTAAGCTATATGATGTGTGTTGACATCAATGACAAAGGGGGAGAATTTTGGAGAATTTTTAGTGATGTCATGGATGTGTCCAAATGAGTGGATGAAGTGTCCTAATAGTTTAAGTGTCAATGATAAAGTATGCAGTATGTTTGTTCTAGTATGCTTGAAGTAGGCTTGGTTGTTCTTCTATGTTGGCATGGTTAAGGACGTTTAGTGATGAGTTTGGCAATTTGAGGATGTGTAAGGGATCATATTAGAGGTCAAAGATGATTTTAGAGATTGTGAAAGTGAAATTTATTCATCTAGTTCTTTATTATGTTCATATTGGCCTAAATTAGTTCTATGACAAAAAAATCTGAGTAGGCATCTTGATGATGTTATATTTCACACGTGTGAAGGTTTCAAGAATATCTTAATATATCGATGGATTACCCTATGTAATTATATCATATTTTTCAACTTTTAGTCCATAAAATTGAGTGAAACAAAATTTATTAAGGGGTAAAGTTGGCATTCCAAGTAGATTGTAGAGGTTCCCTTACTTAGCCAGACTGTCACTGCACGTCATGTAAATTTGTATGAACCAGCATCTTTGCACATTTATTTTATGTATGTAAAAATTCAATATTGGTTAAAGGATATAATAAATATGTTTTATATATTTACAAGAAGCTACCCTAAAAAATTGGAGACTTGAAATATTGTCTAGCCCAAGCTATAAATCTTTAAAGTTGCTCTAGTAGATTGTGATGGTCAAAGACCATAAAGTTTAACCATGTCAAAGACTGAGGTCATTGGTTAGTAGATATAGTAGTGAGAACTTAATCACACATATTGAGATCAATTTTGCATATGAATTGAACATTTTAGAGGTTACACGCATAGGTTAAAAGTGTCACAAGCTTGCTAGTCTAATAAAATATCGACGGTGAACGGCGGTTCATACTAACAAATATCAATAATGCATGATAAGTCAAAGAGGCAACAAAGCATGTCAAAATAAAAATTTTTACAAGTGAATGGACTAATATTAAATTATTTAGAAGTAATTCAAGGGTGTCAAGTTGCATAATATTAAGAGTTATGAGCAAAATCTAATTTTCAGCACTACATGGTAAGGACCAGGTTGATCTGCAAAGATTGACGGTGCACATTTAGTAAATACCATAAGGGTGCATGAGATGAGATCAATATGTTTATTTTTTAATAATTTATTTGAGTTAAATTCTAAATAATATTAATGGTGTGTGTTTAATCTAAGATGTGAGGACATGAGATGATGGCAATTTGTTTGAAGTTTAACCATTGCTTGGTGACTATTGGAATTCAAATATTTGAACTTTTGAGGGAAGACCAATCTATTGTTTTTGAGCCATAACTTTATATATATGCATAATTTGACCATGGTTTAGAAATAAAAGTTGTATAGGACATAAAGTGCATCTATAAATATGAATTTGAATGTCTAATTATTTATACAGTCAAATTTAATGAGCTCCAAACTTGACTATGTATTCATTTATACTCTACAAGTAACCTGGGAAGGGTATTTGAGTTGTTCATGATGGTATTTTAATGTTTCAAGATGAGATATATATTGGAGAGTGTTGTATACTCCTTTAAGATGATCTTTATGTATTTTTGAGGTTTGATCCATCCATAGTCAGTATGAATAAATTCTTAGAAGTTAACTATGTGTTCCTTCATGGTGGTTTTGTGCACATAATGTTGTTTGAATAAATTGGCTTTAACAGAAGAGTGTTTTAGTGACTATGATCATTTGAGGATGTCAAATAGGTCATTTAGAGTTAACCTATGAATTTTAAAGTGGTCCCATGTTCTTAGTTTTCTTAGATAAGTGTCAAAGAGGTTAATAGATCTTCATATGACTTAAAATGTGTCTTAGGCCTATTTGAAAGAGGATTGTGCTTAAAGGTGACCCATGTATATGCCTTAAGAGTGAAGGCATGTATTGTGGCCAACAAGGAAGTTTGTGAACATGATAATATAATGAAGACTATATAAAATGTTAAACCAAACGTGATGGTTTCAAGGAAAAAAGAGGGAGTGTGGAAGACTTGTGAGAGACTTGAGAGAAAAGGTGTGTGGAGCGAGTGTGCTCAGTAGATGTATTGAAGAGCAGAGCAGGTTGATGACTATGTGTATGACCTATAGGTCATATTTATAATGTCAAAGATAGTTATATTTTAGTTTTGAAGATTGAGGATGAATGAATAAGTCTAAAGTGATCCAAAAGGTGGTTTTGGATGTGTGTGGTTGTATGAAGAAGTGAATGTGGTAGAAATAGATTGTTTCTCTATAAAATTGGTAGGAAATAAGTGATTAGGAGATGTTCATTTCATAAGTATTGGGAGGGTTCTCAAAATGTTAGTTAGAATGAATTGACCATCAGGTGGTTAGAAGTACTTGTCCTTGTGAGATAGGTGTTTCACTAAAGCCAATCAGGATGACTTGACCAAAAGGGTGGTCAGAAGGACTTGATCATCTTAGTGGCAAGTGCTCCTTGTGAAATATGTATTTCAATAAATTATAGTCATAAGGACTTGATCAATCTCATGTTTTTGATAATCTTATAGGATAATTAGTCTATGTGTTTTCAGGTATGAGAGTGGTTTTATTCCCAAAGAGGGTTTCCCACATTGATCTTGTGTTGTGTATGTGATCTTGCATTATCTTCATTGCTCATTAATATCAACATATTTTATGCTTAATGAATGGTTGTATTGAATGCTTAACTATTTTTAGGCTTTAAAAACTGAATTAGACTATTTATTACCACTGATTCACCCTTAGTGATTGTACCTCTAACACCAAACTGCTTCATCTACTTGGTTAGGCGAATCTACAGACTATGTTAACTATAGTTCTATGTCTTAGTAGAGATTATGGGTTTCTTATAGGTGATGTTAATTATTTATCCTTGTGTTAAATGATTAGTATCTTATTAAATTTCTCAATATCATTATACACTTAGAAGTGTTCATATTTACCTTAGGTCATGCCAACATCCAAACTACCTATTCATATGTACTATCACTCTACAGTCAAATTATAGGTACCATTTTGAGAACAAAAAGGGCCCCTATAGGTGTTACTCTAAGTCAAAACATTGCATCTCAATTACCTTAAATTGATCCTTGTCACTAGTTTCATTTCAAATTTCATTAACAACTATGCCTATAGGGTTTTCTTCTTATGTCTCATTAGCAACACACTATCAATCAACCTATCAGTGTTACAATTTAGAGACCATGAAATCTTCTTGTAGGTGTTGATTTATTCTTGACACAAAAATTCATCCTTATAAACCCTTATTGAAGCTACTAGAAACATTCCAAACCAAATAGAGTCAGTTCATGCCATTGAAACCATAGTTTCACTCCATACTTATAGGTCACTACAATCTTGATTGCTTTTAGTCATTCCAACATAGTATTCTCTGAGTGTCATAGAACAAAACCTACATGAGTTAGAAACCACTCAAAAACATTCCTTCTTAATCAAGGAATCAAATTTCCATGTTTAAAACATTGCCCTTGGGCTTAGGCTTCATTATGGAAATAACTAGACTTGTCTAGACCTCATGCCACTCTACTATGGAGGGATCAAATGTATGGGAAAAACATGGTTAAAAAAAATAAGGTAATGTGTCCCTTTTGTAGCTTTATCCACCTATAAAATTTGAACTCAATTCTATCTACATTAAATGGAAAAACCATTGTCACAATTGCTCTCTCAATTCCCTTAGACCTCAATGAAAGTCTAAAATGAGTTTCAATAGTTTCATTCCAAATCTCTCAGACCTCTATGGAGTTATCTATGTGTGAACATGTAGGATATATATAGTTTGTATTGAGCTGGGGTTCACAACTAATTTTCTCACCTTTGAATGGCTCTATCTCACTACTCACACCTTGGGAGTCTTCCTACCATGTTGAATCCTCCTTGTTCCATCACCATGACTTGTTAACGCTCAAGCTGACTTAACTATAGGTATCTATTGTAGGGAATATGGTTGTGTATGTACGTGACTATGTTTTTGTAACCATATATAACACTCCTTAGATCACACCTTCAAGAGGATAACTATCCACATATTATTTTTAGAGGTGAGAAACAACATCACCTTTGATTTCAAAACCAACATAGGAAGAAGAAACCTCTACAACTGGTGAAAATAATTGTTTGCATGCCTCAGTGTAGTCCTTATAGCAAACTGAGATATTTCATTCCAATTATTTGACTTTCACAAATGAAACTAGCCCTATAAACATGTGAGAATAAATTTCAAGACCTTAATATCATGTACATAACTTGAATTGCATAGAACAATCCAAATAGAAGAAAAAATATGAGGTGATGGGATGTGTAGGCAGAAAACAATCACTATCACTCTAAGAAATGGTTCATGAAGTTAGGCAACCAAACCTTAAAATCTTGACATGAAGTTATATTAGACAAAGATAATTTTCATCCCTTAAGATCATTTGACACAACTCACCTCTTCTTTTTAGTACTAGACTGAAATCAGTTGACTATTTTTACATGAAAAGGAGAGTGATGAAAAGATAGAATATTTTTTTTCATTTTAAAGACTATCAAAGCATTCAAATAATGGGAATGGACTTAGGGGACCTAAAGGGTGACTTTAAAATTTTCCACATGTGTCAGGACTACTACATAAGCCATAAAATAACTTAAAACCACATGAAACTACTTGATATTATTATTTTAATGTAGCACCTACATTTATCAGTCTAAGACTACTATATTTGACAAGAATTATGTAAGATGTTAAAGAACACTTTAGAACACTTTTCCTATATGGAAAACCACGAAAGCCAATTAAATGACGTAAATGTGACCTTAGGAAGGCATAGGATTATCTAAGACAAATATGACAAATCTAAAGCATAATATTGACCCTATTAAGACCATGGGACACATACAAGGTCCTAGTAGAGCACTATATCAAGTTTTCAACTATAGGGGGTTAACTTAGTTTGACTTGTGCTCAAATTAGTCAATATTGTTGGTGATTTCTTAGGGGTGGCAAGTTAGTCATTCCAAATACCATTAGCCTACTCCTATCCATTGGGATATGGAGTCACCTATACATAGATATGACACTAAATTGCCTTTGAAACCACACCAAATGAAACACAAGTGTATTCTCAAGAAACCTTATGGAAAACACACACAATAAAAGTAAATCACACCTATGCTAGTATGTATAAGAACTCAAATAATTGAGGTGAAGATAAAACTCACCATGCTTCAATGAGGGTCAAAGATGGCACCTCTTACATCTTTACTATTCCATGAAAGTAATCTATCATGTGAAGCATGTTTGTCAACAAATAAACTCTTATATAGATGGTGAAATGACTCACCACCCTTGAATATTTCTCTATTTGTAAGTATGATATTTAGAGATTTTATGAATGTTCCCTCTTTCCCTCCAAGGATCTTGTTTGGTTCTACATCTATCTTGAACTCTACCATGTTCAATTGGCACTTTTCAAAATGAGTGTTAGGAGTCATCACAGTTGCTTCACTTTTGCATCCTTCTTGGACATGATTTTCTTGATGTATGAGATCACAAAACATGTTATTTTTTTGATTCAACACATTTTAAAGTAACTCAAACTCAATTTGATATTTGGATTTCTCTTTAATGACAAAATCTTCTACCTTGGTCTCATTAGGTTCCTTCATGTGTGCATCTTCTTTGGTAGTAGCTTGACATACATCCTTATGTTTAAAAAGACACTTTCCTTCTTATTTTTTAGGCTCATCAACAAACTTATAATCAGGTCCACACTTCTTAGGAGAAAATTTGGAATTACTTAATTGCTCAAAATCTTGTCTTATGACATGAAACCTTTGCCATAGGTCTTTTTCCTCTTCATGATTGTCATCTTCAAGGGCTCATCCATCAAGTGTAGGTAGAATGGAATTATTTTCTTCATCATATTGATCTATGATGATTTTCAAACTATCATCATCATAAAAATTAATAAGGTAATTTCCATTATTATCTTGTGGAAAATAATATTTAATGCTCCTTCGTGGATGATGTATGTGCCAATTTCATTTTTCTCAAATTAAGTGTATTGATCATGTTTATAGGTTTCTATGCCATATTTATAATGAATAGATTATATCTTCCCTTAATCTTAAAACATGTTCCATCATCCACAATAGACTCCTCTTGGTTATTGATGGCATAAATCAGATTGGAGTTTGCTTCTATATAGGGATCAATATGAAACTTAGCTACTGATTGAGTTATAATGGTTACCTTGGCTACATAATTTGTCTTGAAGGCCAAGAAGGAGAAATTACTTGAGATTTAGCCTCCTATCTTGGATATGAAATCCTTTTAGAGGTAGATGTCAAAGTGGATATGTAAATCAATAACCACAACGTCTTAAAGGATAGGAAAGCTAGGACAATCATGCAAGAAGGATCTCAATTCTTTGACCAGTCATATTGACTTAGCAAGTGTCCCATAAATTTTAATTACTCCTTTACTATATGTTTCATATTTCAATCCTAATTTATTAGCTAAAACTTTGGGTATCACTAAATTACTAGCCCCATTACCCACCATGTAGTTGTGAACAAGTTTGTACCTTGGGGATTCTCAGATTTAGAAGAGGGTTCCATAAATTGATTATGAGAATTATTGATATTAAAATTACTATGACTTGATTTTTGAGGGCTTACATGAATTTGGGAGAGTTGTTCTTGAAGGAGATCTTTTTTACCAAGCAAGTGAATCATTTCCAAAAGAGACATATATGCCTTAACACTCTTTAAAGAGTCAACAATGTTTAGAGTAGGATAATTTACCTTTTATTTTATATTTGATGTAAATGGAGTTCCTTGAGATTGAGGTTTTGGAAAAATTTGAGTAGCCCTTCTAACGTTCTAATTTGAATAAGGTGAAAAAGTTGTAAGGACTACCAAGCTTGCAGTCATACCTTATTTCCTTCTAGGATGACTATTTGAAATTTTATGGACACCATAAGAATCTCTAAAGGCCTTCTTTGCTCTAGTATTGTCTGCAACTAAATAATTCTAATTTAGAACATATGTATCTTCAATTATAAATTTTAGAAGGTTCACCTCTTTGGGATGCCATCCTTAATCTGATTGCATAAGAACTTCATCTTTTGTTGATAGCTAAGGAGTAAATCATCCTTGGGAAACCAAAGTTTGTTCCCCACCTTAATTTGCATCCATGAAATATAATTTCTACCACTATTCTTCCTACACCAAGTTTATATGCACCAATATCATGTCTCTTATGTTGGAAGTAGAAGTTGGGTTGTATGCATTGGTTGGCCTATTTAGGTAATCCTTGACCTCTCCCTTGACCATATTGTTAATATGGGAAAATATTTCATTATTAAGGATAAGGAGAGGGTTTTTTATCAACACCATATTGTATATTTAGGTTCCTAAGTTGATCCTCAAATGCATTAGATCTTACTTGCCAATTATTAGTATCTTCTATCTTCTTAAGGGCAGTTCTAAGTTGGTATTTACACTAGGGACTTGAGTAACAATTGGAGTAGAAGTATAAATATAAGGTAGTAGAGGCATGGATAATTTTGGAGGAAAATTTCAAGCTTATATTAGGCCATTCTCAGCTCTAATGGAAAGGTCATAAGCTTCAAGTAAGGTGTAACCACCCATGGAATACAACATTAGGGCTATGTCAGTACTAATAGCCGTTAGATATGTAAGAAACACAAAGATTATAGGTCATCTATTGGGAGGAGGTATCCTATGACAAGTCCTTTGTAATATATTATTAAAATAATTTATTATATCCTTAAGACCCATTTGAATTAATTTTTTTTATGAATGAGTGATGTGTGGTCACTCTTGTCTTCAAACCTTACCATCAATAGCTTTCAAAACCATCCCAAGTTGTGATACATCTAGCGAGAAATGTCCTATACCATTTTATTTCTTCCCTATAATGGACATGTCAAGAATTATAATGGCATTATTGACCTAAGTTACATTATAAAAAAAATTGAGATATCCCTAATATGCTCACTAGGAGTAACATGACTTTCACCATTGAATGTAGGAACACTTTTGGTAGTATTAGGGGGTATATCATCATATGAATTTATATGGATGGAATTGACACATGTAAACTATCCTAGGTGGATTATAAATAAGCTTTAATCATCTTCATATGCTTTCCTAACTACTAGTCATCTTTTAGATACTTGTTATCACCATCTATAGTCATTCATTAGCCTTCTTGGCCTAATTCTTCACATTTGTCACCCATGTGTCCATTAGTTTCTCAATAAAAATCCATGGAAGAGGTGTTATAATTCCTACATATATTCCACTTTCCTTCTAATCCATGAGTTAGACCTTAAAAAGGTCCAAAAACCAACCTCCCATCTTCTCACTAGGCAATCACTCCTTATATTCAATCTTTATACAAGACTACCTAAAATGAATGAGTTATAAAAAGTACTTACATGTCCATATATTATGATAAATGGGCATAGGGATTTATAATAGGTCCCAATTAACCCCCTCTAATATATTTCATTCTTCAAAACTCCTCTGCACCTATAAAATAATCACAAACTTATAAAAAAAAACCTATTTTGTACCATGTCCATACAAGTAGGTACAAAAAAATTAGGTGGTAAGGATAATGGAATATTATTCTATAAGTTAAAAGTATTTTTTAGGTCAAAATACTCCCTCTGAGTGCATCTCCATTGGTATTTCCTTCATCAAGTCAAAACCAAGGTTTTAGGAGGGTTTAAGAGGGTTTAGACTCTTAAGGAATGTTCATAAAATACTGACATCCAACCTCCCAAAAAGTTTGAGATCATCACCCTCCTTAAATATCCCAAACACCTTGGGTCACCATTTAGTCAATCCTTGTAGATGTGAGCTCTTTAAGTTAGCCTATCAAACTCTTGAGTGCATTCTAAATAGGTCTAAGGTGAAATAGGCCAAATTTTACCAACTTGTAGATGTTATCCAAAATAAAATCAATCCCATTATTCTTCCACTTTCCCTTGGAGGTCCTTAATGTGTTTTTAAAACTCTCATGGTCATATGGATCAAGTTAGGTGCCTGTAGGTCATAGGCCTAGTTTTAGG
Source organism: Torreya grandis (assembly GCA_037957365.1). Lineage (NCBI taxonomy): Eukaryota > Viridiplantae > Streptophyta > Pinopsida > Cupressales > Taxaceae > Torreya > Torreya grandis. The sequence continues at coordinate 6,330,926 of JARHVA010000078.1, forward strand.
CCTAATAGGCTTGACTATGTTTCATGTCTGATAACCACCTCTGAGTGGTTTATTAGTAATGTGAGTGTTTATTCACACATTTTAACCTTTAATTAAACTCATCCCACCCTTAATAAATTTTCCAATTCTTCCCAATACAACCTCTTACCATCTACTCACCAAACCTATAGACTAGACTGTTTGAGAGTGCCCTCTATCTAAGATAGAAACAAAGCAAAAATCCCCTATTTTTATTTCCAACTTGAAGATATTATAAGTTATATTAGGTCATGAATACCATATATATAATTTTTTAGGGTTTGATCACATCTCTAGGGTCTCCAATCTTCATAAACTTCAAGTATATGATTGTGTACTATGTAGGGTTTAGAACTACCTGTAGGTTAAATGATGAAACCTACCTTTATTTTCCTCTCCTCTCTAATAATCATTTAATATGGTTGATTTCATAATTTTTAATTTATTCTCTATCATATTTACTAATCATAAACCCCATCTACCCTTCTTAACTGCTTCATGTACTTGCTTAGGCCAGTCTGTAGACTATGTTGACTGTAGGTGTATGTCTCAATTGAGATTGGGGACTTCCTAAAGGTGATGTTCATGATTTATCCCTATGTTACATGATTAGGTCCTTATTTAATTTATTAATATCATTCTAGACTTGGAATTTTTAATCTTTACCTTAGTCCATGCCAACATCCAAACTACCTATTCTCATGTACTATCACTCTACAGTCAAACAATAGGTGCCATTTTAAGAATAAAAAGGGAACATATAGGTACTACTCTGATTCAAAACATTCCATCTCAATTCCCTTCAATTTTTCCTTGGCACTTGTGTCATTCTAACTTTCATAAACAACTATTCTTGTAGGTTTTGCTTCTTAAGTCTCATTATCAACACAATATCATTCAAATTATAGGTGTTCCATTTGAGGGACCATGGAATCTTCTTGTATGTGTTGATTTCTTATTAGCACTAAATTTCATCCTAATAGACCCTTATTGAGGATAATATAAACATTCCAAACTAAATAAAGTCATTTCATTCCATTGAAACCATAGTTTCATGCCATACTTATAGGTCACTACAATCTTGATTGATTTTAGTCATTCTAATGGAGTATTCTCTTAGTGTCATAGGCCAAAACCTACATGAGTTAGAAACCACTCAAAAACATTTCTTGTTGATGAAGAAATCAACTTTCCATGTGTTGTTCCCAAAATCTATCACTCATTTTTGGGACAACATATGAACCATTTTTGGTCCTGCAGGCCAAAAATCCTCTCTTCCCTTCTCAAAAAATTGTTCTAAGAATTTAAATTCTTCATTATTCAAGCTTTTTTAGTTAAGGAACTAGCAAGTTCAATAGGTTCAATGACTTCAACAGGCGAGTTCTCACAAAGGAACAAGTTCCCAACACTTAGGCAATTTCAAGATTGGTTCAACACCTCAATTCAACCAAAAAAATTCATCGATAATCTTCAAACAAAAGATTAAACCATTGAACCATTGAACCCCACTTCCAAAAGGTTCACAGGTTCAACGGGTTCAAAGGTTCAATGATGTTGACAAGCTTAAAGAGTTAAATTCTTTAATAAAAGTTCAACCATTTTAATAAGTTCAATGACTTCAAAAAAATTAACAAAAAGAAGAAGGTTTGAACAGTTGAACCTTGAACCAAAATAGTTCAAAGGTTCAACGGGTTCAATAGTTCAAATGTTCAATGAGCATTTGGTTCAAGTGGTCAATTAAATGAGTGGAACATAAGATTGAACCATTGAACCAAAGTTGGTTCAATTAGTCTATTCAATCGGTTGGTTTAAAGGAGTGCCCCAAAGCCCAAAGGCCAAAGTACCCTTGTGGAGGGCAGTAAACCAAAGGTGAGTACCCTTGCAGAGGGCAAGTGATGAGCAAAATGGACCATTTCAAAAGGCTGAAAGGGTAATATTTCCTTCGAAAAAGTGAACAAGGTGTAAAAGTTAGAATTCCTTCAAATTTATTCAATGCAAAAGACAAGGTGAATTCTTTTGGACAAAAAGTCCAAAGGATATCCTTCGAACTTTTGTCTGAAGGAATTTTCTTGAAAGGAAAAGCCCAAATAAAATCAGACAAGGTAAAGGAAAGGTTTCCTTTGAACAAAATGTCTGAAGGAATTCCTTTGGACATTTTGTCTAAAAGAATCAATCTAAAGGAATTCACCTGAAGACCACTTAAAGGACCCCAAAGGGTAGGTACCCTTGTGGGAGGCTCTCGACACTAAGAAAATGTACCTTTCTCAAAGACTCGAAGGGACATCTTCCCTTCAAGATGTTCAAAAGACATAGATCCGAAGGAATTTCAAGGCTTCAAAAGACTTAGCCAAAAACAAAGGATTTTGAGAAAGACATTAAACCATTGAACCTTGAACCAAAGTGGTTCAAAGGTTCAAAGAAAGCCCCAAGCAAAGGAAGAAAGTGGAAGATCCTAGAGACCAATTCAAAAGGATGGTTCAACCAAAGAACAAGAAAGCGATTGAACCAAGGAATTGATAAAGACCACCTAAACTAGTAAACTATTGAACCAATGAACTTTCATAGGTTCAAAGGTTCATGGTTCAATATGGTTCAAACAACCAGCAACCATTGACATCCCCATGGATGTCAAATTTAAGGTAATGTAATATCCATTAAATTTCAAATATAGCATGGAACTTGAAGGATGAACCAAGTGACCAGCTAAAAAAGATAGCCTGAGAAATCCAATTGCAATAGGAAATAAGAGAAGGCTATAGAAGATATTGAAATATGTACAAGAGAGTTATTTTTAGTAGGTGAAATAGTCCACCAAGTAGTCATTTGAGCACACCAAATCAAGGATGCGGCCTATTTTTCTTCCATGAAGTAAAGGCAAAGTGGACAGCTACACAAATAAGAAGGAAAGGACTAGGTAGCCTATACTTTGGATGAGATATATGAGGTAGATTGGCATGCCATAGTTAAGGCTAGTACATTGTTCCAAGCATGGTCCCTTGATAGAACTAAAAATGCATTCAAAGCATTAAATGCAGCATGGTCCATTTCATGGAACAAAGCACCAAGCCTTTCTTGGATGTTATATATTGTAATTTCTTGTTTTATGCAAGGAATGTCTTTCCATTATAGAAGTAGAGCTTTGCCTAAATTGAAAGTCAATTACTAAGACTTTGAACTCAAATTGTTGATCATATTTCTTTATCTAAATGAGAAAATAAGTTACTTTCAGACTTTGTGCTATTATAGCTTGTGTTATTTTAGGAAATTATTCTTATGTCCATTTCCTAGGAGCATTCTCATTTATTTAATTTAACAAGCAGAACTAGTAAATGTAATTAGCAAGGTGTCCTGAAGCAAATCATGGAAAGACTTTGTACTGTCACCATTTTCTTCAGTGTGTTTTTAGTTTCTTTCTATGTAAATGATCTTGGGATGACTTTGTGCCCCCATTATCCTTCATATTTTAATCCTTGTGTAGTTGAGGTGGAGACTTTGTGTTACACCTCATTCTACTGGTTATTGCACCCTTGTTACCTGTTGGTTACCCACCAGAAATAGCTCCTACACCCTGCTACAAGACCACTTTTAAAAGAAGAGAAGTGCCTTCAGTTTTATCACCAGGATTTCTCCTTTGTCTGTGAACATCATCTCTAAAAAAAGAGATATGGATGGTGTAGTCCTACCCCTGAGTGTTATTTTTTGCTTATATATATAGTATATAGCTCCTCATATTTATAGGGAACCTCCCCTTAATGAGAGGAGAGATTTGTCCACCTCTAATGTGGTAAACCTACACATTTGGCTAACCAATCTCCCTATGTTATGGTTGAAGAGACCTATTTTTCTCATCAATTAGCTGGTGACAAAATATTCACCTAACAGTTTTTTGGTGACTCCATTGGGGAAGAGCGCATAGTTTGAAGCCTCAAGATTCAAGCTGAAGCAAGTCTAGTTCTTTCCCATTTTTATTATACAATCTATAAATTCCATTCTATACTAGAAGCTAGAGAGTCTAAGGTGTTTTTGACCCAATTTTTGAGTTGGTGTAGTAGGGCAATTTCAATTTGTTCCCTCCCCAACTTCAAGTTCAACGATCCAGGATTGTTTCTCCTACCCATACCAGGTCACCAACACAAGGCAAAGCTTCTTTTTCTACTATTAGCATAGCTATTCCTATACATACTCCACCAAGATTTTTTATCCCCCATTTCCATAGCCATATAATGGTAGTTTAAGGCCCCTAGGATAACTCTTTTGACCCACTCAATTTAACCCCTCCTCTACATGAGCTTCCACATAGTTAAAGGAATAATTTCCTCAAATTATTTGGTGATGGGAGAGTTCATCCTAATGAACATATTTCTACCTTTAGCATAGCTTGTGGTGTGATAGGTGTGGAGTATGAGGACGTAACAGTTAGACTATTTATGGAAACATTGCAAGGTGTTATTTTAGACTGGTTCTACCATCTACAGTCCCAGACTGTGATCGATTGGAACACTCTTAAAGCTAAATTTGAAGCCAAATTCAAGCCTGTAGAAGATGTGCATGCCTTGCTAGCCCAACTCACATAGATGATGATGAAACCTCATGAACCTATGAGGGAATTCATTTCCAAGTTTGATAAGCTGAGGAACTAGATTCCTACAATTACTCAGCCAACACTTGAGAACCTTGAATGCTTCTTCATCAACTCACAGCTGCATGAAGTGAGTTTTTTGCTAAGACAAGATGGATACATAGAGCTTGTTACTGCTCAAGATTTGTCTACTGAGGTATAAGATGACCTTATCTTGGCAGGAAAAATAAGGAGAGATCCTAACAGAGGTAAATCCTCTTCATCATCTAAATACTCACCTACAATCACCACTAATCCAATGGTGCAAAAGTTGGCAAATGAATTGATAGCTCTCAAAAAGCAAATGGTACACGAGATGTCATCTAATCTTTCATACATAGATATACCAAGGAGGACATTCCCCAATTAGTCATACCAAGGCCATGTTGCCAGGAATCAAGGGTAACCAAGTTGTCTTCCTCCCCCTCAGGGGAAATTAGCCATTAAAGCACCTCCAACCAATTCAATAGTTAGATATCTTGAATTAGAATCAGATTTCTCCTTCCAACTTGAGTTAAACCTAGAAGATGATGTTAATCTCTTCACAGAGGGAGAAGAAGAATTAGCTAGCAACTCCAACATTGGCTTCCTAAATTACCAGTATGAACCCAAAATTGAAGGCAAAATAGTTGATGGAACATATGTTTTATTCACCTGATCTAAGAACTAGTCAGCCCAGCAAGTTGATAAAGAAAAATTAGAGGAGAGACCTCAACCAATAATTTCAATTGCTAAGTGGGGAACCACTCTGCCTTTCCATCCAAAGCACTCGGTGATTGCAAGAAAGGTAAGTACATAAAATATCCCTACACCTTCTACTTCAAATTCACAGACCAGTCCTCCCCCTCCCAAAAACTAAAAGGATGAACTCCCTTCCTCTATTCCTAGTCCATTTCAGATAGTTGACATAATTGACAATATAAAGAAAACCAAAAATCAAATGTCTGAATTTGAATTCCTGCAATCCAACCCTGAGTAGTTAGATAAGTTGGTTCAATGTGTAAGGAACCAAGATGTCTCTGTAGTACAAGCAATTCCAAAGGTAACTTATGATCCCCCCAAGAACACATCCACCAGTAATAACCTTGTCATTACTCCTCCTACTACTCCTAGGAGGACTGAACCATTTTATGTCTCCTTGCTAATAAATGGACACCAACTAAACAATTACATCATAGACTCAGGCACATCTAATAATGTCATCCCTGTTAAAGTGGTGGAATCCCTTAGTCTCACATTGACCAAGAAATTTGGGAGATGTTTCTCCATGGAGAATAAACAAGTTCCACTACTGGGACAAATCAAGGATACCCAATTTGCATTTGCAACATTCCCAGACAAGAGAATCAAGATGATTGTCTTGGTGGTTGATGTCCCAGCATCATATGGCATCCTTCTTTGGCAAAATTTCTATAAGGATGTTGGTGACAACTTAAGCATGGACCTATCCAAGGTGAGGCTCCTAGTTAAAGGCAATATGCAGAGATTGCTCCCTGAGAAGGATGCAAAATATGTGGTCACTCAAACGTCAATGCCTGAAGCTCAAATTTTGTTTGAGTCTTCAAGCACGGGTAATTACTTTTTATCCATGGAGGAAGTCCATGAGATGTCTGATGAAATTCTCAAATGTGTCATCCTAAAAATTGGTTTAAATGGAACAACCTAAAGATTGGTGGAGTGTAGTACGAGTGTAGAATAATCTCCCCCTCTAAATGAAGAAGAATCTAAGGAAAAATCAATGTCTAAAGAGGTATGGATTCTATAATTTCATGGCAGTTTCTCCTCTATCAGTTTAAGAGCTGGAATTGTGTTGATATCTCCTCAAGGAGATATTTTTCCTTCTTCATATAAGTTGCAGTTCAGCAACACCAACAACATAGTTGAGTATAAATCTCTATTGCTTGGATTGAAGGCTGCTCAAGACAAAGGCATCAAAATCCTTCATGCCAAAGGAGATGTTGGACTAGTGGTTTGTTAGGTAAAGAACCTGTATCAAACCAAAAATGAGAGATTGTGCCACCACCATAATCTAGTTTGGGATTAAATTGAAAGCTTTGATGCTTTTAGTATCTCTGCCATACCCAGGGAATTTAATGACTGAGCTAATGTGCTAGTTGTTTTAGTAACTCTCTTGATTATTCACCCTAATTTTAAGATAAATAGGTACACTATTAAACTAGTCTTTCGACCAAATGTGCCTGATAATGCCAATCATTAGCAAGTGGTCAATGGTGACAACCAAATCATTACCTTCTTGGAGCAAAAATATAGCTTTGAACAACTTCATTTTGAAGTTAGTGAGCCTCAAAAGCTTGAACCAACCCCTAAACCAAGTGAAGATGTAGGTGAAGAATTCCTCCAACTTAAAGGAAATAAAATCCCAAAAAGCCTGGTTTCCCTTGAGAAGTTGTTTGACAAACACGACAGGTTCATCAAATAGCAGTAAATAGATTCAAGCTCCTCCCAAGATTTTGATCAAATAAATATAGGTACCAAAGAAAATCCCAAGATGGTGAACATTGGGAAGTGTTGCACTCAAGAAGAGAAGTTCAAGTTCACTGCTCTACTTCACCAATACATAGATGTTTTGGTGTACTCTTATGATGATCTGAAGTCACTCAGGCCTGAAGAAATTCACCATGAGATTTCTCTCAAGAGTGATTTGGTACCTCATAAGCAAAAATCTAGGTAGTATAATCCAAAGATACCAGGTACTATTCTATCTAAAATATAGAAGATGTTGAATGCTAGGATAATTTTCCCAATCCATCATTCCACATAGATTGCCAACATAGTACCTGTGAGGAAAAAGAATGGAAAAATTCACCTCTATGTGGACTTTAGAAATTTGAATCAATCCTCCTTAAAGGATAACTATCCTATACCCATCATGGATCAAGTCATTCAGACAGTGATCAGTTCATAGATGTTATTAATGTTAGATGGCTTCTCAGGGTACAATCAAGTTGAAGTTGGTGAAGCAGACTAGCATAAGACTACCTTCACCATGCATTGGGGCACCTTTGCCTATCAAAGAATGTGGAGTCTTCTAAAAAATATTCTAATAATTTTTACAAATCATAATATATAAAGATACTCTAGATACCATGTTAGCTTGTTAATTGAGAATATAATGATTTATTTACATCGTACTAGACACTGAAGAATAAAATTCAAAAATATAAGAATGAAGGACACATACACATTGTGTTTGACCTGTGAAAAATGCAAAATGATTCCTATCTTTCAAAAAATAACTATCTCTCAAAGTGACCAAATCATGATGATTTAACATTTATGCTAATATTCATGGGGTATATTTCCACCATATCTAGTTTGATAACAAGTGGGATATAAATTTTTGTATAATGTTTCTTGCATAATTGAGATATTCTACATATGAACTAATGTACTCTCCATTGAATCCATAATCTCAAGAATACATCTGGTTACCTATCACTTGTGGCCCACATGTGGAAACATTGACCATATGGATATTAGATCATGAACCACATTTAAAACTAAAGTTTGGACAAAACTGGCTAGATAAGTGGAATGATAAGATAGATTCTACAAACATGTGTTTTATTTTTTTTACTTTGGGTATATAAATTTGTATATGACATGATGTCCATGATTATTTTCCTACGCCGTTGGCTTTAGGTAAACCATTAAAAATAAACATTGAAGTGGTAGTGGTAAAACAATATTAACAAAGCTTGAAATTTTTTCTAGGTGGTCCTACACCTTTTGATGATGAATACTTCTTTGATTAGAACTTTAAAATTTTCTAAAATACCAAAAAATGAAAAACATTCCAAAATTCAAAAAATATTTTTGGCACCTACATGTTATATTGGCTCCTTGGAATTTATGTGTTAGTTCCATGTTGATGGATGACATATTTAATTAATCCTACATACATATATGTGTCATGATTATATGTGAGTGTGATATAGGCATACACAAATACATTATCTATTCCAATTTTGGATGTTGTGACTTCCCTCTACTTGTGTCATGCAGATATTGGGGGTATCCAATTCTTTGATCTTGATACACATAGGTTATATGGTTTAATGACCATATTTCATTATCATGTTTGAGATTACACATGTACTTACACATGCCTTTATCCATGATTATATCATACAAATGGTTAATGATTAAATTATTTCCTAACAAATTTGATTCATGGGATATAAAGACATGCTTATGTTGGTTGCTTATGCTTTAAATTATTCTTCCTTGAGTGTCTTACCTTGATATTATTTTCCTTGTTCTATCATTTGAATATGTTCCTTTGTATGTGGCCCCCATGCCTATGCATGCTTTATTTGACCTTTTGATATGTTTTTTTTGTTGTATATACATTTGAACATGTCATTATTGATTTTATGGACATTTGACTAAGTCATGTCCCTTCGATTTTGTGGCATTTGAACATTCCCCTTGTTCATGGTCTCCTAAGACCATTACCTTTTGACATGATTTTGAGTGTTCTTGTGTGTGTGGTTATTTACTTTTTGAGATTTTACTATTACTATCTAGATGTTTATATAATCCTTATAATGAATCTTATGCCTTCATGTGATCACATTGGTTCTGTGTGCTTCAATGTTATATCTACCTAGACATGTTCCTTCTATATGCTATAGGGTTCCATTCATATATTATGCATTTATATTATCCTCTTGAGGTGAGGTAACTACCAATTCATATCTATCCCTAACCTCAAAATGGTGACATATTATTGGGGGCATGTCATAGAGGCATTTTATCCACACTTTTTATAATTTTTAAATTCAGTGAGGGCATGTTTTAGAATCATGTTCTCCACACTTATTTAGTATTTAACATCTCCAAATTTTAGTGGGGGCATGTTTTGGAAACATGTTATATAAATTGGTACTTATATCAATTTTTAAATTTATCCATATATAGTGGGGGAATGATTTGGAATCATGTTTTCCAAAATTACATAGTTTTTAAATTGGCCAAGGTATACAATTATATAAATTTAAATTCATAGATTTGGCATAATTCGATACATTGGTACCACTGTTGTACATAGTTTCAGCATGAGACATAGATAAGGTGAATATGATATGAAATTTGTACCTAATTTTGTAAAATCAAAATCATTTTTAGACTTTAAAACTCTTTTAAGGACTATTACCAAATCACAAACTTTCACATACTGATACTATGCTCAAACTTTTATGAACTTTATTGAGATAATCTACTACAGTTGTTGGTTTATTTTTCAATATGGTTGAGGTGATTAAATCACTTAATATTTAATTTTTTTTGGGTTGGAATTGATTGTATCATCCAACCTCTTAGGTTATAAGTATTATTGGGTTGCACAGTTCAGCTAATCTCAATTTCTAGGTGGTAACTCACCTTTGTTTAAGGTTGGGGGAGTGTACCTTTAAATCTCTCTATCTATGTCCTTGATATATGAAATTTTATATATATATATATATATATATATATATATATATATATATATATATCTTAATCTCAGTTTTATAGAATTATAATGATACACATTTTTCAAATCAAATTGACAATATGAAAGGTGGTTACATAGACACACAAGTGTACTTGTAAACCTTTTTATTTTTTTGTTAATAAATTTCAAGTACTTTAAATTCTAGATTATATGCACTAATTATATACTATAACATGCTCTAGGTTCCAACTCAATCATTAGTAAATAATTCAAGTTGGGCACACACAAAGACAAGTTGTGATATACATACCTAGTTATGTATTTATTTCCTTTAGACTAGTAATTTCATTAATAGTTCAAAGCGGGGGAATGTAGTCAATATATATGGATTATATATCACCTCAATATTATACACATGGAAAAATTAGACCTTAGTTGTTCCTCTTAGTTTTGGACCTCTGTTGCTTCCATAATTCTCACATCTACTCTATATTATTCCCCTTGGCCTATCTCTTAGTCTGACCAATCTTATGTTGATGAACTAGGCCTTATAGCTTTTATAGAAAGCTTAAAATATACTTATCTTCCACCTTTGTAAGGTTTGAGCATGTACCTATTTTATTTCTCCCTTGACACTAACATCTAGGTAAGATAATAATATCAACACTAGTGTCCTAAACTGACATAAGTGTATAGTTCCCTATAATCATCTCATTTGCAAGTGAAACATATCCTGATGGTTGACCTAAGTGATTTAATGTGAGATAATTATCTAATGGTATTTATATAAATACAATATCAATCCTCATTTATTATTCACCTAGCAAGACATAAATAATACCTAGTGTTCATATCAAAGAGAATTTAATTGAGTAAAACTTCCCTATTTTATCCTTTTTCCATACTAGTCATAGGGACAACACATGTACAAGTTTAAATTAATGAAGGATCAGTCCAAGAGCCTAATTTTAAAATTTATAAGCTAGTTCAATGTAAAAATTTATTTCCACAATTGTATGATTAAAAAAAAAAGATAACACATAGGAGAGAACTACATCAGTTTGAGGCCCTCTTCAGAGTATTAGATATTTAGGCAGTGCTCATTGATAAAACAATCTTTGGGGTTAGCTCGAAACCATGTGCCCATTAACCCATTTCCTCCTAAGGTCACTATAAATATTAATAACTAGGGTTTTGAAATTCCATGAGTAGTGATAGTCCATGACCTAGATCTAAATTCACTAGAGTAAAGGTGAAATAAAACCCAAAAGTATCCAAGTGGTCACATCATTTTCCACAATCTATTTTGTACATGACACCTATATCAAACCTAAATAGTATAATATATGTAACCATCCTAACATAACACAATTTTTCAAGGATTAATAATCATATAAATTAAAATATGATGATTATCCTAGAACTATCTTCCAATTTGATTCCTATTTGTTCCATATCCAACACTATGTTAACATCAAAACTAGCTAAGTACATTACTTATTTATAATTTCCATATATAACTTAGTTGTACTTTATATATATAGCCTATTATATATATTATGAATTTAGAATATGTTATATCTACCCGTAATTGGCCTACTATAGAGATGGCTTATCAACCTTATGCCCTAGGCTATCTCTATCCCCTTAAACCCTATATAACCCCATATATAAACCAATTTAGGTTAAATAATTTTATCTCACTATTATGACCTCCATTCCCTTCTTACACATATTTAAATTCTATCAATATTAACATTTTTAACATGGATTATTCATCCTCTAACCCTAAGCTTGAGCTTGAGTATAGGGATACCACCTTCCCCATAAACTTGACCCACTTTGAACACTACAATGAAATGTTTAGATTGATCAAAGTTATGCATAAACCTACCTCTAGTGATGATGAAGATGAAGAAAATTTACTAGATGACCTCAAGGTATATGAGAGGTGTGGGTTTCATAAGGCCATAACCAAACTATAGGTATTCCCATGTTTTGGCCTCTTCAATAATATGATGCTCATGTCCTATTGAGTTCACAATACTTCCTAGGTTTTAGTGTATTCTAAAAGGTCCAATCACATAATTATAGATATTTATAGGTTTGAATTTAAAGTATATTATAATCTATATAAATACATAATAATCTATGATAAAACCCCCAATAAATGGGCGAACACCCATGTGATATGAAGTTTTGGAGGAATGGGTAGCTGATGCCAATGCCAAGTGGGTCAACAGGGAGGACATTGACTCCCACACTATTTGTACCTTATAGGAAGGGGTTCATATTAGGAATATATTTTATGAATTAATTTTTTAGAGTAGGATATTATGTTTATGTTGGGTTTATTTGGGTGCCCCTAATCGACATCATCATCAAAAAATAAGATATCTCAGACCTCATGAACACTATGAATTTCTAGTTGGTTCACCATGTAAAGTAATCCTAGGATGGTGGTAACTTCTACATGATGAGTTAATTTTTGGACTCTATTTTTGACACCTTTATGTTCAAACCTTTTGCATTCCCACTATAGACTCTTAGGGGTAATGTGGTGTATATAGTCTTCTACAATATATATGGCCACTAGTACATAAATCACATCTGAGAGATTTTTGAATTGTTCTACCTAGTGGTTTACATGGACATAAATGAGATGACCATGCATTAAATCTCAAGTTAAATTAGATAGTCCCTTGATCCCATTAGTGATTATTGGTATTACTAGGATGAGACCATCATCTGGGTAACTAACATTAATAGGCCCCCCTCCTCATGCCCTATGACATCCTAGACTGATTGGCTAAGAAATAAATAGCCTATTAATTAGTGAAATGAATTTTTTACCACTCCCTCAGTAGCCAACATAAATATTACTTGAACTTTCCCATCATCATGCACTAATATGTATACAATAATATGCCTTTATTGTAGAATATGGCATCAATCAGTGATTCTTATGCCCTAATAAAAATAGAAAACTAAGAATAGGATCCTCATGGTGTCATTAGGGCCCATGTGGAAAATTAATATTCAAACCTCAACATCACCTACAACTATGTACCCCATGGTGATGATGAGGTTCACCTCAACCCTGATGATGATAATGAGGTATTGTACAGACTCAAGTGAAGAATAAGAAAGGAAAATGGGTCCAACTTGAGATATCCAGTCAAATTAGCCTTGCTCCACGTATGCCAAATTAGGATATGGGAAATGTTTAAGCGACCATGCCTTGGATTTCAATGAGGATAATCCAAGGAGTCCTAGCTCCTTATCCTCTACAAATATTGCCTCCCTAAATGTCTACTTCATCTCCACTACCTCCCATGACTTAGACTATTTGATCATGGGTTACATTGGTACTAAAATTTGATGTCATTATAAACCTTGATTAAGTTTTTAAAAAAGACCAATAATAGCCACCCATGTGGATTATTTCACCTACTACCTCCATCCCTCAAATCTTAGTGGGGCACCCATTGGTCTCCCTATCCTTATTAAGATCACTAAGATTGTACCTCCCCTATTTCCCATTACACTCCTCTATAATTCACTTAGGTACCTATGGTTTTGGTCATGCACATTATCCCCACATCCCAATTTACATCCACTCAACCCATTTAATCTATAAGAATATATATGGCTCACCTCTTATCTTCAAAATCTTATGTTTCCTAGCCCCCAACATGATAAAAAATTGGGTTATAAAAATGGTTTCAAGTCAGAGTTTAAGTGGTGGCACATTGTAGAGCTCGTTGAGATCTTTCTAACACTTTTTTCATAATGTAAATTTGAGTTTGGGAGCTATTGTTATGGCCATTTGAAGATTGGTCGAAAAATGTCACTTGCGACATTTGGCATGTGTTTCAAGCACATTTCAAAATTTGGACCTATCGAAGGTCAACACTTGGAAAATGCTAATGTTTTAAGAAAAAATTGGTTCAATGACATGTCACGTCATCAACATGCCATGTGGCAGCATGAGATAAGCTCTTTGACCAAGGTGGAGAGAAAGGTGGCTAGTTTGAAGGAAGGACCAAGTCCAACGGTGCATGTTTAGCATTTTAACCAACATGCATGCTAACTAAGTGCCTAAAGCGGGGCATTGACATGTTTCAAGGAGGTGCATACCTTGTTAAAGCCTATACTTATCCCAAAAATCCATGCATGTGGGACAAATGCACCCAAGAATAAGTCAAAGTGCCTAAAAAGGAGGGAAAGAAGATTTCAAATGCATGCAAGGTGCCTAAAAGAAAGGGAAGCCAGTTTCAAACCCTTGACCTACCACCCAAAAGGGATAGGCCTTGACCACTTCAACCATGAAGGTTGAAGTTTTATAAAAGGGACTAAAATCTACTTGAATGGACACAGGAAGCTGACTGTGTATGGGAGAATATAGACCCTTTTACAATATCTGGTCATTTTGGAGCCCTTAGAGGCCAAATTAGAGCTCAGAGTAAACTAAAAAGTTTTTTATAATTCTGATACCCTCTGTGAAGTATATTAATTTTCCTAGTTTGGAGAATTGGTGATGTCTTTTTGAGCTATAGAAGTTGCCAATTTTGATTTGGAGAAGCCTTTGTGTGTGATTCAGAAAGGTGAAGGACGTGCTGAGTTAGCCAAGGTCTTTTAAAGGTCTGATCACTATTATTGTAGAGAGATATGATCTTTTTTTGTTTTGTAAGTATTATTTTGGCTTGCAAATTTAGAAACAATTAATGGATCGGTTCGATACGAACATGGGGATGTAGGAATTCTGAACCCCGTAAATAATTTTCATGTTATGATCTTTGAATTTAGTTTTGCATTTCATTTTTAGTTAATTTATAGATTATAATTCATATTTTAATCAAAATGCAAAAATTACTCATTTGATCATTTACGAGAAATTGGATAAAATCAAGAATTTGGAAAATTTGGAAGTTCAATGGATAATTGATGTGATTTATCAATTCACCTTTATTTCAGTTTTGAAACTTGATTTGGATCAAATTTCAATCAGATTTAATCATTCCAACATATTATAAGTTGAGAAATTTAGAATTCATACTTATAAAATTTCACTTAGAGTTTATCAGTAGAGTTTATGGATCAAGTTGGTATCAGAGCAGTTAGAAAGCTGGGTTAGTTCCTGATTGAGTTTTGATAGTTGCTTTCAGTTATTGGTTTTCAATATCACTTGATTAGATTACAGTGTGTAATTGTGGAATTAGTGTGTCTACAAGAAAACATGGGAAAATTATCACACAAAGCCAAGATGGAAGAGATTGAATCCATCAATACTAAGATTTAGGATGAGAATGCTTTTCTAAGAGCTCGATTGTACTCCTTGGATGAGGAGATTGCAAGTTTGAAATTAGATCTTGAATCCAAGGATGAGCTCTTGATTAGATTGCAATGTGGTGAGTGTGAAAAGGTAAAGCCTTCAACTTTAGATGTAGAGACTATGACTAAATGAAACTCAATGTTATTCACACTAATTCAACTCAAAGTGAAGTTTTGTAGTTTACTCTGAGCTTTGATTTGGCCTCTAAGGGCTCCAAAATGACCAAATACTGTAAGCGGGTCTATAATTTCCCATACATAGTCAGCTTCCCATGTCTATTCAATTAAAATTTATTCCCTTTTATAACACTTCAACCTCCGTGGCTAAAGTGGTCAAGGCATTAACCTTTTGGGCAGCAGGTCAAAGGTTCAAAACTACCTCCCACCTTTCTAGGCGCTTGGGAAGAGTGAAAAAGTCGGCCTTCCTTCTTTCTAGGTGCTTAGCATGAGATTTGAAAGTTTTTCCCTCCTTTTTTGGTGCCTTTGACTTGTCTTTTTCCCACATGCATTGGGTATGACAATTTAAATGCTTAAAATAGCCAAGTTGAGGACCTTTTCAAATGCCAAGACTTTAGGCACCAACTTAGGCAATTGATAAGGAATCCACTAAGACAATCAATTTCACCAGAAAGAAAGAAATGGTTAATTGGATTATCACTACATTTTTTTTGCAAAGCATGGTTAAGAATTCAACTAAGGGAATGAACAAGCTTTGATAGATGTAGATTAGAGTTGGTGGGAACACTTCAAGACAAGTTTATCATATGAAGTTTTTCAATTCTCACTTTTTGATAACTCTAAGTTTTTGATCTCCAGAATATATTGTATGAGTAGTCTAATAATGGATAAGACATTAACTCATTTGAAATAGTTGGGGATATAGCAGAGTGATGTTGTGAGTTGTTTCCTTACAACATTTGATAGTTAGACTGCTATTTTGAATGTATCTATTTTGGCATAGTGATGTTTAGATGCATTCTTTAAGACCCTTTGGGCATGTTTGGATGTTAGGCAATATACACTTTGTGTTGTTTGAATTTTCTTAGCATATAAGTCCCTTACCAGGGTATTGTATTGAAACATGTATACAACATTTTGTCTATGTTGTTGACATTAAAAAAATTATTTTACAGTTACATTGGAGATTGTTTCAGTTATTGATAGTTCACCACTTTACAGGATGTGACATGGGAAGATAGTTTTGATATGTTTTAATCACTTTTACAGTTATAGATTCACTTACTCATGCCTTTGGATTAGGCATTTTTATAGTTTGATTATGAATCATTTTAATGCAATTGTTTATATCCTTGCTATGATTTAGGTTCTATTTTCATGGATGTAGTAGACCAATTTGTAGTTTCAGGGGATATTGGACTTTTGGAGACCAAAGTCCCTCCATTGGGAAGGTGTGATCAGAAATTATGAGTTTGTAAATTTGTAATCATGAGTCCATAGATTTGTAATCTCGAGTCCGTAGATTTGCAATCATGAGTCCATAGATTTACAATCCTGAGTCTGTAGATTTGAAATCACGAGTCCATATATTTGAAATCATGAGTTCATAAATTTCCCACATGAAGAGGAATAATTGTTTGGTAATATGATGCCCTAGTCACATGGGAGAAAATAGACACTTTACTGAGCCACATAGCTCGTGATCCATCTGCCACGTCCCAAAAATATGAGAATAGACATGCCAAGTCAAAGCTCAAAATTTGGTTTTGATAATGGTTTCAAATCAAAGATTTAGTGGTGCCACCCTATAGAGC
The DNA here is from genome assembly GCA_037957365.1 of Torreya grandis. Taxonomy (NCBI): domain Eukaryota; kingdom Viridiplantae; phylum Streptophyta; class Pinopsida; order Cupressales; family Taxaceae; genus Torreya; species Torreya grandis. The sequence goes on from JARHVA010000078.1 coordinate 6,348,126, forward strand.
TCGTTGAGAGCATTTTGATGCATTTTTTGGAATGTAAATCTGAGTTTGGGAGCTCTTGTTATGACCATTTTAAGATTGGTCAAAAAATATCATTTGCGACATTTTGCATGTGTTATGAGGTGGTTTCGACATTTAGACCTATCGGAGGTCAAAAATTGGCAAATGCTAAGGTTTTCAAAAAATAAAATTGGTTCGATGACATGTCACATCATCAACATACCATGTGGCAGCGTGAGATAAGCTCGTTGAGTAAGGTGGCGAGTTTGGTGGCAAGACCAAGTCCAATGGCACATGTTTGGTGCATTTTCCAATGGTAGTCAAGTCTTAGCACAAAGTATCCCACAAAAGGGGGTGTTGACATGTTCAAGGATGTGCTTAAGATTTTTAAAAAGCATGAAAATTGTTAAGCGCAGCCCATGTGGGACAAAACATAAAGTCTAAGCGCAAAAAAAAAAAGAGAAGGCCGATTCAAACCTAGTTAAAGTGCCTAGAAAGGTGGGAGGTGGTTTTGAACCTTTGACCTAATACCTAAAAGGTTAATGCCTTGAAAAATTCAGCCACAGAGGTTGAAGTGTTATAAAAAGGACTAATTTCTACTTGAATAGACATAGGAAGCCGACTATGTATGGGAAATTATAGACCCACTTATAATATTTGGTCATTTTAGAGTCCTTAGAGGATGAATCAGATCTCAGAGTAAGCTAAAAAGTTGTTTATAATTTTGATATACTCTATGAAGTATTTTCATTTGCCCATTTTAGAGAATTGGTGATGCCATTTTGAGCTATATAAGTTACCAATTTTGATTTGGAGAAGCCTCTGCGTGTGATTCAGGAAGGTGAAGGACATGCTGAGTTAGCCAAGGTCTTTCAAAGGTCTAATCACTATTATTGTAGAGATATATGATATTTTGTTGTTTTTTGGAATTATGTGTTTGTAGGAAACCATGGGCAATTTGTCACAAATTTAGGCCATCAAAGATGAAAACGTAATCTTGAGATGCCAAAAATTTGCACTTGAATTGCAAGTGGCAAAGTTAAAATCAGAGCTTGAATCCAAGGATGAGCTCTTGATTAGATTGAAATGTGGTGAGTGTGAAAAGGAAAAGCCTTCAACTTCAGATGTAGAAACTATGACTGAGTGCAGTTAGACCAATTATAAGATTTCAGGTGATAGTCGACTTTTGGAGACCAAAAGCCTCTTTTGTAGGGAGGTGTGATCTGGAGTTCATTCTAGAAAATTTTTCTAAATCATGATGAAAATAATTTCACAGTGTAGAGATCATCAAGAGTTTTTAAACTTGGTTTAGATCAGATTTTTATCCTTGCACGAATTTGTATTTAAAGGCAAGCTTCTGGCTGACTGTGTATGGGAGAATATAGACCCACTTAGAGTATCTGGTCATTTTGGAGCCCTTAGAGGCCAAATCAGAGCTCAAAGTAAACTACAAAGTTGTTTATAATTCTAATACAATCTATGTAGTATATTCATTTTCCCATTTTGGAGAATTGGTGATACCTTTTTGAGCTATAGAAGTTTCCAATTTTGATTTGGAGAAGCCTCTGTGTGTGATTCAAGAAGGTGAAGGACGTGCTGAGTCAGTGAAGGTCTTTCAAATTTATGATCACTATTATTTTAGAGAGATATGATATTTTGTTGTTTTAAGTATTATTTGGCTTGAAAATTTAGAAATAATTAATGGATCGGTTCGATACGAACTCGAGGACGTAGGAATTTCTGAACCTCATAAACAATTTCTGTGTTTTAATCTTTGAATTCAGTTTTGCATTTCATTTTTAGTTAATTTATAGATTATAATTCATATTTTAATCATAATGCAAAAATACTCATTTGATCATTCATGAGAAATTGGATAAAATCAAGAATTTGAAAAATTTGATGGTTTCAATAGAAAATTGATGTGATATATCAATTCACCTTTATTTCAATTTTGAAACTTGGTTTAGATCAGATTTTCATCAATTTTTTTTAATCATTCCAACATCTTATAAGTTGAGAAATTTAGAATCCTTACTTTTAAAATTTCACTTAGAGTTTATTAGTGGAGTTTATGGATCAAGTGAGTTTAACAAAATTGTTTTGCAGTTACATTGGGGATTGTTTCAGTTATTAACAGTTCACTACTTTATAGGATGTGACATGGGCATATAGTTTTGATATGTTGTAATCACTTTGGTAGTTGTATATTCACTTACTCATGCCTTTGGATTAGGAATTTTTATAGTTTGATTGTGAATCATTTTAATGTAATTGTTTATATCCTTGTTATGATTTGGGTTCTATTTTCATGGATACAGTAGACCAGTTTGCAGTTTCAAGGGATATTGGACTTTTGAAGACCAAAAGCCCTCCATTGGGAAGGTGTGATTATAAATTATGAGTTTTTAGATATACAATCATGAGTCCATAGATTTTTAATCTCGAGTCCATAGATTTTCAATCATGATTCCGTAGATTTGCAATCTTGAGTTCATAGATTTACAATCACGAGTCTGTAGATTTGAAATCATGACTCCATATATTTCCCACATGAAGATGGATAATTGTTTGGTAATATCATGCCCTGATCACATGGGAGAAACCAAACACTTTACCAAACCACATAGCTCGTGATCCATCTGCCACGTCCCAAAAATGTGAGAATAGACATGCCAAGTCAAAGCTCAAAATTTGGTTCTAATAATGGTTTCAAATCAGAGTTTCAATGGTGCCACCCTATAGAGCTCTTTGAGAGCATTCTGATGCATTTTCTAGAATGTAAATCTGAGTTTGGGAGCTCCTGTTATGACCATTTGAAGATTTGTCAAAAAATTTCACTTGTGACATTTGGTACGTGTTTCGAGGATGTTTTGACATTTGGACCTATTAGAGGTAAAAACTAGGAAAAATGATAAGGGTTGAAAAAAATGGTTTGATGACACACCATGTCATCAACATGCCACGTGGCAGCGTGAGATAAGCTCTTTGACCAAGGTGGCGAGCAAGGTGGCGAGTTTGAAGGAGACCAAGTCCAATGCACATGCTTAGCTAGGCATCTTAAGCCCATGAAAATGGGCGTTGACACATTTAATGAGGTGCTTAAGCTTCTTAAAACATGCAACCACCTTCCACATAGCCCATGTGGGATAAATGCACCTAAGAAAAAGTCAAAGGCACTAAAAAAGGAGATCAAAGTTTTCAAACTCAGTCAAAGTGCCTAAAAAGGAGGGCATCAATTTTGAACCTCTGATTCGACACCCAAAAGGGATAGGATTTGATCGATTGAGATATGGAGATATAAGTGTTATTAAAGACACGAATTTCTACTTGAAGTTATCAAATTCTGGACTGTGTATTGGAGATTATATACTTGATTACAATATTTGGTCATTTTGGAGCCCTTAGAGGCCAAATCAGAGCTCGAAGTAAACCAAAAGGTTGTTTAGAATTTTGATATGCTCTGTGTAGTATATTCATATACCCATTTTGGAGAATTAGTGATGACATTTTGAGCTATATAAGTTACCAATTTTGATTTGGAGAAGCCTCTGCGTGTGATTCAGGAAGGTGAAGGACATGCTGAGTCAGCCATGGTCTTTCAAAGGTCTGATCACTATTATTATAGAGAGATATGATCTTTTGTTGTTTTTTAATTATTATTTTAGCTTGCAAATTTTAGCAACATCAATGGATTGGCCTGATATGAACTTGGGGACGTAGGAGTTCTGAACCCCATAAACAATATTTTGTGTTTTGATCTTTGTATTCATTCTTGCATTTCAATTTTAGTTATTATTCAGATTATAATTTAGATTTTAATCAAGAAATGCAAAATTTAATCATTTGATCATTTATGGGAAATTGAGTAAATTGGGAACTTTCAAAAATATGATAGTTTCAAAGGATAAATGATGTGATAAATCAATTCATATTTATTTCAATTTTGAAACAAGATATTTGGAACATAAATCCAAGTTTGAGAGCTCCTGTTATGGCCATTTTAAGATTGGTAAAAAATGTCACTTGCAACATTTGGCATGTGTTTCGAGGACATTTCAACATTTAGACCTATCAGAGGTTGACACTAGGCAAAATGTAAGGTTTGCAAAAAAATTGGTTTGATGACATGTCACCTCATCAATTCATCTTTATAATAGGAGCTCTCGAACTCAGATTTACATTTCAAAAAATGCGTCAAAAAGATCTCAATGAGCTCTACAGTGTGAAATTAGTTTCATCATGATTTGGAAACTTTTTCTAGAATGAACTCTGGATCACACCTCCCTACAAAAGAGGCTTTTGGTCTCTAAAAGTCAACTATCACCTGAAATCTTATAACTAGTCTACTGCATCCATGAAAATAGAGCCCAATCATAGCAAGAGATATAAACAATTACATTAAAATTATTCATAATCAAACTATATAAATGCCTAATTAAAAGGCATAAGTAAGTGAATCTGTAACTGTAAAAGTGATTACAACATATCAAAATTGTCTGCCCATATCACATCCTATAAAGTGGTGAACTGTCAATAACTGAAACAATCCCCAATGTAATTGCAAAACAAGTTTGTTAATGTCAACAACATACAAACATGTTGTAGACATGTTGCAATACAATGCCCTGGTATGGGACTTATATGCTAAGCAAATGCAAATAACACAAAGTGTATATTGCCTGACATCCAAACATGCCCAAAGGGTCTTAAAGAATGCATCTAAACATCACTGTGCCAAAATAGATACATTCAAAATAGCAGTCTAACTATCAAATGCTGTAAGGAAACAAATCACAACATCACTTTGCTATATCCCCAACTATTTCAAATGAGTTAATGTCTTATGCATTATTAGACTACTCGTACAGTATATTTTGGAGATCAAAAACTTAGAGTTATCAAAAAGTGAGAATTGAAAAACTTCATATGGTAAACCTGTCTTGAAGTGTTCCCACCAACTCTAATCTACATCTATCAAAGCTTGTTCATTCCCTTAGGTGAATTCTTAACCATGCTTTGCAAAAATAATGTAGTGATAATCCACTTAACCAATTATTTCTTCCTAGTGAAATTGATTGTCTCTGTGGATTCATTATCAATTGCATACTTTATCAATTTGGGCTTTGCCATATGTAATTGAAAAGATTGTTGACTTAACCTCTTTAATGGATTTTCACTTGTAGGTTTTACCTTATCCTGGGTTGTATTGTCAACTACATTATGGATTGAATTAACTTCATTAACCTTAGTGAGAGGTTTGTAAATCATCTTAGTTTTAACATTACTTGAATGTGAAGATGAATGAAGCTTAAAACATCTATCAATCCTATGTCCACTCACTTTACAATGAGTGAAAACATCCTTCTTAGGTAAGGGTCCCCTTTTGCCAATTCCCAAATTAACATGAGAATGGTCTTTCAAACATGTAATCTTCTTAAACAAAGCTTTTCGTTTCCAACAAGTCTTAGCACTATGGTTATTCATCCCACAAAAAGTGCATGGAAATGATTGCATTAACTTCTGTACATTATATCCAAACTTCTTAAAAGTATCAATTGGATCAAAAGATTTAGTATAAGAATCAAGAGGTGTAATCTCACTACCTCTTTTACTTTTAGACCTTTGAACTAGTGGCCTAGTACCTTCGCTATTGGAAGCTCGTCTTCCATTAGCCATGGAAGAAAATTCTCCATCATCCACCTGCACACTAGTATAACCCAAACTTGCATGATGAGGTCTATGCTCAACCTGAATTGGGTTAGATATACCTTATCTATCTCTACCAAGTCCTCTTCCATTATAACCCATTTTAAACAACAATTTAAAGCCTATGCCCTTAGTGTATCTTTCAAAATCACCAAAAACAATATTACTAGAATCTGAATCCAAAATGGTAGAAGAAGATGAAGATTCCTGTGGTGAAAAACTTACATTGCACTCAATCATAGTCTCTACATCTGAAGTTGAAGGTTTTACCTTATCACACTCACCACATTGCAATCTAACCAAGAGATCATACTTGGATTTAAGCTCTAATTTTAAACTTGCAATTTGCAATTCAAGTGCAAATTTATGGCATATTAAGATTGCATTTTCATCTTTGATGGCCTCAATCTGTGACAACTTGCCCATGGTTTCCTATAAACACACTAATTCTGCAACTGCACACTGTAATCTAATCAAGTGATATGGATAACCAATAAACTGAAATCAACTATCAAATCACAATCAGAAGCTAACCCAACTTTCTAACTGCTTTGATACCAACTTGATCCGTAAACATCACTGATAAGCTCAAAGTGAAAATTTAAAAGTATGGATTATAACTTTCTAAACTTATAATATTCTAGAATGATTAAATCTGATCCAAATCAAGTTTCAAAATTGAAATAAAGGTGAATTGATAAATCACATTAGTTATCCATTGAAATCGTCGAATTTTCCAAATTTTTGATTTTATCCAATTTCTCATAAATGATCAAATGAGTAATTTTTGTATTTTGATTAAAATCTGAATTATAATTTGTAAATTAACTAAAAATGAAATGCAAAACTGAATTCAAAGATCAAAACACAAAAATTATTTATGGGGTTCAGAATTCCTACGTCCCCAGGTTCGTATCGAACCGATCCATTAATTATTGCTAAATTTTGCAAGCTAAAATAATACTTACAAAAAAAAAGATCATATCTCTCTACAATAATAGTGATTAGACCTTCGAAAGACCTTGGCTAACTTAGCATGTCCTTCACCTTCCTAAATCACATGCAGAGGCTTCTCCAAATCAAAATTGGCAACTTCTAAAGCTCAAAATGGCATCACCAATTTCCTAAAATGGGCAAATGAATATATTGCATAGAGCGTATCAGAATTATAAACAACTTTGTAGTTTACTCCAAGCTTTGATTTGGCCTCTAAGGGCTCCAAAATGACCAAATACTGTAATCAAGTCTATAATCTCCAACACACAGTCCATAATTTGATAAATTTGCAGGTGTGAAGACTCGCGAAATTCAAAGGTGCCAGGCTTGATTATCAGTCACAGTGAAGGTGAATTTTTTCATAGAGAAATCAACTTGCAGGAAAGTTGTTTATTGTTTTTAGGTGTTTGAAGTGCCCTTAATGGAAATGGTCCACTCCTTTGGAGAACTCGGAGATGTAGGCATCAATTGATGAGCGGAACTCCGTTATCACGTTTCATGTTTTTGGTAATTGTCATTTGATGTATGATTTAATTTTAGTTTGCTGATTTGATTTTAATTAGTAAATGACTCATGCAAGTAATTTTCATTTTGACAATTATAACACAACGTTATTAAAAAAACTGGTTCAACAACTGAGAACATTTTATGCCAAAACATTTTGCAAGTTCTTTTGAGTTTTTCAAGAATTTATTAAGTTTTGAGAAATTCAGTATTCATATTTAAAACTTCACTTTGAGTATATCAGTGTAGTTTACGGATCAAGTTGGTATCAGAGTAGTTAGAAAGCTAGGTTAGCTTCTGATTGAGTTTTGACAGTTGCTTTTAGTTATTGGTTTTCAATATCACTTGATTAGATTGCAATGTGTAGTTGTGGAATCAGTGTGTCTACAAGAAAACATGGGAAAATTGTCACAAAAAGCCAAGATGGAAGAGCTTGAAGCCATCAATACTCAGATTCAGGATGAGAATGCTTTTCTAAGAGCTCGATTGTACTCCTTGGATGAGGAGATTGCAAGTTTGAAATTGGAGCTTGAATCCAAGGATGAGCTCTTGATTTGATTGCAATGTGGTGAGTGTGAAAAGGTAAAGCCTTTAAATTCAGATGCAGAGACTATGACTGAATGTAACTCAATGTTATTTGGGTAGGCATTTTTGTAGACTAGTTTAACTTGATCCATAAACTTTACTGATATACTCAAAGTGAATTTTAAAATACGAATACTAAATTTCTCAAAACTTAACAAATTCTCAAAAAACTCAAAGAACTTGCAAAATGTTTTGGCATAAAACATTCTCAGTTATTGAACTAGTTTTTTTAATAATGTTGTGTTATAATTATCAAAATGAAAATTACTTTCATGAGTCATTTACTAATTAAAATCAAATTAGAAAACTGAAATTAAATCATGCATCAAATGACAATTACCAAGAACATGAAACATGATAATGGAGTTCGGCTCATCAATTGATGCCTACATCTCTGAGTTCTCCAAAGGAGTGGACCATTTCCATTAAGGGCACTTCAAACACCTAGAAATAATAAACAACTTTTCTACAATTTGATCTCTCTATGCAAAAATTCACCTTCACTGTGACTAATAATCAAGCCCGGCACCTTCAAATTCCATGAGTCTTCACACCTACAAAGTTGCTTCAAAAGTCCTAAAAATCTCCTCTATGGGCTTAAAATATACTCCTCCAATATGCAAATTGGCTAAATAGAGTATTCATATTGTGTATTATGGCCGAAAAATGGATAAAAATCCATTACATAAGCTTTCCCAAATCTTTTACAAAGTCTCGGCCTCTTAAAATAAAAAACCTAGTCCAGAATTTGATAACTTCAAGTAGAAATTTATGCCTTTAATAACACTTACACCAGTGAATCTCAAGCAGTCAAAGCCTATCCCTTTTAGGTGATAGGTCAGAGGTTCAAAATTGATGCCCTCCTTTCTAGGCACTTTTAATGAGTTTAAAAACTTTGGCCTCCTTTTTTGGTGCCTTTGACTTCTTCTTGGGCACATTTATCCCACATGGGCTGCGTGGAAGGTGGCTGCATGTTTTAATAAGCTTAAGCATCTCATTGAATGTGTCAATGCCCCTTTTCATGGGCTTAAGGTGCCTAACTAGGCATGCACATTGGACTTGGTCTCTTTCAAACTTGCCACCTTGCTCGCCACCTTGGTCAAAGAGCTTATCTCACACTGCCACGTGGCATGTTGATGACATGGCATGTCATTGAACCATTTTTTTCAACCCTTAGCATTTTTCCAAGTGTCAACCTCTGATAGTTCTAAATTTCAAAACATCCTCAAAACACATGCCAAATGTTGCAAGTGACATTTTTCAAAAAATCTTCAAATGGCCATAACAGGAGCTCTCGAACTTGGATTTATGTTTTGAGAAATGCATCAAAAATCTCTCAACAAGATCTACAGTGTGAAATTATTTTCATAATGATTTGGAAGATTTTTCTAGAATTCACTATAAGTTATTCACCACATAATTCATCTACTTCTTTCCATTTAGATTCAGATTCAAGTAATGATGGTTTTGGTAGTTTTGAACAACACACTAAGGGTATAAGATCTAAATTACTATTTAAAATGGGTTATAATGGAGGAGGACTTGGTAGAGATAGCCAAGATATATATAACCTAATTCAAGTTGAGTATAGACCTCTTCATGTAGGTTTGGGTTATACTAGTGTGCAGGTGGATAATGAAGAAGTTTCTTCCATGGCTAAAGGAAGACGAGCTTTCAATAGCGAAAGTTCTAGGCCACTAGTTCAAAGGTGTAAAGGTAAAAGAGGTATTGAGATTCCACCTCCTAATTCTTACACTAAATCTTCTAATCCAATTGATACTTTTAAGAAAATTGAATATAATATAAAGAACATAATGCAATCATTTCCATGCACTTTTTGTGGGATGAATAACCATAGTACTAAGATATGTTGGAAATGAAAAGCTTTGTTTAAGTAGATTGCATGTTTGAAATACCATTCTCATGATAAGATGGGAATTGGCAAAATGGGACCCTCACCTAAGAAGGATGTTTGTACTCATTGTAAAGTGAGTGGGCATAGGATTGATAGATTTTTTAAGCTTCATGCATCTTCACATTTAAGTAATGTTAAAACTAAGATGATTTACAAACCGCTCACTAAGGTTAAAGAAACTAATTCAATCCATAATGCAGTTGACAATACAACCAAGGATAAGGTAAAACCTACAAGTGAAAATCCATTAAAGAGGTTAAGTCAACAATATGCAATTGATAATGTTGCTAAGGAATCCACTAAGACAATCAATTTCACTAGGAAGAAAGAAATGGTTAAGTGGATTATCACTACATTCTTTTTGCAAAGCATGGTTATGAATTCACCTAAGAGAATGAAAAAGATTTGATAGATGTGGATTAGAATTGGTGGGAACACTTCAAGATAGGTTTACCATATGAAGTTTTTCAATTCTCACTTTTTGATAACTCTAAGTTTTTGAATCTCCTATTTATGTTGTATGAGTTGTCTAGAGGACTTGAACTCATTTGATCAGTTGGAGATAATAACAGAATGCATGTTGTAGGTTGAGTTGATTCCTTGCAACACTTATTTGAGTGCTATTTTGAATGCATCTATTTTTGCACATGGATGTATAGATGCATTGAAAGACCCTTTGGGCATGTTTAAATGTTAGGCAACATGCACTTTTGGTTGTTTGCATTTGCTTAGCATATAAGTTCCATACTAGGGCATTATATTGCAAAATGTCCACAACATTTATTGTATGTTGTTAGCATTATAAACTTGTCTTGCAGTTACATTAGGATTTGTTTCAATTTTTGGCAATTCACCACTTTACAAGATGTGACATTTGGGCAGGCAATTTTGTAGACCAGTTTGCAGTTATAGGGGATATTGGACTTTTGGAGACCAAAAAACCTCTATTGGGTAGGTGTGATCAGAAATTTGGTTCTAATAATGGTTTTAAATTAGATTTTTAGTGGTGGCACACTATATAGCTCTTTGAGAGCTTTTTGACGCATTTTTTAGAACGTAAATATGAGTTTGGGAGCTCCTATCATGGCCATTTGAAGATTGGTCAAAAAATGTCACTTACGACATTTAACACATGTTTCGAGGATGTTTCAACATTTATACCTATCAGAGGTTAACAATTGGAAAAATGTAAGGTTTGCAAAAAAAATTGGTTCGATGACATGTCACGTCATCAACATGCCACATGGTAGTATGAGATAAGCTCTTTGACCAAGCAAGGTGGCGAGCAAGGTAGCAAACCCAAGGGAGAACGGTTCGTATGAGAGACCAAGTCCATAACATGTCATCAAACCAATTTTTTTTTTCAAACATTATCATTTTCCAAGTGTCGACCTCTGATAGGTCCAAATATCAAAACATCCTCAAAACATGTGCCAAATGTTGCAAGTGACATTTTTTGACCAATCTTCAAATGGCCATAACAGGAGCTCCTAAACTCGGATTTACATTCTAAAAAAAGTGTTAAAAATCTCTCAATGAGCTCTACAATGTGCCACTACTAAAACATTGACTTAACCTCTTTAATGGATTTTTTATGACATGTCACATCATCAACATGCCATGTGGCAGTGTGAGATAAGCTCTTTGACTAAGGTGGTGAACAAGGTGGTGAGTTTGAAGGAAGACCAAGTCCAACAGTGCATGTTTGGTGTTTTGACCAATGTGCATGCTAGTTAAGCACCTAAAGGGGGGCATTGACATGTTTTAAGGAGGTGCATACCTTGTTAGAGCCTATACTTATCCCAAAAATCTGTGCATGTGGGACAGATGCACCCAAGAATAAGTCAAAGCACCTAAAAAGGAGGCAAAGAAGATTTCAAATGCATGAAAGGTGCATAAAATAAAGGGAAACTAGTTTTGAACCCTTGACCTACCACCCAAAAGAGATAGGCCTTGACCACTTCAGCCACAGAGGTTGAAGTGTTATAAAAGGGACTAATTTCTACTTGAAGTAATCAAATTCTGGACTGTGTTTTTTATTTTAAGAGGCTGAGACTTTGTAAAAACTTTGGGAAAACTTATGTAATGGATTTTTATCCATTTTACAACCATAATACATAGTATTAATACTCTATTTAGCCAATTTGTATATTGGAGGAGTATTTTTAAGCCCATAGAGGAGATTTTTAAGACTTTTGAAGCAACTTTGCAGGTGTGAAGACTCACATAATTCAAAGGTGTCGGGCTTGATTATTAGTCACGGTGAAGGTGAACTTTTGCATAGAGAGATCAACTTGCAGGAAAGTTATTTATTTTTTCTAGGTGTTTGAAGTTCCCTTAATGGAAATAGTCCACTCTTTTGGAGAACCTGGAGATGTAGGCATCTATTGCTGAGCCAAACTCCGTTATCACGTTTCATGTTTTGGTAATTGTCATTTTGATGCATGATTTTATTTCAGTTTGCTGATTTGATTTTAATTAGTAAATGAACTCATGCAAGTAATTTTCATTTTGACAATTATAACACAATGTTATTATTAAAAAAAATTGGTTCAACAATTGAGAACATTTTATGCCACATATTTTACAAGTTCTTTTGAGTTTTTTGAGAATTTGTTTATGTTTGAGAAATTTTAGTATTCATACTTAAAACTTCACTTTGAGTTGAATCAATGTAGTTTATGGATCAAGTTGGTATCAGAGTAGTTAGAATGCAGGGATTGCTTCTAGTTGTGTATTCACAGTTGCTTCTAGAATAGTTGGATTATTGGTTTGCAGATTGATTATTATTACAGTGTGCAGTGTGAAATTAGGTGTTTGTAAGAAACGATGGGAAAGTTGTCATAGATTGAGGCCATCAAAGATGAAAACACAATCTTGAGATGCCAAAAATTTACACTTGAATTACAAGTGGCAAAGTTAAAATCAGAGTTTGAATCCAAGGATGAGCTCTTGATTAGATTGCAAAGTGGTGAGTGTGAAAAGGTAAAGCCTTCAACATCAGATATAGAGATTATGACTGAGTGCAGTGTAAGTTTTTCACCACAAGAATCTTCATCTTCTTCTACCATTTCAGATTCAGATTCTAGTAATATTGTTATTGGTGATTTTGAAATATACACTAAGGGCATAGGATCTAAATTTTTGTTTAAAATGGGTTATAATGGAGGTGGACTTGGTAGAGATAACCAAGGTATAACTAACCCAATTCAGGTTGAACATAGACCTCTTCATGTAGGTTTGGGTTATACTAGTGTGTAGGTGGATGATGGAGAAGTTTCTTCCATGGCTAAAGGAAGATGAGCTTCCAATAGCAAAGGTTCTAGGCCACTAGTTCAAAGGTGTAAAGGTAAAAGAGGTATTGAGGTTCCACCTCCTGATTCTGACACTAAATATTTTTATCTAATTGATACTTTTAAGAAGTTTGGATATAATGTACAAAAGATAATGCAATCATTTCCATGCACTTTTTGTAAGATGAATAACCATAGTGCTAAGACTTGTTGGAAATGAAAAGATTTGTTTAAGCAGATTGCATGTTTGAAAGACCATTCACATGTTAATTTGGGAATTGGAAAAAGGGGACCCTCACCTAAGAAGGATGTTTGCACTCATTATAAAGTGAGTGGACATAGGATTGATAGATGTTTTAAGCTTCCTGCATCTTCACATTCAAGTAATATTAGAACTAAGATGATTTACAAACCTCTCACTAAGGTTAATGAAGCTAATTCAATCCATAATGCAGTTGAAAATACAACCTAGGATAAGGTAAAACCTACAAATGAAAATCCATTAAAAAGGTTAAGTCAACAATATGCAATTGCTAAGGAATCCATTAAGACAATCAATTTCACTAGGAAGAAAGAAATGGTTAAGTGGATTATCACTACATTATTTTTGCAAATCATGGTTAAGAATTCACCTAAGGGAATGAATAAGCTTTGATAGATGTAGATTAGAGTTGGTGGGAACACTTCAAGATAGGTTTATCATATGAAGTTTTTCAATTCTCACTTTTTGATAACTCTAAGATTTTGATCTCCTATTTATGCTGTGCGAGTTGTCTAGAGGACTTGAACTCATTTGATCAGTTGGAGATAATAGTAGAATGCATGTTGTAGGTTGAGTTGATTCCTTACAAAACTTATTTGACAGCTATTTTTAATGTATCTATTTTTGGCACATGGATGTATAGATGCATTGTTAAGACCCTAGGGCATGTTTAGATGTTAGGTAGCATACACTTTTGGTTGTTTGAATTTGCTTAGCATATAATTCCCATACTAGGGCATTGTATTACAACATGTATACAACATTTCATGTATGTTTTTGACATTAACAAACTTGTTTTGCCATTACATTGGGTATTGTTTCAGTTATTGACAGTTTATCGCTTTACAGGATGTGACATGGGCAGACAGTTTTGATATGTTGTAATCACTTTTGCAGTTACAGATTCACTTACTCATGCCTTTGGATTAGGAATTTTTATAGTTTGATTGTGAATCATTTTAATTTAGTTGTTTATACCTCTTGCTATGATTGGGTTCTATTTTCATGGATGTAGTAGACCAATTTGCAGTTTCAAGGGATTTTATAGTTTTGGAGACCAAAAGCCCTCCATTGGGGAGGTGTGATCAAAAATTGGGTTTTTAAAATGGTTTAAAGTCAGATTTTTAGTGGTGGCACACTATAAATCTTGTTGAGAGATTTTTGACACTTTTTTCAAAACATAAATCTGAGTTTGGGAGCTCCTGTTATGGCTATTTGAAGATTGATCGAAAAATGTCACTTGTGACATTTGGCACGTGTTTCAAGGACATTTTTAAATTTGGACCTATCAAAGATTGACACTTGTAAAATGATAATTTTTCAAAATAAAATGGTTTGATGACATGTCACATCATCAACATGCCATGTGGCAGCGTGAGATAAGCTCTTTGACTAAGGTGGCGAGTTTGAAGGAAGAACCAAGACTAATGGTGCATGTTTGGCATTTTGACCAATGTGAATGCTAGCTAAGCACATAAAGGGGGAAATTGACATGTTTTAAGGAGGTTCATACCTTGTTAAAGCCTATACTTATCCCAAAAATCCATGCATGCGGGACAAATGTGCCCAAGAATAAGTCAAAGTGCCTAAAAAGGAGGGAAAGAAGATTTCAAATGCATGCAAGGCAGCTAAAAGAAAGGGTGGCCAGTTTTGAACCCTTGACCTACCACCCAAAAGGGATAGGCCTTGACCACTTTAGCCATGGAGGTTAAAGTGTTATAAAAGGGACTAATTTCTACTTGAAGTAATCGAATTCTGGACTGTGTTTTTAATTTTAAGAGGCCGAGACTTTGTAAAAGCTTTGGAAAAGCTTATGTAATGGATTTTTATCCATTTTAAGGCCATAATACATAGTATTAATACTCTATTTAGCCTATTTGTATATTGGAGGAGTATTTTTAAGCCATAGAGGAGATTTTTAGGACTTTTGAAGCAACTTTGCAGGTGTGAAGACTCACAAAATTCAAAGGTGTCGGGCTTGATTATCAGTCACAGTGAAGGTGAATTTTTGCATAGAGAGATCAACTTGTAGGAAAGTTATTTATTGTTTCCAGGTGTTTGAAGTGCCCTTAATGGAAATGATTCACTCTTTTGGAGAACTTGGAGATGTAGGCATCTTGAGCCGAACTCTGTTATCACGTTTCATGTTTTGGTAATTGTCATTTTGATGCGTGATTTTGTTTTAGTTTGCTGATTTGATTTTAATTTGTAAATGAACTCATGCAAGTAATTTTCATTTTAAAAATTATAACACAATGTTATTATTAAAAAAAATTGGTTCAACAATCGAGAATATTTTATACCAAATAATTTACAAGTTCTTTTGAGTTTTTTGAGAATTTGTTTATGTTTGAGAAATTTCAATATTAATACTTAAAAATTCACTTTGAGTTGAAACTTTGTGGTTTATGGATCACAACACCCCCAATGTTTAGTGCATAACTAACGGGTATTGTAGGACCCACAACAACTCAAACACTAATGGCCACCAAGTTTAAAACACCAAAAATAATGGTGGCTCCTACATTGGCACCTCATTTGATCCCTCCTTAGGTTTAATCTCTTCTAAGTGTCCTCACTTTATCAGTTCCATTGGAAAACCCAAAAAAGAGTGCATCTATGTACCCAATTCAGTTAGATCCAACCACCTTGATGGATTCTATGGTCACTCTATAGAATCCTTGGTTTAATCTATCCATTATGACCACCACAACCCCTTATACTAATATTAATTAAGTTGATCTAAATAAAATACCCAAGAAGAAACATAAAGTGATTCCTTCTCAACCTTTTATTTAGTTCCCATGTGATCCTCTTATCCCTCATAGATATTCCTTTTCCATCATCCTGGGTGCCCAAAGTTTTGTCTTTAACTAGCCAATTTCCTTGTTCCTATTGAATTCCCCTCTTTGGTGCCATTAACCCTCATGTCAATTTGACCCAAAGTTAATGGCATACCCAGATGTTCTTATTATCTTCCTCATTCATCCTTCCCCCATTTTCCTCTATGCCTCCTCTTCATCCATTATTATCTTCATTCATCCTCTCTATTTCATCCCTTACCACTCCTCTTAAGACATCGCATTCATCCTTTTATACCATATAATTTACTATGAGACCAATTTGGGTTGGATCCCTAGCACCCTCAAGATCATAGGGACTAGAAATAATCTTACAAGGTGTCCTAGAGGTCTAATGGAAGTTCGACATGGATTCAAATAACATGAGGAGGTTTTTTAAATAAATAATCTCTCAATAGGGAGACCCAATGGTATGAAAAATCAAACATGACATATTCTCCCTCACCAAAGTGAAGACATCTAGTGAAGAAGAGAAGGTGGCTTAAGATCTAGTCTCTATGCTACGATCTACTCATGACATTTCTTACAAACTCATGGAGGAAATGAAGGAGAAGGTTTGGGCACTTGAATCATAATGGAAGAGATAATTCCCTATGTTTCTAGTTAGAAATGTGGTTGATGATTTGACATAGTTGTTTAAATCTCTTGGGAATGTCACTCAAGCCTTGTCCTTAAGAAGACACCACCTATAGTGTACTCATGATTATTTTGACTGAGTAGTTCAAATGGACAACAAGTTCAGGAAGTTCACAGTGATAATAATTAGAAACATTCCCAAAATTAAAACTAATGCCTTTTTTAGTATTGGACATCTACCATACTTATGCTGGGAACATGAGAACATATTTAGAAGAGTGGTTGGTGGTAGCTTAGGTGGTGATCAATCCCTTAGAAAAGAGTAAAGAATAGATGTGGGCCTAGTTATGATAGGTCAACATCATAATGATTTTATACCTAGATGACACCCTAATTGACATGGAGGAATTTTGTGTCCACTTAGATCAATTTGATTGAGTCATGCAAAAAAGAGTGGCTAAAGCTAACAATGCTAGGGAAAAAGTGATTCTATATTTAGCCACCCAATCCATAGCCAACATTAGAAAGGTGTTCAAGGTTAAGGTATCCTTGGAATCCCCACTAAAAGTTCATGAGTACTTGTTATCCTAGTATGAGGTCATCTTTATTAACCCCCATATGAAATTAATAAAGTTAGACTAGGATTTTAACTTGGTAGAAGCCATGCTGGCAGCCAAGGAGGTTCAACATAGACATTTAAGAGGTGGTTCTTCTCCAAATCCTTAATGTATCACTATAGTGAGATCTAGGGCATCTTTTTAGGAGTAGGGAATATTTATATTTGAGTGATTACATTTGTAACAACCTTGCATGACCATCATGGTTAGGGATGGGAATATCATGTAATTGATGGGTGAGCCCCATACCTCTCTATATATCATGGACTACTTTCCATTTGTAATGGTCAAATTTTTTATTTAAATAAAATATATTGAAATGAGTGCAATTTTTTTGTCAACTATTTTATTTGTCTATGAATGTGGTCCATTGTCTTCCAAATTTTGAATGAATACTTGATTCAAAGAATTAATAATGTGTTATATTACTAATAATGAATATATTAATTAGAATGTGCTTCACTATTCTAGTTCATTTTTGAATTCTTCTAGTTTCCTTTTCAACACTCAATAATATGTGTGCTTAAAGTTATAGATCATTTATGAAGATATTATGTGTAATTTCTTATAGGCCCTTCTATGTGTTTATATTTAGTGGAGAGTTCACAAATTAAGAAGTCCCTTTTGTTTTTTCTTGAAACTCTTACCCCATGTGAAGATAAGCTTGATCCCCTCATGAAACTTGACACATAGTGGTGTAACTATGGTTGGGCACAAAAATTAGTTGTTGAAGTATTAACTTACTTTCAAGCTAATAAACATCCTTTTCTGCCTTACCTTATTCCCCCTTTTTAAGTTTATTTCAATAGGTAAACAAGTATATCCCATTAACTTAGAAATTGGTGAAGTGAATCCCAATAATGCTTAAGATTGGGATTGGTTAATTAGGTGAAGGTTGTAATCTCTTTGTTAGGAGTATTATTGTATCCCTAGTGGTAAAAATTAACCTATCAAAGAATCAATTCAAATAGGATATATAATGGAGTCCAATACCTGTAGATTGTGCCCTTGGTTTATTTCAAAATAATCCTAAAATGGGAGGATGGAATTCCATTATTGTCCCTAAGTTAACTCTGAACACTTAATCTCATAAGTGTATTGGATCAAGATCTTAGAATAGACAATAACTAACACTAGAAAGAGGGTGATTGAAAAGATAAAATTTGACACACTATTATACCCTTGATAAATCTAGAGCTTATTGCATGGATCACCAAGTCTTGATTTGGTCATAATAAATTGATTAGCTCACCCTTTTAGTTCTATAAGAGATCCTGACTTGGTGGAAATAGATTGAGGCTTATAGTCACTCCTACCAACTCCTCATACCAATCTCCCCCAAATAGACTACCATTAATGGCTATCCCCATGACCTGGTTATCCATTTTGGCTATTAATGTCCTTGGAGTCATCCATGGCATTCCAATAAATCTATAAAAGTACCTTTCACATTTCACTCCTAGTGTGGGATGAACTTACATTGAACATATGACTTAATTTCATGGGTGCATCCTACTATTAGTTCTTCAATATCCCCAAAGACTCCATCATAGGGTGGGAGAGCTTTAATAACACCTTCTTGGCTTAGTTCAGGTCATTGACCCCAATGTGCTCTAATAACAAGTCATATGTATTAGGAAAGAAATAAACAAGACCATCACACATTTCAACATTAGGTTCCAAAATATGTATATTCAGGTCATCATGCTTTATCAAACCAATGCTAAATTAGTGCTTGAAATGTTTAAGAACTCCCTGGACCCCTTGATGGCCATGTTTTTTTGATAGGTACCCTGATAAAATACCTAACCTTGGATTATTTTGAAGCCATTAAGGTGGACATAAAACTTAACCCCTAACATAAAATGATAGCACCCATTCTGAATGCCTTTCTAAGCTTACCTTACCTAAACCTTATTCCTAGTGTGAAGCAAAATGTCTCAATGCTCCAATATGTACTAGTGAAAATCAGCTTTCGCTGAGACACATTGCATCCAACCAACACTAAGGTTTGTTTGCCTCTATAAATAATGAAGTATCACCCTAAGCCCAAAATAAATCACTATTACACATTGTGAATAATGTTCAAAGCATACCCCAAGAGTCTATTAAGAATGAGTTGGATCTTATCCAACATATAGTACAAAGGCTAAGCAATGATTTCTTGGGTAATCATAAACAAATGAGGAACTCTAATGGTGAGATATCTAATATAAAAGGAAAAATATATCATACACTCACCATGATAATCAAATAAATCCATTTCCTAACAAGATACCTGAGATTAACATTTGTGAAATAACCCTCCCAAACTAGTGTCAAGTGCATAACATAACCCAACACATGGAAATTTACTACATATAATTTTGTAGTGTCTTTGATATATTATAGAGAGAAATGGAGGATTATGAGGTGGTCCCAAACCATCCAAAAACCCATATCACTACTAGACCTCAAATCACAATAATGGTACTAAAGACTATGATGTTACCCATCCAAGAAGATAATGAACCAAAGGAGAGTATAAGTGATGTCCATGTATTCTAGTAATTCCAAAGGAGTAATTATTCCCTTAGGAAGTGGATGAAGAAATAACCCCTCACCACCTATACTGCCCCAAATAATGGTGTCACCCTTCTTGATGCCAAAGCTAGGTAGGACCCACCACCTCTAAAACCTAATGAATCAAAGGTTCCTATATACACCCAACTAGTTTAGAATAAGGTGGGGTATAACATATTAGAAGACACAACGAAAATAAAATCCAATATAACACTTCATGAGCTCACTTAGATCACTAAACAATGAGATCTTATACTGAAGTCACCTATAAAAAATATAACTTATCTAAAACAAAAGAACTAACCACACTAATGTGATCATCCAAAAGAATAAAACTAAAGTTATTTCCTTCCTTCTGCCTATCAAATTATTAGGGAAGAGCTTGCATAATTGCTTAGTCAATTTAGGAGCTTTAACTAATATAATGACTATGAGAATTTATGAGAAATTAGGGCTAGTCCATATCAAATTAGATAAGGTGGTTGTATAGATAGATAAATTAGAGGTAAAGGTATTTTTTTGAGATTTTAAATGTCCATATACATTTAGAGTCTGAGCCTAGGATCCAATAGTTCATAGATATCCAAATGGTATAAAAATTGAAGCCTATAAAATGCTTATCAATAGGTATTGGTCTAAAACCTTGAATGGGTAGATGGATAATGACTTTTCTCATACATGACTGCCTTGGAGAGATATGGCCAATTAAATCATAGTAGATAGATAACCTAGGATGAAACACATGATTATAGAATACAACATCATGAGTGAACATGTGAACTTGGTATCATCAAGCCTAGGAATATACAACTTGTTTATAGAAATAACTAAGCATGAAAATATAAATGATCCCAAGATTCTAGGTTTATGGTCCATATTCTTTAATGGGGCTCACTCTAACCAAGGTTCTAGGGCACAAGTCATTTTGATTGACCCACATGGAAAATGATACCTAGCTACTTATAGACATAAATTCCCTTGTACCAATAACCTAGATTAATAGGAAGCCTTAATCCTTATGTTGAAATTAACCTTGAAACATGGGGCCAAAGAGCTCAAAGTGTTTGGGGATTCTGAGTTGGTCGTAAACTGAGCTAGAATCAAATTATAATGCAAACTTTAGTATCTTATGAAGTAAAAACATAGGGTATGAGATTTAATATAAATATTCATTACATTTAATGATATTCCCATCCTTGAGAGCAAAATTAAGTGGCCAATTCATAAGACACTTAAACTATGAATCTAACACCTCTCAATGATACAAGATTATGAGATTTCTATTTAGAGTTGATCCCTTGCCCCTTTATCCCAAATAATAATAGAAACTTTCAAGTCTTCAAAAATGACCAACACATCCAAAAAATCCTTAGAAACACCAGGCTATTTGAAACTCAAATCATTAATGAGAAAGAGAGATGATATAGGAGATGTAGATTATGACTAGGATGACATCATGGGCCTAGAGAAAATTGAGTCTCAAAAGGCATGATATATTTTGAGTGAGTGTTTGACATTGATAAGTCTAAACACCCATTCAATAAGCCAAAGTACCAAGAGATGAAGTTCAAGACTATCAATCTTGGGTCCCCTGACCACCCTAGGACCATTAGCATTAGCACCAATTATACATTAGAAGAGATTGAACAGCTTAGAAGGTTATTGATGAGGTATAAAGATGAAATTTATTGGGCCTATGGAGATATTAAGATCTTTGACCTGAGTGTAATAACCCATAATATCCCCCACAAACTAAATCATAATCCTTTTATACAAAGGTAAAGGCCTATGAACTTGAATCTATAACTTTTTATACATAAATAGGTTCACAAGCTCCTTTTGGTAGGAGTCATCTTTCTAGTCTACCACTCCACTTAGATTACCAATTTAAGACCCAATCATAAGAAAAATGGAGAGATTCAACTGTGGTTAGATTTATAAAATATAAATAGAATTAATAATAAAGATACTTACCCATTACCCTCCTTGGATGAAGTGATTTAGATAGTGAGTGAATCCAAGATGATGCCTTTTTTAGATGGATTTTCTAGATACACAAGTTCTTGTCAACCAAGAAGATCAAACCAAGATTGCATTCACAATGAAGTGGGGCACTTTTGTCTATAAATAGATGCCATTCAGATTGATTAATTTAAGATCCACATTTTAGAGAGTCATGGATTTCACATTTAAATGTTTGATATGGAAGTGCATTATTATTTATATGGATGATTTGAATATCTTCTCAAAATATAGGTCATATCACATTCATCACCCTCAGAGGATGTTCAAGTGATGTAGAAGGTATTGTATTTCAATAAACCCAAATAAGATCATGTTTGGTGTTATCAAAGGTAATTTTTTTAGTCACACTATCACAAAAGAAGGTATCTCTATTAATCCTTAGTGTCTAATTTTATTTCTAATATACCTGTATGCATATAAATTTTCTCACCTTCACTGGCTTGATAATTTTGACACTAACATCTCTAATTTTATCTAATCACATCCCTAATCCCATCTAATTTTATCTAAATTATACTTATTTATCCTCCTAGTCATTATATTAACATCCCTTTCATTATCCATATCTATGCATTGACATTATATCATCATACAAAATAATTAATCCACCTAAGTCCCAATTATCTACTAACTAATCCCACTTGTCTAATATTTAGGATTTTAAAATTCTATTCCACCTACCCTAGCCTATGAGTAGCCTCTCCTACTCCCTTATATTATATATAACCCCTTAATTACATGACTAATCACCCACTAATCATTATTAAATATCTAAAAAGACTTTAGAGGCTTCTACCTCTAGAACATTCCCTCCTCTAGAATCATCCAAGGAATTTTTAAATCCTTGAATAATTCTTCACCATTGATCTTCCTACATCCAATTTTGAATTTTGTCCATTTATTATCCCTCCTTCCTCTATTTAAGTCAGACACCCATCCAATGCCAAAATAACTATGAAATCTATGATCCGCTCATGCTAAACTAGTCTAGTTATCAAAATCATCAAGACAATATCATGTTATCATAAAACTATGCATTTATTTGTAAGCAATCCAACATCTATAGTCTTTAGTGTTTTTGTTTGAATATTTATTGAGAACATTTGGATTTAGATTAAAATTTTGTTTCACATATCCATTTTATTGCATTTTGATCTAATTGTTTCCAATTTTAATGGTAGATTGTAGATTTGGGTCTTTTTGATATAAATCATATAACCAAATCCATTGCTCAAATTTATCATATCACATTTGGTGACCAAGTGGGATCCCTCCTTTATGATACTCTTGTGTGTGAAGTGTGATTATGTAACTTGTAGGACTGATAAGGCATGAATTTGGACTCCAAAATTTCAAAATCTCATTCTCTAGGCAAATAGTGATTTTGTCTTGCAAATAATGATTCTAAATTTACAATTTTAACATCTCAATTATGATTTTGAATCAAACCACCACCTTAAACATTAGTCATTATGTCACCTAGCTATTTTATTATAGTTTTGAAAAATCTCTTATTGCTAGTCATGGTTGTGATAGTCATCTACAATTTTGAACATTGCAGTTGTAATTTTGATTCGTATCTGCAATTTTGACTAATTTAGTAGTGATTTTAATCTTAGTTCATAAATGTTTTTAATCCATACCACCTGGTGTTTTACTCATATTTTTCTAAATAAAATTCTTTCTATCTAACCTGGTTGGTTGTAGGAAACAAGCAAATACTTTATTAAACTAAATTCATAAAGTACTAATTTCCAATCAAAATCACTTATATGCATTTGCATTTATGATTTCTCATTAAAGTTTTAACACTATCAATATCAATTTTGACTAATATTGAATTTATTAAAGTTTTCAATTTGTAATCAATAATTTTCTGACTAAGCATATCATTTAATATTTTGAAGGTATTGGTCTTTATCCATAACATCTATTTTGTAGGATTGAAGTAAAAATATGATATTAAGCCAAATTATGACTCTTAGTTGTAATTTTAAAACTATCTTGATTAATATTATGTAAGTATTAATAAATGTTATAAATATCATAATATAATGTCAACATATCTAAACATATATTTTAATTCCATTAAGTCTCTTTAAACCTATGAATATACCAATGTTTTAAAAAAAAAATTCAATATCACTTCTAATATCTATGATTTTGCATATATAAGTTACAATTTTGCCTAGATTATTTATGGTTTTGAATTGATAACCAGTCGACTGTAACTAAGAATCTTGTAATATAACTATTAGATAATTGTGGTTTTGAAAAAATCACCTATTTTTAATCATGATTTTGATAAAATCACCTATTTTTAGTCATGATTTTGATAAAATTGCCTATCTATAATCATGATTTTACAATATCGCTAATCATAGGTTGTAGTTTTATCCCTAATTGCTAGCAGTCTCCCTAACCATTTTGGCAAAATCACTTTTATGAAGTTGAAGTTTTGACATGATATCTACATTTTTTTAGGTCTTATAAGTGATTTTAAAAATAAGTAACCACTTAGTAACCATGACAGTTTGCTTGCAGTTTGTATTATCACTTATTTGTATCTACTATTTTGACCTGTCATAAGAAATTTTGACTTTCTATAAGTAATTTTGCATAGTACTGATTATGTATAAGTGATTTTAATTATTTTAGTAGTTATTTTTCATTCAAAATTTCCGTATTTTTTCCTTCAAATTTTTCCTTTATACTTCATTTTTAAGGATTATTTTAAGTAAATTTTGAGTCATTCTAAGGGTTTTTCAAGTCCTAAATTGCATTTGGAATTAAGGGTGATACTCCCAAACCCTATAAATGGTGATGCCCCTTAAACCTACAAGGCTCACTTCCCTATGACCCCAATGGGGGTACTTCCCCTAGACCTCCACATCCTGGCCCCTCATTAAAAAATTTATATTGTAAAACCCTTAATTTTTTTAGTGTTTTTTTAAGGCTTATTGAGCTAAAATTTTGTTTGGATTCAATGTAAATTTTGTCTTTCTTAAGACTACTAACATATGGTCTTGTAGGTCACATTTTTGTCTAACATCTTGTCTTCTATGTTGCCCCTCAATATTGCCAAATTAAAACTACTAATCACTTGCTTTGCAGGATGCCTATTAAAGATTTTGGTATTTTGAAAATCATTTTGTATATATTTATATATATATATCATATCTAAATTAATTAGTTAATAAACTTTTTTTCTATTTTTATATACCTAATGGCTAAAATGGTGTATCTTCTCCTCCCTATATCCTATCGATGAGTTTCAGATGGTGTATTTTTATTTTTTAGGGGGAAACATGGTGTGGATGTGATACCCATGCACTTTTCATAGTCATAAGGGAATCGTGACTATGGACTTCACCACCATGCACAAATCCACACTCTATGTTTTGGTAGAGTCTAAAAATTAGGGATAACTATTGTTAGGTAAAGTGGTTGACCCCATACATGCATTTAATGAAGGGAAAGAGTTAACTCTTTAACCCAATCATTAGACAACACCCTATATAGATTTGGGCCTCATGTACCTAGCATATTTTAGTGACACCCTTAAAAAACCTTATATATCCTTAAATAGAACATTCAATTATAACAAGTGACTTACTGTTGAAGTCAATTTAAGAGCCCAAGTGATCATTAAGTGCAAACATGGTTGAGAGGGTTTGAGATATTCTATAATGGGTTACCAACCTATAGCCTCACTTATGAAGCCATTAGAAAGTGTAGTTGTTGAGTTATACTACTAAGTCAGTCATTAATTATAAATTTGTGGTTTTCTTTATTTAGTGTGTGTTATGCTAAACTCATGCTATTTTTTAGTTGAGTCAACCTTTTACCCAAGCCTATATACACCTATCTATGCCTCCTTCACATATCATCATCTTGTATATCCTTGTCTCATCATCATATAATTATATACATATTTGTCAATATTTTTTTATGCATATTTTCTCTATACATTCATGTAAATCCTTTTAATCTTATCTCATCTTTCATCTCATCATATCTCCTTTTATCTTAGTCATATCCTAGTCTATTCTTATCCATGTAGCACTAGTCATACTCCCATCACTTAAATCCTTAATCAAGTCTTGTCTGACCTCATGTTATTCACTTAACCTTGACAATAATCATCCCTAGTGTCATATTTAAGACTAAATATAACTTATCTATAACCATCTACGTCACATCTTAGTCCTTTTTATCACCATTTCCTCACATCACCTATACTTACTCATCCTTAGAATCTTAGTCAAAACTTTATTATCTAATCACACAACCCATGTCATCTTATTTGACACTTTATCACTTAGAATCTTAGTCCAAATTGTATTATATAATCACACAACCCATGTCATCTTAGTTGATACTTTGTCACTTGTCTTGACCTTGGTCTAGCCTAATCACCTTCTCAATCACCATATTCCTTATACAGCCTAGCGTAGTCATTATCAAACCCATATTTACCTTGTCATCCCCTTATCAATAATATTCATCACATCAAGTTTGTAGTTATATGTTGGTCCTCATCCACATTAGCATAACATTATTTACATATCATGGTCCTCATCATTATCTTACTTGTGTCTAATCAAGTATTAGTCATAATCAAAATCCTATAAACATGTTAATCAAGTTATCTCATTCCTCCTTATATTGATCATATTAGTATTGATCTAGTCTTAATCCATTCAATCCCTAGTCAAAATTAGTCTCTTGGGCCAATTTATCCCCTATCAAATCTTAGATCTTTTTATAGCTCACCTAATTGAATCCACTTGAAATCATCAAAGTCTAGCTCATAACCTAAGTTAGTTTACTTGACATTATCTTACCTCATCAAACATCACATCACATCCAAGATCTAGTTAAGCATGAGATCAAACTAAAGCATGCATTTGTCCAAATTTATTCCACACATCCCATATACATCCCCCAATATTTACATTCAATCCCTTACACTTGATGATTAGGGCCTATAAGCCACATCATTTGTACTTTCTCCTTTATTGATCCATGGTTTTCAAAGAAAATTTAGGTACCTTGATTAAGAAAATCCTCATGGAGAATAGGGATTTAATCCTTTCCCACCTCCTTAAGATGAGCATTCTAAATCCTACAGAATTCAACCTCATCTAACCAACATTACCTCTAGTCTGCACGCATTCGTATAAGTATACTCCTAACCTCTATACCACCAAGTCCTATTCAAATCCTCCATCTAATAGTCATAACCAATCATATAACCCTTCTTATACTATCATAGGGAATCATATCCTGAATCCTTCATCTACTTATAATTTGACCACCCAACCATGATAACAACCATCTGATCTAATGTCCAATGATATCATATCCAACTAATGAAGTGAAGAGAGGATTTATACTCTTATTCCATAAAGTTGTTTCCATCAAAATGATGGTCTATCCACCCATATGACATCTTGATCCTACTAATCCTAAGAATTATTGGTATACAACCAACCACTACTACATCTATCATCGAACTTGGGGATAGATAATTAATCGATGCCATAATTTCCAAAACTATGTCCAAGACCTCATTGATGATGGTGACATATAAATTGAGAATGAATCAGATTGGTCTACATCTAAGGGTGAATAAGAAGAGGTATGCCAAGATTAATTTTTTGATCATGATCAAGCTCTTCCCTTTTTGAGCCAAGGTCAAAACATCAAGTCCATATTATATGGTCCCCCCATATTTGATAAATCTTCCATCAATGATGAGTCAATTTCCCATAATTAGTCCTCTTTTTTCTCATGAGTCCTTCTTACATGGACATATCTTTGTCAAAGATATTATTACTCCATCATCTTCCTCTCACCCATCATATCAAAGACCTAATTTATATAGGTCACTTGTGGACAAAGAATATTTTATTAATAACATTGCATCATCAATGCCATATACACTCTCATTAGAGCCAATATTAGAGTTAACACAACTATTATCTATATTAGGATCATGTTCAATACAAATATTTGAGATAGATTCCTTGTCAAAAACATCATCTCTTAAAGATATTATAAAATATGATGACTATGCATATTATTTTGAGGATAACTCTAATTCAGATGTCAAATAATCACAAGGCATATTTTTTGATCCAATTCAAGATGATGAAGTCATAATAGAGTTCTTACAAACTCTATCTATTGAAGATAGTCAGAGTGAATCTGGTCCTACCTTAGATGTGTGTATTATAGCTAGTCCTAGTGATCCTTTTATTAATCTCAAGGAAATTTTATTTGATGTCAAAACTAGGTCTCTTAAGAACCCCTATGAGGACCATGTTACCCCATCACAACTCATTTACCTCATCTTACCATCTCCCCTACCTTCATCCACCATATATCCTTTTCTTCCCATCAATGATCATTTAATCACCTCCCTCTATAGGGATGAACATTAAAATACATCATTGTACCCTTTTTAGAGTAACATAAAAGACACCAAAAATACAAAGGTCCAAGATTATATTCAAAAAATCACACATGATGATCAAATCACCTTCAATCCAACAAGTCACAATCAAGAAAAGTCAAATCATTATCATAATAAAAAATTATCTTCCCCTAGTGAAACCATATTTAAGGCAATAGGGACCATCAAATTCAAAATAATCATCATCTATCTATTCAAATATCAATCTCCTTTGGTGAATCCCAATATCAAGCACTAGGGGATAGTCAAAATATAATCAAGTCTAAATATCAAATCCTTCTCAAAAGCACTATCAGTATGGATGATAATCCTTCAAATAATTTAATCAAATAATTAACACAAAGTTAAATTGTCTTGGATCTCTTAAATTATTTTGTCACATGGCACCAATCAAATATATAACATCCAACATCTCCAACAATGTGTGTGACTACTAGTCCTATTCATTAAACACCCATCGCACCTCCCTCTCATGATCTTATCATCGATTCAAGACCTATACTAAACCATTATATCAAAAACCTAAACCCATCCATTCCACACCCCATAAACCCAAGAAACATTATATCTTATAAGGGTGATGAAGACACCTAGTCTAGATGTATGGAGGGGTCTCAATCAAGAATCAATGAAGGTCATAATGACATTAATACATCCGATATTGACAACATGATCCTAATATCACACATTTATAAAATAGGTGTTATATAAAAATAAAAAAAATGTATGCATCTTGCATGTCCCCCACCTATAATAAATTGATATGCTAAAAGTCAAAAAAGTTAAAAAAATCAAAAAAATCATTCATCTAATGGTGAAAACCAATATTCTAGCACCTTGGGAAGTACCATTATGAAAAATGATTTTTGGTGTCATGATAAAACAATATATTATCCATATTATACTTCAACACTTGGGGGAAAATCCATTTCATCCACATAATATCCCTTGTCAATCCCCTCCATGTCATCCTTGTCTATCATATCCCTTTGTCTATTATTTCTACCCATCATATGCCATCATATCATACATCCTATTATGTCAATAATGTATTTATGTATTTATCTTTATTTATGGAAATGGTTTGTAATCGTGTTGGCATATCCTCCAATGGACACTCAAGAAACTAAATATTTAATTCCTTCACGAGGTGATTGTTGGTGATCCATAGTCCATTCTTATTTGGCCCTTATCCCATTTTCAACATCAACCTCATCTTTTTATCATCCCATCCAGTATTCCATCCTTTTTTTATCTTGGTTTCTAGGCTTAGTATTAATTTTGATAGTAATCCCATTTTTATAGTGTACATACATATCTCAAAATACATAAAAATTGAAATATTCTAAAAAAATGTAAAAATTATAATATTCATAAAAATCCAAAATAATCTAAGTTGCCTTGTCTTATGTCTTATGTATCCCAATTATCTTATACTATGTCCTAATTCATACATATCATCTTGATCACCTTGAATTATCTTATATCATAGTGGTCTCATAATTTTGTCTTGTCTTATGTCCTAATCTTGTCAACCAAGTCCTTATTAATAACCTTATCCTAATCCAAGTCACTAGTCTACTATAACTTCATACCCTTGTCCAAGTCTAAAACCTTAATCCAAGTTCACATCATCATGAAAAACTTAGTCCAACTCATCACCTAATCAATCATTTTGTCAACTCTCATCAAGATAATTAGACAAGACATAATGACATTGCATAGTCATGTGTTACCTATCTTCTCTTCGTTGTTTGACTTGTTTTCATGTCTTTTATCATTCATATATATATATATATATATATATATATATATATATATTTGTATATGTTTGATTTATTGTCCATGTTTATTAGCCTTTTAATTAGTCTTTCATCATGTTTCTTTCATCAAGGGTGCAATGAATGAGGATGTTATGGTGGACCCCAAAAAATATATAATAATGATTTTGGGTGTCTTATGCAGAGCTGATCACTTGTCCCTTTATAATCATGCTTTTTGGCACACTAGCCTCTTGGTCATACATATATCATGGGGTATACTTCTCAGTGATATAATTAATATCTAATTGCTTAGACTATGATGAGCCTTATTACATCATTGATGTATTGACAATGGAATGCACTCATCATTTCTCCTATCCTCTACCATCTACCTAATCATCTCATCATCCTCATCCCATCATAAAGTTGAACATCTAATTCCACTCATATAATACCCAATCATTCCTTTGTGTCCTTTTATCATCATGTCTATATCCTCTAACTAATCATATAACATGTCTCTAATCATCAACATCTAACATCTGAACTCAATTCTCAATCCAATCATCATCACATCTAACATATATATAACAACTAACATGTTTAATAGTCATTTTCATCCCCCTTATATAGTATATCTTGTTATTTACCATATAGTTTGAACTACATTATCCTAAGGTCTTTTTAGACTAAGTAGACAATGCTTAGTCACATAATGTGTCTAAGTTCATCTTAGACACTCCTCTTTCCCTATCATTCTTCATCACATCTCTTTTATCTTTCATCATCCCCAAGTCTTGCATCAGTAAAATCCTTGATATTTAATATAAATCATTAATAAATTATTTTATTGATCAATAACCACCCTTAAAATCATCTCCCCAATCTTACCATTTGATCACCTGTACTTCTTGATTAGGTTAAACAAGTCACAACATCCATATTTTTTTCCATCAATCATCCATTATCACTGATCGGTTAACTCATTATTTAAAGTTTAAAGTTCTCTTTTGATTAGGGCATGTCTAGGACCATAACTTTATTATCATCTCTTATTCCCTTACATGTGTCTTTTACTAGGGAGATCATCACTATTAATCACATTATGGCTCATTTATTTGATGTATTATAGTCCAATTATTCCCCTTCATCTTTTAGTCACTTGATCATGTCATTTATTATATCTAATCTCCTTCATCATATCACTTGAATTTAGCTTTGAGATACACTTGTCATTAATATTATCAATTCAATATCTTATTTTAGCTAGATGCTCTCCCAACATGCATCTTTACTTGGGATATGTTGAAATATCAGGGCCTTTATCATCTTAGTTTGTAGCTCTCCCTAGCATGTGTAATTGATTGGGATACATTGAAATATTTTAGACTTTTTTCTTATCATCATCATGTTATGATCAATTACCCCTTTAGGATGCATCAAAAACCATGACATAATTGTTTCCACTCCCTATGTATAGGTATTTACAAGGGGCATCATCATTTTGTAGCTCATTTCTCATGTTAATTTCATCTTATTAATTATTGGTAACCCATATAACATCCCAAACCCTTATCTTTTCACACATACTATCCCTCATTTCCTCTTTTGAGTGGCCATTTGCCTCCTTCCTCTCTACATGTCCCATTAAGGGGCATCATGTCCACTAACATCATTTACTAACATTCATCTATTAGTTTCTTTCTTATTTTTAAAGACTATTACTACTTCCACTTCATCCAATTGTAATGGACTTCGAAAGAGGGGGAAAATGTATACATCTAAATTATCTCACCTTCATAGGCTTGCTAATTTTGACACCAACATTGCTAATTTTGTCTAATCATATCCTTAATCCCATCTAATTCTATCTAAATTATCATTAATAATCTTCCTAGTCATTATTTTAACACCCCTTTCATTATCCATATCAATGCACTGACATTATATGATCCCACACCATAATTAATCTCCCTAAGTCCCAATTATCTACTAACTAATCCCACTTGTCTAATATTTGGGAATTTAAAATTCCCTTCCACCTACCCTATCCTATGAGTAGCCTCTCCTAATCCCATAAATTCTCTATAATCCCCTAATCACATGACTAATCACACATTAATCATGATTACACATCCAAAAATACTCTAGAGGCTTCTACCTCTAGAACATTCCATCCTCTAGAATCATCAAAGGAATTTTTAATTCCTTGAATAATTATCTACCATTTATCTTCCTACACACAACTTTTAATTTTGTCCATTGATTCTCCTTCCTTCCTTGATTTAATTTAGACACCCCTCCATTTCCAAACTTATCATGAAATTTATGATCCTTTCATGCCAAACCAACCTACTTATCAAAGTCATCAAGCTTATATCATGCTATCATAAAATTTTGAGTCTTTTTATAAGTAATATAACATTTATATTCTTTAGTATTTTTATTTGAATCTTGTTTGGAAACATTTAGCTTTAAATTATAAGGTTTTTTAAATATCAATTTTATTGTATTTTGATCTAATGGTTTCTAATTTTAATGGTAGATTGTAGATTTGGGTATTTTTAATATAAATTGTATAATCAAATCCACTGCTCAAATTTATCATCCCATAATACCTCTCTAGAATAGTAAAATATAACTAAATTATTTCTTTATGAAAACTAATTTCATGCATAAATCTATTTTTTGATTTGATGAAATTTTTAAAACTATAATTGCCATTCTAAAATAGGAGGCTAAAGTGGAGTGGAACATGGAATCTAATAAGTCTTTCCAAGATATCAAAGAGGCCATCATGCAGGTGCTAGTTCTAATAAGCCTAAAATACACCAAGGATATCTACCTCTACTCTTTTACTTATAAGTATACCATTACCTCCATCTTCACTCATAAGCAAAATGGAGAAGAATTCCCAGTTGTTTTCATGATCACAAGCCTTAAAGACAAAGTGTTAAACTATTCTACCCTTGAAAAATGTGCCTATGCCTTGGTCAAGGTGGTGAATAAACTTAGGTAGTATATTCTTAGGAATAAGGTGCATGCTATTTTCCTAGACCTAATGATAAAACTTATGATCAAGAATAATAAATTAGTAGAGAATAAGGGTTGGTGGATGGCCAAGTTATAAGAATATGATCTAGAGATTGGACCTACCAAAATAGTCCAAGGTTAGGGTATGAATCAATTAATCATAGAGATTTATCCCTAAATTACACTACATCACATAGACTAAGTAAAATTACTTTGTCAAGATTCTTGTATTCCAATCACCCACTACCTTCTCTATGGAAGCCCACCCCCCAAACTAAACTAGACCCATAGAAGGGCCCTTAAGATGAAAGTATCTCATTATATACTCAAGAAAAGGGGTATTTTATAGGAGGGATAATGAATGCATCTATCTTAGGTGCCTATATGAGGAATAAGCCAAAGATGTTATGACTAGTTTTCAAAATAATTTGGGTAGTGTCCATCTGTTTGGGAATGTAATGACACACAAAATACTATGAGTAGGATATTATTGGCCCACTATTTATAAGGATGTGCATTCCCATGTAAGCTTATATCATCAATTCCAAGCCTTTTCTAAATAGGTAGATCATGATTTAATGTCATTGCATCATGTTATTGAAATAAAAATATTTATGTAGTGGGGACTTAACTCTATATGAGTTATCAATCCAAACTCCTTAGCCAACCATAAATTCATGCTTGTAGATACAGACTATTACACAAGTGGACTAATTTAACAATGACAAGAATATTACTACCAAGGAGGTGATTAAATTTTTAGAAGAAGAAATAATCACCTGATTTGGCACACCAGTGTCACTAGTTTATGCTAATGGAATTGAATTCCAATTTATAGAGTTTATCAAGTGGGCATATGAACACAGAGTCACATTTTGATTTTCATCTAACTACTACTTGCAAGGGAATAATTTGGAAAAATATAAAAACAATAAATTAATCAATGAAATCAATAAATATACTAAAATTAAGCCATAATAATGGCACTCATTGCTAAAATATACCCTTTACGCTGATTGCACCTGGTACAAATATGCCCTCAAAATTTTGCCATTCCTATTGGTATATGGGTTATAACCTATCTTCCCAATTAACCTAAGATTTCCTACTTATAAGTTTATGAAAGAGTACATGGAGATCATCAAGAAGGTAAAATTGAGGCTATTATAGATTTTCCAATTAGAATAGTATCAAGAGGATGCCCTCTTAAATTTTATTAAGTTCTAAGGCATAGTCAAAAGATGATTTGAAAAGAGAGTGAAAGTGATGTCCTTTAAGATTTATGACTTATTATTAATATGAGATAAAGCCCATGAATAGAAAATCCAACAATGTAATTTTGACCCATTATAGATTGGCTCGTATAATATCTCAAATTTATTTGGACATAATGTGTTCCACCTCAAGGATATCGAAGGTAATGGCCTCTCACTACCTATAAATGGACAGTTCTTGAAGCACTAATTCTTGGATATCCTTTCTAATATGATCTTAGATTAACATTGGCATGAGGGTGATAATGTATATATTATATTGGTTTATTTTATTTTATTATGTGTTTAATTTTTGTGTTTTTTTTTTCTCTTATGTGTTTGCTTATGCGATCTTGTTTTGTTCTTCATTTTATGTGTTTGTGTGACCTATGCTTATTTTATCAACATTTATATCACTTTTATCTTGAGTCTCACCTCATGGGAGGGATACCACTTTACCCAATGATTATTAAATAAGAATTGGGTTTAGAGGAAATGATGACTAATCTCAATGATGACTGAACAATGAAAACTAATATTAAAATTAAAAAACATAAGGCAAACCTCCAATAGAAAACATAGTGATAAGTAAGGAGATTATATAAAAAGTATTGAGAGAATTAAAATCCATTGATATATAACTAAAAAAGTGAATTGATAAAATCTCTAATCTATCCAAGTCCATCATAAGCACTTTATAATAAAATATCATGATATTATAAATATCCAAATAAGCAAATGGTTGTCTAGATATTAGAGATCTACTGAGACTACCATCAACCTCAACTACATGAGTTTCCAATAGTCCTAGATCAAAAATTAAATATTAGATCAAAGGAAGTCTGAATTTAAAAAAATAAAAATAAAAAATATCAATTTTTCCCTTAGAAAGGGTAATTTCAACAATATCGATCACAAGATTTCTTGCCTAATTGGAAGTGGAACAAGGCTAGGAGTGAGATCAAAAGTATCTCTATCAAGGCTATAAATATCTAACTGGAAGTAGAGTAATTATTAATCTCTCCTTCCTTAGCCAAAATTATATGAAATACATACCCCTTCAAAACCCCAACAATATCCCAAATGTACCTAAGCTTACTTAACTATTCCATCAAATAAAAACAATCCCACACTAATGCACAAAGTGGTCTCGAAAGGAACTAGATATTAGTATGTCATTTGTTGAAGTAGACTTGAGCACTTTTCATACTCAAAGTATATCAAATATAGTTTAGCATGCCTACATCTATATTCAATATTGGATGATTGTAGTTTGGGTTGTAAGAATTAGGGCAATAGTTTCCCCATAAAATTGCCATTTGTTGTGGCCAACATGACCCCATTCTTTAGAGACGTTGGGGAACCCTTTGAAAATTATCAAATCAAACCTTTCTTGGAGTTTCAATCCCTTTCCAATCAACTTTAGACATTGTGAAACCTTGAACCTTTGTTCTACCTTAGTTTATTTTATGTTTCATGATGTTTGTGATTATGAGTTGATCCTTATTAAATATCCCTATAGTATTTTGGGTATAAAGAAAATTTAATCCTTGATATGTTCTAAAATAACAAGGAGTTTTTGTACTTAGAATTTCTTTTATGCTAACTTTGATTTTTCATATAATTGGACTCATGTCAATTTTTTCAAAGGATAAATTTATTAGAGTCCTACCTAGCATTTCATAAAGTGTAGATGGTGGGTAGGTGAGATTTTAATTGATTATCTCACCTTTATTTTAACTTAGTTTCTTTTCATAAAATATCATATGAGAGCCTAGTGAATGGGAGAGTGACACATAGGACCTATTAGAGGTGTCAATCTCCTAGACCTATCGAAAGTGTCATATTTTGGAAGAGCCCAACCAATGAGACTGCTCAAAATTTTAGAGATGTTAGTCTCCTAAATCTATCAAAAGATTTAGATCTTAGAGAGCTCAACCAATGAGATCACTCATTTTTCAAACATGTTAGTCCCCCAAACCTATCTTAACTGTTAGATCTTGGGAGATATTGACCAATAAGACTAGTTGGCTATCAGAATTATCATTCTCCTAGACCTTTTAGAAGTATTAGATCTTGAGAGAGATTGACTAATGAAATTTTTTGATTGTTAAAGGTGTCAATCTCCCAGTACTATCAGAAGTGCTAGATACTGGGAGAACTTGACCAATGAGAAGATGCCACATGGAGTAATAGTACATAGCATGGAGAAAGGCTAGGGTGACTTGATGTACTTATAAGGATGTAATATTATAATCAAAATCTAATTAGAGGACACCACATGTCACCTCGTTACACAAAATGGCTAGTTTCAACTCTCAAACATGAAAATTTTGGTACTTGACTATGCTTAGGTTGCCTCCATTATAAATGGAACCAACTAGAGATAGATATGTGGATCATACTAAATCCACCTTATATACCACAAGGGAAAGATAAATGTGTGCCTAACATTCTTATCACATTAATTAAATGGGAAATTGGGCCCCAATTGGATAAATCAAAATGTCTCATTACATCAACCAAATCTATTAGGGAGTGTTTATTTAAAAATTCTTGAATTAATGCCAAATATGGGAACCAATGAGTAGATTTTCCTCTAGATAAATTTTGAATTCTCATAATGTGAGAAGTAAATGACATTAATATAAGATATCTTCATGGAGCCCTATAATTTCTTAACGGTGAGCTGATTTACTATTATTGCTCATGACTTCCTAGAGTTTGTATCCTCATTTATATATCATTCTTGTGCCATTTATACCCTCCTTACTCATATTTCACTACTATTAAGATTAACCTTTTTTCTATGGTTCCTTCATCCTCCAACCCTAAGCCTAAACTTGAGTACAATGATACCACCTTTCTCATAGACTTGACCCGCTTTAAACACTATAAGAAAATGTTTAGAGTGATTGAAGCTATGCATAAACCTACCTCCAATGATGAGGAAGATGAAGTAGAGTTCTTGGATAACTTTAGGGTATTCTAGAGGTGAGGGTTTCATAAGGTTATAGCCAAAATAGAGGCCTTATCACACTCATACCTCTTCAAAAATATGTTTTCACCTCTAATCAAGTACACAATGTTGCTTATGATGTAGTGTACTATATAAGGTCCAAACATAGAATTGTGAACATTTATGAGGTTATATTCATATCATATTATAATCTATTAGATTACATATCTTTTAAGATAATACCACCATAGACACATGGGCCAAAACCCATGAGATATATAAAGTTTTGGGGGATCAGGTGGCTGATGAAAATGCCAAGTAGGTCAATAAGGATGACATCAAATATTATACTATCTACACCTTATAGGAAGGGGTTCATGTTAGGATTATCTTGTTGAATCACTTGTTTGCGATAGGTGACTATGTGTACACTTATCTTATTTGAGTGCTCTCATTAAACATTATCCTCAAAGGAGAGGAGATTTAGGACCTTTAGAGAAATATCAATTTCTATCTAGTTAACCATGTCAAGGAATCTCAAAATGGTGGTAACTTCTACATTATGAGTTACCTAGTGGATATAATCTATGCCACCCTTGTGTTCAAACCTTTCATTTTCCCACCATGGATTCCTAGGGGTATTATGGTGCATGTATATTTTTATAAGCTATATGGCCACCACTACAAAAATAACATCTAGGATATTTGTGAATCATTCTACATCATGGTCTACATGGCCATCAATGAGATTGAGATGCCTTAGCTCTTGAGTGAGATTAGACTATCCTATTCCACCATTGGAAATTATTGGTATTATTAGGATGAGACCATTATTTGGGTAGTTAAAATATATAATTCCCCTCTCTTCCTACCCTATCAAGTTTGAGATTGATTAGTTGAGCAAGAAATAACTTATTAATTATTGAAAGGTGTTTGTTTCTCTATATTTTAACTAATTGTATTCAAAGGAGGAAGAAAGTAAGGTTAAAAGGTTAGGTTTGATGTTACCCAAATTTAGTGCACATCGTATCCAAGCTTTGTGGGAGCTCCTCTTTGGTTGTGGAGGAAACACCTGCAGTAAGAAT
Organism: Torreya grandis; assembly: GCA_037957365.1. NCBI lineage: Eukaryota > Viridiplantae > Streptophyta > Pinopsida > Cupressales > Taxaceae > Torreya > Torreya grandis. The sequence continues at coordinate 6,386,602 of JARHVA010000078.1, forward strand.
GAAACTTGAATAAAGAAGATGTTAGAAGAGGATATGGTGGACTGCCAAGCTATGCACTCGGTCCTGGAAGCGTAAAGCTCCCTAAGGGATGACAGTCCACTATTTAAAGAAAAGAGTTTTGTAAAAGAAGAAATGATAAATGACTAAGGAAGAGAAAAATAGATAGCGCGTACCTATTCTCTATAGTCTATGTGTCAAAGTCACCAACATCGGTAGGTCTGCTGAGTGTCAGTGTGTTAAATGGCACTAACGTCGGTTATGTTGCTAATGTCGGTAGCGGTTGTTGGCCTTGGATGGATTTTAGAGTATTTTTGAGATACACAAGGGGTTTCTGGAAGTTTAGAGGTTGATGTAAGGTTGCAGGAAGGTGAATGAGGTCTAAGGAAGGGTATGGTAGAAGTTGGTGTGAGAAGGGGGTGAGAATAAGAGGAAGGCCTTTCAACCCCTCCATGAAAGAAGTTGGGCCTCTTGATAGTATTTATAAATATCAAATGGAACTTAATTAATAATTTATTCTAAAACATTGAATTGAGAACCAGAATACTTAGCTCTATTAGGTGAAGAACTAGAGGTGTCAGAATGCTTATTCCCATTGTGGTTGATGTTGAGGTCCTCATACAATGTTTCAATCTAGTCTCTGGAATGACTTGTGTAGAGCTTTGATAGCCAAGAGAATGATAGTTGAATGCTGGTGCTTGAGGTCTCAAAGTGTGCATGTCAATGTGCAAAAGGCTAGTAGAGCTCAATGTTAGAGCTAGGATTATGTAATCGACATCAGTGATCCCACCGGTGTCAGCCAAGGGTTGACTGACATTAGTGGAGAAAGAATAGGTAAAAGGGATATTTTTAGCTCTTTACCCATTTCTCCACCTACCAAGTGCCTTTTCTATTGGAGAATGGTTAAAATAAAGGCTTATGAGGCATGGGAGTTAGTTAGGGAGTTAAGATGGAATGAGAATAGGTCATGGGTAGTTAGGATTTAGAGGACCTAGTCTCAAGCTGACTCACAAGCTAAGAAATGGTCTTAGGGTGAGGTGTCCAGGTGAGGTGTCCAAGGTGAAAGGGGTTTAAGTGTGGGTTAGGAGTGTTAACATTTAAAAGGGGTCCAAGGGGGTTAACACGATATTGGTGTCTACATTTGCCCCTTTTTGTCTTGTGGTTTGTCCTGATGAACTGAAAGACAAAAATAGATGTAAGTATGGGATGAGGTATTCCCCCTCAAAGTGGGAATTGAGAGAAGGGAATCCAAAATCGGGTGTCAATTTGATAGGCAGTGGATGGGTAGGATGAGAAAGGAGTGTGAACACTAAAATATTTGAGATTGTGCGTATACCACTTCACTTGATAGGCAAGTTAAATTGTCGTAGGCAAGGTCGAGGAGGACTAAAATTGAAGTAATTGGTCCCTAGCTTATTAGTGGTAGCTAATTGGGTTAAAAAATCAAAGCTGTAGCTCCAATGGTCGAGGAGGACTAAAATTAAAGTAATCGGTCCCCAACTTATTAGTGGTGGCTGATTAGGTTAGATCGATCAAAGCTGTAGCTCCAATAGGCATCATGTTCTAAGTATTTGAGCTAGGAAGTGCTCTTGGAAAACACAAAAATGTCACAGATATTGGGGATCAACTTGGTCGTGATATGACAATAAGTGTGAGGAGCACATACAATTTGCTAACTATTCATGAGGTAGCATATGCAATCAAAACAACCAAGGTAAAGTTGTTTCAAAAGTAGTCGAGGTCTAAGGAGGTAGTCACGATCTCTGAGGTTGTTTGTCAAGTTGGGCTAAGATATAAGTAATATCGAGTGTTGTTTGTTGTGGTTAGGGAGATGTATATGATCTCCAATGTGCCCCATGAGAAGTCTAAGGTGACTTCTATAGTGTCAGGGCTAGTTGTTTGGTCATGATTTTGGGTAGTTTTAAAGATCTATGTTTTTATGTCACCAATGTTGGTGAGGCCACCGATGTCGGTAAGTAGAATGGTATATCATGCCAATGTTGATAGGAATCAGCCGATGTCAGTGCCCTAGGGCACAATTTTGCCGACATTGGTAGACTGCCAAACCTGACAAAAGTGGATTGGTGGCCCACGAAAAGTCATTTGTGACTTTTAAAGTGTTGAAAAAGAGAGCTCTAAGGTGTTGAGTGATAGAGACCTCCAGTTTGTCTATGGCAGCAATGTTATGTGTCAGGTTGTGAGTGGTGAGGAGTGTGGGTGAGTGTTGGAGTGGTTATCAATTTTTGGGATTATTTTGGGCCACCAGTGATTAGACTAAGAAGATGAGGTAGATAGAGATGGCAAACATCAGAGGAGGCCCTACAGGAGGAGCACCACCATTGGCACCCGTTATACTACCTCGATGGTGATGGCGAGACAAGGTAGGCTGCGTGATTTGAATGTTTGATTGATTTTGGAGTTGAGTTTATTTTTTGTAATTTTTTGATTGTTTAGCAAAAAATCAAGGGGGAGGGTAATTAGAAGGTTTAGTAGGTTAGGTAGGGTAGTTTAGGTAGATTTTAACAATATTTGGGGGGTTTTGGGGGGTGAAATGGGGAAGCCTTAAATTTTAGGGCTCACCCCATTCAGCCCTGGGACTGAACCAGTCACCGATGTCAGTAGTTCCACTAATGTCAGCTGATAAAGAGACTGATGTCAGTCAATATGAATGACATTAGTCGCTTGTAGCCGCTGATGTCAACAAGTTTAGATGCTAATGTTAGCACCCTAACTGATGTCAATTTCCTATTAAACATTGTTTAGGCCTTGGAAAGGTTGAAAATGATAATCTAGAGGGCCAAAGTCATGCCGATGCACTTTTAGGTGTGGTGATGGGCATATAGGTTTGTGAGCCTAGGGTAGATGAACGAATGGCTGAGCTAAACTCAGAAGACCCCGTGTCAACTGAGTGTTACCTACATAGCCCTTATTTTAAGGGCCTCAAGCCAATGTAGTTCTCCCAAAAGGGAAGAAGAGTCAAAGAGGTTGTTAGTTGTTTTCATAATGTTGGCTAACATTGTTTTTTGTGTGTTGGTTGGATGCATGCTAGGTAAACATTGACACTGAGAGATTGTCTCCCTACATTGCTGATGCAGATGCATCGAGACATCACAAGAGAGGAGTGGGCACATATGGCCATTATAGGGTTTGATGGGTTGTAGTGATATTGTTGAGTTGCTAGAGATGTCAGTTTGATGGTGGCATTGATCGAGTGGTGGGATCATACCACCAACACCTTTCATCTGTTGATCAAATAGTTGACTATGATAGTAGAGGATGTGTACCAGATTTTGTGGTTGCCAATACATAGGGTAGACTTATATGCATGCTCAAGAGAGGAACATGACATTCATATGGTTACACTATTTGGGGAGCACGTTGATGAGGTGACCTACCATTTGGTGAGTTTCACCTATGAGCTGATTTATGCTGCGAATGAGGATGAGCATCAAATAATGATCCTGATGATGATCAACATCATTGTATATGCCCTTCTTGATGTAGAGGGAGGGAGATTCCCAATTTCAATGATTGAGGTGTTACCAGACATGGTAGGGGAGCAAACATTTTTTATGTGGGCTCTTGTGTTTTTAGCTTAGCTATACAAGGAGCTGTGGGGGATCAGTCAATAGTGGAAGTATAGCTTATGTGTGGGCCACCTCCTACACTGTTGAGCATATGAGCATATCATAGTGACATGACCTCTTGGCCTCCTAGTAGTGATCCAAGTTGGCTTTAGAGTTAGTTTTAGGTGGTGGTGAGAGGTCATGGCATAGACTCATGTGGATGCCATCGTCTGAGATATTGACTATTATAGGGAGGTATTGGATGCCCTGATCCTAGTAGATATTATTTGGAGGCCATACTTGGTATATCTAGCATTTAGAGATCAAGTAGAGTAGCTGGTGGGGGTCTAGAGCCTATGATGGGTGAGGGGCAGGTGAGCTGGCAAGCTTGAGAGAGTTCCTACTGAGAGAGTGTGGCACTAGTATGGGATTTTACAGGATGTGCCACTTGCTTTCCCATAGTATAGATGAGATGATATTGAGGTGCCCCTTCCACTGCTAGAGGAGACATAGTGGCTAGATTTTGAGGAGATACCCACAGTTCTAGGTGTGGTAGATCCAGGGTGTACGGTGGCCTACTCAGCTTAGTGGGTAGGTCACTATGTAGGGATTCAGAGAGGACTACCTCCCAATATGTAGGCAGTTAGTAAAGAGAGGGATGTTACCATTCAGGAGAGAGATGTAGCACAAGCACAGATGGCAATGCTTCAGGGACAAGTGACAATTTTGATAGCACAAGTGGCTACATTATAGGGGCAGTTGGTCATAGCCCAGGCACAAGTACTAGTATGGTAGGGTTTTGGAAGGTAGGGCCCTATTCAGCTGCCACCATAGTAGCTAGTGCAACAACTAGTTTAGCCACCACCACAATAGCCATTGGAGTAGCCACCTCAGCCATAGCCACAAAGTTCACTATAGGGCCATGGCATCAAGATCAATGGGTCTACCACAAACTATACCTATATCTAGGTACAATACTATTTTGGATGAGATCATGTATTATGTGGGTGCCATCAGGGGATTTTTGTAGATCTAATGATACTCTGAGATGCTAGCTCAATAGAGATCTGTGTCACGTGCCACTGCCTCCAGTTCTTAGAGATGTCGACGGTCAGAGGGTGGAGACAATTTGGCATATTCGCAACCACCACCACCATAGCCTTGAGGTGTTTGTAGTTAGTTGAGGTGTATATATATACCAGCCTGCATGCCATTGACGTGAGATGTACATACATTTTGAGAGAGGCATAGATATATTGTACTGTTTTAGATATTTTTGATGTATACCTTTAGTTGACATTTATATATATATGAGATGAGATGTTTGAGATATTGACATTTTATGGATGTGACTGTGTGTTGGTTGTTTTGGTTATGTTAGTGTTTTTAGCATTTTCCATATGTTTGATGGTACATGCTTGAATTGATGAGTGTATGATGATGTTATAGCCTTTTCCATATTGTGTGATGGTGTATGCTATAACATAGATTATGTGGTTTTTCATCCTTAGAAATTTTCCATATTGGTGATGGTGTATGCTAAAAATGAAATGAGTTTATTTATGCTTCAGTAGGTTTACATATTGGTGATGGTAAATGCTTGACATAAATTGTGTTTGGTTGATAGTTTCCATGTGTATTGTTTTCCATAGAAACTAATGTGAATGGGCAATGATAATTTATATAACACAAATTGGTATTTGTTTTAAATAAATCATGATGTTATGTTAATGGTTACAAAATGTTTGGATTATATTTTATCAGAAACATGTGATGTTATTTATGATAAAATTGAGTTAAATGATGACAATATGCGAGCATGTAATATTAAGACACTGCGTCCTAAAAGATAAACTGGCATGTGATGAAGGTGTGTAAGAATTGAAAGGCGCATTGCTCTTTCATTGAAAAAGACCATAATGATAGCATAGATAGGGTTTTTTCAAATAAAATCCCCATTCATACATTACATCGTTGACCATTGGTTTTTGTTAGAGAAGTACCAGAATCACTTGATGTTAAGTGAGCTCAAAATCCCTTGGGTATGTTGGGGTAATAGGTGTGATTATGTGATATGTGAGGATATCACAACCCTTTTTAGTAGGGATAATTTTTCCCCTTTTATAGGTAACCCTGAGAATGACTATAGGCAAGTCCATGACTTAATAGTTTGTCAGTCATTTTTTTTGGTAGACTGATCAATGTGGGAAGTCTACTTGGGGATAATGTTTTGTTTTGTGGTCATGTGAAGTTGATCGATGTAAGAAGCTTCTGAGAGGGTGCTATTTTTGTAGAAAAATTTGGGCATAGCCATCCTTTGAGGGAGTGGTCTATATTTTTCTTTGTATGTTTTGATGTCTTTGAATAGTTGTCCCTCAAGGGAGCAGTTTATTAATTACAGCAATAATGCAGCTGTCCTTCGAGGGAGCAGTCTACATTGATACTTTATGACCTTTTAATATTTTATTAGGCATCCCAATTTTATGTGTTTTGTTTTTGACTGAAATTTTAGTCATGGACTAGACTATAGAGGTTTAGGGGTTTCCCTTTTATTAGGGCATAGCATTAATGCTTAAAAAAGGGTTAACTAATGTTTGTAAGGAAAAAGGGTTGAAAAGAGTAGGAATGAGGGGTTGCTTAAGGGATGAGCTCAAGTTAAACATCAAGTGAATGATTACTTGGTTAACAGTAGAATGGTCATAGATGCAAGGCATTAAGGGGATCAGGTTCTGGCTAGCCTTCAAGAGAAAATAGATGATAAGTACCTGATCCATACTTGTGCATTATTATATAAAGTCCGAGCCAATTAAGAGAAAACTTACCTCATTTGCTTATTTCCATAATGGTCACGTGTTGGTTTTCTTTAAGGATGAGATCTCTAATTTTAAAATTTCATTCTTTCAAATTTTTGTTGTAGGCATGCTTGATGTGATCCTGGTAGCATTTGATACAATGCCAAACATAGTCACTGTAGTCTTGGTTAAGAGTGGGCCAATAATAGCCCAGGTGGAGGGTGCGCTTTATAACTAAGTTACCACTGAAATGTCCTCCACAAATCCCATCATGGACTTATTTGATGGCATGAGATGTCTCAGTGGTGGTTAAGCATCAGAGAAGGAGGCCGTCAAAACCTCATTTGTAGAGAAGACCCCCTAGCATGGTGTATCGAGTAGTGCTCTTGATAAAAGCCCACCATCCATTACTAGAGAGGTCAAAAGGAATGATAGAATAAGTCAAGTAGCCAACAAGTTGTTTATACTAAACATCATGTGGACTAGAGAGGTTAAGAGGAATTGCCCTTGAAGATGTTGGTTGAGATGTGCCCAAGATAGAAATCTTGGGCTTGGTGGTGGAGAGGGCTTGGTGAATGGATAAGTCAAAGAGGTAAAAACTTGCTCTTTTCATTTATCCTTTATGGTTTGGGACCTGGTGGCCACATTAATAGTGTTAATTTCAAATAAAGGGGGAAAAGGTGGTAGAGGGACAATAATCTCACGTTGGGATCCTGATTCAAGTGAGGAGGTTTGGGAGGTATGGGATGGTGTCGGTAGTTTATCAAAAAAAATTTCAAGAGAATATTCAATGAGAAGGGTGTCCTTTTCTAGGTGTTGGTAAATAACAACATTAAGAGCACAAAAAATCTCATTATGATGCCCAGGGGTGCGATGATATAAGCAGATTTGAGTGTCATTGAACCAAGATGGTTTTGATTTGAGAGGTTGGTATGGCTTAATGGGTGGGAGAATGATGTTAGAAGACTGCAACAATCGACGTAATAGCAAAGCATAGGAACCCACTAATGGGTCTGTGCTCATTGTTGCAGTAGGGGTTGATAACTTCTATTTAGGAGTAATAGGGGAAGTTTTCCATACCACCTTTTTAGTTGGTGGTGTGGCCACACATGTAAATGGCACTTTCTTGATGGGAGGTGTTGAATTTCTTGGAGGAAATATGTTTTTGATGGGTAGAGGGAGTAATGGAGGTAGTTTGTCTTTGTGAGGTGTTGGAATAGGGAGCACTCCTGTTAAAGTGGAAGGATGTGGACCCAAGATAGAGGGTAGTGGTGAAGGTGGGGGAGGAGTAGACCGATGTGGTTTAGCATCCTTCTTTATTATGGTGCGAGGACCACTACTGTGCGGGGTGAGGTTCAAATCTAACTTCACTTGTGGGTGAGTTAGGTTTGATATAGGGTGAACACCAAGAGATTTAATCTATTTCGACATGGTGGATGCCTACAAGGGTTTGGATTCAGATGTGGAAGGCTAAGCTTCTAACGATTGAGAAGTGGAAGCTTGATCCTCATCAGAGACTTTGGGGTAAATCATTATGAAAGGGTTGGTATTATAAGGCAAAGCAAGATGTGTAGAATAAGGAGCCCTATGTCACTCCCCTAATGCCTCATACACTAGGTTCCTAGAATGGAGGAATCCTAAGTTTTCTACCAATCAAGAGAAGGGTTTAGATGATGTCGCACGAGGCTTTATAGTCGGTCCTTTGGAGGATTTGGGAGATTGCGAGAGCAAAAACTTGTTGGATGCAGTGATCACGGGCCAAAGGTGAGAGAGAACCATCACCAGATCTTCCTTGGCTAAAATGGGTGAGGTGGAAAGTTCTTCTCTCGATGGAGAAGGGATTGGAGAATTTGGCTCTTCAAGCAGATAGAGCGCAGGGATGATCATGCCTTCCACACGTGGTCTAGGAGTGGGGAAAGTATGATCCTCTATTGGTGATAAGAAAGATAAGGGTGAGGCCATCGACGTTGGTACCATCAAAGCATCCTCCAACATGGGAGAGGTCAAAGTAGACTCTCTTACATGTGAAAGGGGGGTGAATGGAGGACTATCCTCCATCGGTGGAGGAAAAATAGGAGAGGAAGGTTCCTCTAAAGGGTAAAGTAGAGGGATGATGGCCCCTTCTATATGAGGGCGTGGGATATGAATGGTAAATTCTTCCAATGGTAGAGGAAGAGGGAAGGTGGGGGCAAGAGGAATAGGTAATATGGGATCCTCACGAGGTAGAAAAATTGGTAGAGGAGGTGTTTGATGTCATGGGGGTGATACAGGTGAAATGGGTTCATCCACACGAGGAAGAGGGTGAGGTAAAGGGAGCTCTTCATTACGTGGGGGTGGTATGAGTAAAATAGGCTCTTCTACCTATGGTGGAGAAATGGGTTGACCAATCTCTTTAGATTGTGGGAGAGGTTGGATAGGAATGAAAAGAAAGACCATGTCGATCGTGTGTATGTTGCGTTCTTGAGGGTCATCAACCATGGTTTGAACATTGTTCTAACTTGAAGGATGGCTAGGAAATGGTTGCCTAAAGACATCTATGTTTTGGTTGGCTGACACATTAGGGTTATCTAAAACAAGGTCTCCTTTGTCTAACATGTCTTGAATAATGTTTTTTAAGGTTTTGCAATTATCTGTGTCATGACCCTTGACACGATGTTAGTTACAAAAGTCATTTTACCTATACCATGTAGGGATGGCTTGTGAGTGGTCAAATTGGATAGGTGGTTAGATTTGAGGGAGGTTGAGGACTCCTTGCTTCACTAATTTATCCAATATGGAAGCATACAATTCTCCTATTGGAGTGTATCATTGCTGTTTATACCATTGTTAGAATTGTCTAGTGATGTTTTGCAAAGTGGAGGGCTCAAATTTTTTGGTTGTGGTAGAAGATGGTGACCTAAGGACCATAGAATTTGATGATCCCTTATACTTAGAGTGGGAAGAAGAAGGTTTAGAATAAGAAGGGTCATTGGATTTTTTTTTGGTATTTTTGCCACGCAATTTGACCCTATCTTCTTTGACTTCACGGAGTTCAAGCTTTTGGGCCATAGTGAAAGCTTCATCAAATGTGTGGAAAGTTTGAACCTATAGAGTGGACGAGATGTGCTTGGCACATGCTCTTGAAAAGAGCTCAATGAGCTCAGGTTGAGGTAGTAAGAAGGAGAGTTGGTTGATCAAACCTCTCTAATGGGCGATGAATTCAGCTATTAAATCATCCTAAAATTGTCTAATGGAATAAAGGTCTATGATGGAGACCTTCATGGTGATATTGATTGAGAAATGATCGAGGAATAGCTGAGTGAGTTAAATGAAGGTGAAGTGAGAATGATTGGTAATGAAGCTATACCAGTCAAGGGTGGTGCCAAAAAGTGACATAGGGAATGTGCAAAGTAATAATGCATCATCGTGTGCTATGAGGTAGCAATCGTGTCTAAACGTTGATAGATGTTGTTGTGAGTCTTCTTTACTCTGAAAGTGAGTAAATTTTTGGAGTTCCCACTGGATAGGGTATGGTCGAATAGGAACTGAAGGGTGGATAGGTTCATTGTAGATTTTTTCATATGAAAGAACACTCTTCAAACCTAAAATAGATGTCTCAAGGTTTGACATCTTATCCATTAGCATATTTATTAGATCGGCAGATGGATTGGCATGAGGGACACCCCCTAAGTTGTGGGGTACTTGGAAGGTGTTGGAAGGGGTGTATGTCATACTTGGTTGGATTTGTGTAGGTGTAACATACTGATAGTTTGTCATAGGGGCCAATGTTGAGGCCACGGGGGTTTGTGCCATGAAGTTGGATGGCACAACTTGACTAGATGCCACCAAGGGTGGTTGAATGGTGGTGACACTAGTTAAAGGATAAGTGGTCACTCTCGTGTTTATAGGTGCAAGAGTGGATGGGATAGAGATAATCAAGTTCTGGAAAGGTACCGAATTTGGTTGAATTGTTTGCAATTGAGGGGGTACAGAGACCTTAATGGAGGTAGGGCAAGAAAGGATAGAAAGGGAGGCCAAATTTCAAACATTGGCCATGGTTGGGTTACTGGTCGAGGCAGTGGCCTGAGTGACCATAGGTTGGGTAGTGGATGTTGTTGATATCATTGCCGCTTCAACCAAAGAAGTTGGCATGCCATAAATAGGGTTACCCAAAGGATCTCACATTTGGCTTCTAACGAGATGATGTTGGAGAGCCTTGACGTTATGGTCAAGGAATCTCTCAAAATCTTGATCCCCTTCAGGAACAATAGGAGGTTGATCGGGGGTAGGTTGGATAGGAGTATGCTCGGTGTCTGAAGTATACTCCATTAGATGACTTAGCATGAAGGGTGAAGGTGGGAGTGGCTATTGACTCATGTGGTCAACAAGGAATTCGGCTTGACTGTGTGTCAGGACCATCCAAGGCAAAAGGGGTTCAAGTTCCAAAAACTATGTGTTTTAGTTTTAGAAAACCAAAATTTGTGTTAAATATCAAGAAATTTGGGTTTTAAGCTTGATGTCTGGGAAATAATTTATTTATTCATTTATTGATAGTGACTAAAGTCAGTTGTTATCGGTTAAAAATGTTGCTGATGTCAGTCAGTTAACCGATGTCGGTGAAGGTCTAGTTGCCGACGTTAGTGGAAAAACCAATGTCAATTTTTATGTAATTCTAGAAACATAGAAGATTGATAGTTTTTGGAAGAAGAAGATATTCTAAGTTGTTTTAGACTTTAGAATGGTACAAACTTACTAGCTCAAACACTCAGATAAAAATAGCAGAATAGATGATTAGGCAAGCAACCTCTAAAGCATTAGATTCCTAGGAATGAGTTTTAAAGTTGTGGCGGCTTATACCTTAAGAGGATGTGTTGGGAGTTGGGCTTGTAGAATAGGGCCTAGAGAATAAGTCTATGGCTAGTTTCAGGTTATGTTATGGTGCTCAAAAATATATGTGTTAGGGTCAATTCATGGCCTGATGCTGGGGACTGCTCCCTTCACTTCATGAACCCAGAGCCGAGCTGGGCCGCTTAGCCAAAATATACCTTCCCTATAGTTTATACTCTGCCAGAGAATAGAGTGGGTCCTCCTCTTGGTGGTGAAATCCAAGTAGGATCGCTGGGTGGGGTAAGGTATCTGCTAGGTGATGAAATCCTAGACAGGCCTTGTCTCAAGTAAGTTTATATGTTTGATTTGAAGTAATTGTGGTTTGGTTGTGTAACATTTGTGCACTACGATTCATTCATAATGCTTTAATTACTAAGTGGGCTAAGTGTGCATACAAGAAAGAATGAAATGTAGTAGTTTTTAACCCAAATCGAAATATGTTATTCAAATGCAAACAAATGGAGAAGAGGTAAAGAGTATGAATTTTTCACTACTCTATGATGCATGCAAGAAGTAACAAGAATAAAAAGATATGTTATTTTTAACCTCTGCTAATGATTTCCTTTTGAAACAAAAAGATAGAAGAGGTAAAAAGTAAGAGAAGCTAAGTTTTTTATTTCTCAAGAAATAAAGGCAAAGAAGAGGGGATGCAGGAAATGAATATTTTTTTAATGCATCTATATGAAAATTTAATTTTTAAAAGAAGAAGAATGAACCCAAGGAAAACTCCAAGGGTCCCATCGGGCATGCCAGAATGTTTCTCTATATTTTCACTAATTGTATTCAAAGGAGGAATAAACTAAGGTTAAAAGGTTAGGTTTGATGTTACCCAGATTTAGTGCGCACCATATCCAAGCTTTGTGGGAGCTCCTCTTTGGCTATGGAGGAAACACTTGCCGTAAGAATGAAACTTGAACAAAGAAGATGTTAGAAGAGGATATGGTGGACTACCAAGCTACTCGCTTGGTCTCAGAAGCGTAAAGCTCTCTAAGGGATGACAATCCACTATTTAAAGAAAAGAGTTTTGTAAAAGAAGAAATGATAGATGACTAAGGAAGAGAAAAATAGATAGCACGTACTTGTTCTCTGCAGTCTATGTGTCAAAGTCACCAATGTCAATGGGTCTATCGAGGTCAGTGTGTTAAATGGTACCAACATCGGTTATGTTGCCAATGTTGGTAGGGGTTGTTGGCCTTGGATGGCTTTTGGAGTATTTCTGGGATACACAAGGGGTTTCTAGAAGTTTAGAGGTCGATGCAGGATTGTAGGAAGGTGAATGAGGTCTGAGGAAGGGTATAGGTATAAGTTGGTGTGAGAAGGGGGTGAGAATAAGAGGAAGGCCTTTTAGCCCCTCCACAGAAGAAGTTGGGACTCTTGACAGTATTTATAAATATCAAATGGAAATTAATTAACAATGTATTCTAAAACACTGAATTGAGAACCAGAATACTTAGCTCTATTAAGTGAAGAACCAAAGGTGTTAGAATGCTTATTCCCATTATGGCTGATGTTGAGGTCTTCGTATAATGTTTCAATCCAGTCTCTAGAATGACTTGTGTAGAGCTTCGGTATCCAGGAGAATGATAGTTGAATGATGGTGCTTGAGGTCTCAGAGTGTGTGCATCAATGTGCAAAAAGGCTGGTAGAGCTCAATGTTAGAGCTAGGCTTATCTAACTAACATCAGTGATCCCACTGGCATCAGTCAAGGGTTGACCAACATGAGCAGAGAGAGAATAGGTAAAAGGGCTATTTTTAGCTCTTTACCCATTTCTCCACCTGCCAAGTGCCTTTTCTATTGGAGAATGATCAAAAGAAAGGCTTATGAGGCACGGGAGTTGGTTAGGGAGTTAAGATGGAGTGAGAATAGGTCATGGGTAGTTAGGATTTAGAGGACCTAGTCTCAAGCTGACTCATAGGCTAAGAAATGGTCTTAGGGTGAGGTGTCCAAGGTGAAAGGGGTTCAAGTGTGGGTTAGGAGTGTTAACGTTTAGAAGGGGACCAAGGGGGGTTAACATGATATTGGTGTCTACAGTGTTTTAAAAAACTCCCATATCTACCAGTAGAAAGCTTTCCTGACCTTCCCCATAATCATCCATTAACATGTATACAATAATATACCTTAATTATAGAATAGGGTAATGGGTAGGGATTCTTCACCCTAAGTGAAATGAACACCAATAATGTGACCCTTATGGTGTCATTAGGGCCCATGTGGTGAAGTATCAATTGTACCTTAACACCACCTATAACCTTGTGTCTCATGGTGATCATGAGGTTCACCTCAACCCTATTGATGATAATGAGGTTTTGACTAGGCTTAAGGTGAAGAGGAAGAAAATAACGCATGTCTAAACCAGTCCATTCACTCATAGTAGCCTTGCTACACTTGTGCCAACTTATGCCAAAGAAAAATTTCAAGTGATTGCACCTCAAATTTAAATGAGAATAATATAGGGGTCAAAAATCCTTCTCTTCCATGAGTTTCAACTCATTTAATGTTTTATCTAGCTCATCCACCTCTTACAACTCAAAAAACTTGACCATAGGTTTTAGATGTACTATAATTCCATATTAGTAGTAACCTCAATTTATGTCTAGTGCATGACCAATAATATGTGGCCATGAGCATTCATTCCCTTACTACTTCAATCCCTCAATAGCCTAGTAGGGTGCCATATAATTTCCCTATCCCTATGAGGCTTACTTAGATTATGCCTCCCCTATTTCCCATTACTCCCCCTCCATAATTCACTTAGGTACCTATGGATACAAACATATACACTATCCACACATCTCAATTTCCATCTACTCATTCCATTTCATCCACATGAATTTCTATGGATTACCTCTAATCTTGAAGAGATTCTATTTACTAGCCCCCAACACCCATAATGTTTAGTGCATAGACAACATCTACTATAGGATTTACACCAACTCAAATTCTATTGGCCCTAATATTTACAACACTGCTGAGATTGGTAGCTCCCACATTGACACCCCATTTGATCCATCCTTAGGTTCAAATACTTCCATGCACTCTAAATTCAATAGTATCGATGGTGACCCCAAAAATGAATGTACCTATGTCCATAGTTAAATCAACTTTAGCCACCTTGGTGGCACTTTTGGTCACTTTATAGACTCACCAATTTAATCTAACCACTATTACCACCATATCCCGTTCTACTACTATGACACAAACTAATTTGGGTAAAAGGCCAAAAAAGAAACATAAAGTGACTCCCTCTTAGCATTTTTTTATATTCATAGTTTCTTATCTTATCCCTCTCAGATCTTCCTTTTCCATCATCCTATGTTCCCAAGGTTTTTACTTTAACTAGCCAATTTCTTCATTCCTATTGAATTCACCTCTCCTTGGTGCTATTAACCCATAGGTCAATTTGACCCAAATCCAATTACATTCTTAGATATTCCTTTTGGATTCCCCATTTGTTCTTCCCCATTTGAACCCCATGCCTCCTCCTCATCCATTACTCTTTTCTTTCCTCCCCTCTGCTTCATCTATTCCAAAACCTCCTAGTCCCCACCTTCATCCTCTTCTACCTTGGGAGTTACTATGGGACCAAATTGGGTAAAATATCTAGCACCCTTAAGATCACAAGGATAAGAGATGATATTTTAAGGTGACTTCGAGGTCCAATGAAATTTTGATATGGAGTCTAGTAACATGAGGAGGCTTCTTACACATAAATTCACTCTAGAAGGAGACCTAGTGGTATGAAAAACCTAACACAACCTATTATACCTCACTAAAGTGAGGACATCTAATGGGGAGGAAAAAGTGGCTGAGGACCTAGTCTCTATACTCTGAGCTACTCATGACCTTTTTAAAAAACTAATGGAGGACATAAAGGAGCAGGTTCGGGCACTCAAATCATAGGTGAATAGATCATTTCCTATCAGTCTAGTTGGAAAAGTGGTTGATGCTTTGACATAATTTTTAAAAGCTAATAGGAAGTTCACCCAAGCCTTGCCCATGGAAAAACACCACCTACAATTCAATCATGATCATTTGGACTAATTATTTCAAATAAACATCAAGTTTAGGAAGATCATGATGATAATAATTATAAACATTCCTGAAGTTAAAACTAATTCCTTTTATAGACTTGGGCCTCTACCAAACTTATGTCAGGAACTTGAAAACATCTCTAGAAGAGTGGTTGGTGGTATTTTAGATGGTGATTCATCCCTTGAAAAAGAGTAAATAATAGATGTTGGCCTACTTCTGAGAGGTCAACATCATAGTGTTTTCCCACCCAGATGGCACCCTACTTGATAGGGAGGAATTTGGTGTCCACTTGTATTAATTTGATTGAGTCATGCACAATATGGTTAAAATAAAAAGGCTAAGGTAAAAGTGATTTTGAAGTTATCCACCCAATCAAAAACCAACATAAACTAGGTGCTCGAGGTAAATGTCTATTTAGAATCCCCATCCAAATCAAATGAGTGGTTATTATCTCAGTCTAAGGTCATCTTTTATGAGTGCCATATGAACTCGAGAAATTTAAATAAAGAGTTTGACTTGGTGACCACTATACTGGAATCCAAAGAGGTGAAAACTAGACATATGTGAGGTGGTTATTATCCAAATCCTCCCCAAAACATATTTTAAGGAGTGGGGAATCTTTATTTTTGAGTGGTTGTAATTGTAAAAACCTTGGGTGGCCATCATGGGCAAGGATGGGAATCTTGTGCTACTAGTTGGTGAGTCTCATCCTTCTCTATATATTATGTACTACTTTCCCTTTGTAATGGTTGGAATTTTTATGTAAAGAAACTCTATTGAAATGAATTCAAATTTCTTGATTTCTAATAACTAGTTTATCTATCTATAAATGTGGTCCATTATCTTCTAACTTTTGAATGAATGCTTTTATTAAATAATTCATATAATGCTCTATTACTGATAATGAATGTAGTAATTAGAATGTAATTCTCTATTTTAATTCATTTATGAATTATTCTAGTTTCCTTTACAACACTCAATAATATGTGTGCTTAAAGCTACAAATCATTTGTGAAGATCCCGTGTGTAATTCATTGCATGACATTTTGTGTGTTTATATTTAGTAGAGAGTTCAAAAATTAAGCATTCCCTTTTGTGTTTTCCTTAGGCTATTACCCCATTTGATGATGAGTTTTATCCCCTTGTGAAACTCAACACAGAGTGGTGTAACCATGGCTTGGCACATAACTCAATTCTTGAAGCGTTAACATCCTCTCATGTGAGGAAACATCCTTTTTGCCTTACCTTATTCCCCATTTTTATGTTTTTTTCAAGAAATAAACAAGTATATCTACTTAACTTAGAAATTACTGAAGTGAAACCCAACAACACTCAAGATTGGCATTGGTTGATCTAGGTGAAGGTTGGTATATCTTTGCTAGGATGATTATTAGATCTATGGTGGTAGTACTAAACCTCTTAGCGAATAATTTAAATCAGGATATATAATGCAACCTAATACCTTAAGCTTGTGCCCTAGGTTTCTCTTGAAGCAATCCCAAAATAGGAGGACAAGATTCCCTTATTATTAAAGTTCACTCTAAACACTTAATCTCATAAGTGTCTTGGAGTGGTATCTTAGACCATAAAACACCTAATAGGTAGATGAGTAGGCTGAGTCATATTTAAGATTGTAGAGCTTAAGTTTAATATTCATTTCACTTATCAAAACTACCAAATCCCAGAATAAACTATGTCTAATCTAATTTAAAGAACTAAAATGTAGCTTTTCTCTTAATGGTAGAGTGATCATAAATAATAAATTTAAATGAAAACTTGACAATGACATTAAATCAAGGCATGAAGTGCATGTTAGGATCAATAAAAAAATCTCCTTAATTGGGCATGATATATATTATGTAGAGTATGGATAACTGAGCACCCTAATATATTTTAATGAATTTTGATTACCTAGAATTTAATTTAGATTCAATCAACATGTATTAAATATTAATAAACTTAGGATTGAGCATGATCCCCATCAATTTTGATCTTAAGTGGATTCATCTCATTGAATTATTACAACCACTTGGTGATTAGCTAAGTAATAACTCTGTAAACTAAAATTATCTATTTAAAAGCAACTATTTTATAGGCTACAGGCCAAATATTTTATTTAGTGATATAATATAGGTAGATAAACATGAAATTACATGGATTTTACCCTTTAACTTATGTATTTCCCTAATTTCCTAGTTAGCTTTTACTTTTCATGAGTTGAGGCTATTTAGACATATTTATGTTTCACCTAAGTATATGATGAATCTCAATTAACAATAAATGAATTATCTTTTATTTGAAATATTTGTGAATTGATATTCATTTCTTGTGCAGGTATATAGTGACTTTGTTTCCCTACTTTTCAATAGTTAACTTTATCCTTAAACTCTTGCACTATTTTTGTTTTTGGTTGTGTTATGCTGGCCACATAGAGATTAGTTTTCTCAAGGGACTTTTCTACTGAACAAAAACATATCTTTCCCCTCTACATAGGTTTATCTTTTGTTTCTCCCTACCCCTTTTATTTTGATTTTTTTTATAACACTTGGTAGATTAATTTTAGGATAGTCTATATTTAATCAACATTTTTAAGTTTTATCTAAATTACATAGTCCCTACTCACCATCATTTATGCATTTTTAAATAAAATTGATAAGTGTAAATTATTAATCATCTAAAAAAATTTGGTTGAATTTGAATGAGCTGACTCCTTTGAGAAAAATAGCCTAAGTTTATTTCACAAGTGTTTAAGTTTAAAACAAGTAGGCCCCTTTGAATAGAATAGTAATAACATTGGCCTCTAAGGTATCTAGATCACCATGTGTATACACATAATATTTTAAAACTTTATCAATTACTAAAGATTTATCTCTTGTAGAAACCCATCGAGTCTCAGTCTCTCTGAGTAAACACCTTAAGGGGTGTACCTAGAAAGGGGTGGGTAGACCATTGGTGCTTCATAATATTGTTGTCCCTTTTACTACCACTTTTTATCAATCCAAACTTATCTAAAAACATTCCCCTAAGATTTTCCTTCTATTTTGTACCCTCTTCTATCCATTTTCACCTTCATTATCACTTCTCTAGCTTAAAAACCATTCTAATACTTTAAAATACAATGTTATCCCCATCGAACTTGTACTCCAATTTACAAAACTCATTTAGGGTCTAGGTCAACCCCTAGTCAATCTAGACTAGGACCTAATTTGTTTTTCTCAATAATGTTACAAAGTTGATTCAGCCAATCTTGTTGGTTAAATGTCAAAAAAGGATTAGGGTTATATTCAACTATATAAACACATTCATTTCATTATTTATTAAGCAAGAAAAGAAGAAGAGATATATATTATGGATTTTCTCATCCATCCTTCTACTTGAGGAAGATAGCTTAGGGTGTCAATACTTTCTTTGGAGATATACATCTCATCTTGTTGATAAGTCTTTTATATGCATAAATAGGTTGTGTAGCTTCGAGTTGACTTATCCTTGTTATCCTTACATACCACAACAACCTCTTGCAAAGAACTTTGGCCAAGGGGAAGATTGAGGATCAATAGTTTCATCTTCAAAGGTAAGTATTCCTAACTTTGTTCCTCCTTTGTAAGACTAGATAGATTATAATTTGTACTTCTCTCTAATACATTAGAATTCCATATACATTGACATGAGTATATGTCTTCTACGCACATTTGATTTTTTATGTTTATTACCTCCAATTAGTGCCATAATTTTTAGTGAGAACTAGATTATACTTTAATTTTCTTTTATCATTTATACTTAGTGAATATGAAAACATAAGACCTAGTTAAGGTTATTTCATAGTTTTGTTTGACTAGAGGCTTTGGAACCCTCTCTAGTGACATTATTATGGTAAGAGATCCCTTATATAGGTCTAGTGGATCCATCTTGGTTATGACCCAAAATATATAATGTATCAACAATAAAAAGTGGAAGTGTGATTTATCTTCTCTGAACTAGGATTGATTTATAGATTAGTTGCATTTTCCTATGCATAATTTTGGTGAACCTGATCTGAATCTAACCCTTGTAGGTTTTATTTCACATCATCATTTATATTTTTATATATTTTTAGTCTATATCAAACCAATTAGTATAGTCCTAAATGTATCTATATATGTTTAACACATAGTTATTTAAAAATAACTTTGTTCTAACTATGTAGGTCTTCATCAATTATGGGTTACTAGATCAAGCAGTTTGACGCAATATTGTTCTCTAGGTCCAAATTTGCATACATAATAAAAATAGTTGAATATATCCATTATTTACTTCTATTATATATCCTTATATCAAAATATAATTCAAAAAACACATTTAAATAGGTTGACTCCATTCATTATCTCTTCCTTAGCACACAGGGTTTTGCAAACATGGTTGAACCGGTTGACCTAGTTGACAGAATTTTGAAAGCAAAATTTGAACATCTTAGCATAAAATTTTGAAATCTAAAACATCTTCAATCCCACAAAATTTCCTTTATTTTATATCTTTATAATTTAAATTCTTCTTTATATTCTATTTTTCACAATCTTGTAGTCTACAAAACTACAGCCCTACAACCAACTAGGTCTACCTAGTTGACTTAGTTATGTAGTCTGTCTTATGTCTAAGAGACATAGTCAATCTATTTGAATTTTTTATTAAAGGCCTTACTTATGTAGAATAATAGAAACCCAACCAACTCTATTATATACTATTTTCATACAATGTCACTTGAATTGACTCTGTACTATTATCAATCAAGGAATTAACATATTTTTACTAGTAATTAAAACACTTTTCCTTTTTAGTTATTTTCAAGCTTAGAGTAACTCACATAGATTCAAAAGGTTTTTTTTCAAATTTTCATTTTATTTACATTTTTATACTCTTTTTCACACACTACCAAACCTCTTTACATTCAAAAAATTAAATATTTGTCTTCCCAAGGCCTACCTAATTAGATTTCATCACCAAGGGGGAAGTTGAATTGGTTTTCTAACCAAGTATAAATACATGGTTAATGGTATATATTGAGAAAGAACCTGACACCCTTATCACTATAGGATTGTGAAGTGAGGGGTAGGCTCTAATACCAAGCTATTACCATTGCTAATCTAGATCCCTTTCAGACCAAATGCCCTGACACTAACCTTAGATTACTTTCTAGTTCCCTATTTTCATCCCACTTTCTTATCACACTAAAAATACACTTTATTATAACTTAATAAAACTCAAGATGACCAATTAGTTAGCATTTAATTTCAAGTTGTTACTTTCTCTTTGATCATTAAGTGTTTTATTGCAACACTTGCATCAACCAATGTTGGTGCAAAGTTTATGCTATGTGTTCCAATTAAACCAATCAATTTATCCCATTGTTTGTGTGATTTCTTTCGTTATTTATTTAAATTATCTTGAAATTTTTTCCTATATTTTAGAACATTGTCATCTTTCTCGATACAGTCTCTTAAAGACTATTTTACCTTCCTAATTGTAATACATAGTCGACCTTCATGACTATGTATCCTTATCAAACTATTTAGCCTTCTTGCTTGTAATACACATTTGACCTACATGATTGTGTATCCTTATATTTCAATTTTATTCTATGGGTTACAAAACATAGTTGATCAGTTTGACTCTATATCATATTTTTTGATATTTTTCTTGAATCATTCCTTTTTTTATCCCCCTTATTTCATCATAAACTTCTTATTTGAGGAAAAAACAAAGTTGAACTTAATGGATATGTTGAGATTTATAAATCTTAATAGGTTTCCCCATCAATCACTTATGCATTCCAATTTAGATGAAATCATCGTGCATGTGTCCATGTGTACTGCAAATTATGAGACTCATCCTCATTTGTCTTTAGTTCATAACCCTTTTTTATCCTTAGAATATCAAATAGAATTAGAGTACACTCCTAAAATAATTTTCTTCATTAATGAGTTTATTCAACATAGAGGAAAAAATCCTTCCACTATTTATAATCTCATGATAAGTGGTCAAATAGAATAATCCCATTCACCTTTTCCTACATTCTCTCATGGATTTGGGAGTGATGCCTTCTTTGTTTCTCAACATCTCAATTTTATTTGACTCCTTATCATACTATGACCTATTATTCCTTGATTTCTTCCCCATCCATGCCAAGTATATCTACTAACATGGTAGGTTCAACATATAGTGATCCTTTTTTTAAGACCCTTCCTTCTCAATCACTCCACTAGTGTACCATTTGATACCAATGATAATCATGCCACTTGTGTTTATTTTTATTCTAATCCATCTACTAGTGCATATTTTTCTATACATGCTAATCATAAAATTAGTGATTCCTTTTGTACCAATGGCTCTTAGGCCACTAGTGCCATGCATGCCACTACTCATAGTGGTACCCAATCCATTAATACTAATATTAATGCTTTACATGCCATGCAAACTAGTGAAAACACCACTAAAGCCCATCAAATAAGTTTACAAAATCTTAATCAAATGAATGATTTTAAAGGTAATAATGCCAACCAAATGATGAAAATGCATAATCAGCTTATTCACCTCCAAAATCAACCTCACTAGGTTCCATGGGGAGTGCAAAATCAAAATACCCTCACCTCCCCTTAGAGATTCCCATGACAAATTCATTCCCCAACCACCCCTCATTAACAAAATGATTAAACATATTCAAATTGAACCTCTCACACCTTAATTTACCAATATTGATATAGGAGGTATCACACCTACCATTAGTTACAATGGATCAATTGATCCTACCTTACATTTAAAAACATTTGGTAATCTCTATAAAGATTAGGTCAAGTTAAAAACTTTTACTACTACCAAGATATTAGTGAAAAACCTCTTTAGAGATATTTTAGATTGGTATAATAACTTAAGTCCTATTATATCACTAGCTTGGAAGATATAATTACCTATTTGGTATAAGAGTTTCAAACTAGCGACCTCCCTTCAAATACCTTTGCTCATTATATCAATTATAAGAAAATCAAAACCAAAACCATACAAGATTTCATCAAATGGTGGAAGAAATTATTTAATAAGTGCAAGCATAACATGGTGGATGATAATATATTTCATCTATTCACTAACACTGTTTATCTCAAGTTGTAATATTGGGTTAAGACTCTTTCTCCATGAACTTTGGAAGAGGGCATTGACTAATCCAAGAACCAAGATTTTAATCCTCAATTTTATCAAATAAAAAACATAAATGTTCACAAGACGTTATCCTTAGTGGAGCTCCAAAATAATCTACCAAGTCCTCTTACACAAAAACTTGACCCCACTCAACCTATGAAATCATGGTATGATCCATATAAATTTTTTGGTTTCACACTAGTTAAGGTCACTCTCAAGAGACTTGCAGGTAATTGTGTAACATAGCTATGGATTTCCTTGTTGGTCTAAAATTTGATAACTATTATTTCATTCACAAACACCAACAAGCCTATGATATTTCCTTAAAATCTCATGAAACACAAAATAAAAAGTAATATTTGAACCAAGATAATGTTTATCTATCCATATATAAAAACCCTCTTCCAAATCATCAAGATAATAATGACAAGCCTACTCCTTACACCAACAACATTGAAAGTCTTATAGACCAATCTCTGAAAGAGAATGTATTTAATATGACTAATATGAGAAGGTTAATTTATTTCATTTATCCTTGTCCTACACATATGCACCAACCATCCAATTTTTTTTGTGTTATCTAAGATTCTTCTCCATGTTACCTAATATAGTTAGGGCAAGAGTACCTTATCTCTTTTAAATAACCAATTATAACACCTCAAGTGGATAAAATTTGTCACACTATTTATACAATTTACCCAACATCTCTACCCATAAAAAATTATCTTAAAATTTCTAAGGACACTTCTTCAAACCTCTCTCAAGATAAACCCAAATCAACTACCCCATATTCTCAAGACAATCAACCAATTTATCCCCAAACTAAACCAACCATGTATTATCAACACAAATTTGCATTCACTTACAATCTTCCTTCTCAGTAGATCCTACAACATTATTTCACATGAGGTGGAATAATTTCAAAAGGTGGTCAAGATAGTAATGCTGTCATTGTGATCAAAGGACTAGGTGAAAAAATGTCACAAAATTCATGTGAGTTAGGCCAAAATGGACCAATGTGGAGGTGATGAGGTGGTCAGGGTGGGTGGAGAAGTAGTTTCCATGGGTGGGTAAAATGGGTTAGTTTTGATAAAAGGGGTACCGCTAAGATGGAATTGACAAAATGGGGAATCATAACCATTAATGGTTAGGGTTCCCAAGGGTAACCATCGATGGTCATCCTGACCATCGATGGTTAGGGTGGAAACCCTAAAAATCCATGGGATAAAAGTGAAAATAGAATCACTTTTTATTCACTTTGCTTTTGCTTGTTTTGACTTTGTGCCCTAGTTTTTTGGTGGTTTGCTATGAGAGAGTTGAACAAGTGTTTGGTTGAGTTGGTAGTTGGTGATTGGTTATAGGTGCATACTTGAGGTGGTTTTTTAGGACTGAGATGCAGGGTGGATGAGGGTATGATC
Organism: Torreya grandis; assembly: GCA_037957365.1. NCBI lineage: Eukaryota > Viridiplantae > Streptophyta > Pinopsida > Cupressales > Taxaceae > Torreya > Torreya grandis. The sequence continues at coordinate 6,410,439 of JARHVA010000078.1, forward strand.
AAGCAATGGGATGTGGGCTTTGTCCATGATAGAGATCGAGGAATGAGGTAGGTAGTGTTTGTTAAAATTGATAGGTTAGATGGATGTTGCAAATAGTTAAGGGGTTTTTTTGGGTGATCTAGGTGAAAAATCCCTAAGTAGGGTTTAGGTATATTTTAGGTGAAAATATGGGTAAAATCAAGAATTAGTAGGGGTAGGTAGGTAAATTAGGTTGGATAAGGGCTTTAGGTAGCAAATTTGGTTGTTTTTCATGTATTTGGGGTAGTTTTAGGGGGTGATAGGCTTTGGGTGTTCCATCCATGGGACACCCATAGTGATCATTGATGGTTAGGTTTGACCGGTGACATTTGACACCCTTAGAATAAAACATGCCTAACCATCAATGGTTATAATGATCATTAGCGGTAAATGAAGGTTATTAAGGGGTTTTTGATAAGTATTTAATGGTTAAGTAAAATAGAATATTGGATTAGTAAGGATTGCATCATATAAAGCAAGTTAGTGGTTATGGGATAGAGAAAATACAAAGTGTAGTTTAGGCTAGTGCAATTGTCAAGTAGGAATGTCACATTGACAAAGGGTTAAAATGCCAAGCATAAGCTTGGATAAGATGGATGAAAATTCTTGTGTTGGTGTAGGTGTTATTAAGAGAAGATAGTGAGGTATTGGTTTAGTTAATATAGGGTAGGCATCAAGAAATAGGTTTAAGTGCATGTTGGGTATAAATTTGATAGGCTAAGGTAGGTATCAAAACTTTTGGTAGGTGAGGGTTGTGAAAGGTAAAGTGGTGTAGGCTAGGGTAGGATAAATTGATTTATGTTGGTGTAGGTTGGTAAAGATGTCATTTTGGAAATGATAAATGCTAACACAAGGTAACATTTATTTTTATAGGCATGAGAGTAGATCCAGATGAGGGACCAAGTCCTTAGGATCTTTGTAGATATTCAACAAGGGATGACCCTAGCCGACTAGGCTCATATAGATAAGGTGGGGTTGGAAGATAAAAGGAACTACCAACATGTGCCTTGGGACACAACTATGGTTGTGTCACTCATCAAGAGATGGGATCCCACTATAAATACCTTCCTAATTTTGACTAGCAAGATAACCATTCTTCTTGAGTATGTGCATAGGATCACCTAACTTCTACTATGTGGTGATCAAATCTAACATATCAAGTGCAAGGAGTGAGATGATCATGCCAGGATCTTATATAGGGATGAGAGTGATTAAGTTAGATGCCATACTAGGGGATTTAGGTATACAACATTGTATTGAAGGGATTGAGTTGAAAGGAGACTCATGACTATGCTTATGATTATTGTGACTTACTTAAGGCTTCTTGACTTGATCAAAAAGATATTTTCTTATTTTATACTAAGGTTTCTAGTTGAGCTACTACTAAGATGGATGGTATTTAGTTGGGTTCTTATCTTAATTATACACACATACATACACACATACATAATGGATGATGTCAAGTTTGTAGATAGGTACATTACATAGTGCCAACCCATATACATAGTTAAAAACATTAGTGGAGATAATAGACGTACAAGGCCAATGTCCATGGATCTAGTTGGCCATGATGGATAGGAAAGGGTGGTATTATCCATTACATAGGGATATATATATATATATATAAGTACTATAGGGATAGGTGGCCATGTTATAGGGCCAAATTATTACACTATAGGGTTAGGGTGTGACCATATAGGGTCAAATTTATACTATTATAGGTGAGAGGGATTAGTCTAGGACCTCTCTAGGCTTGGTGACTTAGGAAAGGGACACTCTAAGGTAGAGAGGAGGAAGAGCAGCAATAGGATAGGCAACTCCATCCAACTTTACCTCTACAACATGATACCTAGTTACAGTGGAGGAAATATGGCACTATGAGGCTATTGTCCTAGCATAGTGTCTGAATGAGATCTAATGGGGTGAATATAGGACCATCTTGGTAGGTGGCGCTAATTTAGAAACATGAGGCTAGTGGGAAACATCTATATCTAGTCAGACAGGGATAATTGGGGGATTGATAGGCATAGCAGGTGGGTAGGCACTAGGATCCAGTGATGATCCAAGAGGCAGTGGTGTCCCTGGGGTATAGACAAAGCTAGATATGTGACTTTTGTATATCATTTTGATTCCATATTACAAACTGATGTGGTGAGATGTACATTTTTGAGATAGAGTATGTCTATCTACATGTACACATTATTACAATATTTGACTCACAATTTTACATATATGATCATTTATTTATGCTCATGTTCATGGTGTATGATTTATGGTTTGATGTTGATGTTTAATGTCTATGATGTGATCTTTGATATGTTTTTGGTGTTTATTACTTATGTTATGGATTTTAGACATTGATATAGGCTTAACTAGGCATGAGATAGTGATTGATTTATGGTTATGTTTATGACATGCTAAATTTTAATATGTATATACTACATTAGTAGACATTAGACATGTGGTGGAAAATGGTTGATTGCTTAAATACTCATGGATGTTTGTGATATTATCACGGTTGGTATGGTTATGATTTTGTTATGGTTATACTTGTGGTTATGCTTTATCATTAATTTGGCTTAAGGTAAAATACCTAAGGTAAATGAATCAACAACACTATATGAGAGACTAAAGAATATAATCAAGAGATAATCATCATCATGAAAATATGAACTAGTCATGATAGGGTAAGAAGAGGGCATGATGCTCACTCATTGACTAGGATGAAAACAAAACCAAAGTTAGACTGGCTTAATAAACACAAGCCCTTAAAATGCTTTACATTAGCATTTGCTGGTTGGTTAAAAAGGTGTCTTGACCACATAATGTCAAGTAATCTTAAGAATCTCTTACATTTAGTGTGAAGGGGAAATGGGTGAAATTTAAAACTTCTTGTGTGACTAACTTGCCTCTTCTATAGGTGTCCAAAAAACTAGGGTAAACAAGCCTATGGCAAAGTGTGTAGACTGATCGATGTGAGAAGTCTACTTGTGAGAGATGATTGTGACATTTACCTTATTACATTGGTTTTGAGAGTTGATTGTGTCATTTAAGATTAGTTTACTTTTTCTATGATTTTGATAATGGGTCTTTTGATGATTGTTGTATATGAGAAGTTAATTGATGTGCGAAGATTTTGAGAAAATTCTATGCTTTTGACAAATGCTTACTTAACCATCCTTCAAAGGAGTGTTCTAATTTTATGTGCCTTGCTTAATGATTTTGATATTTATCCTTCAAGGGAGCAGTATAACTTACATGTTATAAATTTTTAATAGATTTTCAATAGTCTATGAATGCTAGGAATGACCCATGATTGTGAGTGATAGAAATTTTGTTATTTTTATTTAATTTTGCTTGACATAGACTTGCTTAAGTTGGCTTGGTGTTTCACCTTTATGAAGGCATAACTAAAATCATAATAAGGCTGATTAGGTGTGAAGAGGTTTAGGTGAAAATGATCATGGGAATCCATCCTATGAAGGTGTGGAAAGTACCATGAGAACCTTGCCATGGGTAGAGCTATGATACCCATTGTTTAATAAGGATATGTTGGTGACAACTAATCACATGATCCAGGTTTAATTAGTTTCCCCTTAAAATAGGGAGATGGAATGTGGTAGATAGTAAGGGATGAGTTTAAGTTAGACAAAAGGTGAATGTGATCTTTTTTCAACAAAATAATGGATGTAGATGCAAAGCATTGAGAGGCTTAGGTTCTCAGTGGCCTTTGAGAGAAGACAACTGATAAGCTCCTGATCCATACATATGGGTTATGATATAGGGTCCAAGCCAATTGAAAGTAAACTTTCCTCACTTGATTTTATCCATATTAGTGACATGTTGGTTTTCCTTTAGGATGATATCTCTGATATTGAATTATCATTATTTAAGGTGTTTATTATAGGCATGTTTGATATGCTCTTGATAGACATGGAGGTGAGTGAAGGATTCTAGATGGCGCTTATCAAGTAGCTCAAGCTGGGCTAAATGGTGCTGATGATAATCATCCTTTGAAATAAGTTGTTATAAAGATATGTGAAGAGAGGAAATTTGGACTTCAAGAAACAAGATATCCTCTACTCTAAATACAAGGGGAAAATAGGGTAACACCCATAGGGGTTTTAATGCTAGTACAATATAACCATAAGGTGAAGGGGATGTACAAATACCAATCTTGACTAGATGCGTTGATCATTTTAATTAGCATGTTATTAATAGTTTTGTTAAAGGCTTCTACCTACCCATTTACTTGAGGGTGATAGGGTAATGATAAACTTAACTTAGTGATGAATGCATCACATAAATCCTAGACTTGCTTGTTATTAAAATATTTAGCATTGTTGGTGATAATATTATGAGGAACACCAAAGTGGCAGATGATATGATGGTTAATAAAGTTGACAATATTTTCCACTTTAGTTGAGACTAGAGGAATATCCTTGACCCACTTGGTAAAATACTCGATCATAGTAATGATGTTGCTATAAGGAATGAGGGTTGATTTCACCAATAAGGTCTAGACCCCATTGTGATAAGGGCCATAAATTAGTATAAATGTGAAGACTATGGGTAGGTGCATGATTCGAATTAGCTTGTTATTGACATTTGACACACTTTTTCATGTAATCAAAATAGTCTTAGTTAAGGGTAGGCTAGTAATAGTCAAGATGGAGGATGCAATTAGCTATAACAAGGCCACTAAAGGTAATGGAAGAGGAGGCCATCAAAGCCACATTTATAAATAATTCCTCCCATAATGGTATAGCCTGAGGTACTCTAAATAAATGCTCTTTGGGCATTCCTAGAGAGGTCGAAAGGAACTATGCCAAGGTTAAGGTAGTCAAAGGTTTGATGATACCAAAGGTTAGGTTGGGTGTCTTCCAAATTAAAAATGGTGGGAGAATTTGGTTTGATATACAAAGGTTGGGTAAGTTGATATAAAACTTAGATTCCAAGGGTGCAGATGGTATTTGAGAGGTAATGGAAGCCATGGTGTCGATAAACTTGTTGGTAGATTATGGGGTTGACTAGATGTGGTAGTGCTCAAATTATGTCAAGAGTTTGTCAACTAGTTGCTTGTACTATTTCAAGACATCTTTATTACATTGGTAAGAGTCATTGATTTGATTGACCATAAGTTGGAAGTCACCAAAGATATTGATAAATTTGACTCCTAAGGCTAAGGAAGTTTAAAGGCCTATTACTAGGGCTTCATACTTAGCCATGTTATTGGTACATTCAAAATCAAGCATAAAGGATAATGGAAGAGGTTCAATATCAAAGGGGATAAGGATGATACCTACTCCCCCACCATGTTTATGCTTCTATCCATCAAATAACATTGTGACTTGATAGGTAAAATCCACCTAAGAGAGGGTCACAATGGACTCATCTAGAAACTCAAGGGAAGGGGGTTGGTTATCCATTAAAGGTGTCTAGACCAATTAGTCAGTGATAAATTCCCCTTTAATTGATTTTTTCTGAAGGAACTCAAGATAAAACTCTACTAAGAGCAGAGCCACTTGGCCATACACTTATTTTGGTATGGATTACACTGCATATACTTGAATGGTTTAGTGTTGGTAAGGACCTAGGTTTTATGGTTAAGAAGGTAATGGTGAAATTTGGTAGCCATGAAGACTAAAACTAAGTAAAGTTTCTTGATATGGGTGTATTGAGTCTCATAATCTATAATTGTGTGGCTAAATTATCATACAAATTTCTCTCTATGTTGTTTATCTTGGAGAGCCAATGTTACCCCTAGGAAGTGGTTGGTGGCGGTGATATATAGGTAAAAAGGTTCATCAACCTTGGGAGGGGTGAGGAAATGTGGAGATAAAAGGTAATATTTGAGTGAATCAAAGTCCTTTTGATAGTCGCTATTCCACTTTAAAGACACATCCTTCTTTAGAATGTGGTAGAAGGGTTGGCATTGATCTAAAAGCTAAGAAATGAAATGATGAATGGATTGAAGCTTTCCCTATAGGCTATGAAGTTTATTGAGGTTGGTTGAAGGAAGCATATCTAGGATTGATTTAATTTTGGTAGGATCAAATTTGATTATATGAAGGGAGACAATAAAACCAAAAATCTTTCTTGATAAGACCCTAAAAATGCACTTTTTGGGGTTAAGGCAAACATGGTAATGGATAAGGCCTTTAAAGATGATCTTAAGAATGGCCAAGTGATCTTTTCAAAGTTTAGATTTTTTGAGAAGGTCATCCACATAGTCCTATACAATCTTATGGATAATGTCATGGAAGATATAGGTCATGGCACATTGGTAGGTTACACCAACATAACTTAACCTAAAATAAAGTTACCTAAGGGGTGGTAAAGGTGGTCTTATGCCAATCTTCTAGTGAAATTAGGATTTTATTAAAATATGAGAATATATCCATGAGAGATAACATCTCATGGCTGACTATAAGATCAAAAAATTGGTCAATGCTAGGTAGAGGAAAGTCATCTTTAAAGCAAGCAAGGTTGATGTCATGAAAGTCCACATAAATGCATAGTCCCCCTATGGATTTGGTGATAGGTATGACATTCAAGACCTATTGGGGGTAGTTAATGGGTTTAATAAATTTAATAGATAAAAAACATTGAAGCTCTTCTTTGATGAGAAGGGCTATGTGGGAATGCATGCATCAAAGATTTAGATTGATAGGTTTAGTGTCATAGTAAGTGACTATGTTATGGAAAAAAATGGTAGGGTCAGTATTGATCATGTCAATATAAGACCAAGAAAAGGTCATGTTGTGGTAATAAAGGAAAGATGGGAATCTTGAAGTTCCTCAACATTCAATGATTAGCTAATTTTAAAAATGTAAGGGTTGTTTAAAGTGCCCAAGTTGATATTTATGGTGGATTTGTTCAACATGATTGAGGTCTTAGGAGGAAGGGATTTATGGAATGAAGAATTAAAGGCACCAAGGTAGGTAAGAATAAAATCATAATCATAGCACTAAATATTGTTAATGGTAGGAGAGTCTTCTCCTATCATCTTAGGATGGTCAAAGGGATGGTTATGGTCACCCCCTCCTTTTAATAAGTCAGGGGTCTAAGGCTGATCATGTTGATAAAAAAAAAGTTAGGTGGGATGATGTCATCATCCTCACACACAAGCAGAGGTGAGGTTAGTGAGGAAGGGGCATCTTATTCAACAATGGTAATGGTGGGTTATTTGTATTTATTTTTATAAGGCAAGATGAAACCAAGTTTGTGCTTCTTGTGTGTCTTAGTTTTGATTATGACTAGTTTGTGTGGGCCATGTTCATATTGCCCAAGACTAAAGCCTTTCCAAACACATCGATGAAGGTATATCTTGGTGAAGTTTAGTTTATAAAGGTAAGAGAAATTGATGATGAATGGTCAAGGTAGAAGAGAGGTGTTAGAAGTACTAAGGGAGTTATTGAGTCCCCCATAAATAAAACGGGTCTAATAGTGGGGAGGTCCAAAATAAATAATAGTTCTGACATTGGGGTCATATCTTAGTTGGTTGGTAATTTTTCCATGATCATAAGGATTAAGGAAAGAATCAAGTGATAAAATGGAATATTCCCCTAGTGAAAGATTATGGAACATGGATTTCAAAGGGTTTATGGTATGGATTTGGTGCAAAGGTATAGAGGAACTAGTTAATGCCTCGTCAGTGGAAGGGGATATGATATCCACTTTGGTGGTTGAAGGTTAGGTTTTAGCTATTAAGGGTGTGATATATTGGGGTATGAGGACATCATTGGGGTGATAGGTCATGTTTCATGTGGAGAAAAGACTTAGGTCAGCCTAGATGGTGATGACTTGGTCTTCATTCTCATACTTAATATAGCAGTAGAGGGTAGAGGGAACATAACTCATGGAGTGAATAAAATTTCATCTTGATAAGATGTATTAAAATATACCTTTTATAACATAGAAAAGTTTGGGAGGCATGAAGGGTCATAAATAAATGTGAAGGATGATATCTCCTAAGGTAGTGGCCATGGTATCATTGAAGGAACAAAGGATGGCTGAGGATTTAGACATGACATTATCTATCAAGTTGATTTAGTTATAAGTGTGAAAGGAGATGATTTTAATGCTAGCTCCCCCATCAATCATGACCCATTTGATTTAGGTTTAGTTTATGTAGGTAGTGATAAAAAGAGGAGGATATAGGTACTTGATATGGATGGAGGGTATTTATGAATCCTTAAAGGTAACCAGGTTGGAAATATGAAGGGCACTGATAAAGGCAACTAGTGGTTGGGGGTCCTTGGGTTGGACCTAAATGGATTGTAAAGCCTCTATTAGTGCTTAATGATGATGAGGAGAGGTGGAGATTAACTCATACAAGCTCATCTTCACCAAGATCTGATGAAGTTTCTTGAGGATAACTCTTTTGATAGATTTTGATGGGTTAGATGGGGAGGCACCTAAGATAGACACCTTGGGTTTGGTCAAAGATAGAGATAGTTAGGTATAGGTTGGTTGGGAGTTTGAAGAGGGGTATATCTATGGAATGGGCACCTTATCCTTACCCTTATCCTAATGTTTTCCTCTTTTGACCATGTTGATAGTATGGATAAAAGGAGAGGTTGAGCTAGAGGATTGGTCAAATTCATCTTCACTCTGAGGTGAGAGTGGAGCAGTAGGTGAGTGTTGGGTAGGTATGGCTGGTAGTTGGATTGGTAAGGGGTTCATAAGAGGTTTTTTTTTAATAGATCATCCTCATTGTAAAGATTATGGATGATGGTTTGGAGGGATTTTTAGTTCTCTGTATCATGGTTTGGTGTCCTATGATAAGAACATACATGGTGGTCATTTTATCAAATGGGTTTAGAAACTAGAGGGTTAAAAGGTCTGATGGGAGGTAAGGCTAAATAATAAGTCCATAATAACCTATGGAAGATAGTTGAATAAGACTCAGCTAAAGTTGGTAGGGGTATAATGGTCTTTGCTTTTATGGTTGAAGTAGGAGGCTATTTGGAGATAGGTTTGGTGGTATGTATTTTGGGTAATGTGGTGCACTTGGTTGATGACCTCAATTTAAGTAAGGAGGTTGATGAGTGAGAGGTGAAAGATCATAAGGTAGATTGCTTATGTATTTTGGGCATGGTGAGAAGAGGTGAATTATATAGCAACTACGAAGGTGTAACCAAAAGAAGTGATAGGGTTTTGGTAGAGGTAATTAGATTCCTACTCAAGGTAGAGGGATGAGGCCCCAAAATGGAGGGAAAGGTTAAGGGAGGAAAAATTTGGGCCTTCTGACCTTTATGTGGCCTTACCTCTTTTGTTTCCTTGGTTTGATGCTTGGTAGGTAGGTTTAGAGAGGTTAGGTCTACCTTCATTGAAGGGTGAGTAAGGCTTGGTATAGGGAGGAAACCAAGGTTTTTGATTAGTTTGGTAGGTTTGGTTTGAGAGGGTGATTTATTTGTTTAGGGTTTAGGTGTCTTGGGTGGTTGAGGGTTCATCAAATTGGTAAGAGTTTTAATGGGTGTGGTTGATAAGGTATAAGTTTGGATAGCAGAAGTGGTGGGTTAGTTTACCAAAGGTATGATTGAAGGTTCTTGCTTGGTGATATAAGGTATCCCTAATTGTTGCTAGAAGGTGGATTGATCCATCTCAAGGTTGGAGATAAATTATAATTTTTTCACTAGATTAAAGAAGGGTTTATAGGTTGGTCTGATTCCATAAATAGTGGACCTAAAATATAAGCCCCTTAGTGGAGACATAGGGATAGTAACCTAATACTCTTATTAAATCAAAGGATGAAGGGTTGAGATAGGTGGCTGATCTGTGGGAGGATTAGACATGAGGGTTTTCTTCTTGGGAATAATTTTTGAAGGGGGAGTAGGTTGTTTGTTAGTTGAAGGTAAAGACAGGGTGGTAATGGTTAGTTGTTTTGATATATCATCTAAAAGGGTAGTTAAGGAATTTACTACCTCAATAAGTGGAGGGGGAGAAGATGGTGTTTAATAATTTTTGGTTTATAAATGAGGTGAAGGTAATTCTTCTACCTTAATTATTGGAAAAAATGAGGGACAAATAGGTTGTTCAAGAGGCTCTTTAGCAGTGAGTGTGTCAAGAACCATGTTAACTATATGAGTATCATGAGACAATTTGATGTTGTTCATCTCATTCCTAGTAAGAGCATGGTTTGAGAAGGGTTTCTTGAATATATCAAGGGTTTAGTTTGATGGTGTATTGGGGTTGTCCAATGTAAGCTCCCCCTTGTCAATGAGGGATTGGAAAAGGCTCTTGAAAGTGTTGCATCTACTAATATCATGCCCTATCACTTGGTGGAAGGCACATAGATCATTATCTTTATACTAATTAGGTACATGATGAGAGGATTCAAATTTTTAGGGCATATTTATAGGAGGAAGTTGAATGATATTGGATTTTAATAACTTCTCTAAGATGGAAGTATATGATTCTCCAAGTGGAGTGAATTACTTTTGGTTATTCTAGGTTTGGTTACTCAGGTTTCACTTTGAGGAACTAAAAGAATTGGGTTGGTTAAAATAAGGTGGAGGAGTGGATTTTAGGACAATTTCATTCATGGTTCCCTTTTTCTTGATGTTGGTATTGGGCTAGTTGCTTGATTTGGAGGAAGAAGCCTCATTGGTTTTATAGGTTGAGTTTCTATTTTTGAGATTTAGCTTTCCTTCATAAATGGCTTGATTATATAACTTATGTTCCATGGTAAAAGATTTTTCAAAGGTTCATAATATTTGTACATGTAGTGTGGAGGAGATATTCTTGGCACATGTCTGAGCAAAGATCTCTATGAGTTTGGGTTGAGGCAGGGAAAAAGAAAGTTGGTTAATAAGGCTTTTCCAATGAGCCACAAAATTAGCAATTGATTCATCTTCAATTTTTTTGATAGAGTAGAGTTAGATGATAGAAAATTTCCTAGAGATATTGATCAAAAAGTGGTCTAAGAAGGTTTGAGTCAGATGGGTGAAAGAGAAAAGGGAGTGCTTATGTATGGCACTATACCAATCTAATGCAAGATCAACTAGAGCCATGGGGAAGGTGAGGAGAGGAAGGGTATCATCATAGGTGGTGAGATAGAAATCATGCCTAAATGCCTTGAGGTGTTGTTGGTGGTCCTCCTTACTTTTAATTTAGAGAACTTGAGAAGTTCCCATTGAGGAAGATATGGCTTGATAGGTACAAATAGATGGATGGACTCATTACAGATTTGGTCATATGATAAGATGTTTTGAGAACCCAAAATGGATGATTATAAGGTGGTCATCTTGTCCATAATCATCTTAATTTGGTTATTTTGGGGTTGTGAACCCAAAAGGTTATAAGATGCATATTGCTGCAGTGATTAGGAGATAAGTTGATAGTGGGTAGAAGGTTGGGAGGCTATCACATATGGGTAAGTGGACATCAATGGTTGGGTGGAGAATACATAAGGGTAGGTAGAGGTAGGTGGTTGGGTATTGGATACATACCCTTTTAGATTATGGATGTAACCAAATTTTAGTCTAATAGGTGCTTATTAGATAGGAGCAGTAGTTGGGTTGGTGACTAATGAAAGGGTGGTGACCCTTATACTAGTCGTTGGTAAGGTAGAGGGTATGGACACCACAAGGATTTGAAGAAAAATAGTGGTTAATGGGTTGGAGGTAGCTAAAGGAAGGTTGGTAGTGCTATATGTAGACATTCCTATTGTGGTAGAGTGGTTGGTAGGAGTAGAAGGTATAAGGGCAGTGGTAATTTGAGTTGGTTGTATTTTAATGGTAGTCTCAAAGGGGTTATTGGTTAATGAGGAAACTTGGGTAGTCAAAAGTTAGGTAGTAACCATGGAAATAGAGGTACTCCCCATGAGATGGGGAGGCATACCATAAGGTGGATATATGAATGGAGCCAAATCTAGGATATGATAAGATGTGGTTATTGTAGACATGTAAATTTTGCCACCAATGGCTTTGCATCAAACTATTAGACCAATTCTTACCAGTCATCAAACATTTAACCTAAGAATTTATATTAATCTCAAATTTGGCTTCATAACCTTGCATTAAATCAATTTTTCCTAATAGATCAATTAAATAAGGTAAATACACACATTGAATTAATAAAAATCAAATAAATGACCAAATGCCTAAAAATAATTAATTAACTTACACACCTTAATCAAAATCAATTATCAAGTTAAATTAATTTCAAATCCTAATTAAGTTCACCCATGAGCTAATAAATTGATTACTAAAAAGGAAATTCAAGAGCATCTTAGAAAATCCTAGAACACACTCATTACCTTTTTAAATTGTCACTTTTGGAAAATATCTAAAACAATATTATACGAATATGCCAAACTCAACCAAAGTTAATAAACTCAACCATGGTTAGATTTAACCCATTCTAAGGGATTTGAAAGCCTATAAAATCAAGCCTAGAGCTCTTCATTTAGGGAGATCAATAAAATTAGAGTTATAATATAGGAGTAGATTTATGAAGCTAAAATCCTAGTGTTATAATGTTGAAATTAAGCCAAAGCCATCAATCCATTAAATCCATCGTGCCATCAAGCCATCAATCAAGCCAAGAATTGAATAATGGTGCAAAGAGGAGATGATGTTAGTCATATGTCATTGATGAAGACTTCTTATGCAAAAACCAAGCAAGCCAACGAAATCACCATTTGGAGCTATCAAGGATTTGGTAAGAAATTTGTGTTTTATGTTTATATTTTTCAATTCCTTCTATGTTTTGTTGAGTTATCATTTGGTTTATTCATTATGATCCCCCCATGATCAGGCATAAAGTATGTTAGATTGTTAGTGAGTTCATTTTTCATTATTTTTTATACTAACTCTATAATAACATCCTCCTTTGAATTAAATTTCTAGATCATAGTTGTAAGGTAATATTGCAAGGCCATGAGATTTTTATATAGGAAAGTATAAAAATATGCATCTCCTTGAGGAACCTCTCAATGGAAGGTAGGACTTCCCGAGGGGTGAGGATAGTCTACTGGTTCAGAAATGTAGTTCATAAATGAAGAGGTAGGTTGGTTTGGTGATGGGTTTTGGTCTGCAAGGTCTCTTTTCTTTTAGCGAGTGATAACCATATGAGATAATGGAGATAGAAAGCATAAATATCCTCACTACTAAAATAAAGATAAGATAAGAAAATATCAAATAAATCAAATCACACTCTAAAAGATGCATTAAACACTAGAGTTTTTATTGATCTCATTTTTGGCTTATGACTTAAGAAGATGTGTAACTAAAATTGGTTTGTAGATTGGGTACTAAAAAAGAAGTCTATGGTTAGTTTTAGGTTGTGTTTAGGTTCTGAAAAAGAATCTATATGGGAATTAGTATGTGGCTTGGTATTGGGGCCTACCCCCTCACTTCACACACCGCAGTGATAAGGGTATCAGGTGATTAGCCAAAATATATTGATATCCAAAGATTATACTCAACAAAAGAGCTGAATTGGTCCTCCCCTTGGTAATGACCTCTAATTAGGATCGCTAGAAGAGGGTAAGGTTACCACTAGGTGATGAAATCCTATTCAAGCCTTATCTCAAGTTTGTTTGATGTTTAATTGATGAAAGTGGTTTAGTTGAGTGTGTGCAAAAAAGAGTGAAGCTATGATAGATTAATTTTCCTTGTAAGTTAAGCTATGTGAAATAAACATTCAATCAGTTGATGATGCACTTGATTTTAAGCCCAAATTAAACTTTTGATTTCATTAATGAGCATAGAATAGAGAGAATGCAAGCAAACAATAACCCAAGTAGAGAAATAAGGGTCCCATCGAGTGTGCCAAAATGTTTCAATGAATTTATACTTATTATTGGAAAGAGGGAAAAGAAGAAAACAAATATGGGTGTGGTTGAAAAACCTAATTGATAGTGCATGCATTGAAATTAGAAGATTATGAAGAGATCCTCTTTGGCTTTAGAGGATGACCTATAGATAAGAAAGCACTAAAGAAAACTTGTTTATTAGATAGATAGTTGAGTGGATTGCCTAGTGATAGCTAGATCTCAAAATCGAGAGATTTTTTAGGGGCCATCAATCCACATGTTTTAAATAATTAAGCTTATGAATATAATAGGAAAGTACTTACATCAATGAATCAAAAGGTACTAAAATTGAATACAAGAGTGCTTGCTAAGAAATATGATAGAAATGATTAAATTAGTGAAAAACTAATTAATACTAGTGCTAGAGGGTTTAGGTATATTTAATAAATAAAAAGGGGTCTATGGATAAGTAAGAACTTAGAAAATTAGGTTTGATTAGGTGTAGGTAGGTGAAATTAGCTTGCTGGTTTTCATTGCCACAATGAGCATTGATGGTTGGGATGATCATTCATGGTTAAGGTGACCATTTATAGTCAAGGTGACCATCAATGATTAGATATACCATTGGTAGTTTATTCAACCATTGACGGTTACTATGTGAGGATCTAGGTTAGTAATTTGGCTAATTGATGAGATCTAAAAGATGGATTCTAAGAGATAGGTAAGAACTCAGTTGATTATGAAATAGAAATAAAGTAGATGTATATTGAGAAACAAGTACTTGTCTTACTATAAGTTTATTGGGTGATGGTTGAATTAGTTAACTTGTTGGTGGAATCTAACTTGATTTTGACAAAATCATGGTTCTTGAAAACTTGATAGAGAGACAACAACAAATTTGGTTCTCTGATATGATTGCTAGATTGCTAATGGTGATTGACCTAAAATAAAGAAACTCTTGGATGCACAAGCTCTTGATAAAAATTATAGATTTATAGATTTTTATAGATAGATTTCACATCTTTGCTCCTCTCTTATAGACAAAGAAAGAGAGTTGTAACATGTGAACTAGGCCTTCCAAATTTAACTTGTATATGCAATGACTCATAACTAAAATTATATGGGATATTTTTAGAAAATCAATGTGGGTGACTTACATGTTAGGTGTTAAAGAGGTGCACCCTTACCATTGATAATAAAGGTGACTTTTGACAATCATATTTACCATCAATGGTTTAGGGTGAAATTAAAAAGGTGGGTAAAAGTTAGGTTAAAATACTTGAGAAAAACTAACTACAGGTTAGCTCTGTCAAGGGTTGAAGGGTTAAATGGTCTTAAAGGGGTCCTAAGGTGGTCTAAGGGGTATTTTAACATTTAGAATCATAGTGTGTAGATTTATAGTGTCTACACATAATCCTCCCTTATCTAAGACTAGTAAAAATCTTACTCCCACTCTACCCTTAGTTGAGTCTCATCCTACATCTAATTCTGCTTCCTCCTCTTCAATCGAGCCTAAGCTAGTCTCTTCACCAACCCTACCTCCCCTCATAATTGGCCTTCTTCCTTTACCTTTTTTAAATCACTTTCACACCTAATGGGATGATCACCTTTAATATGGCATTCATAGAGTTGTCTATCATTGGAATAGAGACTATTAGTTATACTAGCCTTCCCCAACTCCTGTTTCTATTCCTTCCATTAGTAGAACCAAAAGGTCCACAAAAAATAATATGTATTGATTCTAGAACATATATAATCATTTTTATACCCATTATCATAAGCTTCAACAATATATCAACACCTTATGCCCTACCCTTCTTTAGGTCAAAGACAAGGCTATACCTCCTCCTAAGTTATTATCAGAGTATATTACAAAATATGGAGAGGTATATTGTGTTTACATGAGTGTGATACCCATCCAACCAATCATTATTAAATCCTCCAATATCATCTTCACAATCACCTCATGACCATTCCTACACCCACCATCCCCCCTCCCATAGGTCATCCACATAATAATACTCTACCTTATTCACCTATGGATCCTGTTCCACCTGTGGCTCCTACTTCATCAGTGGTTACTTCTTCACTTATGTTTCTTTTTCAACCTACATCTTCTCCCCCAATGCTAGTTTCTTCTCCATTGATGGTCCCACCTCCCTATCCCATAGCTACCAATCCAACATAAATTCCCCTCTTGAATATTCTACATATGAGTACCTCATGATCATGATCCATAAATTATACTCACATTTTTTGTAGAGGATATTTGATGAGATTTCTTTTCATAGATTTCCTTGAGGATCAATGAGACTCTCAATAAAATTAGGATCCATCTTCATAGAGATATATTATATGTTATGGATAAATTTATCAATATTTGTGAACACTACATTGTGTTATTTCAATTCATTCTTCATTATGATTTTGTATTGGACTTGTGATCCACTTTTATATAAAATTTTATATCATTTGTCTCTGTTTCAAATTTTTATTCACTTATCTATATTACATGGATATTTATATATTGCATTATGTGTTGTATATGGTTTCATTTATTTCATATTCTCTTATGATTTATTTTTGCACTTTCCATGATTACATGCTTATATTCATGAGTTCATTTATTTTTCATGGATGTCTTTGCCTTTTCTCATGATTTTTTACTACCTTATATCATCCAACATAGATAATAATTATGGCTTGGTTATACAAAATTGGTTTCCCTTAGTAATAATTATTTACCATGTGATCAGTTAGTAAACAAGTCATCTCATTTTAATTATATATCTTACCAGTCCACTCTGGATCTTCCTTTATTCCCTTATTTCCTTTTACAAACTAAGAATACACATGGTTGAAACTAGAGATAACATATTGGTTCATAGGCAAGCCTAAGTGTTTAGTCAGTCATGTCTTTGGATACTTATCTTCCCTTATCCCAAGTCTAAAGCTCATTCATGTGTATCACTTGTATCTCTCATATTGGTTAATCCAAGTCCATAGGGAGGAGGAATATTAAAAGCCATAAAAATTTAAAAGATAAATCATTTAATAAAAGGAAATGATATACAAGGAAACATATAAATATCAAAAGTCAAATCACACTAAAAGATGCGATTAAAATGACATATCCTTATTTCTAATAAAAGATCAAACTCTATAGTTTGACTCATGATAAAGTCAAGGTCCATTGGTGTGCGTTAGGCTAGCAGATTAGACAAAGAGAATAAAAATATATTATAGTACTACCAATTTTCTCACACAAGCACCCAATCTTCATAGTAGACTAATGAATCTATAAGGGGTCCTAAGGAATGGGGAACATATTATGGGAAGGTAGGTCCATTTTAATTTTATTTTCCATAAAACCAAGATGAGTTTATCTTAGTATCTCACTTATTTTCATATATAGCTTTGTGCTTATTGGGAATAGGTATCCTTTGTATATTGATGGTCACTAGCCACTTAGTGTCTTTTTATGTATCCTTAGTGTGCCTCATGTTTCCTAAGGTCTTCTCATATATGCCTAAATTGTGATTTCTACATTCCCTTTTTGATTTACAACATTACTAATATTTACCCTTGAGAAATATTTCTTTATTAAATAATCATCCCCCTAGGGATCCCATTTGTGAATTGCATTGTAATTCCATGGGTAGGAGAAAGACTTCCTCACAAATTAACACATTATAACCACATTTTAAAATAAATCCCATAGTTATTTCCACTTCATTGCGGTTCTATTTGTGAGTTACAATGTAAGACCATGGATAGGACCAAGTTTTCCTCAATTTTTTTCAAAACCCAAGTCACAATGAAATTACATGTGTCAAATTTGAGATAAGTAGTGATTTATTATGACTTAAACATCATTGAACTTCTTCCCATATTGATATAGTATGTATTATGCTTACTTCATTAATCTTTCACTTTTATCTTCTTATTTTTTGATTGCTTGTATGATTACAGCCATTTTAATAATTTTTTCATACTTCCCAACTTGAATTAGTGTGATCAATTTAAGTCCATTTCTCCAATTTTGTTTCTTTGTTATACTTTCCAACATGATTTAGTATGATTGATTGAATTAATTGTTTTGTTTTTATACCATTTACTTTTCATTTACCTTCCATTTTATTACATTATTTTCATACTTCCCAATGTGATGTAGTGTGATTTTACTTGTTTTAACTTGGTGAAAATATTTTAAATGGATTAAAAACATTTTGTTATATCTTTTTACCATCTTTGGTTCTTTATATTTAGTCATATTTTGTTATTACACATTTTCCATTGTGATATAGTGTGTAGTGCATCTATTTTTGATTACTTATTTGCCTTTTTAGTTTTAACCATGCATGTATATCACTTAACGCTAGAAAATAAAACACTTAACATATATTTCCCATATATTATACAACAAAAGATAAATACATGTTTTCAAAAGAAATATATCCATGCATCAACATTGACTGAATACAACTCATAAGATCAAACTGCCTATATATATATATATATATATATATATATATATATATATATATATATATATATATATATATATATATATATATATATATATATATATATATATCATGTGTTTTATACAAAGTATGAAACATAAAATAATTCTAGTTCTAAGGCTAGGATCCATCATGCCTATCCTTGGACTAATGACACTACCCACAGATGCTTTGGACTATCCCCTATGAATGGTAAACTATAATGAGGTAGTAAATGATCTCAAACATGCTACCTATCCCTATAGATTGGCCACTTAGGCCTACACCTATTTAAACTAGATACTAGTAGCTGATGAGTCCACACTATGACTCATTATAACCATAATATATCATCCTTCACAGTCATTAATATTCCATCTAGGTAGAGAATTTCATGTAATATTAGGGCTTATAATTATTTTAAAATAGAATATGAATACATTTGTCTCTTTAAGCTTATGTGAGTCTGAGTTAGTATTCTTTACATAATGTTCTAATTATTTGCATGTTTAGTCCATTTTTAATATGTACATGTATTATAGCATCTTAAAAAGAGTCTTGATATGATCCCATGAGGATAAGGAAGGGAATTAGTCATAAATATATCATTCTAGTGAAGCTCCAAACTTTCTCAGGTATTCTAAGGACCTCAAAATATAGCTCCAGACTTTCATGATTGAGCTATAAATTTTGACAGTCGAACTATAGATTTTGATAGCTGAGCTACAAATTTTGACATCTAATCTATGAACTTCCACATAACTCTAAAAAATCATCTAAAACATGTTTCTAAGGTAATCCAAAGATTCCTTTAACCATTTTGTGATGATTCAGACTCTAACTATCTTTTAGATACTTTCTATTTTTGCAGATATCTATATATAGACTTATATTTATATGTAGCTTTCCATTTAAAGAAGATATTAGAAATAGGTTAAAAATTTGTAGAATGTGATATGAATGTGTTGTATATGTAATTTGGTAACTATTGACTAATTTGACCATAAGTCAAATTGGGTCAACTCCCTATAGTTGAAAACTTGATATACAAGTCTATTAGGGCCTTGTATGTGTGCACTAGTCTTAATAGGGTCAACATTGTCCTTTGGCAATGTAATATTTGAATTAGATATTAATATATCATCTTAAGGTCACATTTGGGTCATTTAATATGATTGTACAACTTTTTATATAGGTCTAGTGTTCCAAAGTATTCTTTAACGTCCTACATGTTAGATTCTTGTCAGAGGTGGTAGTATTAGACTATAAAATGTAGGTGATACATTGAAAAAAATAATATCAATAAGTTTCATGTGGTTTTCATTTTTTTTACAACTTATGCAATAGTCCTTTCCATTGCTCTCGTTTGCATGAAAAAATGGTCAACCAATTTAAGTCTAGTACAAACAACAGGAGGTGAGTTGGGTAAAATGATCTTGAGAGATGAAAATTCTCTTTATATACTATAAATTCATGGAAAGAGTTATAGGTTTGGTTTCTTGAGCTTCATGAACCATTGATTAGAGTGCTAGTGACTCTTTTCTTCCTGTACATCCCCATCACTTCATGTTTTCTCTTTTATTTGGATTGTTATATGTAATTAAAGTTGTGTACATGATCTTAAGGTCTTGTATTTTATTCTCATAAGTTTATAGGCATGGTTGCACATGTGGATGTCAAATAATTGGCATGAACTATCTTAGTTTGCTAGAAAGACTCCATTGAGTTATCCAATAATTATTTTCATCAGTTGCAGAGGTTTATTCTTCCTGTGTTGGTTTTGAAATCAAAGGTGATGTTATTTATTAGATCTAAAAATAATATGTGACTAGTTAGCCTTTTGAAGGTGTGATCTAAGCAGTATTCTATATGGTTACAAGAACATAATCACATACATGCACAATCGTATTTCCTAAAACAATCACCTATAGTGAAGTCAACTTGAGCATTGACCAGTCATGGTGATGGAATAAGGAAAATTCAACATGGTAGGAAGACCCCTAAGGTGTGAGTAGTGATATGGATCTATTCAAAGGTGGGAAAAATGGTTATGAACCCCAATTCAGTACACACTATCTATATCTTGCATGTTCACCCATAGGTAGGTCCATAAAAGTCTTAGAGATTTGGAATGAAAGTGTTAAAACTCATTTAAGATCTCCATTAAGGTATGAGGGTATTGAAAGAGCCATTGTGACAATGGTGTTTCCATTTCATCTAGATATACTTGAGTTCAAAGTTTGTAGGTTGAGAAATTTTCAAAAGGGACACATTACCTTAGTTTCTTTGAACCATGTTTTGCCATATATTTGATCCTTCCATGGTAGAGTGATATGAGGTCTAGACAAGTCTGGTTTTTTACATCATGAAGCCCAAACCCAAGGGAAATTTTTTGAACATGGTGTTGGGTGAATATTTGTCACTAGCTAACTGATGAGCAAAATAGGTCTCTTCAACCATAGCATAGGGAGATTGGTCAGCCAAATGTGCAAGTTTACCACATCAGAGTAGAAAAATCTCTCCTCTCATCAAGGGGAGGTTCCCTATAAATATGAAGAGCTATATTATATATATATATAAGTAGAAAATAACACTCAGGGGTAGGAACAAACCATCCATCTCTCTTTTTTTAGAGATGTTGTTCATAGACAAAGGAGAAATCCTAGTGATAATACTGAAGGCACTTATCTTCTTTCAAAAGTGGTCTTGTAGCAGGGTGTAGGAGTTCTTTTTGGTGGGTAACCAATAGGTAACAAGGACGCAGTAACCAGTAGAATGAGGTGTAACACAAAGTCTCCATCTTAACTACTCAAGGAGTGAAATATGAACAATAATGGGGGAAAAACGTCATCCCAAGATCCTTTACATAGAAAGAAACTAAAAACACACTGAAGACAATGGTGACAACATAAAGTCTTTCCACGATTGGCTTCAGGACACCTTCCTAATTACTTTCACTAGTTCTGCTTGTTAAATTAAATAAATGAGAATGCTCCTAGGAAATGAACATAAGAATAATTTCCTAGAATAACACAATCTATAACAGCACAAAGTCTAAAAGTAACTTATTTTCTCATGTAGATAAAGAAATATGATCAACAATCTGAGCTCAAAGTCTCAATAATCACCTTTCAATTTGGGCAGAGTTTTGCTTCTATAATGGAAAGATCTCCCTTGCATAAAAAAGAAATTACAATATATAGAAGCCAAGAAAGGATTGGCACTTTGTTCCATGGAACATACCATGCTGCATTCAATGCTTTAAATGCATTTTTAGTTCTATCAAGGGACCATGCTTGGAACAATGTATCGGCCTTAACTATGGCATGCCAATCTACCTCATATGTCTCCTCCAAAGTATAGGCCACCTAGTCCTTTCCTTCTTATTTTCATAATTGTCCACTTTCCCTTTACTTCATGGAAGAAAAATAGGCTGCATCCTTGATTTGGTGTGCTCAGATGACTACTTGGTGGACTGTTTCACCTACTAAAAATAACTCTCTCATAGATAGTTCAATATATTCTATAGCCTTCTCTTCTTTCTTATTGTAATTAGAGCTCTCAGGCTATCTTTTTTAGCTGGTCACTTGGTTCATCCTTCAAGTTCCATTCTATATTTGAAATTTAACAGATATTACATTACCTTAAATTTTACATCCATGGGGACGTTAATGGTTGTTGGTTGTTTGAACCATATTGAACCTATGAAAGTTCATTGGTTTAATAGTTTAACAGTTCAGGTAGTCTTTATCAGTTCCTTGGTTCGGTTGCTTCCTTGGTTCAATCACTTTCTTGTTCTTTTGTTGAACCATCCTTTTGAATTGGTCTCTGGGATCTTCCACTTTCTTCCTTTGCTTGGGGCTTTCTTTGAACCTTTAAACCAATTTGGTTCAAGGTTCAATGTCTTTCTCAGAATCCTTTGTTTTTGGCTAAGTCTTTTGAAGCCTTGAAATTCCTTCAGATCTATGTCTTTGGAACATCCCAAAGGGAAGGTGTCCCTTTGGGTCTTTGAGAAAGGTCCATTTTCTTTGTGCTGAGAGCCCCCCATAAGGGTACCTTCCTTTCGAGGTCCTTTAGGTGGTCTTCAGGTGAATTCCTTTAGATTGATTCCTTTAGACAAAATGTCTAAAGGAATTCCTTTAGACATTTTGTCTGAAGGAAACCTTTCCTTTGCCTTGTCTACTTTTCTTCAGGATTTTCCTTTCAGGTGAATTCCTTTAGAAAAAAGTTTGAAGGAATTCCTTCAGACTTTTTGTTTGAAATAATTCACCTTGTCTTTTGCCTTGAACAAATTTGAAGGAATTCTAACTTTTCTACCTTGTTCACTTTTCTGAAGGAAATCTTACCCTTTCATCATTTTGAAACAGTCCATTTTGCTCATCACCTGCACTCCGCAAGGGCACTCACCTTTGGTTCACTACCCTCCACAAGGGTGTTTTGGCCTTTGGGATTTGGGGCACTCATTTAAACTGACCGATTGAACAAACTTTGGTTTAACAATTCAATGGTTCAATCTTGTGTTCTGCTCATTCAATTGACCGCTTGAACCAATCTCTTTGAACCAACCACTCGTTGAACCTTTGACTGTTGAACCTGTTGAACCTTTGAACCATTTTGGTTCAAGGTTCAATGGTTCAACAGATCAATCCTTCTTATTTTCATTAAGTTTTTTTGAAGCTGTTGAACTTATTGAAGTAGTTGAATTTGTTGAACTTTTTTTGAAGTGATTAACTCTTTAAGCTTGCCAACGTCATTAAAACTTTAAACCCGTTGAACCTGTAAACCTTTTGGAAGTGGGGTTCAATGGTTAAATGGTTTAATATTTTGTTTGAAGCTTATTGATGAACATTTTTGGTTGAACTGAGGCATTGAAATAATCTTGAAATTGCCTAAGTGTTTGAAACTTATTCCTTTGTGAGAACTTGCTTGTTGAAGTCATTAAACCTGTTGAACCTGCTAGTCCCTTAACTAAAAAAGATTGAATAATGAAGAATTTGAACATAGGATTTAATAAAGAGAGGATTTTTGGCCTATAGGACCAAAAATGGTTCATATTTTGTCCCAAAAATGAGTGACAGATTTTGGGAACAACAACTGGCTCCAATTGGGGAACTTTCTTCAGTTGAAATTTTGGAACATCTGAGTAGAGTAGAAACTAGAATCTCCAGTGCCTTGAAGTGTGCCATTAGGCTAAGGAGTCATGATACCCAAAAAGAAAGGCACCAAAAATGAAAATGAAAATGAAAAGCACAAAATAGAACTAAAGGCTATACAAATATACATATGTACAAGTGATTTTATCTGATACTTCAAGAGTTGAAGTGCTTTAGATGCTACCCATTATGAGGCAGAGAATAGGGCATGCCATCTTGATATTTCAATAGGAAATTATTTTGACCATGGAGTTGATGGATAGTAAATGGGCCTCTCCAAAGGGAATCAAGTTTCCCATGCATTCCCTTTGGTTATCTTCTCTTGTCCCATAATAGGACTTGATCTCCAATCTGAAAATCACATTTTTTTTGCTTTTTAGTCAAAAAGCTTCTTCACCAGACTTTGATGCACAATAATTTAGTTCACCACCATAGTTTTCTACTCATCCAGCTCAGTCAAGCATGTGATCCTTTTATTGATGGAGCTTTCATATGTCTGATCTTCGATTGCCTTAGCCAATTTCAACCCTAGAAATTTCAAGGTGATTGGTATCTCAGCATTAAGACCATAAAGAAGTTGGAAAGGTGGCATACCAATTGCCCTCTTGGGTGTAATTCTGTCTGACCATAAAGCATAAACCAATGCTTTATGCCATGTTCATTGGTTGGCATCTACAAGCTTCTTGATGATAGTCACCAGGTTCTTGTTGCTTGATTCAGCTTGGCCATTCCCTTGTGGAAAATAATTAGAAGAGTGACAGAGGGTAATCCCATAGTAAAAATAGAATTGAGTAATCTCTTGGGAAGAGAAACAAGTTGTATTATCTGTGACAATCTTGGTTGGGACCCCATACTTGGAACTGATGTTCTCCTTAAGGAAATCACACACTACTTATGAAGTAGCATGCTTGGTTGGAATAGCTTCTACCCATTTGGTGAATTAATTTATGGCTGTGAGTACATAATCATGTCCAGTACTTGAAGATGGGTTTACAACACCAATAAAATCAATTCCCCATTATTTAAATGTCTCTTTTATCATCACTAGTTTAAGAGGTAGAACAGCTAACTTGGGTTTTCCAATAAACTATTGGCATAGTTCACATTTTTGCACCCATTTGTATGCATATTGAAATAGAGTAGGCTAGTAACACCTAGCTCGCAGAATTTTATGTGCAGTTATAGGAGAAAAAAGTGTCTTCAATAGGCTAGATTATGGAAAGGCTTCAAAATTTGGTTCTACTACTCTTTATCCACATAGTGAAGGAACACTCCATCAAGGCTCCTCTTATATAGGCCGTTGTCCCATAAGACAAAGTTGGTAGCTTTCAAATTAACAATCCTCCTTTCTTTACAAGACAGGTGAGCGGGACACTCACCATAAGTTTAGAAATAAGCAATATTTGAATACCATTCATTCATGGTGGAGACAAAAAGGACTGTTGGCATATCTTCCACTTCTGTTTCTTCATGCCCTATTTCTTTTGGTTGGTTATCAACAATTAATTAGAATATGCCCCTTCCTTGCACAAGCTTGGTTGGTTTGATAACAAGATCAAACTCCTAGATTTTAGCAATCCAATTGCCTCTTTTGGTTCCAAAATCTTTCTAAGTTAATATGGATTTAACTACGATATCTAGAACCAGGGCAGTAACATGTGAGTTAAAGATGTAAAAATGGGAGTGTTTTACTTCCTTTACCACTACGTAAGCATGCTTCTCCATATTTGAATACTTTAGCTCATGAGCCTTAAGAGGATAGCTCATGAAATAAATGGGAGATTCCACACCTTCTTAGTTCTGTTGAACTAGAATGGCTGAAATTGTGTGCTCAAAAGCATAACTATACATTGTGAAATCCTTGGTATAATCTGGACAAACCAAAATTGGGGCATGGGTAATAGCTGTCTTAATGTCTTAAAATGCCAATTTTCCTTCTTTAGTCTAGCTAAATGTGGCCTTTCTCTTCATCATGTTCACAATATGGCAAGTTTTCTCAGCAAACTCAGGAATGAACCTTCATAATAAGTTCACTTTAATAATGAAAGAGTGAACTGCAGTCTTAATTATGGGTAGGGTAAGTTCCTAGATGGACTTGACTCTATCTGAGTCAATCTTTATGCCTTCTCAGGATACAATGTGCCCAAAAAGTTTCCCTTTTATTACTCCAAAAATAAACTTCTTGGGATTTATAGAAATGCCATTCTGGTGGCATCATTCTAGCACTTGTTGCAAATGGTGCACATGATCAAGATGATGCTTGGAAAAGGCTGTTAAATCATATAGGTACACTACAATGAACTTACCCATTTCATCTTTGAAATCAAGGTCCTTTGTTCTCTAAAAAGTGGAACCAACATTTATCAAGCCAAATGGTTTATTTTCATGATTACTTTGCATTTGACCCTTGTAAAGTTGACTCAATGTTTTTAGTCAAGAGGGGTGTATGGAATAACAAGCATTTGCATTCTTTTTTATTATTTTTGTTTTAACCTTATCTATATTTAGTTTTATACTTTCTACAAGTGGATTTAGTTTATATATGCTAAGGCCTAAAGGTTTGAATAGGTTTTTCACTATGTGATCAAGTGGATCAAATTTCAAGTTTCACATTTTATCATGTAATATCATAAGTTGTATCATCATCATTATCATAGTAATCTAAATCATGATCATATTTTTGCTTAGTATTAACTAATAAATGAATCTCAAATTTTGGGGAATATATTATTTTTTTGTAATCACTATAATTGGAACATGTGTAGGTGCTTTGGATATCTGATCATGGTGTGTAGTCTATGGTATTTCTATGGAAGTCCACTATGTGCCTCTGATGTAATGGTCTCTCAACTATTGGATACCTAGTAAAGGGTATTGCCTATTGCTTACCCTTTTATGGTAAATTAGCCTTAGTATGCTTGGTAATTAACTATTTGGGTACAATTTTTTCTTGTTAAAGAGGATGCTCATATAGAATTATGACAACTATAAATACTTGATTATATTGAATGTATTTAACACACCCATACACTTTAAAAGGTACTACTCAAAGTGTATGGATCTAAGGTCTTATTAATAACATATTAAAGATGCATGTGGAAGGTATAATTGAAAAGGTAGTAACCACATGTGTGGGACTAACCTATAAAGGTAGGTTAATCTCATGAAGAACCTTTTGGGAAGTCCCATCAAATTCTCTAACTAATCTAGTAGAAGGATGAAAATCATGATGATTATAACTGAAGTGCATAAGTAATGTCATGGTGCAAATGTTATATATTGAACCATTATCAATCATAACATTACATATATGGTGTTTA
This sequence comes from Torreya grandis, assembly GCA_037957365.1. Taxonomy (NCBI): domain Eukaryota; kingdom Viridiplantae; phylum Streptophyta; class Pinopsida; order Cupressales; family Taxaceae; genus Torreya; species Torreya grandis. The sequence continues at coordinate 6,437,200 of JARHVA010000078.1, forward strand.
TCAAGCTATGCTCAAATGAATAAAAAATAAAATTTGAAGTCATCATCCTTAATCTCACTATCATCAAAATAATTAGAGGATCTATGAATCATAAGAGGTATATGTCATGTATAAGTACCAATAATTCTATTTAATTGGTTCTCATAATGTGATGGAGAAGGATGTGCATTATATGTCATTTTCACTTATGGTTCCTTCATAGAATGGTCTTGAAAATCATTGTTACATATTTTCTATTTTTGGTGATCACAAAGTTATGAACCTGAATCCTTTAGAGGATCATAAAATGTAAGTTTTGGGTCATAAATAAATCTTGGATATTGTATTTTAAGGTCAAGCATATATTGGTATAATGCCTTAATCCTCAATGATAATCAAAATAAGCATTTGCATCATATCCTTTGGGTAGACATCTATTCATATCAACCTCTATAAGATGAGGGAGAGATATAAGATGACACTCTAGTAACCATGGGATTAATGAAGTTAGGGACTTAGGTAAATGGAAGAACTATCTCTTTGGTGCATTGGATAAAACAAGCCTATTAGTCTGTTGTAAAACTCTATTAATCATGGTGGTTATTTTCTTTTAGACTTAGGAGGTTTTACCTTATAACTTGGTTTTATTTTGAACTTGGTACTAGATTTATATGTAGTTGGTGTGCTTACTACATACTTGAGTTTATTTAACTAAATAATATTCAATTAATGGTCCCATACAACATGGCATAATTTATTGAAAGATTTGAAATTATTAATAGCAATGGACTTATGTAAATGAGCAAACAAACTTTTCTTGAATGTGTCTTGTAATTCCTTATCTACAATAGGATTGGTCATTTTAGCTACCATTATCTTATATCTCAAGACATATTTATTGATAAATTCATTGATTCCTTATTTGATTTTAGTAATTTTAGTGCAGGAAAAAATTTCATAAATGTTAATGTAAAAGCGTGTTAAAAACTAATCTATAATATTTTTGAATGCTTTCATGGATTGGCGAGGTGAATCATAGAACCACCTCAAAGCATAGTCCTTGAGGTTTATTGTAAATAAGTTAGTCAAAAATTTATCATTGGAGGCATAGTCAAGGCATGCCACATAAAAGGAATGAAGATGCTACTCATGATCACCTTTGCCATCATAAAATAGAAACTTGGGTGCAACAAAACCATTTGGCAAAGAGTGCAAATATATCTCAAGTGAAAGAGGGTTATGAAACACATCTTGTAAATCAATATCATGATTATATTTTAAAGTTTTTTGTTCAATGTTTGTAACCTTATACTCTAATATATATATATATATATATATATATATATATATAACTTGAAGGAGTGTTTAAACTATGGACCCATTAGGATTTAGATTATTAAGTTGAGTAGCCACTAAGGGGGATGTAAACATGGTTTGATTAGTAATAGGCATTGAAACTAGTATTTAAGTTCAATTTGTTGGTAATTCCATGGTAGATGTAGTAAGATTGATATGTATATAACTAATTGAAGTACCTTCTAAGGATTCATCATCACTAGGTGAAGTATCCTTAGTTTTATTATGTATACTTATTTCATCTTTTGTAACATACAAAAATGCATCCATTAAGCTCTTGTTATCATTCAGATGAGTAATAAATGATTATCTATCTTCAATTTGAAAATGATTTTTAGTATTAACATTTTTCATTCCTTGATAAATGAAAAATTTAAATTTTATAACAAATTAAAATAATTAGGGAAATAGAGAAATCATAAAACCCTAATTGACCTAGGGTTTGATGTTTAAAGATTAGGTTCACCAAATGTCTAACCCTAAAATGTGTTTAGATATGGTATATCTTGGGTTAAATTTGATAGAGATAGCCTAGGCATAAGGGTGATAAACTATCTCTATAGTAGGCCAATTGGGTGTTAAAATCATATAAAAATACATTAAAAATCTTATGCTAAGAATAGGCTAAACATAGAAAGTACAACTATGGTATGTATTTAAACTAAAAATAAGTAATGTACTTTTATAGTTTTGATGTTAACATAGTGTTGGATTTAGAGAACTTAGGGAGTAGACTAGAAGATGGTTCTAAAATATTCATCATATTTTGATTTGGATTTTTATAGAGCCCTAAACACTTGCATCTATCTGGGATGGATGCATTAATGCTAATATTTGGGTTCAATATAGGTGTCCTATATTTAATACCTACTAGAAAAGGATGCAAGCACTTGGATGCTTCTTTTTTTTCTTCACCTTCATTCTGGTGTGTTCATATCTAGGTTAAGGACTATCACTCCTCATGAAATTTCAAAACCCTAGTTCTTCATCTTCATGATGACCTTATGGGGAAATGGGTTAGTGGCATACAATTTCAAATTTACCCCAAATACCCTTCTATCAGCAAGTGTCTAAAATAATGCTAGCTTATTTATGAATCATGCAATATGTGGAAAATCATTACAATAGTGACCTAGATTATAAATTGGAAAATAATGTTATTGGGATGTTCCTTTAGTACTTCAGACTTGTAGATGTGTTTTCCCTATGAATGATATGAAAATAGGAGAAAATAGGGAAGCTTTGATTATTTGAATGCTCTTTGGTATGAATAATAGGTATTTTCCCGATGTTACTTAGCGAGGAATGAATGAGGGTTGATATTATATTTATATCAATCCCTTTAGATAAGTAACTCACATTAAATCACTTAGGCCAACCATTAGGATACATTTCATTTACAAATAATATGATTTTAGGGAACTAAACACTTGTGTTAGGTTAGCACACTAGCATTGATGCTAGTGTATGTCCAAGATGTTATTGTCTAGGGAGAAAGAAAGTAGGCACAAGTTCAAAACTTTCAAGGGTGGAAGATAAGTAGATTGTAAGAATTTTGAGCATGATATAAGGCTTGTGTCATCAATGTATATAATTTTCCCTTATTTTGAATGAGACATTGGTATAATATCATTATCCTATTTTATTCACATAGGCTAAGTCAGGTAATGTAAGCAAATATTAGTGTGGGATCACTATTCACTAACATTATTCAAGGTCACTATTCACTATCACTATTCATGGTGATGTGGAAGGTATTGCAAGTGATGATGTAGCAGATGAGGTGGATAGTGGATGATATGGCTTGGCCCACAAGAGGATCTATATTGGAATCTAGTGCATCTAAAGAGGTGGGCATAGTACTCCACTTGGTGATAGGGTTCTTTATAGTTTTCAACTCACTTTCTTGAATAAAGATAAGGGTGAATAATTAGGGGGGTACCCTTGGTAAGATGCATGATTTTGAAGGTAGGAATAAGTCAAAATATGTTTTAGGAGTATGTTTTTACATGGGAAGAACATGCCAAAGTTATTATTGTTGATGGATCTTACATGTGTGAGTGAAGTTTCATTTTTGGAAGCATGTGGAAGTATAGTTTGGAAGCACATAAAGGTGGGAAACAAAGATAAATGAGGTGGCTAATATTGTCCCCTTTTATTCCTTTCCTTTTTACCCTTGCATATAATGCTAAGAATGCCCAATATTATGCATTTTGGCACACATGAGAATGTGGCACCACATTTTCTCTCTCCTCACCATTCATCTCTCATTCCTTCTTTACAAATTCTATAAGTATGAAGATCTTCCCCTTTATCATTCATATTTTGCATAATATAAACCCCCCCAATTTCATAATTGAACTTGTGTTCAAATTCTTCCTCTCCTAGGACGAAACCCTTGGAATATGGATTTCTTACAGGATGGAAACCCTCATAATATTGTTAGTTTCAGTTGTGTGAGATCCTTTCAAATTGGTTGATGATGATTTTGTTCAAGGATCACATTAGAGATTCAATGTAGTTGCTACTTTAGTAGGAGTTACATTGTTATTATTTTAATGAATTATTGTATTCAAATTATATATATTTATTCAATATGATATGTGTCTTAAATAAATATTCTAGTTGTGTAATCTTAATTTGTATATTTTAGCTATATGATTTTTAACAATTTGTAAGTTTTCTAAAAATATATAAATTATTATAAATATCTTAAAAAGGGATATTTTAGGGGTATGAGATCTTCTAATCTTTCCATCCTATAGGTCATTGTATTGTTTGATGCTTCCAAGTGATAGGGAAGTCAGATATTGAAGAAGAGAATAGAAGAAATTGTAGCCAATAGAAATAATGGGTGATAAAGAAGATACTAGAGAAGCTTATTAGTAATAAATTTTGGTGAGAAGATTCAATAGAAAAACCATATTGCTAACATGTTTATCCAGATGTTGTTCTTTAAGGAGATCAATCCTACCAATAATAGTAACAAATTGAGAAGTTATCACCTCTAGAGCAAATAATGTGAACAAAGTCTACGAGATGGAATCTTGAAATCCAAGAGTTGGGTTCATAAATAGACCCCTAAATCCAAGGTCACTTAGAGAGAATAAGTGCTTCTGAAAGAAGAGACTACATTCTCAGAAGAAGTTTCTCATTGTTATGAGGGGTATATAGCAATTTTGACTAAGATCTGAGAAGCCATGACATTAACAAATTATATGTTTATGAGGAAGATCAAATGAAACAAGGCAAGAGGCCCAATTTTAGTCAAATATAAAGGATTTGAATTATACCTTGGGTAAGATAACTCTCTTTATTTTTAATGGATCTGATAAATGTACTTCTAGATCATGGTTTTATAAATTGGGCACGTACTTATCTCTTAATCCAATAGTATAGGAGGAAACTATTAAGTTATCCTCCCTTCATCTTGAAGGTGTTTCACATGATTGGTGGTACCATGGCTTAATCACTTAGAATCATTATTAAATCATATCATATGATGAATTATTTAAAAGGTTGGTTAAAAGATTCAACATAAATGATCTTGAAGAACAATTTAGAGAGTTGGCTCATCTCAATCAAAGAGATAATGTGGATGAATATGTTGCTAATTTTCAAAAGTTATCTATATTGATAACTAATATTTTAGAGAGGAGGCTCATGGTTATTTTCATATAATTATTGCTTAAGAATCTCAAGGGTCTTATGAAGGCATTCAACCCCTCCTCTTTACAAGAAGATATCAAGAAGGAATTTGAATTGGAGACTTATATACCTTCAAACCCATCACTTTAGAATAATTATAAATGGAACTTAAAAATAAGTCTATGGTTACCTCAACATAGAAAGATGCACCTCCAAATGTGCATAAGAATGTGGATGATGAGAATAAAAAAAAGATTAGGAGGAAGAAACTATGTTTCTCTTGCAAATATTCATATAATCTAGGATATAGGTGCCTTGGGAAAGGCAAGGTACATTATATAGATGTCACTTTTAATTGTGAGGAGGAGGAAAAGGTAGATTCTAGCTTAGATAGTGATCACTAGAAGGTTGATGTAGAGCAAAATGAGAAGACTACAAGAGAACCTAAGGAAGGAACTATTGCTTATATTCTAGGAATCCCTAGATATCACCCTTTCAAGGTGAGAGGAGTCTTTCAAGGATGACATGTGATAGATTTTATTGATAGTGGGGAACCCACAATTTCATAGATGAAGGCTAGGTGATGAAAAGAGGTCTTCAGCTAGAATATTTTTCAAGGTTTAATGTTATGGTTATTGATGGATTTACTATGAGATGCAAGAAGAATATTTCATAATTAAGTATTAAATTCAGCAACCATAAATTTACTTTTAATTTTTATGTTGCCATACTTGGGTATATTGGCATGGTTCTCAACATTTAATGGTTGCACTCCCTTGGGAAATATTTGCATAACTTTTATACTTAAAGATCAAATTTAGACATGAAGGAAAAATGGTTATTCTTCAATTAATTCCTAATGGATCACCTAGTTTGGCCATTATAAAGAGGATGGATGAACTTTTATGACATGAGGTGGCTTGGGTAGCCCAATGTTTTATCTATCTTCATACCCCTTCTGATAGAGATGGTCAGCATCAAATGGATATTCGGTCCATATTAGATAATTATAGTGTGGTTTTCAATGAGATTCCTCTTAGTAGACAACTTGATAGGGTTTTAAGCATGTGATAGAGATATACGAGGACTCTAATCCCATTATCATGACTCCTTATCATCACCCTAAGATATTCAAAGAGGAAATTAAGAAAAAAATCAAGGAGTTGTTGGATATGGGTCACATCAATCCTTGTTCAGGTGCATTTGCTTATTTACTTAATCTAGTGAATAAGAAGGACTAGACCATGTGTATGTTCATTGATTATCATGCACTCAATACGAAGACTATAAATAATAGGTATCATATTTATAAGATCATTGAGTTGTTGGATGAGTTACATGAAGTTGTGTATTTTCTGAAGATTGATCTTTGTTTAGGGTATTATCAAATCAGAGTTTATGAGTAGGACATACACAAGATGGTCTTTAGATGTCATTATGGCCATTACAAGTTTTTGGTCATTCCCTTTAGTTTGACCAATGTTCCTTCTACCTTTCAATCCTACCTAAATCATATCTTAAACAAGTAGTTGAGAAAGTTTTTATCAGTATTCTTTCATGATATTATGATATACAACATGACATGGGAGGACCACCTCAAGCATCTTGATGGGGTGTTGGTTATTATGGAGACACAGTCTTTATTCACAAAAGCTTATAAGTATGAGTTTGGCATGTAAAATATCCTTTACTTGGGGCATGTGATTAGTGATAATGAAGTGAAGGTCCATCAAGAGAAAATCTAGACCATCTTGTATTGGCCACCATTGAATACATTGACATATTTGAGTGGATTTTTTGGCCTTTGCACTTACTATAGGAGGTTTTTCAAGGAATTTCATCATTTGGGTGAACCTATTATATATCTCACTAATAGATAAGATTTTTAATGGAAAAATTAGGCTCAGTGTATAATCAAAAATATCAAGGAGGTAATAAGAACTTGTCTATTTTAGTATTACTTGATTTATCTTAACCCTTTGTTTTAGAGTGTGATGCATTAGGTTTGAGGATAGGCATCATGATTATGTAGAATAGGAACCCCATTGCCTATGAGAGTAGGAATCTATGTTATGTGGAGATATTTTACTCTACTTATGATAAGGATATGCTTGCCATCATGCATGCTTTAGAAAAGTTTAGGGAGTAATAGGTGGGTAAAAAAAAAATTGTCAGATTAGATCATAATAGCCTAAAATATTTCTTAGAGTAGAAGGATCTAAATGAGAGACAATAAAATGGGTAATAAAAATTTATGATTATTATTTTGACATTTATCATATGAAAGGGAAGAGTAATATTGTAGTATATGCCCTTTCTAGGAGACCCACTTTGTGTTCTATGACTGAGATTTTAGTTGATTGGAAGGCTAACCTCTTGGTGGAGTATTCCAAAAATAATTTTTCATGTGAGCTTATGGATGGCAAGACTCAGGATGATAAATACAGAGTGTTAAATGATGTCATCTACTAAAAAGACATGATTTATTTGGTGTTTGAATCAATATTGAAGGAAAAAATTTTGAGGGCCAGTCATGACACACCTCTTGTAAGACATCAGGGTTATTTTAAAACCTACAGATATATCATAAAGAGATCCTAATGGAAGGGTCTCAAGGATGATGTCTTGCACCATGTCAAAGAGTGTATGACTTTTCAATAGAACAATTCAGAGCATACTTTCCTAAGAGGATTATTGCAATCATTTCCTATTCCTGAGTAGATGTGGGAGAGTATATCAATGGATTTTATTATAGGTTTACATAAAGGAGGGAGAATATTGCATTTTTGTGGTAGTTGATAAGTTGACTAAATATATGAATTTTTATGTCATATCTTCTAAGTATAAGGAACCTTAGGTTATAGAGTTGTTTTTTAGATTGGTGTTTAGACTCCATGGATTATAAAAGTACATTTTTAGTGATAGAGATAGCTAGTTTCTTCATATAATTTGATAAGATCTTTTATACTAGTTGGCACAGAATTGACCTTGAGCACTAGTTACAACCCTTAGATAAATGGTCAAATAGAGATTGTGAAAAAATGGGTGGAAGGATATTTGTGTAGTTATGTTGTGGGGAAAAAAATGGGTTGGATCAAGTGGTTATATTTGGGTGATCATTATTATAATACCACCCATCACATGTCCATTGGCATGACAACTTTCTAATAATTGTATGGGTATGATGTTATGTCTTTTATAGACTCAGCATTTGATGACACTATGGTTTTTAAGGCCATGGATTGGATTCAAGAGAGTTAGGACATCCTTAATTCATTTAAGGATAATATTCATTGCGACCAAGATCATAATAATATTTATGTGGATAGGCATAGAGTTGAGAGTAATTTTGAGGTTAGATACTTAGTTTTATTGTGCTTATAGTTGTATAGATAATCTAAATTGAAGAAGAGTGGCGCAGAGAAACTTAAGCCTCACTTATATGGACCTTATAGAATTGTGCACAGAGTTAATGAGGTGGAATATGAATTAGAGTTGCCATAGAGTATTAGGATTCATAATGTATTTCATGTTTTATGCCTCAAAAAGGCACTTGGGTAGCATATCTTGACATCTCATGAGTTATCACCATTGGTTGAGGAGGGAAGATTGTTATGAATTTTTTATGTTATCTTGGATACCAAATATATGAGGTTTAGGATTAGAGTGCTCAAGGAATACCTGTTCAGAATGGAATTACTTCCCCTTAGAGGATGCTACTTAGGAGGTAGAGTAGAATCTTCAGTATCCAAATTTACAATTGTTTATGGGCATGTAATTTTAGGAAGGTAGGATTGTAATGTTCCCTTCTCCCAAATGAGACACTATTAGAAGACCATTAACCTATTTTATTTAGGTAGGATAAGTTAGGTAATGTAAGGGAATATTAGTGTGGGATAATTATTCACAAGTTATTTTTCATGGTTCATTATTCATGGTGATGTGGTAGGTGATGTAGGTGATGATAAATTAGATGAGGTGGTTGGTGGATGAGGTGGCTTGGCCCACAATAGGATTTATATTAGAATCTAGTGCATGTGAAGAGGTGGGGTGTAATACTCCACTTAGTGATGGGGTTCTTTGTCTTTTTCAACTCACATGTTTAAATAAATACAAGGGTGAATAGTTAGGGCACCACCCTTGGGAAGATGTATCATTTGGAAGGTAGGAAGAAGTCAAAATATGTTTTGGGAGTATGTGTGCACATGGTAAGAAGATGCCAAAGTTCTTATTGCTAATTTCTCTCACATGTGTGAGTGAGATATCCTTTTTAGAAGCATGTGGAAGTGAGGTTTGAAATCACATGAAGGTGGGAAAAAATATAAAGGAGGTGGTTGATCTTGTCCCCTTTTATTCTATTCTTTATTACCCTTGCACATAATTCCAATCATGCCCAATAGTATCCATTTTGGCACACATGGGAATGTGGTGCCATATTTTCTCTCTCCTCATCATTCATCTCTCATTCCTTCATTTTTGAAAATTATATAAGTATGAATCTATTCTCCTTTGTCATTCATCTTTTGCATCACATAAACCCCCTCCCTAATTTTATAATTGAACATGTGTTCAATTTCTTCCTCTCCCAGTATGAAAACCCTTGGAGTGTGGATATCTTAGAAGACATAAACCTTCACAAGATTGCTAGTTTAGGTGGTATGAGATTCTCCCTAGCTATTGATGATGATTTCATTCATGGATTACATTGGAGATTCAATGGAGTTGATAATTTAGTAGGAGTTAAGTTGTTATTGTAAAGAATTTTTCTATTCAAATTATATGTATTGATTTAATATAATATGTGTCTTGCATAAGTATTCTAGTTATGTAATCTCAATTTACATATTCTAGTTATATTATTTGTAATTATTTGTAATTTTTCTAAAAATATATAAATTGTTCTAAATATCATAAAATGGGATATTTCAACATAATACTAGTCAGACTAAGAGATAGGCCAAAGGGAAAAAGATAGAGCATATGCAAGACTTACAAAACTAGGAAATGTCTATAACTAAGAGGAATGGCTAAGCTCTGAGTTTGCCAAGTGTACAAGACTAAGGTGTTATATAATCCATACATATTTTCTAAAAAAATGAGGAGATGAACTCTATGAATTGGGGAAAATAATGGTAAATCAACTCACCCTTACACACTTATAGGGATCTGTAAAGATCTCTTATATTAATTACATTTAGTTCCCACATTATGCAAATTCAAAATTGAGCTATGGGAAATTTATAATCAATGGTTCCAATAATTGGCATTAATTATTCAATTTGAAATATATGCACCCCATTAGATTTTGTGGCTATTATGATACACATTTAATTAATGTGAGAAGCATGATAGGAACATGTTTATCTTGCCCCTATGGTATCATGGGTGGCTTTGATATGTGTCATGTGTCTATGTCTATTTTGTTCAATTTTTAATTGAGACCACCTAAGAATTATTAGGTATCATACTTTTCATGTTTGAGAGTTGAAACAATACACTTGGTGTAGCTATGTGACATGTGGTATCCTCTGATTAGATTTTGTTTCTAACTATAACTCCTTATAATTAAATTAGGGCACCTCAAGATTTATCTATGATATGTATGATCATTCCATATGGCTTATTCTCATTGATTAGCCTCTCTTGAGATTTGGCACTTCTGACAAGTTTGGGAGATTAACACCTTTGATAATTGAGTGACTTCATTGGTCAAGTTGTCCCAAGATTTGACACTTTTGACAAGTCTAGGATACTGACACCTCTAATAGTCAAGTGGTCTCATTAGTCAAGATCTCCCAAGATCTGACATTTCTGATAGGCCCAAGAGAATAACACCTCTGATAGCTAAGTGATCTCATTGGTTATGCTCTCCCAAGATATGACACTTTTGATAAGTCCAATAAACTTGAGTGATCTCATTGGTTAGGATTTCCTAAAATATAACACTTATAATAAGTCTGAGAGACTAACACCTCTAAAAGGTCATATGTGTGTGTCTCCAATTTTTTTGGCTCTCCTTTAAGATTTCACAAAAACTACCTAAGTTAAAATAAATACCACATAATTAATTAAAAACTCACATTCCCACCATCGAATATTTATGAAACATCAAGTAGGACTCTAGGAGACTAATCCTTTGATGAAATCAACATGATTCTAATTCTGTGAAAAAATAGTTAATGCAAAAAAAATTATGTGTATGAAAACTCCTTTTTATTTTAAAAATAATGACTATATTGTCCTTAGATGCAAAAGACTATAGGGATATTCAAAAAGGACTAAATCATCATCCTAAACATTGTGAAATTTTTGGTAGATCATGGTGGAGTAGAGGTTCAAAACTCTAGGAAAGCTTTGAGTTGAGAATTTTTTAGAGGGGGACCCCACCTCTCTGAAGAATGGGGATCATGTTGGCCATAACATTAGTGTATACCATTTCGTCATTCGATATATGGTAATCTATCATAGTTTGGGGTAGTTTATTTTACTTTGTTATCTAAAAGACCTAGTCTTTGGCATTTTGATAGGCTGGGATAACCATCAATTTTTAATTTTATATACTAACATTGATGTTAGCATGTGCTTTGTTGGTAGGGTCATGCCACATGGAATCTCCTCACTTTGTCACTACTCAACTACAAGTTTAATATGTATTGTCTAATATAAATCTAAAATGTAGTGATATTTTTTCATGTGGAATCATCTCACTCAGTCACAAGTTTTGGGCCATATGGTTAATGTTCTAGATGCTTCCGTGAGGAAATGTGATGAAATATTAACAAGTACTAGGATCCCTCTTAGTTGGGGCCCATGAGTTTTAGCTTGAAGATCCCTTTTCAAAAATTTTGTAGAGTGGTGAAATATTGAAAAATGGAGACATCCTACTTAGTTAGGTTTCACAATTTTTGGAAAACAGATCCATTTACCAAAGAGTTGCAAAGTGATGAGATCTTGATAAGTAGAAGCATCCCTCTTAGTTTAAACTTGAAAGTTTTGGCTCAAGGATCTATTTTCTTGATTTTTGTAGAGCAGATAGATCTTGAAAAGTGGCAATATCCCACTTAGTCATGGCTCTCAAGTTTTATCTCAAATATCTATTTTCTTAAGTGCTTTAGAGTGGCGAGATCTTGACAAGTGGAAACATCTTACATTATCAAGAGATTTATCTTTATAAATATTTAATCCGTGAATTTTAAATGTGACTAAGTGTTGAAAGCCTTACATGGTTAACTCTGGGTCTCCAAGAGCCATAAGTTATTGTTACATGGAAAAGTGAATAAGTCACCCATGTAGGAAAAGGAAATCACATAGTTAACCCACTCAATTTTTATGAAATCAACTAAGTAAATTTTTTATAAAATAAAGAAAAATATATATAATTTATTAGATTAATGAAAACCTCTTTTTATAAATCCATAATCAATTTATCCTAGTATAAATAAAATGATTAAGTATAAAAATGAATCAATATAAACACTTAGTCAATTTAACTCAAAATGAAGCAATAATGGACCAAATTGATAAGAAAAGGATGTGAAAATCCTAAAATAAATTTATACAATTTTATAAGTCTAAGTCAAATTATTCAAAATGGAATCTTTAACACATTTTAAAAACATTTTAAAATAACTAAGACTCATTAGACTTAGGTAAATTCAGATAATTATTTCAATGAAGTCCTAGATGTGATTTTTAGACCAATTTTTTATAATGATAATTTATTATTTATACTTGGTTAAAATAATGAATTATCATGTCTAGGACCTTGACTTTTACATCTATGGAATTTCTCACACTAGACCAATAATTTAAATAGGCAAAATCCATAAAACTCATCTAAAACATAAGACCAAATTCTAGAATAAAATAGGGGTTCCATGAATTTTGATGAAATTAGGGCATGTTATACAAGCAACAATAGTACTCAGTTTACTCCATTGAAATGGTAGATAACTTAATCAAATTTATGCCTCCCTAGTTGTCATCAACCTCCAACATGACTTTATTTAGCACATGAGTCACCAAAGGCTAATCTATAGGGAAACTAGCATGTTTCCTATTGGAAGAGGTGGCATTATTAGGTATAGGTGAAGAAGGCCTAGAAATCAATGCCAAATAAGAATTTGTATGAAAAAAATTTGGAATATTTTAAAGCTGATTGGATAAAGTAGAATCATGTGGAATATATTATGTGGTAGTGCACATCCATTTGGAATACTAATTTAGAGTACCTCATCTATAAATATGATATCTCCAAGGGGATATCCTAAAACCACTATATATACCATGAAAATTTAATGAATATGATGGAATACTATCAAGAAAGTTCCATAAAATAGGATTAGATACATCAAAGTGAATAGAAACATAAGTTCCATACTTGAAAGTATGATAATATGTGTTAATAGCCCTACAACCATGAAAATTCATCAAATAAGAGCCACCCCATCAAGGATTACCTTCATTTTATCTATCACTTTTTCTTCCCCAAAAATTCTTGTAATAAAATTTGATGCATATCAAGAGTTTTTTGGCTAGAAGCGGAAGCTTGAGTAGATTGTTAAAATGTACTAGTTGTAGCATTAATGTTATTATTATCTTGGGTACTTTGAGTGGGCCCACTATATAAAACACTCTCTATGTTAATATAAATACTAGGCATGTTGGAGGAACAATGAAAGGGGGATGTCATGTAATGACTTGCCCCAAGTCTTATATAAAATCTAAGAGTAGGGGAAGGAGGAATCTCTATATGAAGGGCCCTCATGAGGTGGTATATCACCATAGGATCCTTGCCCATATGCTCAAGATGTTCATTAATATAAAGGATCATTTTATTAGTATATTTAAGATCACACTCATCCTTTATTTCATTCATATGTGGAGGAGGGTAATTTAGGTCAAGGAAGTTGGATTTTTCAAGTGGGTCATAGTTTGTAGTCCTATTGGCTACATGAAAATTTATTGTACCTTGATTTTACCTATAAGGGACGTGATATTTAGAGGTTTTACATGAATTTTTCATTTATATTATATCCTATTGGGCTATCTATTCAAATTTAGCAATGAGATATTTCATGATGGAGAAAAGATTAACTAAATTAGGTTGACTAGTACAATTAGTTTAACACAAATATAATATATTACTCAGGCCAATACAGATGTGAAATTAAATCTTGGAAAAAAAATAATGTATCATCCATGCTAATATAATTAGGAAATAAACACTAGGAAAAATAAATTATATAGGGACAATCGATGTAGTTAAGAAGCTAGATAGAAATTGTATCGAGTGGCCAATGAAGTTGGTTGAAGGAAAACAAAACATTTATTAGGTTAGACAATATAGTTTTCTAAAGGATGATAAATAATTATATTGTATTAGTTTATCCAATGTTTTTGGGGAGACAAATACAAATAAATATGTAAGGTTTATCAATGCAATTCACACACAAATAAGGTTTTCCCACAACCAAAATGTCTCCTATTTGAAGAATATTTAAAATAAATTTTCACTCTAACCTATATTTTAGGAATTATTTAAACCATTGGAAAGATATTAAATAAGCATAAAAATTTTATTTAATATGTATTGGGTGATTCTACACATATTTTTAATGATTTTCAAAATAATAAAAAGAATCTTTTAACACAAAAAGGAATATTTCATAATTATAGAATAAATTTTCACCCTAACCTCAATTTTGATTGAAACTTATATATTTTTAAATATATTTAAGATAGCTACATATTTTATTCAATACACATTTGATGATTCCATGTTTATTTTTTCAAATTTACAAAATAATAGAAAAAATCTTTTGACAGATGCCAAAAGATTGTTTTATTCTTTTGAAAAACTGAAAAACTCCATAGGGAGTCATCAAAAGTGGATTTAATAAAAAAATTATTTATATTAAACATATATCCAATGATATAATTTTGATTCAAACTGGAGGTTAGGGTGAAATGTTATGCCAAAATTATAAAAGATTCATTTTTTATTCATTTTAAAAATTGTTAAAAATATATGTAGAATCACCCAAACCATATAATAAGAAATTTTTAGGTATATTTAATATATTTATAACAATTTAAATAATTAATAAACTAGAGGTGGGGGTGAAACATTATGTTAAAAATAATAAAGATTCCTCAATAGGGGACATTTTGGTCGTGAACTAACCTTATATGATGATAAAGATAATTGTATTAGGTTGCTCTATGCAATTATGACACACAACACATAATCATATCAATTTGAGTGGTGAAGTATATAATACAAAAAATAATTCATGTATAAAATTTAATCTAAAAAACTCTCTTAAAACAAGATCAGGTAGATGTGTTAAAAAGATTTGATTCGTAGTGTGGGCTCTCAAATATACTTGCTCGTTTATTGATTAGTGTCGGTTAAATATTTCAGAAAAATAACTACATAGGATAAACTATGCCTATATCCCACTAATCCTGATTTCAAAGGTATATTTAGATTAATTTTATTTAGAAATACATTCCTCTTAAGTGCACCACAAAATCAAATGGTTGGCTAATCTCTTAAATTTCAATAAAAAGGGAATACTAGTGTTGCCAATATACTATGAGGTATGTGGAAACTAAAGTCTTTATTTAGTGATGGGAAATGGATTGAGTATTGTATCATTACCCATTAAACTATAGTGTTGATAAAAAAAACTACTTGGCTTGTAACAATACTAGCTAACCATTTTTTTAAAAATTGGAACATAATTTTTTGGAAAAACAAAAAATAGAAAATAAAGTTTTAAAATCAATGTCAAAAACCAATTTTCAGCATTCAATGAATTGAAATAAATAATTACACAACCATATTATATTTTATTATATAGTTAAATATTAAATATGTTAAAATGAAACACTAATAACTATATCAGCTTGGCCAATGTAGTTGTAAACATAGAATAATAATGTATCGATTTAGTCAATGTAGTCTATGCAAACATAGAATGGATTTGGACTATCCATTGTCATTTTTGGACATGAAGGAAACTAAATTATGTTGGTTAAAGAATAAAATTGAGACAAAATTGTATCGAGCTAGCCAATGCAGTTTATTAAAGGATTTAAGGTAAGAGTAAATTTTAGGTCAGGTTCACTAGGATGTATGCATAGACTAAGACTAGCCCACAACTATCTTATCTCAATATGTCTAGACTTATAAAAGTTTTATTAAATATATATCATGATGCTTAATTTTCATGTAGTGAATAATAGATCTAAATATCTATAAGAGGGTTTTCTTTATCATAAATGTCAAGAAGAAAGGGTTCCAAAGTATAAACCTATGACATAAGGAAATATCTCTAACTATAACTTTATGAAATTAAATGATTGATAATAAAAAATGTAATTATTTATATAATTAAACTAAATGGGGAAGGGTAAGAATGATAAAATAGGTAAGGTATCATGGTCAAAAAATGGGGGTATATGCAACCTAAAATGGAAAATGTCAAGTCTAATTAATCATATAGCTACAATAAATTATTCAGCATAGATAGAACCTAGACAAGGATACATACACATTCATTCACTAAGCAATAAGAAACATCTAATATACTAAGTAATTAAAGGAAATAAGGTTATAAATACTTACCTTAGAGTGGACCCCTCGATCATCAATTTCCCCCTTGGCTCAAGATGAACTTTTCAAGATATGTTGTGGTTGTGAAGACTTTAAAGGTTGGACAAAAGGATCTATACCAACAAAGTTTTTCTTAGTGAATATCTAATACTTCCATAAGACAAACTTATTCAAGAAAATATTCTACCTAACTCCTCCAAATATGACTTAAGGTATAAGTGTGAGTGAAAGAAAAGAAAATAAAGTGTATATGATATTATTAAAATTAAATATGACCCCTATATATAGTTATTTAAAACATAAAACCAATCCTAAGGACTAAGCCAATGGTATCAAACAAGTAGATACCATTGAAATATCTTGGCCAACACTAAATCATATTGTCCAAGCCAATATGGTCCACATGTTAGAAAACAAACTAAAAATGCATCAAGTTGGTCAATATGGTATAGGAAGGGAGAAGGCATAAAACATATGGTATCAGCTTGGCCAATGCCATTAGATATAGGGAAATTCACATAGCTAGGTAAAATAGGATGGAAATATGTAATTATAAATTCAAATCTTACAATGTTGAAAAGTAATTAGGAATGATATGATCATGATAGAGTTAGAAACATCTCTTTAAAGTACCACAACCCTACCCATCCCTTTCTCGATAACCCTTTTAAGGCATGCACTTAGGTAGATTGATTCTCAACAAGTTAGTATAAGATAAAGTGTCAATAAATGATAAAGTGAAAAATATTATGTGTATACATCAATCACCTCAATTCCAATACAAATTTATCAATTTATAAGTGTATAAATTTATATCACAAGCTACATACATTCAAGGAGTATTAATTTCACACATTTACCTAATAGGGAGATCTACATGTTTTTTGACTTCCCTATTTAGAGTATTGGATATCTAGGTAATGTTATATCCCAAATTTTCACCCTATAGTATTCAAGTATACCTTCTCAAATTTGGTATAACATGGAATTATCTCTGTAAATAGGTAATCTAATACAAGAGATAGATATCTAGATTTGAAAGGAATGGCTCCCTTGATCTATTTTTTAGGTTCACATACTACATTAGTCTAATAAATATTGGGGGTGAAAAGGTAAGATTGAAACATAAAATTAACCTATACTAATGAAGGTGATAAACAAAAGATAACTCCATAAACATACTTACATTTTCACTAAGAAATAAGACTGTTCAAACTAACCTCAACCCAATGTTCTTCTAGCATAAGTGTTTCTACATGGAGGAAAATTACTTTGCATATCCATAGGTGGGTGAAAATAAATTCTAATATTAGACACTACTAGTCTCTCTCACACTTCAAAACACACCTAACAAACACATACAATTCATGATACATGTTAGAAGAAGCATCACTCACATAATGCATACAAGAGTAAAATAGAAGTAGGGAGAATACATTCATCACTTGTCATCCAAATACACTACTTGAAATTCTTAGTAAAGAGTTGTAGAGACTAAATTAACTTAAAAAATTTATTCAAAGGCAAAATAATATATCAAAACTAGTAGAGCTTCACCATACCAAATTATGGATTCCTTACAATGCCAAAGTGGCTTGAATATATAGAGCATAAAAGAGGAATCCATCTGAAACATGGCACCTTCTTGAGGTTGGTCTAGAGATCTTCATTATTTTCTTGAAACTGCCTTTCTAATGAGGAATCCACTTGAATTTCCATAAATATCTTAGAGGTCATTGACACATATAATATAACCTAAGGAGGTGAAAACTTTATTATTTCAAGTCATCATACCCCTTCAACTGATAACTTCTTCTTTGACATTTGTTGCTAACCTCCTTGCAACTGCTTACTAGCCCTTTAGGCCTAAATTCACACACTTTTCACTAGAGTAACCTATATACACTAAAGGAGATTCATTGTATATGTTTTATACCCATATTCAAACCTTTTTTCTCATCTATTCTATCATATAGACCTAGAAATAACTCAACATCACACTTATCACTTCCAATTTTGGCAGTCACTCAATTTCTCATTATTCTATCCAAGACTGCCTACAATGACTAGCTTAGCAGAGGGGTTTACATGCATCAATGAGATGAGAATTGGGTTTGGGTATTTATAAAAAAAAATCCACACATGTTCTACAATCATTTTCACATGTCCATCCCCTTCTTCACCTTTAATTCAACTTAAATCCTAAAGAAAACATAGAATTAGGCCTATTCTTACAAGTGATGGTTTAGAACAACAAGATGGTGAGGATCCTAGGAGAGTGCCAAATAGGTCTGAGTTATTTTATATGTAAATTTACCTCTTCTAGATACATTTATATTCATCTTCTATTCATCAAGTTCTTAAGAAGGTTTTAGGAGGGTTTTAGGTCTTTTAGGTTATTAGTGATGATTCATAAAAGTTAGATGTTTAACCCTCAAACCAATTGCATAAATTCTGAGTTAAAGAGCCTCCTTAACTATCCCTAAGTGATTGAGGCACCATTTAGATCATTTTTATAGATATGAGTGAAGGAAATTGGCTCTCAAGCTCTTATCATGCATTCTAGATACCCCTAAGATAGGTTTAGGCCAAAAAATGGCCAATGTGAGGTTCTCTCTATAGACTAGTGAGGTAAATCAACCTTATACTCTCCCCTAAAGTTTCTCAAAGTTTTTTGGAAGAACATAGAGTCAAATTAGTGAATTTAAGCACCTTGAGGGTTTATGCCTAGTTATAGGCCTAGAAACATAGATTGTGTTTTTGAGTGTGTGGCCACTTCTGAGTGGTCACTATTGTCATTTTTTTCACCATTTTAGGATATGGTAAGCCTCTCCTAACCCAAGTGGCATAATGTAAACACCTATATACTTTTGGGTAGCCTAAGGATGAGGTGAATCTCTAGATAGGGCTAGCTCCCTTGTTGTACCACTTTGAATCACAACTATAACTAAACTTGGGGGATGAAAAGGGAGAAGGAAAACTGAAAGGAAACTATTCTAAGGGAGATGATACACCATATAAATTGATTAATTCTAACCAATAGCATGTTATACATGAGAACAAAGGACAAACTGAACATACACTTCTTCAATATATGTCTTCTCACATCAATGTTACGTTATGAGGTTATGGATGGATGTCTTAGGCTAGGAGGAATAAATAAGAGGCCTTGGATGGCACTAGTGAATTTAATAACTCACTTTAACTTGGAAATATCCTACAACACTTCACATGCCCTATAATAAGAGGCTACAAATAGGTGAAAGAATAAAATTACATGTTAAGAAATCCATAGTTTTCACTAAGCAAGATTCATCATCAAATTAAACACACTATGAATATTCATTAAATAGTTAAAACTTAGTATTATTATTGATAAAATGTTATTAATTTGATCATGGATTCACCATACTCAAGTGGATCATAGATTACAATGCCAAAATGGCTAGTTCTTATAGAACTTGAGAGAGAGAGAGAGAGAGAGAGAGAGAGAGAGATAGAGAGAGAGAGAGAGAGAGAGAGAGAGAAGTCCAAGGGGTCACAAGGACACTTTTCAAGCTGATGAAAGTAGTTAATTGTGAAGAGAGAGAGAGAGAGAAGGAGAGAAGTCCAAGGGGTCACAAGGACACTTTTCAAGCTGATGAAAGTAGTTAATTGTGAATTAGATAATTATTTGGTAAGAAACATTAAATATTATGAATTACAAGTGTCAATTCAATGCATAAATATCATGAAAAGTGGCATAAAACTCCTCATTCTAGCTCAGAGAAACTACCTATATGATTATCCCAATTTTAATGCCTTGTAACTAACTAGGACCAGGTATAATGATTTTTATTAATGTTAAGGACATAAAAAATTCATCTCCATGCATTTTTTGTATGCTTGGTCATCTGGAATCACTTGTAAAGGAGATATCATCATCTGTAGTCCATAAAACTCCTCTTTCATGCACCCTACACACTTGTCTTCAACTTTGGTTTCAATTTCTCATAAACATACATGGGAAGAATTTAATTAACCTTTAAAGACATAATATGACCTTATAATCATTATTTACACCTTAAATTTATCTCACTTAAAATTTTCCACCCTTGTCACTAGCTTATCCAATATGCTAATTTTGACTGGCTGATATGAAGCACCTAGTTTAGACAATTAAGAGTTTTTTCTTGGAAAAAAATGGAAATATAAAGTTATAAATATTATAAATATTCCCTCTAAACTTTATTTCATCTTTAGAAAATTCATGTGGCCTATAAAACACAAAAAATGGTCAAAATACCTTATTTCTCACCCCATTCGTACAAGTCCATATAGCTAAAAAGTGTGGGAGGGAGCCTGAATGAGTCCTTTACAACTTGAAATATGTCTAATGAGATAAATGTGCCATTAGGATAGCTATCCAAACCCATTTTCTATAGCAGGTCCTTGTAAGGGTTTTTGAGTAGTTTTGACTCTTACTCTTTATGCATAAACATTTGGCATTCAACTTGAAAATAAAATCCACAAATATGATCTTTAGGACCTTTATAACACCTATTAACTCCTTAGGTAACCATTCAATTCCTTTTAACATATATGAGCATATAAAACTAGGCTATCGAGCTTATTTCCCTTATTCTAATAGGCCTGATGGGTTTATGAGCCAAATATGGCTTCTCCAGGGTTTCTTTTGCATGTTAAAATCTTGAACACATATTTTGAGACCTTATGAATATGCTCAAATAGTTTTAAATTCTCATTCCCTATTGAAAGTGAAGGTAACCATCCATTTGGGGTCAATGCCAAAACCCTACTCCTAAGCTTGACTATAACCTAGAGCTCAGCATGACATTTTATGGTTTTCATTGATTACCAATGGATTAGGCACGTATATTATGATCTCATAAACATGTTACAATAATTTATAGACCATTATTACGGTTATAAGTGAAAATGATCTCACACTTGGTCACTAGGCCTAAATTTTCCCTTTAGGCCTGCTTGTAAACCTTATAGTTTGGGCTAACCTTTTAAGATTTACCCCTCCCTAATTGGTTTACCATGTTTTCATTGGTTTCCCTCATCTTTATAAATCCTCTAATCATATCCTTAGCTTTTGGTTACTCCCTTTCAACCATCTTCCAAAGATTGTAAGTTTCATGTATGAGGGGAGTGCCCTCTGTCTGAGAAAAAATAGAGGGCACTCCCATATTTTCCAAGAAAAGTATGAACATTTAAAAATCCTCCTAAATTTAAAATTATGTCCCATATTAAAAACCAATTCTTGGTTTGGTGATTTGACCTCTCAAAAGCACTAGAAACTCAAAATAGACTTCTAGGCAAAGGATTATGTGCATAGGGTTTCCATAAGAACTGTGAGTACATTATCTACACCACTTGTTTTCTTGATAGACCCTATGAGAGTATCATTAAGTTTTTATGACCATAATTAATAATATTTTATCTATTTAAACTCACTTTAACCTCCATGTTCCCACTTCACACCCTGATTGGGATAAGACTAGGTTTCCCTTTTTAACTGTGTTTCTTGCTCTTTGGGGTATACATGTAGGTACATTTTTTAGAATTTTATACCTTTATCACATGTATATATCCCTAATTATAATTTTTCAAGGGTAATTTATCAATTTTCCTCATGTTCATGTCATCTTCTCATCAAGAAGACACTCATTTCCACTCACTACTTAATGACTGAGATACCTTGTAATTTGACTCTATTATGGGTGTATTTGCTTCTTAAAACTTGAGAATGATGTTTTATAATCCTAAATTAAACCCCTTTGAGGTCATTTGTTATATATGTGTGTTGTAATTTACCTTTAAAGGTCTTCAAGCACCAATTAGGCATTAAGTTTAGGGTCACTAATCTGACTGGATACCCTACCCTTAAGACCCTAATTGTAGGTATATTAAGCTTGTTGAAGTTTGGAAAAACATTTAAATTATCCTTCCCTAATAATTTAAATTCATTCCATATGGTTTGTACCTATCCCTTCACCTTTACTAACCCAAACTTCCACTTAGACACCCTACTTTGAATTATTGTCTACATATCTAGGGTTACTATGTTTGACTTATTTAGTGACCCATATAGGTGTGTACCATGAGGATCAAACACATTTTAATATTTCCTTGATTATATCTATACTCATTATTTTTCCAATCACTTATCAAATTTCAAACATGTTCTTGAATCTTGTCACTTTTCTTTTGGCACTTAGTGTTAAATGTAGGTTTTGGAGACTGGCTATAGGTGACTAAACCTAAGCTAGTTTATGGATTATAGATGGGTAAGTGGGTCTAATACATAGCCCATGAACATTATACCTCCATCAACATTATTAACTTAATCCTTGTAATGACTCCTTTATATTCTATGGGATATTATATTTACCCACTTATATGTCTTTATACCTTTGGCAAACATGTTGTAAGAGGCCTACAACAACCCCAAGGACCTTTGTTTTCACTTTTTAGGGACTGTGTCCTTGTATCAATCTTCTTATGTTTTGAAAGTAATGCATACTTATGTCTATCCATAATAAATTTCAATTATGGCTACAATGATGAACTCCATTTCACTAGGACTTTGATGATAGTTCCATTTCTTGTTTCACACTTCACAAGGAGTCCTCTAGTCCTTGTCAAAGTTTCTTGTAGGTTACCACTATCATACATAGGTAGTAATGTAAGACAACTAGTAGTGGGCATAAAATTTAATACTAATGGATACAAATTATACCTTGATGCATTAAAATTACCTCCTCACACTTCAAAAGGATTGAGACCACCATCAAGGCTAATATCTTAGCATGATGTCATCATGATAAATTTTATGTGCACTTTGGAAAGCATGAAGGCAGTATGTGAAATGTATGATCAGTGACATTGTGAAATTAACCTTGTAATGAGTGGTAACTTGCTTCAAAGATTTAAAATTAACTTTCCACACTCTAATTATTTACAACAAGTGTAAACACATCCTATTCAACATGAAAATATCTTTTAAGCACCTATAGGTGGTTGTCCATGGTCGATTATAAGTGTATGCATCATTGACTATCTTTAGGGTCCTTTTGTGCTACTTGGGGTGTCTAATCTGAATTCTCTTGAAAAAAAGTTGAGAAAAACATTTTATAATATCCACTGATCTTTAATAAACATGATTAGAGCTCAAACATTATGACTAAAAGTTAGAGTAGGTAGAAAGTTAGTTGTGAGCATGACAAGACTAGGTGTTTGATCAAAGTATGGAGCTATGAGAAAAAAATGAAGGAGATTAAATCTATGGAATTTAAACATGGAAAAAACCATTTCCTATTCATATGAATCCTCTACAGAGAATACAAATTTCAATAAGTAGTGAAAATGACTACCATCACACTTGGGACATCAACTTGCAAACTGAATGAAAAATCTCGTGATATATTTTCTAAACATTAAACTAGGCATGGAAATAATGAGAATAATTATTCAACATCATTTGAAACCAATATTAGTAGCTATTGTGTATGGACTTCTCCAAACCAAGGTAAAACCTATAAGGTTCATAGATAAACATGTAGAAAAATATAGTCAACTTCATGAGGATGTTTCATGAAGCACAGGCCACCATTATTATAAATTATTATATTTAAATTAATTTATGTAAGTGTAAAACAACCCCCCAAAATCATTTAACCTGAAAATTCTTGAGTTGTCCACACCAAACAAAAATATAAAGGTCACTTCTACTTGCCAAAAAGGGTGAAAAGGGAGAAGAATGGTTTTGAGAAATAAATGGCACTTAGGAATCAAACCAAGCATGGAATTGATCATGTGCAATCTGAATAGGTACTTATTGACCATTTCCCACATGGCACACTTCCCAAGGAAGTTGTACAAGTTCCAAACTCTTCTTTTCCTTCAAGAAAACTCCCCTTTCTTTTTTATAACCTTCCAAATTTTAGTTTTTTCAGTTAATTAAGACCTATAAGGACACATGGGACATGACATCATGTTTTTAAACCTTCATGCTTCCTAATAAATTCTTAAAACTCATTAAATGTTTAATTTTAACCCTTAAAATGACTTAAACAGACATGTTATCTAATGAAATTTATTACCAAGACTAATATAACATTAAATGGCATCAAATTACATATAATATTATTTATGAACAAATTTTATACCTCTAAAAACCATGCTTTTACCTATAGGTGCCCCAATTTGACTTAAAAGTCAAATTTGGTCAACAGTCACAATGATTGTGGATGTTTGTAAACATATTTTGCATCCAATTCAACTCTATACATCTTCCCATAGTGTTTAAATACTCTCTCATTCATCTTTTCATCAGGGATGTTAGGTCTATAGGCTATGTTACTTATGGAGTGCCTCTAGTCTGAGACAAAATAAAGGTCATGCACACTACTATTCTAGAATAATTGAGACCATGGTTATATTATTTAAGTCATGAGGACCCTCTGTGTCAAGTTTAAAAGTTTGATCATGCTTTTAAAACCCTCAACATCACAATATCTCATGACTAGTTTTTAGTTATGTGACTATGTGCAAGATTTGGATTGACTAAGTTTGAGTTTCAAAACCCAATTTAGATCAATCCTCACCTTATTTCTCTCCCTCTAATAATATCATGGAATATGACATTACCAATATCAGAGTGGTTTCAACATGTTCATCCATGTTTCACTACTACCTATCAAACAAATTTACACCTTTCATGAGTTTAAGCTAGTTTGCAGACTATCTTCAAAATGTAGGTGGCAATATTAGGGAAATATGAGATTCATGTAGGTGTCTATATATGATTGAGAACTATGATCCAAACCTTTGGTTTCCTTTGAGGTCATTAGGACATTTCATATATGGGTGAGCTCACTCCTACCTTTAAACCATTCCCTCATCCTTATACCATCAATGCACTAGAAGTTGCTTGTGAGTTACTCTATTCATTTTGGCATTGTGGCATTATAGTTCAATGATTATCTCTAGTGGAAGCTTGACTAAATTAAAAAGTCACTTATAATTATCCTCTCTCAACCAAATAACCTCCTCTTTTTTTAATATTTGACATTTCACCTAATCTACAAGGACAAAGTCATCAAGCTAATCCAGACCTCATAGACACTCACTAATAGATGATACATTGTAAAGTAGAAATCTTTTTAAAAAAAACTAAGGTAAGTATTCCCATTTGAAATTTTCTTCAACTTTACATTTTTAGGTGTTTCTTGAGGTGGTATTCCATACCTAGCATGCCATCCCATAATATTTAATCCTTACCAAAATGCATTCTCACTATATCCCAAGCTTTATAGCCTTTTCAAGGCATGTCATTAGGCCTCTGCACGTTATCAAGTCTCTATTGGATTTGACTGTAAATAGTGGTCTCACTATTAAAAAACCTAGTCCTCTTTTTAAATATGATGGAAACCTTGAAAATATTATAGGCCTTGAATATTATGGAGACTTATCACAAAGCTTAGAGCATATGCCTTGGCTCTACCATAGATCACTGACACCTCTAACCTTCTAAGACATCCATTTTTAATATGCATTCTATCTATAGTATATAATGAGGATATAGGTCTATTATTACCTCAAAATATATACCTACATGATCAATAGAACTCACATTCAACTGAGGGGATGAAAACCAATGCATTACCTTTGACCTGAAGCCACTCAAAAAATATCACCACATTGTAACTACCAAAACATATTTTGCATAACATTAGTGTTCACTCCTAGCATAAGAAAGATACTTTTTCATATTCCTCTATGTTCACACATGCCAACTAGATTGAATCCAACATGAAAATTAATAAAATACTCTACTAACCTCCATACATCACTTGGTTCACATAGACCAATTCAATTAGATGAGAAAGTTGAGGTTTTAGGGATATGTAGGTAGTTTAAAGGCACTAGAAATCTTAGTAATTGTTCATACATTACTTACCACCATTCCAAAAACTATGTCCATGGAATGGAATTACATAAGGACCCCTAACATCTGCCAAGTGCACTCAGTCCAACTCTTCATCTCCTATATGTACTAACTAAAAATGATTAACCTATTTTAACTTATCCAAAGGAGAGATAAGAGAGAGAAACTATCTTTGATCAAATATGGACCTATTAAATCTTCTTTAATTATGTAATTACCAAGACCTATTTCTTCAATTCTATAATGGTCAGTCCCCCATTCATCAAGGTATAAGTTAGATATGCCATCAATAAGTGTTGGAGGTTATTGATCATTAAGATGATCATATTCATCACTGATATTGAAATTCATATTAGATGTATAAGGCACATATGGATCTACATGAAAATTAGATAGAGGATCAAATTTGATTGACACCTTAACACCATACCTAGTCCTGAATGCCATGTAGGACCAATCTGAAGTCAAATAACCTCCATTATTAGAAGTGAACTCTCTTGATAAATAAAGTACAAAATGATGTGGCACATCTACAACCTTCATCTTGATAAATGGTGAAATTAAGACAAGCATGAAGAACAAGTTACAATCCTTTGATTATTCTAATGGTCTTGGCAGTTGATCCATCTAGTTATATCACTCCTTTGGAATGAGGATCATACTTCAAGTTAAATTTATCAGCTACTTTCTTGGGCATGACACAAATATTACCTCTAATATCAATTAGATAATTGTGTACCAAATAATCTCCAATGATGATGGATATATATAATGGAGGAGGTTTGTCTACCTTTCCAAAAACAATTAACTATCCTTCACTAGGCTTCAAAGCATTTATCAATGCTATCTCTTTCCCACTAGGTTATTTAGTTGTCAAACTAAGATTGGATAGCTCTTCTTGAAGTAGGTCTACTTATCCAGGTATTTCTAATGTATCCCACATTGACACATTCACATGAGACCTCTTCATCTTCTTTACATTATTAGTGAAAGAACCACTAACCTGATCTTCTCCACTAGTAGGAATGATATTGCCTATACTTTAAGAATTTTGAGGTGTGAGAGAGTTCCTAACATTCTGAATTCTTTGATAAAATTTTACGTTTGGAACTTTATTATATATACCTACCCTTTAGGATGTTTAAACACTCATATATGAAACTTTAGCAGTCCCTTGAACCTCTTCAATAGCCTTCCTCTTTGTTCTTGTGTTTTTAGCTATAGGAATTAAGTCTTTGCTTGGTTTCCCTTGATAATTTATAACACATGAGTCATCTCACTAAAAATTTACTAAAGTAGACCCCACTTGAGAACTCTTCCCATTGTTCTCCCATCCATTAGTTACCTCATCTTGAGTCATAGTTGGCATAGTTCCCAAGTTTACCATGAAGGCTTGATTGTAGGACTCATTGACATAAAAAGATGGATCATGAGGTTGATCCCATGAAGGTTGACCATCATGTTCTTGCGCAAGATTATTTTGATTGGGCACTAACATTATTGAGGTAGAAGGAGCATTGGAATTATATTCATTGTATGACTTGGATTGAACTAGTTATCCTTAACTTTAAGGAAGACCTTGAAATGGTGGTTTATTGCCTTGATAGTTAGGGTAGGACTGATTATTTTGATAATGGATTTTTAAAGGCTTCACTTGATACTATTTTATGATCCTCTTGAGACCTAATATATATTTTTCCATATCTCTCATTATTTCTACATCATTATACTTACTTGGTTGACTAAGGGCATTAGGCTTATGTTCAAGTGTAGGAATGAGAACAATAGTAGGTGTAGGGATTTTCAATTTAGGGAATATAGGTATAATATATATTAGTAAATCTTCCCATTATTAATCAAACAATTCTCTACCCTAATGGCCACTTCATAGGCATTAGACAAAGTGTTACCTCCCATATATTATTTTATCATTGAAATGTCACTATCAAAAGTTTTAATATAATAAAGGAAAGCATGGTGAGTTGTGGGTCTTAAAAATATTGGGATCCTATCCCATGTCTTATGAAATCTGTTGAAGTCTTGAATGACTTATTGAGGTGATCTCTATATGCTTTTTATTTGCTCAGTCAATGACAAGTTGTCACTCTTGTCTTCAAATCTTCTCCTCAAGGCATCTCCCAACTCATCCCGTGTGGTGATAAATTTAGGAGATAAATTTTTATACCATTCAATATATTTCCCTTTAAAATAGATATCTAACAACCTTATTTTATGTTCTCCTAAATTATGTTATGTATATTATAGAAGTTAGCAATATTTATAATATGCTCAATAGGGGTTATGGTAGTCTCACTAATGTGTGAGGGAACACTTTTGAGGGTAAATATGGGAATGTCATCATAGTGGGAAAGTCTTAGAGGACTATAGCCATTGAAGGAAACAAAAGGTAGGATCCTTTCCATGGTAGCTTTAGGACTTCTTAAGAATGGACCAATAAAAAAATTCTTATAGTTTTGTGAGAAAGGTATGACTTCTTTGGGTAAGGTGAGTACTAGAAAATATGTTTGCTTTGTATAAATAATGAGGAATCTCTTGGTATTCAAAATTTATGCCTTTGGTAAGATACCTTGTGTTTACCTTAGGCATAAAAAATTGCACTATTTTGAAACCAAGATTCAAATGTTGGAGTCTCTAGATACTGCAAGTAATGGACTATTATAGCCTCCTTATTTTCAAATCCAACATCTACCTTGAACAACCTCCCTAGACTTCAATTCCCACCAATCATGCCAAAACTATTATATCCCAAAGTTTCACACTAGTTAATTCAAGTGAACCTTATAAAATTTGGGATAACATGGAACTATCTCTATAAATAGGCAATCTAATACAAGAGATAGATCTCTAGATTTGAAAGGGAAAGTTCCCTTGATCTATATTTTAGACTCACACACTACACTAGAATAATCACTATTGGGGGTTAAAATGAAATAATTAAACATAAAATCAACATATACTAATGAAATTTATACACCAATTATAACTCTAGAAACATACTTGCATTTGCACTAAGAAAGATGACTGTTAAAACTAACCTCAACTCAATGTTCTTCTACCATAAATATTTCTACATGGAGGTAGATTTTTATGCATATCCAGAGGTGGGTAAAAATAAGGTCTAATATTATACACTACTAGTTTCTCTCACACTTAAAAACACATCTAAAAAACCCATGCACTTCATGAGAGTTGTTAGAAGAAGCATCAGTCACATAATGCATACAAGAGTAGAATGGAAGAAAGGAGAAGACATTCATCACTTGTCATCCAAATTCACTAATTTACATATTTAATCAAGAGTTTTAGATACCAAATCAATTTTATAACTTTATTCAAAATAAAAACAAGATGTCAAAACTAGCAGGGCTTCACCATACCAATTGAGGATTTCTTACAATGCCAAAACAACTTGAATATATAGAGCATAGGAGAGGAGAGAGAAGAGGTGAAGTTAAAAAGTCCCAAATCAAAGTTTCAAGGCTATAATTATAGTTACAATGTAATAAAATAGATTTATATAATAGGTTATGAGGTCCTCTTAGACAAGTGTCCATCTAAAACATGACACCTTCTTGAGGTTGGCATAGAGATCTTCATTATATTCTTGAAATTATCTTTCTCAATGAGGAATCCACTTGACTATTCATAACTATCTTATATGTCATTGACACATATAATCTGACTTGAGGAAGTGAACACATGATTATTCCAAGTCATCATACCCCTTTAACTGATAACTTCTTCCCTGACACTTGTTGCTCACTTCCTTGCAACTGTTCACTAGTCCTTTAGGCCTAAATTCACACACTTATCATGATGGTGACCTATAAACACGCAAGGATATTTGTTTAATATGTGTTATAAACCTATTAAAACCTTATTTTTCCTTTGTTTTATCATGTATATCTCAAAATAACTTAGCATCACACTTCTCACTTCCAATTCTGGTAGTCACTCACTTTCTCATTGTTTTGTCCAAAACTTCATGTAATGACTAACTTAGTAGAGGTTTTTACATGCATCACTAAGATGATAATTTGGTATGGGGATTTATAAAAATTCTCCACATACCTTTTGAAATGGTTCTGACCTATCCATCCCCTTTTTCACTTTCAATTCAACTTAAATCATGTAGAAAACACAAAATTAGGTCTATCTGTATAAGTGATGTTACGCAAAAACTATATGGTCAAGAGATTGGTAGAGTAAAAAATAGGTTTAATTTATTTTTAAGGTCAATTTACCTCTTTTAGATACATGTATATTCATATTTTCTTCATCAAGTTCTTGAGAGGATTTTAGGAGGGTTTTAGGTCATTTAGGTTCTTAGTGATGATTCATAAAAGTTAGATACTTAACCCTCAAACCAATTCCACAAAGTTTTAGTTCATGACCCTCATAAAATAAACATAAGTTTTTAAGGAACCATTCAGCTCATTCATATATATATGAGTGAAGGAAGTTATCTCTAGTGCTCTTACCATGCATTCTGGATACCCTTGAGACAAGTTTTGACTAAAAAAAGGCCAATTTGAGCTACTCTTGATAAAATAGTGAATTAAATAAACCTTATACTCTCCCCTAAAGGTTATCAAAGTTTTTTTTAATATCATATAGTCATATGAGTTAATTTAATCACCTTGAGGGTTTATGCCTACTTTTAGGCCTAGAAACACAAAATATGTTTCTAAGTGTGTGGCCACGTCTGAGTAGTAAAAATGAATTTGGATGTTATTTAACATTTGTTTTCATCTAATTAAAATCTATAAATCTTTCCATAGTGTTTAAATACTCTCTCATTCATCTTTTCATCATGAATGCATTAGATCTACAAGTATGTCAATTGTGGAGTGCCTCTAGTCTGAGAGAAAACAAAGGACACTCGCATTGCTAATCTACCCCAACTTAGACCATGGTGATATTTTTTAGGTCATGAGTATAATATATGTCAAGTTTAAAATTATTATCATACTTTTATAACCCTTATCATCACAATATCTTATGACTAGATTTTAGGTATGTAACTATGTGCAGGATTTGGATTGACAGAGTTTGATTTACAAAACCTAATTTAGATCAATCCTTTCCCTATTTCTTTCCCTTTGAGAATATAATGGAATATTATATTACCACTTTGAGATTGATTTTAACATTTTCATCCATATTTCACCACTTCCTATAAAATAAACTTGTACTTTTTATGAGTTTAGACTAGTCTATAGACTATCTTCAAATTATAGGTGATAATATTAGGGAAATATGAGATTCATGTAGGTGTCTATATATGCTTGAGAATTGTGATCCAAACATTTGGTTTCCTTTTATTTCATTATTCCATTCCATATATGGGTGAGATCACTCCTACCTTGAAACCATTCCCTTGTCCTTATACCATCAATGCATAAGAAGTTGCTTATGATTGCATTATTTATTTTGGCACTGTGGCACTGTAGTTCACTTAGTATCTCCAATGAAAACTTGACTGAATTGAAAACTCACTTACCATTATCCTCTCTCAAAAAAACAACCTCTTATTTTTTCAATATGTGACCTTTTACTTAGTCTCCAAGGACAAAGTCATGAAGCTCATCTAGACCTCATAAACACTCACCAACAGAAGATACATTGTAAGTAGAAACATTTTTCAAAGAAACTATGGTAAGTATTCAATTTTGTAATTTTATTCAAATTTTCACCTATAGGTGTTGCTTGAGGTGGTATTCTATACCTAACATTGCATCCCAAAATATTCAATCCTTACCAAAAGGTATTATCACTACATCCCAATATTTATATCCTTTTCAAGGCACATCATCAGGCCTCTACACTTTGACTACCTACACATAGAAACCTTGTAGGTCTCTATTAGATTTGACTGTAAGTAGTGGTCTCACTAATTGAAAACCCAATCCTCTTCTTTAAGATGATGGAAAACTTGAAAATGTTATAGGCCTTGAAATTGATGGAGACCTATCATAGAGATCAGAGCATATAACTTTTCTCTCCCATAGATCATTAACACCTTCAATATTCTGAGACATCCATTTTCAATATGCATTCTACCTATAGTATAAAATGAGGATATATGTCTATTATGACCTCAAACCAGATACCTACATGATCAACTAAGATTTGAAACTCACATTGAAATTAGGGGATGAAAACCAATGTATTGACTTTGACTTGAATCCACTCACAAAATATCACAACACTATAACTAACAAAACATGTTATGTAGACCATTGGTATGTACTCCTAGCACAAGATAGATACTTATACCTATTCTTCCATGTTCATAGGTTTGAAATAGATTAAATACAACATGAAAATTAAGAGCATGCTCTACCAACCTGCATACATCACTTGGTTCACACAAACCAATTCAATCAGATGAGAAAATTGAGGTGTTGGGGATGTGCATACAATTTATAGGCACTAAAAGTCTTAATGATTTTGCATATAGAAAGTACCACCATTCTAAAATCTATGGACATGGAATTGAAGTAAATAATTACCCCTAACATCCACTAAGTACACTCAGTCCAACTCTTTTCCTCCTATCTATACTAATTGAAAACTATTGACCTCTTTTGACCTATCTAAGGGAGTGATAGGAGAGAGAAACTTGATTTGCTCAAATTTGGACACTTAAAAGCTTATTAAACTTAAAAGTGATCTATGGGCATCACAACACACCCTCATAAATCCTTCACATGTGCCAAATGTGCCATTCAGTCCATACAACTATCTCAAACTACCCTTTTTATAGTTGATATCCTTTTAACATTAAACCTACAACCTTTTTAGTTTCAATCTATCCTATGACACTTACCTAATATAATTTACATTATATTTCATCTTGAAACATTTTTATTTATTGGGAAACCATATGATTTCATTAGAATGACCAACAGGTGGCCAAAAAGGACATGAGACAAACTAGACAAATGTGACCAAGTTAGAACAAATTAAGTGACCCTAATATGACCATGTGACCATTTTCACACCTGGGGAACCCTATTGGGTTGACCAAATTTGATACAGGGTAAAATTTAGTCAACATTTTGGTGATTTCCTAGGGGTAGTATTCTTGATATACTAAAGACCAGTTGCCTTCTCCTATCCTTGGGTAATGGAGTCACCCATACACTAAAAATGACACTCAAAATCCTCTAAACATACACCAAACTCACACCAACACATAACAAGAAATAAAAAAATTAAATAAGACATAAAACATACACTTTTTCTATCATGAACACTTAGGGAAAACACGCAATAACTCAAAATAAAATACACACCTATCCTAATATGTAAAATACCTCAAAACACTTGAGGTGAAAGATAAATGTTCATTGCTTCAACTAGGTTTAAAGATAATGCTTCTTGCATCACTACTAGTCCAGGGAAACAAACCATCATATGATGCATACTTGTCAATTAACACTTGCTTATGTATATAGTTAAATGATTTACCATTGTTAGATCCTTTGTTGACTCCAAGAATAACACTTGGAGTTCTCATGAACACTCCATATAGCTCACTAAGAACCTTGTTTGATATTGTAACCTTATTGGACTTTATCATGTCCAATTGACACTCCTTAATCTGATCATTAGGATTCATTAAAGTTTTCCCAACTTCAAGTGTGTTTTAAACAAGGTATATCTATTGTTGAGTGTCTTCAAGGAAATATTCTTTGTGTTCATTAAACACTTCATGGTATGCCAAAGTTATTTCTTATTTGGTAGAGACCTCAAGCTCTTCCTTGTGTTTATTTAGTACATGATTGACCTTATCATCATGTTTTTACTCCTTTTGAAAAGTTACATACCTTCTTACCTCCTCAAAATCATACATTATGGCATTGAAATATTACCAACTATCATCCATCTCTTCATGAGGCTCATGCTCATGAACATCTTCCTCTTTGGTAAGAAGAAAGTATTTGGCATGAAGAAAGGAATTCTCACTAGGACTATCATGATTACTTATATTTGGGATATTCACATCATCATCCATGTGCAAATATAGTTACACCATGCTATTAGTTCTAGAGTGTCATAAAAATCTACCTCAAGAGCTCCATCACATTCTTCATGAAGTATGTAAGTACCAAGACCTATTTCTTAAAGTCCATATTGATTAGTTCCCCACTCATCAAGCACAAGTTAGATATACCATCAATAATTGTTAGAGGTTCTTGATCATTAGGATAGTCATCTTCATCATTGATATTGTAATTCATATTGGATGTATAAGGCACATATGGTTCTGCATGAAAACTAGATTGAGGATCAAATTTGATTGAAACCTTAGCACCATACCTAGTCCTAAACTCTATATAGGATTAATTTGAAGTCAAATAACCTCCATTATTATAAGTAAACTCTCTTAATAAACAAAGTACAAAATTTTGTGTCACATCCACAGCATATTGATAAATGGTGAAAGTAGGATAAGCATGAATAATAATTTTCACACCTTTTATTATACCAATGGTCTTAGAAATTGATCCATCTAGTTGTAATAATCCTTTGGAATGAGGCTCATACTCAAATTTTAATTTATTAGCTACTTGCTTAGGCATGACACAAGTGCTAGCTTCACTATTAATAATGCAATTGTGTACCAAAGCATCTCCAATGATGATGGCTAGATATAATGGAGGAGGTTTGTCTACCTTTCCAACTTTGTTTGATTTTTCTTTACTAAGCTTCAAAGTGTTTGTCAAGGTTGTCTCTTTCCCATTAGGTTGTTTGGTTGCTAAAGTGAACTTAGATATCTCTTTTTGAAGTAGGTTTTCTTTTTCAAGTATTATTAATGTATCTCACATTGACACATTCACATGAGACCAATTCATCTTCTCTACAATATTAGTGAAAGAACCACTAACCTTAGCTTGTCCACTAGTATAAATGACACTACTTATACCTTGAGAATTATGAGGTGTGAGAGAGTTTCCAACATTATAAATTATTTGATCAACTTGTGAATTTTGAAATATGTTAGACATACCTACCATTTGTTATGTTTTAACGCTCATATATGAAACATTAGAATCCCTTAGAACCTCTTCAATAGCATTTTTCTTTGATCTTGTGTTTGCAGCTATAAAACTTGAGTCTTTGTTTGGTCTCCCTTGATAACTCATAACACATGATTCATATTTCTACCAATTTACCAAATTAGACCCCACTTGATCACTCCTCCCATTATTCTCCCCTCCATTAGGTACCTCATCTTGAGTCATAGCTGGCATAGCTCCCAAGTTTACCATGAAGGCTTGATTGTAGGACTCATTGACATAAGAAGATGGATTATGAGGTTGATCCCATGAAGGTTGACCATCATGCTCTTGGAAAATGTTATTTTAAGTGGGTATTAATGATCTTGAGTTGGAAGGAGTATTGGGATTATATCCATTGTATGACTTGGCTTGACTTAGTTGTCCTTGACCTTATTAAGGACCTTGAAAAGGTGGTCTATTGCCATGATAGTTAGGGTAGGACTGATTATGCTAATAATGCATTTATAAAGGCTTAGATTTCTAGTCTTTTGTGATATCCCCACTAGGTATGTTATAAATATTATATCCTAAATATTCACCCTATAAAATTCAAGTATACCATATCAAATTTGGGATAACATGGAACTATATCTATAAATAGGCATGTTACTACAAGAGATAGATTGTTAGGAACTGGGAGCAGTCAGGATCTAGAACACAAAGTTCTGATACCACTTGTTAGGATTAAGAGCACAATTGATTACCATTGTATAAGCAACTAAACATGGAATTTAACCAGAAGTAATAAGTAACTAGAAACCAAAAATAGCACAGAATATGAGAGACAATACACACTTGTATTAATACTCATCCAGAAGGAAATACAATGAAGAAGTGACACACTCTTCTTCGCACACCTCTAGGGTGTACAAATATACTCTCTCAAGAGTTCACTCTCTCTCAATTACAAACATAATCAACTCAATAACTGAGTTGGTGTTTCAACTAGTCAGTATCAATACTGCCAATACCACCGAGTACACACACATACTCCAAGTCCAAGTACACCACGTACTCCAAGTAGATCTCCCTGATCTTACTCTTGAATGTGTTACAGATCTCCTTTGATCTTGCCACCATGTAGATCTCCTTTGACCTTGCACACACACACACACACCTGCAGATCAACTGACCTTACTTACACATGTAGATTTCACCTGATCTTGCTATACTGCAGTTTAACCTGGCCTTGCACACCTACTGACCTAGATCTTACACACCCAAAAGAACCCTTGTCCTTGCCTTACCAAGTCCTTATGATTCTCCCTTGGATAGAACCCTTCTGATTCTACACCTTGGGGATCCCTTATTTGATCCCTCAAATTACAATATAGCCCATGGGTCTCTTAAATAGATCCCATACAAATAATAATTAGACTTCCAATTACAATAATTAGAAATACAGCCCAAGACTAAAATTAGTCTTTACATGCAAACTAGTCATTCAAAAAACTAACTATTCATGTAACTAACAGTTCTGGAATGCACAGGTGACCGACGTTGGTCCCTATCTGTCTGGAGATGACTGACATTGGCTAATACTAACTGATGTTGGTAGCTTCCTATTTACCTTTGACCAATGTTGGTTGGCCTAACCAACGTTAGTTACTGTGACACTCAACAACCTCCTCTAATGTTTACATCAGTGAAGCTTGTAGCTCCACAACTTAACAATCTCCCACTTGGAGATAAACAGTTGCACCTATACCTATACCTGTAAATCATCTAATTTTGTTTCCTAGCTTGTATCCCTCTTCAAGTTTAATCTTGAAAACCAACCACCACACATCCTGTGGTGCTACTCCTGTCATCCAAGTAACCTACCATAGCTGAATCTACATACCCATGTAGAGAAGTGCCTAACCCTGCATAGCATGAATCCCTACTGCTGGTCTCTCTTAGATACTTGAGAATCCACTGAACTACTTTCTAGTGCTTCTTTCTTGGATTGGCCACAAACTTGTTGACAACTCCCACTGCTTGGGTAATATCAGGTCTATTACACATGTACTCAACCTCATCATGTGATTGGGGACACTGTTCAATGAACTATCCATCCATAGATGTGCTAACCAATTTTGCATCCTGCATCTTGAACCTTGCCACTACCTTATTCACACAATCATTCTGAGACAACATCAACCTGTGATCTTCCCTATCTCTAGGAATACTCATGCCAAAGAATTTTTCTGCTCCCAAATTCTTCATGACATACATCTGAACTAACTTTACCTTTAGCTTAGTAACTCCATGCATGTGTGACCCTAAAACAAGCATACACACAACATACAGTAATAGAATAATGTAGCTAATATTATCGAACCTAGTAAAGGAAACACAATGGTTACATTGACATTGACTAAAGCCATGCTTTGTCATACACTTGTCAAACCTCCATTGTTGTGCAGCCTGCTCAAGACCATATACCCTGGCCTTTCATCTCATGTGTCCATTCTCTCTCTTCTTTAACCTAGGAATCCATTTGTCTTTCAGTGCTTTCATCCCGGTTGGCAACTCTACCAAATCTCCCATTTGGTTCTTTCCCAAGGAATTCATGCCATGCTTCTACTGTTTCCTAGATTCTACCTGCATTGGCTCTTTAAAACTTCTTGGTTCTTGACCATCAGTGAGTAAAAAATTTAGGTAGTATAAAACAGGCAAATAATGAATTTGAGGCTTACTTACCCTTTCAATCCTCCACATGGGCATTTGAGACTCCTTGACAGCTTACTATCTGCCCAAAATCTATTTTCTAACCGACCCTAGTCTACACCTGATCGATGTCGATTCCACATGATCGTTGATGTTGGTTCTCTGACTGACGTCGGTGTCTAACTCACTAACATCAGTTCCTTGACTGACATCGGTATCCACCTCCCTGACACCACTGACTTCTTCAGTCTACACATGACCGATGTCAGTGCCTACTTGTTCGATGTCGGTTCCACTTGACCGACATCGGTAACTGTGTTTTCCTGTGAGTGATAAATTTTTACCTATGAGCTTAGTTTGAATCATAACCTTGTCCAAACTGCCCTGCTCAAAATTATTTAGCCCCTTGAGCTGATCTCTATCCATCATCTTCTCCATGAACACCAAGGCTTTTTAGTTCTTAAGTTTATCAAAGACATCAGACTTCCTCTTAAGAACATGCATTCCCTTCTCACTCATGTGACCAAGCCTACAAAGCCACATCTTTGCAACAGAAGGAGAATCAATAATACAAGTAGATAGATAAAGAGTACCTACTTTCTTACCATATGCTAATTCAAGTGCACCCTTGGAAACATTCCAAGATTCCACTATGAGAGTTACTGTGCATCCCTTATCACCCAAATTTCCTATATAAGTTAGCCTCCTCTTTAGAACTAGGACCTACATGACCTCTTTTAACACCCATGTGTTACCTGTCTACAATTTCAGCTGCACTTCCCCTTTGCCAACAATTTGACAAGGCTCACCAACCCCTAAATAAATCTTTCCAAAGTCTCCATGGAAAAATGCTCTATTTCGGGTTGCATGGAAAGAGGAAACAGAATCTAAAACCCAAGATTCTACTTTATCCAAGGAATATATAAGAGCAACCCAGGCAACAATACCTGCAATAATACCTACTTCTTTATTTCCTTCATGCTGATCTTTTACCAACCAACAATCTTTCTTTACCTACTCTTTCTTTCCATAATTCCATAATTGATCATTCTTTCCATTGAGTTCCTCCATTCTTAGCTTACTTTCTTCTGCCATTGCTATACTCCCACTCAATCAAAAACACCTAAGAGTGACCTATAATCAAACACTAACTTGCTCTAAACCAGGCTCTGATGAACCTACAACCTCACTCTGATACCAACTGTTAGGAACTGGGAGCAGTCAGGATCTAGAACACAAAGTTCTGATACCACTTGTTAGGATTAAGATCACAGTTGATTACCTTTGTATAAGTAACTAAACATGGAATTTAACCAGAAGTAATAAGTAACTAGAAACCAGAAATAGCACAGAATATGAGAGACAATACACACTTGTATTAATACTCATCCAGAAGGATATACAATGAATAAGTGCCACACTCTTCTTCCCACACCTCTAAGGCTTCCCACACCTCTAGGGCATACAAATATTCTCCCTTAATAGTTCACTCTCTCTCAATTACAAACACAATCAGCTCAATAATCGAGTTGGTGTTTCAACCAGTCAGTATCAATACTGCCAGTACCACTAAGTACACACACATACTCAAAGTCTGAGTACACCACATACTCCAAGTAGATCTCCCTGATCTTGCTCCTAAATGTGTTGCAGATCTCCTTTGATCTTGCCACCACGCAGATCTCTTTTGACCTTTCCCACACACACACACACACACACACACACACACCTGCAGATCAACTGACCTTACTTACACATGTAGATCTCACCTGATCTTGTTATACCATAGATCAACCTAGCCTTACACACCTACCGACCTAGATCTTACACACCTAGAAGAACCCTTGTCCTTGCCTCACCAAGTCCTTATGATTCTCCCTTGGATAGAACCCTTCTGATTCTACACCTTAGGGATCCCTTCTTTGATCCCTCAAATTACAATATAGTCCATGGGTCTCTTAAATAGATCCCATACAAACAATAATTAGACTTCCAATTACAATAATTAGAAACACATCCCAAGACTAAAATTAGTCTTTACATATAAACTAGCCATTCAACAAACTAACTGTTCATGTAACTAATAGTTCTAGAATGCACAGGCGACCGACGTCGGTCCCTATCTGTCTAGAGATGACCGATGTTAGCCAATACTAACCGATGTCGGTAGCTTCCTATTTACCTTTGAACGACATCAGTTGGCCTGACTAACGTCGGTTATTGTGACACTCAGCAACCTCCTCCAATGTTTGCATCAGTGAAGCTTTTAGCTCCACAACTTAACATAAATCACTAGATTTGAAAGGGATAACTCCCTTGATCTATCTTTTAGGATCACACACTACACTAGAATAATCACTATTTGAGGTTAAAATAGAATAATGAAACATAAAATCAACCTATATTAATGAATTGATATGATAAAATATAACTCCACAAACATACTTGCATTTTCACTAAGAAAGAATACTGCTAAAACTGACCTCAACTCAATGTTCTTCTAGCATAAGTGTTTCTACATGGAGGAAAATTATTTTTGCATATCTAGAGGTGGATGAAAAGGAGGTTTTATATTATACACTACTAATTTATCTCATCCTTAAAAACATACCTAACAAACACATATACTTCATGAGACCTGTAAGAAGAAGCATCGCTCACATAATGCATAAAAGAGTAGAATAGAATCAAAGAGAAGACATTCATCACTTGTCATCCAAATACACTACTTGACATATTTAATCAATATTTTCATAGACTACATAAACTTTATAACTTTATTCAAATACAAAAAAATATATCAAAACTAGTATGTCTTTGCCATACTAATTATGGATTCCTTAAAATGCCAAAATGGCTTAAATATATATAGAATAGGAGAGGAGAGAGAAAAGATGAATTTGAATAGTCAAAAGGTAAAGTTTCAAGGTTTTAAACTATTTACAATTCAATAAAATATAGTTAGATAATAGGTCATGAGGTCCTTGTAGACAAGTGTCCATCTAAAGCATGACACCTTCTTGAGGTTGGTGTAGAGATCTTCATTATCTTCTTGAAACTACCTTTCTCAATGAGGAATCCACTTGACTATTCATAACTATCTTAGAGGTCATTTACACATATAATTTAACCTAAGGAGGTGAAAAAAATATTTTTTCAATTCATCATACCCTTTCAATTTATAACTCCTTCCTTGGCACTTGTTGTTTACTTCCTTACAACTGCTCACTAGCCCTTTAGACCTGACCTCACACACTTGTCACTAAGGTGACCTATATACACTCAAGGATATTAATTTAATATTTTTTATACACATATTCAAACCTTATTTTTCCTTTTTTCTATTATGTAGACCTCAAAATAACTTAGCATCACACTTCTCACTTCCAATTTTGGTAGTCACTCACTTTCTCACTATTCTATCGAAGAATGTTTGTAATGACTAACATACCAGAGGTTTTTACATGCATCACTAAGATTATAATTTGGTATGGTGAGTTATAAAAAATCTCCACACACCTTCCTCAATGGTTCTCACCTATCCATCCCCTTCTTCACATTCAATTCAACTTAAATCTTACAAA
The DNA here is from genome assembly GCA_037957365.1 of Torreya grandis. Taxonomy (NCBI): domain Eukaryota; kingdom Viridiplantae; phylum Streptophyta; class Pinopsida; order Cupressales; family Taxaceae; genus Torreya; species Torreya grandis. The sequence continues at coordinate 6,479,092 of JARHVA010000078.1, forward strand.
AAACATAGAATTAGGCCTATCCGTACAAGTGATGGTACAAAAAAATTAGATGGTGATGAGACTTGGAGAGTGAAAAATAGTTCCAAGTTATTTTATATGTCAATTTACCTATTTTGGATACATTTTTATTCATATTTTCTTCATCAAGTTCTTGAGAGGGTTTTAAGTCATTTAGGTTCTTAGTGATGATTCATTAAAGTTAGATGCTTAAACCTTAGACCAATTCCAAAAAAATTATTTCATGACCCTCATCAACTACCCATAATTTATTTATGCACAATTTATATCATCCTTATAGATATGAGTGAAGGAAGTTGGCTCTCAAGCTCTTATCATGCATTTTGAATACCCATTAGACAAGTTTAGGCCAAAAAATTACCAATTTGAGATATTCTCTACAAAAAAATGAATTAAATAAACTTTATAATCTCACATAAAGGTTATCAAATTGTTTTTTAATATCATATGTTCATATGAGTTAAGTTAATCACCTTGAATATGTATGCCTAGTTCTAGGCCTAAAAACACAAACTATGTTTCTAAGTATTTGGCCACTTCTGAGTGGTCACAATGACTATGGATGTTCCTTAGCACGTTTTTTAATCTAATTAAACTCTATAAATCTTCCCAAAATGTTTCAAGACTCTCTCATTCATATTTTTATCATTGATGTTTTAGGTCTATGGGTTATGTCACTTGTAGAGTGCCTCTGGTCTGAGACAAAATAGAGGACACTCACACTGGTATTTTGTCCCAACTAAGATCATAGTGATATTTTTTAGGTCATGAGGACCCTTTTTTTCAATTTTAAAATTATTATCATTATTTTATAACACTCAACATCATAATATCTCATGATTAACTTTTAGGTAATTCACTGTGTGCATGATTTAGACTAACTACATTTGAGTTTCAAAACCTAGTTTAGATCAATCCTTTCCCTAGTTATTTCCCTCTGAGAATATCATGGAATATTATATTACAAATATTATATTTTTTTCAACATTTTCATCCATATTTCACCACTACCTATCAAACAAACTTGCACCTTTCACGAGTTTAGGCTAGTCTACAAACTATCTTCAAACTGTAAGTGGCAATATTAGGGAAATATGATATTCTTGTAGGTGTCTATATATACTTGATCAATATGATCCAAAAATTTGGTTTCATCTAAGGTCATTAGGCCATTCCATACATGGGTAAGCTCACTCCAACCTTAAAACTATGCCCTTGTCTATATACCATCAATGCATTAGAAGTTGTTTGTGAGTTGCAGTATTGATTGCTTCACTATGGCACTGTAGTTCACTAATTATCTCCAGTGGAAGATTGATGTAATTTAAAACTAACTTTCCATTATCCTCTATCAAAAAAACAACCTTATCTTTTGTTAATATGTGACATTTTACCTAATCTTTAGGTACAAAGTCATCAATCTCATCTAGACCTCATAGACACTCACCAACAGATGATACATTGTAAAGTAGAAACCTTTTTTAGAAAAACTAAGGTAAGTATTCCCATTTATAATTTTCTTCAAATCTATACATGTAGGTGTTGCTTGAGGTGGTATTTCATTCCTATAATGTCATCCCATAATATTCAATCCTTACCAAAATTCATTATCATTGCATCCCAATATTTATAACCTTTTCAAGGCACATCATTAGGCCTTTGTACTTTGACTACCTACACATAGAAACCTTGTAGGTCTCTATTATATTTGAGTGTAATTAGTGGTCTCTTTGTTTGAAAACCTAATCCTCTTCTTAAATATTATATAAACATTGAATATGTTATAGACCTTGAATATAATGGATACCTATCATAGAGTTCAGAGCATACAACTTGTCTCTCCCATAGATCATTGACACCTCCAAATTTCTGAGACAGCCATTTATCAATATGCATTCTACCTGTAACAAAAAATGAGGATATAGGTATATGATGACCACAAAATATATACCTACATGATCAACAAATATTTTAAATTTACATTGCATTGAGGGGATGAAAACTAATGTATTTCCTTTGACTTCAATCCACTCACAAAATATCACAACACTGTAACTACCAAAACATGTTTTATAGACAATTGGTGCTCACTCCTAGCACAAGTGAGATAATTTATCCTATTCCTCCATATTAACACATTCCAACCAAATTTAATCCAACATTAAAATTAATAACATGATATTCCAACTTGCATACATCCTTTGGTTCACATAAACCAATTCAATCAGTTGAGAAAACCAAGGTGTTAGGGATTTATAAGTAATTTGGAAGCACTAATAGTCTTAATGAGTATTCATATAGTACAAATGACTATTATAGAAACTATGGACATATAATGGAAATAAATAGGGACCCCTAAAATCCACCAAGTATACTCAGTCCAACTCTTCTTCTCCTCTCTTTACTAATTGAAAATCATTTACCTCTTTTGACCTATCCAAGGGAGCAATAAGAGAGAGAAACTAGCTTTGCTCAAATTTGGACCTATTAAATATTATTGAAACTAAAAATGACCTATGTGGAGCTCAACACACCATATTTAATCCTTCACACATGCCAAATGTTTCATTTAGTTCATACAACTATCTAAAAACACCCTTTTTACAGTTGATCTCCTTATTTTAATGTTAAACCTACAACCTTTTTAGTTTCAAACTATCCTCTAACACTTACCTAATAGGAGGTACATTATATTTCATCTTGAAACATTTTTATTTAATTGGAAACTATATTATTCCATTAGAATGACCAAAAGGTGGCCAAAAAAGGACATGAGACAAACTAGATAAATGTGACCAAGTTAGAACAAATTAAGTGACCCTATTAATGACCATGTGACCATTTTCACACCTAGTTAACCCTATTAAAATTTTAATATACATGGGTTATTGACCAAATTTGACCTAGGGTAAAATTTAGTCAACGTTTAGTGCTCAACCATTTAATGGGAATGGTTAGGCTTAGTTCATCCGACCTTTCTTCAACTGTTGTAGCCCTAATTATATCATTCCAAGTGGACCTAGGTTTTTAATTTAAGGAGACATTTTTTAGGGTATTTCATGCACATTTATACTTCAGTATCATAGATACAATCATAAAAAAATTAATCACACTAACATGTAACTGAATAGAATCACAAGATTCCCATAGATAGAACCATTAGACTTAGAACATAGTGGCTAGCAATCACAACCTAATCTAATGGTACCATCCCAACAAGCTTAGAACTCCATATCACAATGTTAATGACCTATAGTCCAAAACTATTCTTTCCATGTTGCCTACTTATAATTGTAGCCATCTACAAATCAATCCAATGCTAAGTATCTTATCCTTGTATTATACTATTGATGTTTATTTATTTGATATGTTGATTCAATTTCAATCCATTACTTTAAGATATATATACTTAATTATTACATGTTGTAATATGAATTATTACAATAATTTATATCTTAATAAGGGTTAAGATCAATCCATAAAAGGTTAAAACAAGAACCAACCATTCATATAACCCTTATTTTTTCTTGAATGTTTTATAACAAATGTCCTCTTCTTTAATTCTCACTTGATGATACCTGGATTTCAAATCAAGATTAGTAAAATACTTGGCATGTTGAATTTGATCAAGAAGATCATCAATCTATGGAAGAGGATACCTATTCTTGATATTTAATTTTTTAAGTGCTCTATAATCAACAAAAATTATCCATGACCATCTTTTTAAGGCACTAAAATAATAGGAGAACCACATGGAGAATTATTAGGATGGACTACACCTTGATTAATTAAAGACTATAACTTTTATTTTATTTCATTGGCCTCCTTCAAGGATTTTCCATACAACCCAATATTTGGAAGTGGACTATTTGGTGAAATCTGAATTTCATGTTCAATAGGCCTCAATGGTGGAAACCATGTGGTCTTGTGGAAAACCTCCTTGAATGATTGTACCAACTCTCCCATACACTTTTACTCTTTGTTAGTAAAAATGCTACAATAATTATTATGTTTAGCTACTTTATTAACTTTTATATCTCTCAAAATAAGTAAATCAAACTTTGTATTTGCATTAATAAGCCTTTTATTTTGAGAGACACTTACTAAAGAAATTTAGAAACACTTTTTTAGGCTAAAATGACGTTGCTCTTTACATATTTCACCAAATATTATTGGTTGCCATGAATATATCACCCTAGATATAAAAGGTTTCCAGACACCAAACCACACACTTCAAGAGGCACGCCATCCACTATAATTTGATTTGTCTTCACCCAACCCAAAAAATATGGACTTGGATTATTGTAACTCTCTATCCCCAATTTTTATACTATTTCCTTGCTTATCAAATTTTCTTGTGAATAAGTATAAAAAAGAACATCCACATTTATTTTATACATCTAAATTTTAATATGCAGATCTTAGAAAGTTCACTCTCTTTAGCACTACTACTACCTATTATACCCCTCTATTGATTAAGGTAAAACACAAAATGTCATCCACTTCAGAGTTGTAATGAATGTTATCACCTTGGAGAAAGGGCATATCATTCTTATTTTTTTTAATGAATTTAATTAAAAATCTAAGTTCCTAAATTAATCCTTGGAATGATTATCAAGATCATAACACCTAGAATTTCCTTTTAGTATCATTTTTCATAAATGGAAGTGTCATTACACTTTTACCTTTCCCTTTCCATTTACACTTCTACTTCGAAAAACCTTATTTCTTGGAAGTTATTTAAGATGTATACGGAGCCTTATTTTCATCCATATTTAAGTGGTGAGCTTGAGAACAAGCCTCATCTACATTTTTAGGACTGGACAAGAGGACAAGCCTCCTAAAATGGTTATGGAGTCCAATAACATATTTCATCAAGATGTCATAGTTTTCTATATCTTTTCCCATTTGGAAAACCTTATTTTCAAACTCATTTGTCTACTCCTACAAACTTTAACATTGATTTGTCCTAAGGTATTGCCAATACATGGACCTCTCTTTTTAATAACAAATAGGATAAAACATGATTCATGCTTGGCATCTACATAGCTGAACACACTCCTCATTTATTCTACTAATAGAGCTCAGAGCTCTCACACAATCACATGCACTATTTGACCCAAAGATCACCAAAAACCTTATGCATAAGTCTCATGCCTATTCATATATTTTTTATGAAATGATAACCTTAGATTATAGATGATGCATCACACTATACACCCCTCATTTCATATCCCTAGGAATTTCATACACATCTACTCACAAACATGTTTGATCCTTTAGAAGCCACCTTAGTGTAACCACATGTTGTCCTACCCCGATTGCATGATTCAAAATGTGGCCCAACTAGTCATTAGCCACCAATGGAGGTGTTATCACTCCAACCTACACCCTAGAAGGAGATTTTTTAGGCATACCTTCAAGGTTGGACTAAAATGAGAATATCTTAATGCTATGGGTGACCTATGAATTGGCCTACCTCTCAAGCATCAGTTACATGACATAATTCCCTTTCATCAACTCTTATCAGACCCTCTACACCAACTTTCTTCTCCTCTTGGTTGACCAAGTAGGTCTTCTAGGCCTATTAGGCCTAATTACTTGGTTGTTTATTCTTGGTGGCCATGAAATATTGTTTAAGACATTATGAACCTATGAATAGGTGAGTCTTAGGTTTGAAGCAACATCCTACATGATGTCATAATCCCTTTTGAGTAGCTCACAATTGTAACTTTACCTTTCCTAGTTGACTAGGCTACTTGCTTTTAGCATCTACAGACTAGTAGTTTGGTGAAGAGATACAAAGGTATTTATAGGAAGAATTTTGGAAATTTATGCTCTAAAAAGATAAAATAAGTCTCAAACCATCACCTTTAATGATTTGCATCTCCTCTAACCACCTTGTATTTTTTTATGATCAATTCCTTGAAATAGTACCATTTTATGACAATTTTGTATAGTGTCTATATATACCAGTACCTTGATTAGGTCATAGTATGAGTGGGATATGTGATCCAAGTGTTGATCAAGTTAATTAGGAGTGTTTAGTTCTAAAACCTCAAGTTTTCCAAACTTGGTTATAACTTAGGGTTTAAGTAGGGTTTTGAAGGTCTACCATCATAATGATTATTCTTCAAGATCAGACCTCTAATCCCAAATTTATGGTCATGGATTTTGATTCCATATACCCTGCTAAAACTCTAGAAAATATAGGGTCACATGCATCTTATGTGGAGATATGTGAGTGCAATTTGGTGAGCCTTGAGATCTCTACAGGCCTTATGGACATGGTTGCAATCTTATCATTCATTCATAGAGTTGGAACCCTAAATCCAACTCACTCCATGTATATTGATTCCATAGGGATTCCTAACTTCTCCTAGGATCATCTACCCTAAGTCCCACTCTTATAAAATTTATGAGCATTGAAAGTGATGGATCGAGCTGACTACATAGGACTATGTAACTTGAGTTAAAGACCCATTTTGATTTTTTTAATTGCATTCTCATATATTAAGAAACATTTCATGTCTTATATCAACCTCCTACATCTTCTCCTAATTATATTCATGCTCATAAGGATATAGGTTGGTCACAAAGATTGAGGATGGAGCCTTGAGTAGCTAAGAATGGATTTAAGCCTAATGGGAATAAATTGAGTTATAGGGGTCTAAAATGCTTATATGTAATTTCTAGTTTCAATAATCATCATAAAACATTTATTACTCAGTTCCCATCCTCTGTATCTACCCTCAAATTCCCATACTCCAACTCTATCTCCATTTGCTCGTGTGACTAACTATAGATAAAAATGTTAGTCTAAGTGTTTGGTAGTAGTGTGTTAGACCTAAGTGGTTTATTTACTTATCTAATATAGATTTTTTGGAGATATAATTCCTATAATATGCCTTTAGGTTAGTAACACTCTCTTACCTTAGAACTTTAAACTCTATTGCCTATGTACTTCCATCTCTTTATGTAGGGTTTTTGGGTAGTCAAAGCTTATGTAGCCTTAGTGGATCAATTTAGTGACCCTTCTACCTTAGTTTGTGATCTCACCATCAATAACCTTTATTATGTTTCTCTTACTTCCCCTTAGTAATTTTATGTCCCTTAACCATCCTTCAGACAAGTAGAAGTCTCTACTTCAGGCACAGGCATGTTTAGGCCTGTGTAGATTATTAGGCTCCTTACCTCAAGGATCAAGGAATATCAATGTTAACACTTGATATAGCTTCATGTAGTATTGAAATACTTATATTTTACCTTTATGCCTATACTTTCACTATCTTGCTAATGATTTTATTTGTAGGTAGTAATTCTTGTATTCTAGTTGTGTGTGATGACTAGGTCTACCTCAATTATTAACATGGAAAACCCCCTTATTAGTGCCTTCAATAACTAATATGATGGAAACATAATTAAAGTTAGTTCCTCCACTGGTACAGACACTTTTCAAATTCTCAATAGACCACACTTCTCACTGAGTTACCTTTTTTTCTTATGATTACCTACATAGGCTTATGTGTATCAATTTTAGGTCTATTTAGCCTAGATATCTCATTAGGTTCTTTTAACACTCTATGTATTTCATAACTTGTAAGCATTTTTCCACCCTATTACCTCCATACTCAGGTCTTTCCAATATTCATACAATCTTAGAGCATGTACAAATCTCCAAGTTATGGGCACATGCTTGTTTATCCATCTTTAGACCTAATAGGCCTAATGGGCTATTAGGTTCTTTTTCCCATATCAAAATCTAAAATATTTGTATGAAAAAACTAATATTATTAAAAAAAACATGTATAATATGTCCTTATTTATTTTTTTCACTCATTTTCAAGGTTTCATGACTTAACCCTTCTTACTCATAACCATTTCTGCTTGGCTTGCCTAAACTGTATGAGAAGGTGAGATATAATACCTATGCCTACATGAAAACTCTATATCACTTTGATAAACTTATTAATCCTCTTCATGGATTATTTTAACCTTTTACCACCTCATATCCTTATAAATAAGATGACTTATTCATCTAATCTGCCCTATTTCTAGTAGTCAGTCGTAAGTGATCTTATTAGGTTTACTAATTGTGAGGGTGTCTCATTTGGGGATGATTAATGTTTTTTGATATCTTAAATGAAATAAATGTGTTTATAACATTTTAATATTCTTTATAAATCATTGAGACCTCTTGAACTTATTTAAAACCTTATCATATTTTTGGTCCTTTTAACCTTGCAGTCATAGCATTGCTTCTATTGGAATATTGATTGAGTTATCAACTTGGGGTGGTGGAGATGTGTTAACCCTATCTCTAAACCTATTTTCCATTTAAATTATTCTAATATTCCCATATGACTCCTAATTTATCTCTCTTAACCTCTCACACTCCATCCTAATAGTATTAGTCCTACGTGCATAGCTTGGTTGATAGGTTTGTAGTGACTAAGTGAGAGTTTCTATTACAAAATAGGCTGAGGGTGGAGATGGTTAGTGTATAGGGAAATAATGAATATTGGAAATAAAAATATATAATTAACTAAATATGGTTTTATGTGTATGCCTTTCAAAAAATCGTAAGTGTCTCTGTAGGCATTAGTAAAGAATATTTCATTACATATACATTAGTCATAGTTCTGAGATAGGGCCATAAAGAGGTTATTTGGTCTGAGTGTGGATTAGTTGAGTGCTTGGGAAAGGTAGATTATTCTTGAGAGGCCTGAAAGGACCTATAAAATAGCTTAAAACATCATCAATACCTTTATTATATGTACCAAAGACCTTGGAACTGGAGAAACCTAATTTACAGTCTATAAATAGAGAAAACATGAAGATTTTCTTGCTCTCACACACCCACACGTGTGAAAAAAATGGTGGAGGGTGATGCATACGGTATATAAGTACCTCAATAACACATGAAAATTGTTTATTTACACAAAATACTCAAAATACACCAAAAATATTATACTTTTAACCCCTGCACAGTTGAAGAAGTCCATTGGAGTGCCCAGATTGTTAGCAATTATTAATAAAGTATAAGGCTTGGATTTATAGAAAAAAAATTATGAATAAAAATGTCAAGGTACCCAATTTTTCTCCACAAATTCTCAAATTTTGATCTTCTCTCTCTTGTACAGGATGAGTGAAAACCTAAAAGCTTGCCTAGACTACTAAAGAGCTCAGTGGAAGGGAGAGGCTGGTTTTGGGCTTGTTTTACTTGGAAACTCATGAATATCTTCACCTAATGCCTATATTAATCCCCCCTATAAATTCCTAACTTCCCTTATCCATATCCATATAGTATGGATATGTACAATTCAGAAACCCCTATAAAACCTATAATTTTCCTCCATTTTCTCATGTTTTAGACTTCAAAATGCCATTAGAGGTTGGGAGAGGGAAAATATGAGTCAAATAGCATTTAAAAACTAGTGGTATAGTGGGGGATATGAAGAGACATATTTTACCATGTGTGGGACCCATTTATTAAGTGGGGAGGTGGATTTTACTTCTAAAATGGTCCTTTATGATATGAAATGCCTAGTGATGGCTTCGAGGATTCTTTTAAGACCTTTCAAATCAATGAGACACTAAAATATCCAATTTTTCAAATGTTTTATAAGGTATAGACTCATGTGTCATGTTTGAGGATAATTTGGTGCTTTGAAAGGGCTACTCAAGGTTTGAAACAAGCTTAAGAAAATAGGTCATAGAGAATGACTTTATAAACATTACTAGTCTCCACACTATGAACCAAATCAAGCTTGGACACCCTACATATTGCTATTAAGGATATCTCTCATCTTGAAATAACCTAAATATGCTTAAAACTCATGAAAAATAGAAGCCTCAATCTTGTCAAGTTACTTCAACTTCTATTAAGTATCCTTAAGCTTTTCAAACATGCTTAAGACCATCCTTCTATGCCTTTAAAGCATTTGGCACTCTTCCACTTACACAATGACCATCATGGGGACCTAGTACACATAACCAATAGACCTAAGATATCCATGAAAAATTAATTCAAAACCAAACTCTAGTACATACCATGACACTTCTAACAGTGCTAATAAGGTTAAAAAATGAGATTAATGGAGACATAACCATATGGGAGGTCATCATGTGCAGGCTTAGGTGGGTGTCATGGATATTTTTTGGTTGTATTGTTTGGTATTTGACATGGAAGACCAAATTTCCAACTTTTTTGATGAGTCACATGGGTGACCAGCCTATTGGTCAAGAATGCCCACTAACTCTCTATGATAGTGATGACTCAAAGATGACATCATGGCCAAGATGACTATCTTGGACTTTGAAACAGACCTAGCACTTTATGACACATCTTATGACTGTAAAAACTCATAAGACATAAGTAAAACCAAAAAAAACACACCTAACACCTAAGGACTAATCAATACAAGAAACTAAAGAAAAAGGTAGCAACTACTCAGACTTGTGTTGAAAAAAAATTGAAATAAGACAACAAACACTATAAACAACTAACCTAAGGTCAAATTCTATTCTCCTCCAAGATCAAATGGAAAACTTATCTTCTCACTATCAAACCATGTGGTCTAATTTCCATGTATTAATTTGAGTCCAATTAGGCATTTATTATTGTATGAGGGCTCCCACTTGAAGCTAAAGACATTTGCATGTTCATGGCTTCTTAGGAGAGAAACTAGACCTTCTTACTCCACTCTCAAGTACATGGGTTATTTATATGATTCCAAAACCTAATCATACCCATTCTAAACTTGCCTTCCTTACATCAACAATCTAATTTCTACCTCTCTCATGGGCTATTCCTAGTTTTTCATGCTTATATTTAGTGATTGTCTTGACAACGTAACTAGTAGTCCTTGGTTAGTGTCTTCATTCTACTCTATTTGAGATGTATGTTTGTCAAGGCATTTAGCTTCTTGATAGGTATATAAGAAAGGATGCCACATGTCATTATGATATCTTTGATTTTTATTATGAGAATTAAAATGATCAATTGTTATAGTTTTTCGTTGAATACCCTTTTCAATCTCTTCATGGGGTAGGGTTGGGTTATCTAAACTTGCACAAAATTTCCCCAAGTCCTCCAAAAAGGCCATCTCTTCATGATAAATTTAAAATACATGGAGATTATTATCATTATTAACATTCATTTTTGAATAACTATGTTGATCAAGTATTTCTAAATCTCCCATAGATACAATACAATTCTCATGATCTGCTACAAAATGGTCATCCTCATATTATGTGGAGAATGGGAGCTCATAAATCCATTCAAGATCTATCTCATCTTGTCTTGGTGTTTTTAAACCTGCATTGCCTTGTTCAAGCTTCAAATCATTAGTGGTATCTTTATTTTTAACATCAAAATATTTTTCTAATCCACAATTCCAAGATTTCATGATGAGTTCTTCTATTTCACCTAGAAAAACATGATACAACTATTGCTAATGATATTCTAACTCACTTGAGATGTTCTCAGCTTTAATAATGGTCTCATGTAAGTTGTTTCCATGACTATCTCCTAGAGGATAGGTTGTATGTTTTTTACATTCATCTACTTCATCATCATGGAATTGTGATTGCTTCACATCATCCATATTTCCTTCATGTTTAAATTCTAATCTACTGGGATGAATAGGGGTACCAATAATGATCTCCTCTTCATAAATGCTTGAGGTATCCTTCTCAGAGTGTTCTTGAATCTCAATTGTAGATACAACATGATCAAAATTTTGGAAGACTACCACTTCATTAATCAATCTCAACAAATTATCCCCCATACTTGGATTCTCAAATTATTCCTTTAATCCATTTATTTCCTCTTCACAAGAGGAGAGGGTGGGAGGGTAAAGTACTTCCTTAGATTATTTAACAACTACTAAAGTGCTCTTCCAAATTAGAGCCTTAGGATTATCAAACTTAGACACTAGATTCTTCTTCCATTATTTAATTTCCTTGTCAAATTGAGATGTGCCTTGATCCTCATGAAGGGATGTAGTATGAAGGTTTTATGGGTAACTTAGAAAACTTGAGACATCTCCTAAATTAGACTCCATACCTTTCTCCTCTTCTTGACTCTAAACATTCATAGGATAAGATTTTATTTCAAGGATAGGCATAACATAATTTGGTGTTTTAGTCCATGAATGACTAGAACTAAATTTATTATAAGCTATTGATAATTCATGGGTGGATCTTGAAGGGGATCTAGAACACAAGGAGGTTGACTAGGGGTAGGAGGATGAAGGCAATCTATAATTAAGGTGTTTGTTGTGTAAGGATCAAGGTGAAACTTGGATAGTGGTAAATATTTGAATATGACTCCTAAATCATACCCAAACTTAAAGATCATGTAAGACAAATCCAAGGATAAGTACCCCCAATATTGTTCATAAATTCGATAGACATAGGGCAAAACATGGTGGTAAGTCTGCAATAATAATTTCTTGTACAATTAAGAGATTAGGGTAAACATGAAGGATGAGTTGTAGGTTATTTATGAGTACAAATGTCCTTTTAGATAATACATTCCATTTAAATTCAACATTTTAAGTATGCTCATACATCAAATTCAAGTTATCAAATACTATATTAAGGATAAATGAACTGCTTACTCTATCATCAAACAAGCAATTATGGGCGAAGGAGTCTCTAATGATCACATAAGTAGGTAAAGGAGATGGAGTGATTACCTTGGATGGATACTCTTGGTTTACATGGAAATTTTGATGATGTACAAAGCCTTAGTGTTCAACTTCCTTCTTCTACCTAAGACATTCCTTCAATATATCTCTTTCCTCCTTTAACTTCTCAACTTATAAACTCAACTCACCATTACATGGTTTAAGTTGACTATAAGGAATAGTAGGTTGGTGTTATGATTGGTTGGGAGGATAATAAATATGCTGAGGATGTGAATATGAATCATAAGGGGGGTAATGTTTAAGAGGTTTTTGGTGATAAGCATCATAAGGTTGGCAAAGGTAATAGGCTATTGATAAGGAGATGTATAATAGAAGTTTTCCCCATATGCATCCATAACTCTTCATGGATCATATGCATAAAAATGTGAATTATAAACAATAACCTTCTTTACCCATGAAATTATGACTTTGTGATGCCTTCTAGTATTAATTTGACTACAAATCCATTTCCCAAGAGTTTGAGGCTCTCTAAGATGACTGCAAGGCTACAAATGGGTGCTCTAATATGTGAATCTAGTCCCATAGATTATGCCATAACTATTAGAAATACAACCTACATAGTATAAGGAGATTTTTTAGGCCTACCTTCAAGGCTGGACTAACATGGGAATATTCCAAGGTTGTGGGTGACCTATGATTGGGCTAGACCTCTAGATTATGGAGCTAGCTCCCTTGGTGCATCTATTTAGGCTCAATCCACTAAAAACTACTAATTTGGGGTGAAAAGGGATAGGTATTGCATAAATAAACCTAATACAAGGGGTGTTAATTCACTAATATGATTATTAATCCACTCAAATTTACCCAAACCAACACAAGTAAGCAAGATAAGTGATTGAATATCCTAACTCTAAGGACTCCTATGAAAAAATGTTTCATGTAGAGTTTATGCCAAGTGGTCAAAACATGAAGGTAATTATGGAATTCCTAAATCAAGGAACTTACTAATAAAATCTCCACTCCAAAATTAGCCACATATCATTCAAACATATTATATGACCTGCATAAGACCATATACAAGCAACTAGGTGAGATCAGGACCTACCAAGCGAGAAAACCTATGACATGTGCAAATAAAACCAATATGACACACTAAAATAGTATCAAACAGTATAAAAATAATCATTTTCATTATCTTAAGAGGTTACAAAGTACCAATATAGGTAGATATTCCTCATACCCAAGTGAGGGATATAAATCAAGGCCTTAAGGCCTAAATAAATAGTAGAATAAGAGGGAAATATAAAGGGAGTGGCATGGAGGTTCATACAATATGTCCTAAGTGACCATATTCAACTCATAAATTAGTTACATTATCCATATTAGTCTCTTATGTCTCCCTCCATGTGCTACTCTCTTGATTAGGGTCTTTAATGGGCCCTTAGGCATTAAGGTAGAGTTATGGAGGGTGTAATTAACTTGTTTGACAAATTTTATAGCATGAAAATACCTAAATATAGTTAATTAATCCTCTCATAATAGTTAAAAATTGTAATTGAGGTGAAATTAGGCCTTCAAGAGGCATTGAGTAGCCCACTCTTCCTTATGCATGTTAACTAGTCTTGAAATTGCTTCTTCTTTCATGATGACCATGAAAAGTGTATCTACCTACCTCTCAAGAATTATTTTCATGGTTTAATTCCCCTATATTAACTCTTATCATACCCTCTATTCTATCTTTCATCTCCTCTTGGTTGACCAAGTAGGTCTACTAGGACTATTAGGCATAGTTACTTGGTTGTTTATGCTTAGTGGCCATGAAATCCTATATGAGACATTATGAACCTATTAATAGGTTATTATAATGTCTAAATCAACATCCTACATAATTTAACAAGCCCTTTTGAGTATCTCATACATATAAATTTACGTTTCCTGGTTGACTAGGCCACTTGCTTTTAGCATCTATAGACTGGCTATTTGGTGAACAATTATAAAGGCATTTTTAGGTATATTTTTAGACATATTATGCTCTAATAAGATTTTAAAAAACTCTTAGTCCATCACCTTTAATTATTTTCAACTCCTCCAACCACCTTGTACTTTATTTTCTACTCAATTCCTTGAAATAGTACCATTTTTTTACAATTACATAGTGTCCATAATGACCAGTACCATGATCAAGTCCTCCTTTAAGTGGGTCAGGTGATCCAAGTGTTGATGAAGTCAATTATGAGTGTTTTGTTGCCAAAACCTCAAGTTTTCCCAAGTTGGATCTGTCTTAGGTTTTAAGTAGGTTTTGAAAGTCTAACATCTTAATGATGGTTCATAAAGATCAGACCTCCAATCCCAAAATTATGTTCATGGATGTTTATTCCGTATACCCCCTAAAACTCTTGAAAATTTTAGGGTCCCATTCATCTTGTGTGGAGAAATGTGAGTGCAATTTGGTGAGCCTGGAACTCTCTACAGGCCTTTTAGCTATGGTTTCAATTTTAGAATTCATTCATAGAGTTGGCCCCTAAATCCAAATCACTCCTTCATGGATCTTGGCTCCATAGGGGTTCCAAAATTCCCATATAAACATTTATCTTGATTCCCCCTAATATGAAATTTATGATCATTTAAAGTGATGGCTCAAGTTGATTGCCTAGGACTATGTAACTTGAGTTAGGATCAAATACCCAATTTGAGCATTTGATTGCATTATCCTATCTTAAGAAAAAAATTATGGATTATAACAAATTCCTACATATTTTCTTGATGATATTTTTGATTAGAAGGGTCTATGTTGGTCACAAAGATTGAGGATGGAGCCTTGAGTAGCCAAGAATGGCTTTAATCCTAGTGGGCTTAAATTGAGTTCCAGGGGTCTAAATTTCCTATATGTGATTTGGGGTTTCAATCATCATCATAAAAACTTTATTAATTATCTACCATCCTATGTATCTTCCCTTAGATTCCCATACTCCAAAATTATCTCCATTTTCTAGTGTGGTTGACTATAGATAACAGTGCTAGTTTAAGTGTTTGATAGTAGTGTGTTAGACCTAAGTGTTTTTTTTTCCTTATCTACTATAAATTTTATGTATTTATCATTCCTATAATATTCCTTTATGTTATAACCACTCTCTTACCTGAGACCTTATTCTAACTCTATTGTTTGTAAACCTTCATCTCCTTGTCTAGTATTTTTTGGGTAGTCAAGCTTGTGTAGCCCTAATGGCTCAATTTAGTGCCCCTTATACCTTATTTGATGATATTACCATCCAATAAACCTTTTTTTTTAATATTAATTCCCCTTATTAATATTTTTCCCTTAACCATCGTTGAAACAAGTATAAGTCTCTAGTTCAGGCACACATTTATTTAAGCCTATTTAGGCCTAATAGGCCTGTGTAGATTATTAGGATCCTTACCTCAAGGATCAAGTAATATCAATTTGAAAACTTGAGATATATTTATGGGGTAGTGAAATAATTCTAATTTTTCCTTTATTCCTATACTTTCATTATATTGCTAATGATTTTGTCTGCAGGTAGAAATTCTTGTATTCTAACTATACATGATGACTAGGTTTGCCTAAGTTATTGATACAAACAAACCCCTTATTAGTGCCTTAAATAACTAATTTTATGTAATATTAATTAAATGGAGTTCCTCCACTAGTATATGCACTTTTTAAACTCTCATTAGACCACACTTTTCACTGAGTTACCTTGTTTTCTTATGATTGTCTACATAGGTTTGTGTGTATTAGTTTTAGGCCTATTTAGCCTAGTTAGGTCATTAGGTTATATTACCATTTTGAGGATATAATAAATTGGAAAAATTTATACACCTTATTACCTACCTACTCATGTATTTACAATATTTATACAATCCTATAGCATGTACAAATCTACAAGTTATGGGCGCATGCTTGTTTATCCATCTTTAGACCTAATAGGCCTAATGGGCTATTAGGTTATTTTTCCCATATCAAGAACTAAAAAAATTGGATGAAAATTTTGATATTATTAGGAAAAAAACATGTATAGTATTCCCTTATTCATGTTTTTCACTCCTTTTTAGGGTTTCATGAGTTAACCCTTATTGCTCATAACCCTACCTGCTTGGTCTTACCTAAATTGTATGAGAAGGTGAGATATAATACCTCTACCTACATGAAAACTCTCTATCACTTTGATAACATAAATCATCCTATTCATGGATTATTTTATACTTTTATCACCTCATATCCTTGGAAATAAGATTACTTATTCATCTAATCTACCTTATTTCTAACAATCAACCTATAGGTGAACTTATTGGATCTGCTGACTATGAAGGTGTCTCATTTAAGGAGGGTTGATGTTTGTTGACATCTTAGATTAAATAAATATGTTTATTACATTTTAATTTTATTTATAACTCATTTATACCTCTTAAACTTCTTCAAAACCTTATCATTTGGTAGGTCTTTCGAATGATGCAGTCATAGAATAACTTCTATTGGGATCTTGATTGAGTTATCAACTTGGGGTGGTGGAGATGCGTTAATCCTATCTTTGACCCTATTTTATAGTTATATTACTATCTTAGTCTCATATAACTCCTGAATAAGGTATCTTAAACTCTCACACTCCATCCTAATAGTAGTTATCCTATCAACATAGCCTGTTCGATAGGTTTGTAGTGACTAAACGAGAGTTTCCATTATAGAATAGGTTGAAGGTGGAGAAGTTTAGTGTGTAAAAAAATAATTAATATGGTTAATTTAAAAAAAAACATGAAAAAAATGTGTTTATGTGTATTCCTTTCAAATAATCCTAAGACTCTCTTTAGGCATTAGCAAAAAAAATTTCATTACATATACACCAGTCATAGTTCTGAGATAAGACCATGAATAAGTTATTTGGTCTGAGAATAGCTCAGTTGAGTTCCTAGGAAAGGTATATGAGGATTCATATGCCTAAAAATACCTACAAAATAACTTAAAACATCATAAATTCTTTTGTTATATGCGCTAAAGATCGTGTAACCTAAGAAACTTAATTTGTAGTCTACAAATAGAGAGAGCATGAATATTTTATTTCTCTCACACCCCTACACATGTGAACCAATAGTGAAGTGTGATTTTTATGGTCTATGAGTACATAAAAAACACACATCAAGTTTTGATTTGAAAAAAATCCTCAAAAATTCACCAAAACCATTGCACTTCTAACCCCTTCATAGATGAAGAAGCTTATTGGAGTGCCTAGATTATTATAATTTGTTAATAAAGTATAGGGTATGGATTTTTATAAAAATTTAATGAATAATAAGGTCAATGTGCCCCCTTACTCTCCCCAAAGTCTCAAATCTTGATCTTCTCTCTCTTGTATGAGATGAGTGAAAACTTGAAAGCTTGCTTGGACTATCAATGAGTCGATGGAAGGGAGACGTCAGTTTTGGGCCTATCTTGCCTAGAAAATCATGAATCTCTTTACCTAATGCCTAACATGATCTCCCTCTACAAATTTTTGACTTCCTTATCTATATTTGTATAGTACATATCTGTACAAGTTAGAAAACCCCTGTAAAATCTACAATTTTCCTACATTTTCTCATGGTTCAAATTCTAAAATGCCATTAGATGATGGTAAGAGGGGAAATATGAGTCAAATAGCATTTTAAAATTTGTGATACAATGGGGGGAGCTAAAGAGACATATTTTCCCACATGTGGAACCCATTTGTTAAGTGGGGAGATTTACTTCTAAAATGGCACTTTATGATATAAAATGCCTAGTGATGGCTTAGGGGCTTCTTTTAAGACATTTCAAATAAATGAGACACTAAAATATCCCATTTTTTAAATGTTTTATAAGGCATAAGACTCATGTTTCACTTTTTAGGATCATTTTGTGCTTTGAAAGGGCTACTCAAGGTTTGAAACAAGCTTGAACAAATAAGTCATAGAGAATGACTTTAAACACATTACTAGGCTCCACACTATGAACCAAATGAAGTTTGGACACCCTAAATATTAATTGTAATGTTCTCTCTCATCTTTAAATAACCCAAATAGGCTTAAAACTCATGAACAATAGAAGCCTCAATCTTTTCAAATTACTTCAATTTCTACTAAGGATCTTTAAGCTTATCAAATATGCTTAAGACCATCCTTCTAGGCCTCCAAAGTATTTGGCACTCTTCCACTTACATAATGACCATCATGGGGACCTGATATACATCATTAATAGACTCAAGATATCTATGACACTTGAATTCACATGCATACAATAATACACACCATGACACTTCTAATAGTGTTAACATGGTTAAGAAATAAGATTAAAGAAGACATCACCATACATGAGGTCACCATGTGCAAGATTAGGTGGGTGTCATGGAATTTTTTTGGTTTTAGGGGTTGGAATTTGTCTTGAGAAGCCAAATTTCCAATAAGAGGATGTCAATATCGAAGGTTAATGAATATAGCCTAGATATTAACTATTTAGACCATTTCCAACCACCACATCTGATAAGAGATCAATGCACCTATCAACGTCCTCCTATGTAGTTATACAATATTTAATATTTCTCTTATAATCATGCATGTAAAAATATGTAACATATGTATCTAGAAATAACAACATAACCAAATCAATGTCATTCACATAATCATAACATAGATAGCTTACTCTACACATCTACTATGTATACATGTATTGTTGACATTGCACTCTATTTTCCATATTATTTCATTTATGAATAGAAGTTATATTTCCTACAAGTAAGACTTATGTTCCATTGAATGTGTGTTTGATTATGAATACTACCCTATCTAACACTTTGAATATGAATACATCAAATTCCAACAAGTTTTATAGTGTAAGGATCAATCATTAGAAGACTATAGCAACACATTTCATGACTATTATATTCAATTATAAGAGAAATTGAGTGAATAATATAGGGTGATGAAGTATGTCTTATATACATGAAAAATTGGAGTTCTTGATTTTTGACACTTTGGGACAATTATATCATAATTCCTCTAAGATCGATGCTAAGTAAATGATTAATTATCATTCCACATCTTCATCTAACACAATCTATAAGACCCATCCCTCACACAACTCTACATTGTATCTTTATACATAAAATCACAATACTTCTCATAAAATTTAGTAACCTTATAAGAATATACAACACTTAAATGCTCACGTGCCTTCTACTTTAGATAAAGACAAAAAGCAATTAGGTGATAAGTGGTGTCATTTCCATCTATCATCCACCCATGATGACTTTGAATGACATGCACAAAATTCCATGCTCACATAATCGAGATTATGACCCACACTAATGGATAGGAGTGATCTAGATGCCTCTTCTCTAATCACCAACACCACTACAATTGACATCTCTAAAGAGGATGAACATCTCTTCCATGCCAATTTATGGGTGTGTTGTACCTAAAAAATGTCACTCATTTTTAGGACAACATATAAGCTATTTTGGTCTTGCAAAGACCAAAATATCTCTTCTCATTTCAAAAACTTGTTCTAAGCTTTCAAAATTGGGAATTATTCAAGCTTTTTCAGTCAAAGGACTAATGGTTCAACAGGTTCAAAGGCTTCTATAGGGAGGTTCAATCAAAAGAATCAGTTTCCAACACTTAGTCATTTTTGAGATTGGTTCAATGCCTTGGTTCAATAAAAAATGTCCATCGGCAAGCATCCAAGCAAGGATCCAACCATTGAACCATTAAACTATTGAACCTTGAACCATTTTGGTTCAATGGGTTCAACAAGTTCAAAGGTTCAATGGGTTCAAGGTTCAATAGGTTCAACATGTTTGGTTCAATGAAGATCAAAAGGACTCAGTCAAACAAGGGAATGAACCATTGAACCATTGAACCAAAGTTAGTTCAATTGGTTGGTTCAAGAGTCAAAGACACAAGTGCCCATGTGAAGGGAATTCTCGTGGAAAAAAGTGACCAAGGAAAACAAACGGATCGAGACAAAATCCCATAGATGCTACCAAGTGTCATCTTCAGAGCCTCATTTCACTTTGTTTCTAAGAGCCATGGAAGTCGACATGTGTCCTTTGTAATTTAAGCGGAACATGCCAAGTGGCATCATCCGCATGAATCCAAATAAGTTTTTCATAGTTCTATAGTGTTTCTAAAATGTGATGGAAGCCACCATGTGTCAATTTTTTGTAGGACATTCAAAAGGTGTCCAAAGCTTCTACAAGTTCAACAGATGCCACCACGTGTCCTTCGTCAAAGTCACAGTGGATGTTGTCAGGTGTCATCCATTAAGATAGTATCAAAGCAGTGGAACCTACCACGTGTCTCTCATCAAATGTAGCATAAGTTGCCATGTGTCATCCTCCACAGGATTCTCAAGAAGCAAGTAGAAGCTGCCACCTTTTCTGTTGTAACTCCATGGAGAGCGACACATGTCTACATCCGTGATTCTAAATTTTTAATAGGTTTCAAAGCCTCTATCAATAAACATTTCTCAAAGTCCCATGGAATTTTCCACATGTCTTCACTTGTTTAATAGTAGAATGTGCCACACATTAATTACTAAAGACCAACAGAAAGTGACTAAGGAACAGAGCATCAAATTGAATCTAGGACCCAATTCAAATAACTAGAAAAAGAGGAATGATGAAGAAGAACCAAAAACATTTACACATCAAATATGATTCTAAGAAGCAGATCACCAGGTAGAATTGAAAGATGCAAACATTCAATAGCGTGACCCATTTCTCTGCATTAAGAAAAGAAAATGGGTAAATGCCCCTAAATTCTAGCATGTCTTCTTAATAGAATTCAATGAAACATGATGTGTTACTATTCCCGAGTCCTTCTTGAAGTGGCTATATAAGGGACTCTCTTGTTAGTGTAAAAGGGATGATTTTTTTTTGACAATCAAAATGAAACTCTACCCAAATTGAAAGACACTTCTGAGACTTTGAGCTCAATTTATTAATCATATTTTGTTATTAGAATAAGAAAGCAAGTGATTTTTTAGACTTTGTGTTGTGATATCTTTATTTTTGGGGAAACTATTCTTATGTCTTTTTCCTTAATATATCTTGTATTCCTTTAATTCAATAAGCAAAATTAGTGATAGCAGTCAGAAAGGTGTCCTGAAGAGTCAAGTGTGGAGAGACTTTGTGCCCCCATAATTGCCTTTAGTGTGTTTTTTTTTTCATTTCTATGTAAAGGACATTGGGATGATTTTGTGCCCTTATTATCCTTCGTATCTTACTCTTGAGCAATCCAGGTGAAGACTTTGTGATGCATCTCAATTTGTTGGTTATTACATCCTTTGCTACAATTTTCTATTACTACCATGAGTATTCTTGTGGTTTGCTAAATAATACTTCTGAAAGAAGAGGAGTGATGTCTATCATTTCCCTTGAGTTTTTCCTTTGGTTCGCATGCATCATCTCTAAAGAAAGAGAGATGGATGGCTTGTCCTACCCTTGAGTATTATTTTCTATTAATATATATATATAGCATACCTACATGGAACCTCCCCTTGATGAGAGGAGAGATCAGTGTCCTTTTGATGTGGTAAACCTACACATTTGGATGACTAATCTTCCTACTTTGGCTGATCAGACCTATCTTATTTATCAATACGTTGATAGACAAAATATTCAACTAACATTTTTTGGTGACTCCATTGGGGATATACCCATTATCCATTTATAATCTATCCATTCACCTCCACACTAACTAAGAAAGAATGCATAGTTTAAATCCTCAAGCTTTAACTAAAGCAAAGTCGATTATTTTCCATTTTTATTTCACAATCTGGCAGATTCAAGGTATACACGAAGCCAAAGTGCTAAAGGTATCATTGACCCTGTATTCGAGTTGGTAAAGCAAAGTGATTTTGATCTATTTCCTTCACCATCTCATCTCCAATGAACCAAGAGTCTTCCTCTTACTAAAGTTAGATCTCCATTGCCAGACGAAGTATCTACTTCTATTGTTGATAAAGCTTTGCCAATAATTACCCCTCTGAGATTTGTTAACCCTCCTTTTCATAATCCTATAATGGAAATTCAAGGCCCCTAGGGTATTTATTTTGGCCCTCTGAATCCTACTTCACCTCTACATGAGCTTCCACGCAGTTCAAGGAATAACTTCCCCAAATTCTATGGTGATGGGAAAGTTCACCCTGATGAGCACATTGTACCTTTCAGCATAGCTTGTGGAGTAATTAGAGTAGAATTTGAAGATGTAATAGTTAGACTTTTTGTAGAAACATTACAAGGTGCTACTATAGATTGGTTTTATCATTTATAGGCTCGATCAGTGACTAATTGGAATACTCTCAAAGCTAAGTATGAAGCCAGATTCAAACCTGCAGAAGATGCACATACACTTTTGGCTCAACTTACATAGATGAAGAAAGAGCCTCATGAACCAATGAGGGACTTCATAGCCAAATTTGACAAACTAAGGAATAAAATCCTTGTAATTTCTCAACCTAAAGCTGAGAATCTCAAATGCTTTTTCATTAATTCTCAGCTACCTGAAGTAAGTTATCTCTTGAGACATGCTGGTCAAATAGATCTTGCTGTAGCTCAACTTTTGGCCACTGAGGTAGAAGATGATCTCATCTTAGCAGGGAAGATAAGAATAGATCCAAATAGAAATAGAGCTTCATCATCTTTTGAATATGCATCTACAGGCACCACAGATCTAATGGTACAAAAATTGGCAAATGAGTTGTTTGCTGTCAAAAAGCAAATGGCTTAAGGAATGTCTTCTACTCCTTCATATAGAAGGACATTCCCAAATCAGTCATATCAAGGCAATACTACCAAGAATCAAGGGCAACAGAATCGCCTTCCTCCCCCATAAGGGAAAGTTGCTCTAGAAGCTCCTCCAACTAATTCAACAATGGGATATCTTGAAGTAGAATCAGAGTTCTCTTTCCAGCCTGAATTAAATCAAGAAAATGATGCTGATCTCCTTGAAGATAATCAAGAAGAATTAGCTAGCGACTCCCACATTGATTTCCTAAACTATCAGGATGAACCTGGAAGCAAAGGAGAAGCTTTTGATGGATCATATGCAGTGTTTACCAGGTCTAAGAACTAATTATTCTAGCAAGCTGATAAAGAGAAGACAAAAGAGCAACCGCAGCCAGCAATCATGATTGCTAAACATGGAACCATTCTGCATTTTTAGTCAAAGGATCTGGTAAACACTCAAAAAGCAAATACATCAATTTTGCCTTCGCCTTCTACTTCAAATTCACAAACTAGCCCACCTCCCATCCCTCCTAAAACTTAGAAAGTTAAAGTACCATTCTCTGTACCTAGCTCAATTTAGCCATTTGACATAATCGATCATGTCAAAAAGACAAAAATACAAATGTCTGAATTTGAATATTTGCAGTCCAATCTTGATCAATTGAATAAGCTGGTCCAATATGTTAATAACCAAACCATCCCTGCAGGATAAAAGGCTAAAAATGTGACTCTTGATTCTCCAAAGAACATGCCTATTCCAAATAATTTGGTCATTACTCTCCTAGCTACTCCTAAAAAAATAGAAATTTTCTATGTTTCCCTATTAATTAATGGCCATAAGCTGAGTAATTATATTATAGACTCAGGCACATCTGATAATGTCATGCCTGATGAATTAGTTGAGTCTCTTAGTCTCACACTGACCAAGACATTTAGAGGATGTTTCTCCATGGAGAACAAGCAAGTACCATTGTTGGGGCAAATCAAAGATGCCCAATTTGCATTTACACCCTTTCCAGATAAGAGAATCAAGATGATTGTCTTGGTGGTTGACGTCCCAACATCATATGTCATTTTTCTTGGATGAAATTTCTATAAGGATGTGGGCGGAGAACTAAGCATGGATTTTTCTGAGGCAAGGATCCCTGTCCAAGGTGTAATGAAGAGGTTGCTCCCTAAAAAGGAGGAAAAATATGTGGTCACCCAAACATCATCCCCTAAAGCTCAAATTCTTTTTGAATCCGTAGGTATGGGTAACTAATTTCTATCTATAGATGAAGTGCATGAAACACCTGATATAATTCTTGAAAGTGTCAACTCAGAAATTATTTCAACAAGAACAGCAAAAAAACTAGTAGGCTATAGTACAGACCAAGAAGAATCCTCCATCTCTGATGAAGGAAAGTCTAAAGAAAAATTAGTATCAGATGAGATATGGACTTTGGAATTTGATGGTAGCCATTCCTCTATCATTTCAAGAGCTAGGATTGTTTTGATATCTCCTCAAAGAGATATATTCCCTTCATCTTACAAATTACAGTTTAGCAACACTAATAATATAGTTAAATACAAATCTTTGTTGCTTGGCATGAAGGCTGCTCAAAAAAAAGGCATCAAGTTTCTTCATGCCAAGGGGGATGCTGAATTAGTGGTTTGTGAAGTGAGGAACTTATACCAAACCAAGAATGAAATATTACGCCACTACCATAACTTGGTTTGGGACCAAATTTAAAGCTTTGATGCTTTCAACATTTTTTTTATACCCAGAGAGTCTAATGATAGAGTTGATGCGCTTTTTGTTTTAGGAACTCTCTTAATTCCTCATTCAGATTTCAAAGAAGATAGGTATACTATTAAGCTGATCTATAAACCAAGTGTTCTTGACAATGCTGATCACTGGCAAGTATTCAATGATGACCATCAAATCATTTCCTTCTTAGAACAAAAAGACAATTTTGAACAATTACGTTTTGAAGGTAGTGAACCTCAGAAGTATGAATCAGTCTCTGAATCTAGTTCAGATATTAATGAAGAATTCTTACATCTAAAAGGAAACAAAATTTTCAAAGGCCTGGTTTCTCTTGAGAATTTATTTGATAAGCATGATAGATTCATCAAACAACAGCAAGCAGATTCAAGTTTCTCTTAGGGATTCGATCAAGTAAATCTGACCACTAAAGAAAATTCCAAGATGGTTAACATTGGTAAGTGTTGCACCACTGAAGAAAGATTCAAGTTCACCTCTTTACTCTATCAATACATGGATGTCTTAGCATATTCCTATGAAGACCTGAAGTCTCTCAGACCTGATGAAATCCACCATGGCATTCCTCTCAAGGCTAACTCAATGCCCTACAAGCAAAAATCTATACAGTATAATCTAAAAATATTAGGTACTATTCTGTCTAAAATACAAAAAATATTAAATGCTAGAATCATCTTCCTAATCCATCATTCCACATGAATTACAAACATAGTGCCTGTAAGGAAGAAGAATGGAAAAATTTGCATTTGTGTGTATTTCAAAAATTTGAATCAAGCATCTTTGAAAGATAATTTACCTTTGCCAATCATGGATCAAATGCTTCAAATAGTGACAGGTTTAGATATGTTATCCATGTTGGATGGCTTCTCAGGATATAATCAAGTTGAAGTTGGTGAAGCAGATCAACACAAGATTGCATTCACCACACCTTGGGGTACATTTGCATATAGAAGAACACCTTTTGGCTTGATAAATGTTGGTGTTACCTTTTAGAGAGCAATGGATCTATATTTCAAAGATGAGATTGGTAAATTCATAATGGTATATCTAGATGACTTGACTATCTTTTCAAAGTGTCGATCTGATCATGTACACCACTTACAACAAGTGTTGGAGCACTGTCACCAAAATGGCATTTCCTTGAATCCCAAGAAGTATGTTTTTGGAGTAACAGAGGGGAAACTCCTTGGACACATTATGTCAAAAGAAGGCATAAAGATTGACTTAGATAGATTCAAGTATATTTAAGAACTTAATTTTCCTTTAAGCAAAAATATTGTTCATTCTTTCTTCGAAAAGGTGAATTTTTTACAGAGATTCATCCTCAAATTTGCTGAGAAAACTAGACACATTGTGAACATGATGAAAGGGAAGACCATTTTTAGCTGGACTAAAGAAGGCAAATCAAAATTTCAAGATATCAAAACTACCATTGCTCACGCCCCTACCTTGGTTTGTCTAAATTACAACAAAGATTTCATAATATACAGCTATGCGTCTGAACACACTCTTTCAGAAATTCTTCTTTAACAGGATAGGGAAGGTATGAAATCTCCTATCTCTTTCATGATTTTCCCTCTCAAAACCCATGAGATGAAGTATTCAAATATATAAAATCATCCTTATGCGTTGGTGAAAGCAATCAAACATTTCTGCTTCTATATTTTGAATTCACATACTACTACCCTAGTGCCTGACACTATAGTCAACTCTATATTAACTCAATAGGAGTTTGGCAAGAAAAGAGGTAATTAGATTGCAAAGATCCAAGAGTTTGATCTAGACATCAAGATGAAAAATTTGGTCAGAGGTAAAGGCCTATGCCAATTAATTGCTGACAATAAGCCAAAAGACACACAATGTGAAGAAACTGAAGTGAAAGAGACTCCAACAGTCCATTTTGTTTCCACTACCAATGAATGGTATTTAGGTATCGCTCATTTTCTTACTTATGGTGAATGTCCTGCTCATTTTCTTATAAAGAAAGGAGGACTATCAAGTTGAAAGCTGCCAATTTTGTCCTTTGGGACAATGGATTGTACAAAAGAAACTTAGATGGAGTATTCCTTCACTGTGTAGACAAAGAGAAACAAAGCTAGCTTTTGAAATCTTTTCACAATTTGGCCTGTGAAGGACATTTTTTTTTTCTTGTGACTACTCACAAGATTCTGTGAGCCAGGTATTACTGGCCAACTCTTTTCCAAGATGCACATAAGTGGGTGAGAAAATGTGAACTCTGTCAACAATTTGTTGGAAGACCCAAGTTAGCTGCTATGCCTCTCAAGCCAGTGATCATAGAAGAACCTTTCCAACAATGGGGGATTGATTTTATTGGGACAATAAACCCATCTTCAAATTCTATACATGATTATGTCCTTACAGCAACTAACTATTTTACCCAAGTGGGTAGAAGCAATCCCAACTAAGCATGCTACTTCAAAAGTTGTATGCAACTTCCTCAAAGAGAATATCATTTCTAGGTTTGGAGTTTCAATCAAAATTGTTACTGATAATGCAGCTTGTTTCACCTCTCAAGAGATTACACAATTCTATTTCCATTATGGAATTATACTCTCTCATTCTTCTGATTATTTTCCACAAGAGAATGGACAAGCTAAATCCAGCAATAAGAACCTGGTAACTATCATCAAGAAGCTAGCAGATGACAATCAAAGGACATGGCAAAAAGCATTGGTTGATGCTCCATGGGTAGACAGAATCACACCAAAGAGGACAATTGGTATGTCTCCTTTTCAACTTCTTTATGGTATCAATGCTGAGATACCAATCACCTTAGAATTGCCAACCTTGAAATTGGCAAAGGCAATTGAAGATCAGACATATGAAAGTTATCTTGATAAAAGAATCATGTGCTTGACTAAGTTGGAGGAACAAAGAACCATGGTGGTGGATAGAATTTCTGCTCATCAAAGTCTGGTAAAGAAACTCTTTGACCAGAAGGCCAAAAATCATGATTTCTAGATTGGGGATCAAGTCCTGTTCTGGGACAAAAGGAGAGAACCAAAGGGGATGCATGGAAAGTTTGAATCCCTTTGGAGTGGCCCATTTATAATTCATTAGCACATTAGTTAAAATAGCTTTCTACTAAAATATCAAGATGGCACACTCTTTTCTCTACCTCACAATGGGCAGCTTCTAAAACACTTCAACTCTTGAAGTATCAGATCATTGCATCTGTATATATGTATATTTGTATAGTTTTTAATTATGTTTTGTTTTATTTGTTTCTATTTTTGATGCCTTTAATTTCTAGGTAGCATGACTCCATAACCCAATGGCATACTTGAAGACATTGGAGATTTTGGATTCTACTCCCTTCAATTCTTTTTACAATTGATAGAAGTTCCCCAACTGGAGCCAGCTATTGTACCTAAAAAATGTCACTCATTTTTAGGACAACATATAAGCTATTTTGGTCTTGCAAACCAAAATATCTCTTCTCATTTCAAAAAATTGTTCTAAGCTTTCAAAATTGGGAATTATTCAATCTTTTTTAGTCAAAGGACTAATGGTTCAATAGGTTTAAAGGCTTCTACAGGGAGGTTCAATCAAAAGAATTAGTTTCCAGCACTTAGTCATTTTTGAGATTGGTTCAGCACCTTGGTTCAATCAAAAATGTCCATCGGCAAGCATCCAAGCAAGGATCTAACCATTGAACCATTAAATCATTGAACCTTGAACCATTTTGGTTCAACGAGTTCAACAAGTTCAAAGGTTCAACGGGTTTAAGGTTCAACAGGTTCAACACGTTTGGTTCAATGAATATCAAAAGGACTCAGTTGAAACAAGGGAATGAACCATTGAACCATTGAACCAAAGTTAGTTCAATCAGTCGGTTCAAGAGTCAAAGACACAAGTGCCCTTGTGAAGGGAATTCTCGTGGCAAAAAGTGACCAAGGCAAACAAATGGATCGAGACAGAAGCTCGATAAAATCCCACAGATGCTACCAAGTGTCATCTTCAGAGCCTCATTTCACTTTGTTTCTAAGAGCCATGGAAGCCACCACGTGTCCTTTGTAATTTAAGTGGAACACACCAAGTGGCATCATCCACATGAATCTAAATGAGTTTCACATAGTTCTATAGTGTTTCTAAAATGTGATGGAAGCCACCACATGTCAATTTTCTAGAAGACATTCAAAAGGCATCCAAAGCTTCTACAAGTTCAATGGATGCCACCACGTGTCCTTCATCAAAGTCATAGTGGATATTTCCATGTGTCATCCATTAAGACATGATAACAAAGCAGTGAAACCTGCCACGTGTCTCTCATCAAATGTAGTGGAAGCTGCCATGTGTCATCCTCCATGAGAAACTAATATAAGTCCCAAAGACTTTTCAAATGTAGCTAAAATCTCAGCAGAAGCCACCATGTTGTCAGGAATCTAGAACAAAAACATGCTCTGATACCACTTTGTTAGGACCCGAAAGCACATAATTGATTACCTTTGTATTAGCAACTAAATGCAAAATTTAACCAGAATGCACAAGTAATTAGAATTTAGAAATAACATAATATGAGAGACAATACACAATTGTATTAATACTCTTCCAAAAAAGAATTACAACCAAGAAGATGCCATGATTCTTCACCTTACAGAGGCTTCCCACACCTCAAGTGTACAGTAATTCACCTTCAAGAGTTCTCTCTCAATTACGGTCCCAACACTCAACTCAAACACAAAGTTGGTGTTCACCTCCAACCAGTCAGTATCCACTACTACCAGTACACCGAGTATACCCACATACTCAAACCGAGCACACAACGCTCTCCAAGTAGATCTCCCATGAACTTGCAACAACCTGCAACTCAAATGATCTTACTTATGGAAGGAACTACCTTGCCTTCCTTTATTGCTCAATGACCGAGTACACACCGTACTCCAAGTATATCTTGCCTAATCTTGCTATTTATTGTGTTTTGATCTCCCTGATCTTGCTCCCACCTACAAATCAACTTGGTTTTGCAACACCTGCAAACCTAGATCAAACATACACAAACATCTATAAATCAACGATCTTACTTACCATGCAGATCTCTTAACCTAGCCTTGCACACCTGCTAACCAAGATCATACATACATGAAGAATCCTTCTGATTCTCTAAACCAGCACCCACACTTGGCACTGTTGTGGAACTAGGAGGGCTACCCTTGCTCTCTTCACACACAGAAGGAACTGGCCTACTCAACTCTACTAGCACACTTTACAATATAGCCCATGGGTCTATTATATAGCTCCCATGCAAACAATAATTAGACATCTAATTACAATAATTAGATCTATAGCTTCAAGTCTATAATTGGCTCTTAACATGAAAACACTCAATTTGTTAACAAACTATTCATGCAACTGACAGTTCTGGAATTGCACAGGCAATCGACGTCGGTCCCTGTCTGCCTAGAGATGACCGACGTTGGTTGACTCCTGACTAATGTCAGCTACTCTAACACTGTATATGACTGACGTCGATTGATCAGACTAACATCATTTACTCTGCCACTCAGCAACCTCCTTCCCTATTTGCAACAGTGAAGCTTTTAGCTCCATAACCTAACAATCTTCCACTTGGAGATAAACAGCTGCACCTATACCTGTACTCTATCTAATCTATTTCTTGGCTTGTATTTCTTTTCAAGCTCCATCTTGAAGACCACCCACCACAAAACCTATGGTGCACCTCCTGTCATCCAAGTAACCTACCACATCCACATCTACAAACACATGTAGAAAAGAACTTGACCCTGCATAGCATGTGCACCTGCTACTGGTCCCTCTCAAATACCTGAGAATCCACTGAACTGCCCTCCAGTGCTTCTTTCTTAGATCAGCTCCAAAAATTTTGATAGCTCCCACTGCGTAGGCAACCCAAGTCCAGTACACATGTAATTAACCTCATCATGTGAATCAGGACACTATTCATAGAATTGTCCAACCCATCGGCATGCTAACTAGCTTCACACAATCATCTGGAGACAAAATCAACCTATGATCTTCCATGTCTCTAGAACACACTTATGCAAAAGAATTTTTCTCCCAAATTTCTCATGACATACCACTAAACTAACTTTACCTTGAGCTCAGCAAAACTATGTATGTGTAACCCTGCATCAAGCAAACACACAACATATAGTAATAAGATAATGTCGCAACCATCATCCACCTAGTAAAGAAACCACAGTAGTTAAAAAATGACATTGACTAAAGCCATGCTTTGTCATCCACCTGTCAAACCTATACCACTGTCCTGGAGCTTCCTCAAGACCATATGACCTGGCCTTCCATCTCACGTATCCATTCTCTCTATTCTTTAACTAAGGTATCCATCATCTCTCAGTGCTTTCTTTTGGCTGGCAACCCTACCAAATCTCCATTAGTTCTGCATCTTAGGAATCAAATTCCTCATTCATGCCATGCTCCCACTATTTCTTGGATCTTTCCTGCTCTGCAATGAGCAACGAGTATAAAGAAGAGGAACAATGAATTTGAGGCTTACTTACCCTTTCAGTCCTCTATATGGGCGTTTGAGACTCCTTGACAGCTTGCTATCTACCCAAAATCTATTATAGTGACCAACCTCGGTCACCACACAGTCTGCATCTGACCGATATCAGTTCCATGTGATTGTCCCTGACTATCGATGCTAATTTTCCTGAATGATGTCAGTGTCTACCTATTGCCGATGTCAGTCCTCCTGACCAACACCGGTCTTACCTATTGCCGACATCGCTCCTCCTGACCGACATCAGACTTACCCTGCCTGACACCACTAGCTCTAGTCTACACATGACTGGAATCGGCACCTGTCTATTTGACGTTAGTTCTTCCTGACTGATGCTAGTACCTGTGTTCTCTTGTGAGTGATGACTTTTTATCTATGAGCTCTCTTTGGATCAAAACCCTATCCAAACTGCTCTGCTCAGAGTTACTCAGTCTTCTCCACTGATCTCTATCCATCATCTCCTCCATAAACACTAAGGCTTTCTAGTTCTTAAGTTTGTCAAAGACATCTAACTTCCTTTTAAGAACATGCATCTCCTTCTTACTCATGTGACCAAGCCTACAAAGCCACGTCTTCACAATAGAAGAAGAATCACTAATATAAGTAAGTAGATAAAGAGTACCTACTTTCTTACCACCAGATAATTCAAGTGCATCCACTATGAGAGTTTTTGTGCATCTCTCATCACCCAACTTTCCTGAAGAAATTAGCCACATCTTCAAGCCTGGGACCTGCATGACCTCCTTCAACACCCATGTGGTGGCCGCCCACAATTTCAGCTTCACTTCCCCTTTGCCAGTTCTTTGACAAGGCATACCAGCCCCTAAATAAATCTTTCCAAAGTCTCCAAAGACCTTAACATGGAAAAATACTCTATTTTGGGCTGCATGCAAAGAGGCAACATAATCTATAAAACAAGATTCTACTTTATCCAAGAAACATACCAGAGCATCCTGTACAACACCTACAAAATCTGCTTCTTCAGTTCCTTCATGATGATCTTCAACCAACCAATAATATTTCTTTACCTGCTCTTTCTTTCCATAACACCATAATTGACCATTCATGCTTTTCAATTCCTCCATTATTAGCTTACTTTATTTTGCCATTGCTATACTCCCACTCAATCAAAAACCCCTGAGAGTGACCTGTAATCAAACACAAACTTGCTCCCTACAACCTTAGCTCTGATACCACTTGTCAGGAATCTAGAACAACAAACATGCTCTGATACCACTTTGTTAGGACCCAAAAGCACACAATTGATTACCTTTGTATTAGCAATTAAATGCAGAATTTAACCAGAATGCACAAGTAACTAGAATTCTAAAATAACACAAAATATGAGAGACAATGCACAATTATATTAATACTCTTCCAGAAAAGAATTACAACCAAGAAGATGCCACAGTTCTTCACCTTATAGAGGCTTCCCACACCTCAAGTGTACAATAATTCACCTTCAAGAGTTCTCTCTCAATTATGGTCCCAACACTCAACTCAAACACAGAGTTGGTGTTCACCTCCAACCAGTCAGTATCCACTACTGCCAGTACACTGAGTATACCCACATACTTAAACTGAGCACACAACGCACTCCAAGTAGATCTCCCATGAACTTGCAATAACCTGCAACTCAATGATCTTACTTATGGAAGGAACTACCTTGCCTTCCTCTATTGCTCAATGATCGAGTACACACCATACTCCAAGTAGATCCTGCCTGATCTTGCTACCTGTTGTGTTGTGATCTCCCTAATCTTGCTCCCACCTGCAAATCAACTTGGTTTTGCAACACCTACAAACCTAGATCAAACATACACAAACATCTAAAATCAACGATCTTACTTACCATGCAGATCTCCTAACTTGGCCTTACACACCTGCTGACCAAGATCATACATACATGAAAAATCCTTCTGATTCTCCAAACCAGTACCCACACTTGGTACTGCTGTGGAATTAGGAGTGCTACCCTTGCTCTCTTCACACACAGAAGGAACTGGCCTACTCAACTCTACTAGCACACTTTATAATACAGCCCATGGGTCTATTATATAGCTCCCATGCAAACAATAATTAGACATCTAATTACAATAATTAGATCCACAGCTTCAAGTCTATAATTGGCTCTTAACATGCAAACACTCAGTTTGTTAACAAACTATTCATGCAACTGACAGTTTCAGAACTGCACAGGCGACTGACGTCGGTCCCAGTCTTCCTAGAGGTGACTGATGTTGGTCAACTCCTGACCGATGTCATCTACTCTGACACTATATATGACCGATGTTGGTTGATCATACTGATGTCGATTGCTCTGCCACTCAGCAACCTCCTTCCCTATTTACAACAGTGAAGCTTTTAGCTCCACAACCTAACACACGTGTCATCCTTTGTAGGATTCTCAAGAGGCAAGTGGAAGCTGCCACCTTTTTTGTTGTAACTCTTTAGAGATCAACACATGTCTGCATCCGTGATTCTAAATTTCTAATAGGTTTTAAAGCCTCTATCAATAAATGTTTCTCAGAGTCCCATGGAAGTTGCCACATGTCTTCACCTGTTTAATAGTGGAATGTGCCATGTGTCAATTACTAAAGACCAATAGAAAGTGACTAAGGAACAGAGCATCAAATCGAATCTAGGACCCAATTCAAATAACCAAAAAAGAGGAATGATGAAGGACCAGAAACATTTGCACATCAGATATGATTCTAAGAAGTAGATCACCAAGTAGACATTGAAAGATGTAAACATTTAATAGCTTGACCTATTTCTCTACATTGAGAAAAGCAAATGGATAAATGCCCCTAAATTCTAGTGTGTCTTCTTAACATATTTCAATGCAACATGACGTGTTACTATTCTCGAGTCCTTCTTGAAGTGGCTGTATAAGGGACTCTCTTGTTAGTGTAAAAGGGATGATTTCTTTTTGATAATCAGAATAAAACTCTACCCAAATTAAAAGACACTTCCGAGACTTTGAGCTTAGTTTGTTAATCATATTTTTTTATTGGAATAAGAAAGCAAGTGATTTTTTAGACTTTGTGCTGTGATATCTTTGTTGTTGGGGAAACTGTTCTTATGTCTTTTTCCTTAATATATCTTATGTTCCTTTAATTCAATAAGCAAAATTAGTGATAGTAGTCAGAAAGGTGTCCTAAAGAGTCAAGTGTGAAGAGACTTTATGCCCCCATAATTGCCTTTAGTGTGTTTTCTTTTCATTTCTATGTAAAGGACCTTGGGATGACTTTGTGCCCTCATTTTCCTTCGTATCTTACTCTTGAGCAATCCAGGTGAAGACTTTGTGTTGCATCTCGATTTTTTGGTTATTAAATTTTTTGCTACATTTTGTTGTTACTATCAAAAGTATTCTTGTGGTTTGCTAAATAATACTTATGAAAGAAGAGGAGTGTTGTATGTCATTTCCCTTGAGTTTTTCCTTTGATTTGCATGCATCATCTTTGAAGAAAGAGAGATGGATGGTTTGTCCTACCCTTGAGTATTATTTTTTGTTTATATATAGCATACCTATAGGGAACCTCCCCTTGATGAGAGGAGAGATCAGTGTCCTTCTGATGTGCTAAACATACACATTTAGATGACTAATCTTCCTACTTTGGCTGATCAAACCTATTTTTTTTATCAGTACGTTGATCGACAAAATATTCAACCAACAGGGTGAAGGGTCATGCTTTTTACATCATCATCGACAATGGGAGTTAAAAGAACATCATTACACAATAAATAGCTTACCACCTTGGTCATACCACTACTATGCATCCCAAGACATATTCCTTAGGGTGGATATAGTAGGAGAAAGATATAAAGGTCTGGAGATAATACACTATTTAACATAAAGTTAAACCTATGGAAGATAACATCACTTGTAAAATCACACCTATAGAGGTCTGAGACATATTTTTTGGGATATTGTATCTACATAAATGTGAAGCTATATATAAATCCAAGCCACAACATTGTACTATCCATGTGTAATATCATTTTTAGCACCACTTTGAGTCAGCACCCATGACCAAAGTTACCTTGGTCTCTGCCAAGTAATGTCACAAACTTGTCTCACATGCATATAAGTTTATGTTTTTCATGGTTCACCCTACCACACTTGCACAATAAATGATAAGGTAAACTTTGGGATTGTATGACACACAATTTCCCAAAAATGATAACTTGATAAGTTACTAGATTAGTATAGTGAAGTCTTAACATAGCCTGAAGGCCTTCCAACACACTGTGTAGTAAATCACAACATCTATTTAGTTCCTAGATCCCATTTTTTAAATATCCTCATGTACCATAGATCAATTTTAGAGAATGACAAAATATAGTGTCAGATATAAGTGCTCCTTGATTAGGGCAAGATCAGGCTTAGCTCTTTGCCTTGTGAGAGTTTGATAGTCTTTTCACCCAAGAAATATAGATCAATTTTAGATAATGACAAAATCTAGTGTCAAATATAAGTACTCCTTAATTAGGGCAAGATCAAGCTTATCTCTTTGCCTTATGAGAGTTTGATAGTCTTTTCACCCAAGTAAGATAGATCAATTTTAGAGAGTTTTCCTTGTGAGAGTTTACATATACTATCATGCACTCAACAAGATAAAGGTAAAGAATCAGTACCTATTACCATGTATTGATAACCTCATGGACTAGCTCCAAGACACTCAATACTTCACCAAGATTGACATGAGTTTAGGTTACCATCAGGTTCCAGTCCATCTTAAAGATGTCTGGAAAATAACATTCAAGACATAGGAGGGATTGTATGAATGGTTGGACATGTATTTTAGCATAACCAAAGTGCCAACCACATTCATGTGCTTGATTGATGGTTTACTTAGGTATTTCCTCAACTCCTTTTTCATCATCTACTTAGATGAAAATCTCATCTTCATCAATAATTAAGAGGATCACCTGGAGCACATCTCACACACATTCAACACCTTGCATCAACACAAGTTTCAATCCAACTTAGAAAAGTGCACATTTGTTGTTATGTAGATATAGTACTTGGGCTACATCATTTATCACACAGGCATCTATGTAGATCTAGATAAGATCAAATTGATCCAAGACTAGTCTATTCCACACAATCTCACATAATTTATGAGTTTTCTTGGAATTGATAACTTCTACCATAGGTTCATCCTTAGTTTCTCACATCTCTCAGGATCTCATCTAAATAACACATGCATAATCCAAGTTATATTAGACTCATGTACAAAACAAACATTTTGAGGCACTCAATCAATGCCTTTACAC
This sequence comes from Torreya grandis, assembly GCA_037957365.1. Lineage (NCBI taxonomy): Eukaryota > Viridiplantae > Streptophyta > Pinopsida > Cupressales > Taxaceae > Torreya > Torreya grandis. Next base: position 6,516,097 of record JARHVA010000078.1, read on the forward strand.
AATGCATGTTCTCTCAATGCCTGACTTATGTACTCCTTCAAAATTCACACTGATGTGTTTGACAACATACTTGATGTCGTGCTCATGCAACATGGACATTTGACATGGTGTAAAGTTACTCCACATATGAGAAAGAATTTTATGTTATCATAAAATTAATTAATCAATGATGACACTACATTTTGAGGAAGGAGATAATTGTTCATTTAGATCACAAGACACTTTAGTTCCTACAGACTGAGAACAAGTTGGAGAATGTGACACACATGAATTAGATGACTTACCTATATAATTTCCATCTCATGATCAAGCACAAGAAAGGGAAGGACAACAAGGTAGTAGATAACCTTAGATTACTATATGTTCATACACTCATCACAATACTAGACACATGCAACCACAACTTTGCATATTGGTTATTCCTCTACTCAGCTGACTAGGACTTCACAGTGACTTACACTATCCTAGCATAAGGTAAAAAATTTCAAGAGTTTTAATTGTCTAACCAACTTATATATAAGCTCAAACATATTTGTGTTCCTAATGGTGCACCTATCCAATGACTCATCTCAGAGGTACACTATGATAAGACCTCAAGACACTTCAACATCATAAAGACTCTAGTTTCATTGAATTTACACCATACTAACCACATATGTGTATATACATGGAATGCCACATTATGTTTCTTATTATTTTTGACATCTCCAATCCCATGAATAGGAATCTAAGAATTTACACACCTATACTGGTTCCATATAGACCATGCGAATCTATCATCATAAATTTAATGACTGGATTGAATGCAATGATACACTATCATGACATTATTTTCATTGTAGTGGATAGATTTCCTAAGATGGCTATCATGGTTGCCTACAGTAAAAACATTGATATAGTTGGCACTATGCAAGATTTATTCAATTATGTTTGGGTTCATTTTTGGCTGCCAACATCCATTATATCTGATTGATATCCCCACTTTGAAAGTCACTTTTGGAAAGCATTATGTGAATTAATGGGTATGTACTTAGATCAGTTGACATATTTTCATCCATAGATAGATGGGTAAATTGAATAAGTCAATCACATAATTTTTCATCCTTGAGAATGTACAACTATGCATATGCTCACACTTGGGATGATAATCTTTTATACATTTAACATGCCTATAATAGATCCCTTTATAATAATATGGGTCACAGTCCATTCTAAACATGTCTTGGGTTTTAACCTTTATCACCTTTAGACACATCTTACTATGCACTAGATGACACTGAGTCATATACATAGGAATGGGAAAAGATAAAGCTAAGAATTTTTTGTGACATGTTCATGTTTGTTAACTAGTAGATTTATCAAATCCTCACTCACACTCAAATAAAGTATAAGGAGTCCTATGGTGCACATCACACACATCATGCATTCCAAGTTAGTAATAAAGTTTGGTTGCACCTTCATAAGAAACACTAGTCCATACCAAAAGATCAAGCCTTTAAACTATAGTCCTTACACCATTCTACATACAACTAGTGAGAATGCCTTTGTTCTTGATCTACCTCAAAATTTGAGCATACACCTAGTCTTTAATGTGGAGCTTCTTAGACCTTACACTCTACCACTTCTTGATCCAACAATGACAAAACATCCTTTTGATTTATATCTCAAACACTTTCACCCTATAGAGAAGGACCAAATCATTGAAGTGATAGACATACACACCTACCATGGTGCACAAAAAATTTCTAGAGTGGTCAAGATTTGATAATATGTTGATCAAGCTAATTAGCTCACTTCTCAATAACTTCAAGTGTAGTTTCCTCAATTTTACATCGACATAATAGAGACCATTACTCTTCAAAAAAGGGCAAATAATATGTGCACATCCTTAGCACAGTTTAACATACTCCTTATTTATTATTCTATGCAGAGATCACACCTCTCACACAATTATTCATACTCCTTTTTTTAAATTTCATTAACAACCTTATGCACAAGTCCCACTCCTGCTCATGAAATTATGTGTAATAATCACCTTAGATCATAGTCTATGTATCACACCATGCATCCCTCACTATACATACCCAGGCACTTTATGAGCATTTTCTCATAGACTTTATTTCTCTTTCATGCCCCACCTTAACACAACCATGTGTCATCTTAACTCATTAACATGATTTGAAATGTGGCCCAACTAGTCATTAGCCACCAATGAAGAATCCCAAGATTAGAGGTCATTGAAGATAGCCTAGACATTAACTATTTAGATTGTTGTTAACCAAAACATCTGACAGGAGATCAACATGACTATCAACATCCTCTTTGGTAGTTGTATAATATTTAATACTTCTCTTGCAATCATGCATATATAAATATGTAACATATGCATCTATAAATAACAACACATCTAGATCAATGACATTCATATATTCATAACATAGATAGCTTGGGCCATGCATCTACTATACATGCATTGTAGATGTTGTACTCTATTTTCCCTATTCTTTCATTTATGAATAATAGTTACATTTCCTACAAGTAATAATTTTGCTCTATTGAATATAAGATTGATTGTTCTATTTGAATAAATCTTCACACATTTTCTCTGTATAACCAAACTTTGTTATCCCCAACACACCATGTCTTAGGCCCCATGGTGCAAATTAAAAATGCTTCTTTATTAGCATCCTAAAATCATCCCACTTAGTGATAGGATGCATATTTTTAACAACCAAGGTATTAACATAAATCTAAAACCAAGTTAAAGCATGTTTGGTTAATTTTAACCTTGAAATAGAAATATGCCAACTCTCATTAATCTTATGCAAAATAAAATATATATCAAGTTGATCTAACCAATGATCTAGTTTATCTACATTCACATCTCCATCATACAATTGAATATATATTTTGTCCTCGGCTTTAAATAGAGGTGGAGCTTGGTTGGTACAAGGTTTTTCTTCCATTGTCTGATGTTCAAGAGTTCCCTCCTTTTATTTTAGTAGCTTTGTAGAAATAACAAGTTTGACCATGATAATCCCCATGATGGACTCTAACCACTCAAACTTTTTCATAGAAAGATAAAAACTAGCCTTTCTTTATTAAAACTTGTGAATCACTCTTCTATTGTATGGGAATATTCTTAATCAACATGGGCCATACTTTTAATCGCTTACTTCACTTCTTTGTGGAAATGTTTTCCTCAAATAGAACTAGGGTACCTTAACCACTAGCATTGCTTTGTCTAGTGATGGGTATAAACTAAAGTGTAGTAAAAAACAAAAAAAAATTACTACTCTAAGTTTGATACTAATTTGATATGAAAACTAGGTGGATATTCCACACTAGGCTCACCAACATGGATCTTAAAAGGGTAACTCATATAATTTATTGTTAAATGACTATTCTAGACTAGTTTGATTACTAAAAAAGAGATGTAGTGTGATAGAATTGAAATGCACAAAATTATAAACATAAAGAGAATCAGGAAAGAAACCAAAAAAAATAAAATGACATGAAAATTGACCTAGATAAATTTTTGTAGGAAAAAATCCAATGGTGAAATAATTTCACTCCCTTTCCACTATGTAATCCTCAAATGTACAAGTTACCATCACATCTATCCTTTTATTGATAGACATACTAGTTAATACACTATCTAAACTTATACCTAGTTTTTTTTTCACTCTCAAAACACTTCAAATAATAAACCAACATTTTAAACAACCATTAACAATGATATAATATGAACAAAGACTCAAACTTACAAGTTATAATGTGAATCCAACATCACAACTCCTTATTGATTACTTTGATGTCTTTTGTCATCTAAAAGGTCCATATTTATGCCTTCTTATTTTAGAATCTACCAATAATATAAACCAACCCATTATTAAGTAGAGGACATGTTCATAACTATTTTGATGCCCATATTTTGTGTGGTGGAAAATTTTAGGACTATGTAACTATTCCCCTACAATTAAAGAACTGAAGTGTACTTGTTTCATCACTTTAAATATGTCTAGATCATCTCCATGCTAACTTTTCCATTGTAACTTATCTAAATTGATGTTTTAAAATGAAGTGTCCTATAGTAATGCCTTACAAACATGAATTACATACATTGAGAATAGTGGAACCATCTAAAAATATATCTAGTACACTATATCCATATTTTGGATAAAAATACCCATACACTTTAAATAGATGTAAGAAAATAAATTAGACCTAGTTAATTTCCAAAACTAGAGAATAGATAAAAATCTAGGGTATAGATATGTATCTTGAATATTTTAAGATTAAGTGGAAATCATTATAATATAACAATGGAAAATAATGCTCAACAAAGATCAAAAGATGACTTGAAAAATACGATAGTTGGAGAATGATGAAAAAAATTCATTAAGTTCTAAACTTGGAAATGTTTAGACTGATAAGTTCCATTTCAGATAAATGTTAGGTAAGATAAATTTTATTTGATTATTATGTTCCTATAGTTTGGTAAATCTAAAATACATGTTCAATTTTCCATGCCTTCACTCACATCACTAAGAAAATCAAAATCTTCTTCTTTCCCTGATTAGATCATTAGATATGAAAACTATAAGGAAAATGATGTGTGTTTTAGGGATTATGTTCTACTTATATTGATTCTTACCGAACCTTAGATATTTTTATAATACCAAAAATAAGACTAATAACTACAATAATTTATCAGACAGGGAAACTAATGCAATAAGAGGTTTAAAACAAAGGTTCAAGTTTTTGAACAAAACATTCAACACCTATAATAGGTAATAACTAGTCTAAGAGAGAACTTGGCAATAACAGAACCAAATGAAGAAACAAGTAAATTAAAATTATAGTGAAAGTCATTTTTAAGTAGATGAGTGGCATTTTATGCACATAAAACCCTAAATCCAAATGTCCTTGAGGCAACAAAAAAAAGGATAACAAAATTTTTCTTAAGTATTATGGTCTTTATCAGATTTTGTATAAAATTGACAATGTTGCCTACAAGTTAGAATTACCTAAGTCTACATACATAAATTTATTATTTCATGTATCTTGATTGAATAAATTAATTAGATAGATAGTATCAACCCAAATTTAGTTACTAAATATGGATGAGGATGGAAGAGTCATTCTAAAACTTGATGACATACTTCAGGCACACATTAAGAGGTTTTAAACAAGGAATATTTGATTAAGTAGAAGAGTCTTACCATAGGATGCAACATGGGAAGATGAAGAATTCCTACTAGGGAAAATTTTATCATCCTTTATTAAAAAAACTTAGATGTCTCTGGGTGAATTAATTTCACAACGGTGATGAATCAGGTTGGAAGACATATAATAGCATAAAAAATTTATGAAGTATATGTCAGATGCAATCTAATCAGGGACAACATCCTAGGGTCTAATATAAAAAACACTATATATTCATCTAAATACACTATGGATTCATTTAATTTTATGATGTGGCCACCTAACTACATAATATGACCATCTAACTACATAATGTAGCCATCTAACTACACGATGCATTTATTTGACTATATCTTGTAGTGTTCTGATTGTATCATGCAGTCGTCTGACTATAAGATGTAGTCACCCAACTATAACATCTATTCATTCATCTACATGTTGTATATGATTTTCTACTTTGGTTATCCCCTTTAATCACCTTTATAAGGCATCCATGCACCTCATGTTCCACTTTTAAATTTATTTCTCTAAACTCTATGCTCTATCCTTCCTCTCCATCCTCACCTTATTTTCCAATGTAACATATTAAACATGGACATCCATGGATTCCCAAACCTTTTATGGTATAGGTATTGACATTGACTCCTCCAAATAATGATTCAAAAATCTCATGTGCATTGTGATCATAAGACTTCTCTAGCACAATGATACATACATGGATTGGAACGACCAGTGAAACTTTAGATGGATTGTTTACATGCTAAAATACAAAAGAGAGACTTATCTTATAAATTATCTATTGTTAAACTTTGACAATTCCACATAGCTCACATTCAATTTTATTTAGAATCACTATGGAGGACATCTAGGGATTAACAAGCATGTCATACAATAAAAATGAAGGAGGTCAAAATGAATTCCATGTTAACTAATGAGGATAAAAAATATTTAGATTCCATTTATGAAATATATTTAGATGGTATTATGTTTTTCATTTTATAATTCATCAATTTTTTAGACTTGTTTTACATCTATCAGTCATTATATCTTAATATGTTAATGTGTTTTTAATTACATCTACCCAAAGTCATGGTGGAAGGGGGCTTAAAGTTGAAGTAGTGAAAAATCATTTTTTACTTGGTGTGATTGAACAATTCTAGGCTAGATTTGTACTTTAGGGAAGGCTTTCAAACATTCCAAGTGGGTAGTTGTTTATATTCTATGTACTCTCAATAGTCAACAATTTGATTAGTGTTTGTTCTTATCAAACATAATTAGGGATGATATGATTTGTACCATTTGAAATGAAAATTCTATGAGTTCTACTAATTTTATTATTGCATTATATAATGAGGCATTTTATGACTTACAATACACACTTGTTCCAATGGTTTTTCATTGCCAAATGTTTGTCTACTCACTCTCCCTTGAAGATCAGGAGGATAGGATGCATTGTACAATAATTATTTTCAAATAATTATATAACTAATGATTTTTTTAAGATAAAAAAATTCTCATTATTTATTTCACAAAATATTATCTCAAGTGATTTCAATAATAAATACATCAATAAAGGGTCATCAACTCCCAAATGCAACCACAGATACAGACATGGAGGGTGACATAGAATCATCTCCATAGGTGCAACAATTGTAAAATAAAAAATACATGAAAAGTTTGATTACGACTCCACCAATTATTATTCAACCTCCCCTCATGTTTCTAGTATAACTTCATACACAATCCCGACATTGATTTCATTAACAAAAATAAGTTTATCATTGCAATTCTTTAAATCTCTTTTATTTTTATAGTAGCACAGTCTCTAGTTCAACCACCATTGGCTAAAAATTCTAGAATTTAATTTCAACTACTACATCAAGGTGAGTAAATTAATACAATTTTTTATTTTTGGACAATAAATAAAATGATATTGGAGTATATGAAATTAATAGTGCTAATAAAGGATTTATCATTTTTTTAAATTTTTTATCTGATTTATAGGTCCTTTTTCCTCTCCTTCTCAAAGGATAAACTTCCAATTCAAACCACCACTACCACTATCTCACCCTATAAATACAATAAGAATAAAATTTTTAACATTTCCAATATAGAGTGGGGGAACTATGCAATTTGAATCATTAGATTATCCAAACTTTAAGCTCAACGATCTACCTAGTTTAACAAGAATCACAGGTCTTAGAAATATTAATCTTGATGAGGAGTTATTAGGGATTAATAGTGGTTCCTCTATGACATTTTTTAATCTTCATAATATAATACATGGATCCCATCTATCAGAGCATTTGAAACCACAATCTACACCTAATAGTCTACCTAACATAGACACACCTGAGGAGATCCCACAAAATAATGGCCAACGCACTTTTTTCTAGTTTCTGATATATTGTCAGATAGTAATAAGGCCTTTGTTAATGATTATATTATTACTAATATTTATGAATTAATAACAAGGGAGTATAAGTGAGAAAATTTTATAAAGGAAATAGATACACATTTTCATAACCATAACCAATACGATTAATTGTATACAATGGTTGAACATAAGCCTATAAAAATTGATGTTTTATCCAACCATGTATCTTTTGGTTGTATTGTAGTGAGTAGAAACTATAATGATAATGTTCTTGATATAATTATAAATAAGCCTTAGAATTTAAATGCAAAATTCCAATCCTACTTCAACAAATGGACAAAAACAAAAGACTTGTGGATATCACTAATGCAAAAAAAGAAAAGTTGTGGTAAGTTTTTGTTTATTATTTTTTCAATTAAATTTATTTTATAAGTTTTAATTAATTAATACTGTTTTCTCATTTTCAATCAAAATATAATAATTTTAAGAATCAAGTTATTGTCCTTGACATACATTTGAAAGTGCACATAAAAGTATATATGTGGCTATTTCTTTCAAGGAAACACTTTTTTTAATGAAAATGTAGAATAATAAATTAAAGAAAATCATTAGAGATTATGACTTGTAAAATGAAATCTTATTTAAAGAGAAATTGAAAATGAACCATCCTTGATTTCACCTAGAGATGTTGTAGATGAAAGGGAAAGTCTTTACAATATCAATACTAAATCAAAAGAACTTATAGAATCAAGGATCCTTTTAGAGGCCACTACTTCTCTCCAAGAGGATGCTCAAGATGGTCATGGAAGGTAGACAGACAACCAAGTGACTAAAAAATAATGAGATTTCTATTTGGAATTATTTTTTTTTTTTAAATATTATAAACTGAGGATTTGAATTGAGAGCTGGTCCTAAACAATATATTCTATAATTTTGGCTTTCATACTCTTAGTGTTTATTTCTATGGATGTACATGGTATTTTTTGTTTAAATCAATACAATGTTTTTATTTGAATTAATAATTTGTTGTAAGACTTTCAAATTATAGTGGGTTATTATGCAATAATGTCTAATAAATCAATGCAATTTTCAATTGGTTTCTTGCAATGTTCAATATTATTTATTTTGATTTAACAATGTAAATTTTATTTAAAGGTGTAAAAACTGAAAATAACATAATACTAAAAATATATTATTTTTAGAACTCACAATTTTAGAATTCTAAACACTACAATGCAAAAATAGGTGAATTTTTTTTTTTTTAAATCATAATAAGATTGGTAAAGAAATCAACTAAGAAGTTCATAAACAACATAATTGATCCAATGAGGTATGCAATAGATTTATGAATTATAAATAGAAAATATTGTTTAATAAACAATAGAAATTTATCGCATGACTGCATTTAACTTAAATTGATTTCAAATGCATACAAACTAAAATTTAGGTAGCTGAAACAACCCTTTTGCAACCCATGTTTCATCATATGCATTTGTATGTATTGTTTCATAACCTATTTATGTTAGTTCATTTAATGACCAATATTATTTAATCATTATAATTCCAAAATGATTTGATTGTTTTCTCTGTAAATCCTTTTTAAAAATACCCTCAACTTCAACTCCATTAGTTCATGCAGGCTTAATGAAATGATTGATGAGATTACCCATGTATTTGATAAATAAATTACTTTTCATTTCTTCACCCTCTAGAATGTTCTAAAATATGGAATTCACCATTCCCATAGCTTCAAGTAACTCATCCCTTTAAAAACAATCTCGAATTTCAGCAAGTAAACTTTCTAAAATTTCTTTCAATTTCATCGTGTCTCATATACTACATTATCATATAGAACCTATATTACATGTACTTATTCAATTTATACTCCACCCACATTAGTTTTTCTTTAGAAAGTGTGAAGTGGTATTTATTTTCCATTAATGAGAATATAAATATGATCATTAATATTTAATTTTATAAATTTTTTAAGGTCTTTAATATCTATTAAATTTTCCCCATTGTCAAATATCGGTCCCTTAAAATTATATTTTGAGTAGTATAATATATCAAGAGATTGACAAACCCATTTCCTCAAGAGTATGAAATCAAAAATATATATGGATCTCTCTTGCCTATGTTTCATCAAACAATGCATTAATTTCAACATGGGTATAATATAACACACTATTAGTAAAGTTTTAAAGTCTATCAAATGGTATAACAAATCTCTTGCCTTGTCAACTTCCATATGGTATTTAAACATAAAACCTACTAATGATACATATTTTTCAAATATTATACATGTAGGTTCATATAAATAAATCCATCTGGTATCAAAATCTTTTACAATTTTTTTCCCATCAGTCATGCCAATTGCAAATTTCTTAAACTCTAGAAACCTTTTTAGACTGCTTGACACGTACGTATGCAAATCCTGGATAATCGGATCCACTTTTGATACATTTTAAAAGGTTCTTATAATTTTTTAAGCAATATTAATTGTGTGAAATTTAATGGATTGGAGGCATATATGGGGAAAATGTTGTTTGTAGTAGAATACAGAGACAAGTTTTGTTCCCATACTTTACCGATGCACCATCTACACAAACACACACTACCTTGGTACCTATATCATAATAATTCATCCTAGAAATATCTATAAAGTTATAAATAATAAATTTTTAAAGGTTATCATCATTTTAATTTTCCATAATTTTGTTTAAAGATAATAGTTGAGGTTGTCTTGAATGGTTTTCAAATGTATAAACATGCATGTAAACCGATGATGTGTTGTCAAATATTATTACCGTATCAATTGACTATGAGATAAGCCATGCTAATTTTATTATATCTTTCAAATCCTCCTTTTTAATCATTATGAGGCATTTTTCCACCTACCAAACACTATTATCTGACCAATGTGATTAAGTAATGATATGAAATCCAATATACTAAAATAAAATCTTGTAATCTAAAAAATCATAGATTGGTCTACCTCTCTTCAGAATATGATATAAAGTGGGAAACCATATATTTTTGGCAAGTATATTGACCTAAAAAACTTTTCCAAGCTAGGTTGTAATTGTTCCTCCTTTCTAAATGAGGTGTTTTTGATGTTTTTGATGATTTTTATACTCTATTGTATAATATTGATGCATGCATTCTTTTTCATTTTTCCATCTCATTGTTCTTTTGATTTGTCCATATTTGTATTTTACTAACTCATATATTTTATCACAATGCTTCTCAATTGTGTCCAATTTGAGTTGCATTTTATGGTCCTTTCCTATTTTCCAACTATATATTATACATTTGTATTTTTTTGGTGTTTTAGTACTATTTTATTATTATACAAGTTCAATGAATGGGTATTTAGCTACCCAATCAAACTTAAATGACCTTTTAATTGTCCATGTACTTCTATTCTTTCACACATATTTTTTAGTTTCATTTTAAACTGAAGACTATATTGGTTAAGTATAAATCTCATCTAGTATTAGGTACTCATCATCGACATCAATGATGATGTTCTCTAGTCTCCTTTTCCTTAAATTCAATGAGGTTATTTCATATCCAAGGATGTCTTCCAATGGAAGCATATCTTCAAAAGGTTTATTAGTGGGTTTTGATTTTAAAATAGGTATATACTTTGTAATTATTATGAAAAATTAGTCCTTAATATGAAAGTGTAAATAATTAACAATACAGTAAATCATATAATATTTAGTACCTTTATCTGGCATTTGATACTTAGGGATGTCTTCTAGTGGATGCATATCTTTAATAATATTATCATTAGGTTCTACATGCAAAATGGTTATAGACTAATTATTAATATACATTGTAACAAAATGCAAATAAATATTAAAATAGTAAATCAAATAACATTTATCACCTTTGTCTGGTATTTCATAGACAAATATATATTCCAATGGAGGTATATCTTTAATCATGTTATCATTAGATTCTACATGTAAAATGGTTATAGACTTGCTAAACCTTAATATGAAAGTTTAAATAAATAACAATACAATTATTGAATATTTTGTACCTCTATTTGTCATTTCATACACATGTACGTCTTTGAGTGGAGACATATCTTTGATATTATTCTCAAAGGGTTTTTCAATCAAAATGGTTGTAGACATTAATTATTATTGAACCCTAATAGGAATGAATAAATAATAACAGTACATAATTTAATATTTATACTTATGTTTACCTTATGGATGAAATAAGATAACATGTTTTTCTATTTTTTAAATTTCCATGACACCTTAGCACTCTTTGCATAAGCCAATAGATCAACACTACAAACAAATGGCACTTGGTTGTAGTCATTTGACAACTGGTTGTAGTCACCCAATAGCTCCTTATAGTCTTCTGACATACTAGATGCCTTTTTGTTGTCATCTAACACTTATTTTTTTGTCATCTAACACCTATGTGTTATCCTTTGACACCTACTTGATGTCATCTAACACCTATTTTCCATCATCCAACACCTAGTTAATATCATCAACAACTACTTATAGTCACCTACCACCTAGTCCATAGAAATATAATAAATAATACAAATGATGTGAAAAAATCAAGTTACCCATTTGAATGCTTAAAATTTTAATCTAAATATAAAATGAATTAACAACCTAAAATTCAACACAAAAAACCCTGAGAGAGCTTGAATAAAGTAAAAGAAACCACCTACCAAAGGAATGAACCTACACATTAAAATAAGTATTGTTAATTTAGAGAGTACTGTAAGGGATTCTATCTATGCACACCTACTTTTTTTAGTCTGGCACCTTATTTTTATCATCCAACACATGGTCATTATCATTTGACCTTTAGTCATTGTCATTTGACACCTAGTTTTTGTCTCCCAATACCAATTGATGTCACCTAAAACCTGATTGTTGTTGTCTGACACCTAGTTGTAGTCACCTAATTATTGATTATAGAAACTCGAAAGCAAATTCTAACACTTGAGATAGTTTAATGTACTCAATAAGTGGATACCATATGGGTATAATTTTTAATATATTATATATAGTGGTGAATGCCCTTGGATTGGCTTTATTGGTATTGGTACCATACATTTATAAGAGGAAATTTCATTTTAAAATTAGGTGAGCTAACCTTTAAATTTAAATTCTACCCTAAAATTTAGATGGTCCCACACTATTGGCTACCCCATAAAATTACCAAATTTCATCTTTAAAAAATGAAATATTCTTGAATTAACAAAGATTCACAACTAAAAAAATCTTTTATTCCTATAGAATCATCCATAGTATTCAACATTGATGACAACATTTTTTAAGGGGAGGGACATGCTACGCCCTTAAAATATGAAGTGTATAGGGACATATGTGTGGTCAATCTATGACTAACATAACCTTTCACCTTATCATGTTATAATTCTCTATATTCTCATATTATTAGTGGAGTCAACCTATGGAGTAACTATTATAGAGATGGATTAAAAATATGGTTAGATCAAGCATTAGTCAAGAAATCTAGGAAAAATGCATAAAGAACTAACAATCTAGGGCAACCTATTCAATGGGGTGTTGCAAATGATAAATAAGAGCAAATTAAATAAATCACATACATATTACCTTACCAAGAGCTTCCCATCACACAAGTGTAGCTCAAAGCATGTTTTTCCCCTTGATTTGGCGCTCAAGTCTTCAATAATGATGAATGCAAAATTCCTCCATCATCTCAGGAACACCAACTAAACTAGGCTCATGATATGAAAATTAATTATATGCCTATATTAAAGATATCTTAATGAAAATAAATCATTATCACACTACTAAAAAATGGTTTGTATAGGGAATCCTGCATTATAAGTTTACACAAATGAAGCTTTAAAATGTGAGTGAGAGGCCTCCTATTTATAGATTCTTGCAATTGATCAGAATGAATTGTGACTGTTTATCTTGAGATCAATATGTGTGGCCAAGAATCCATTCAATTATGGAGGCTCAAATCATAAATGCCCTCATAAATATTTGGAAGGGGCATTAAAGAGGCATGGGAGGCCATAAACATGATATTTATTGCATTTATGGCTTATAGATGCCACCCCATTGATCATGTCATTAGGTGATGCAGATAATAGGAATAAATTTTCAATAAATAGATATACAATAACTTCTATGTAATTATTTTTTAAGCTCATAATTTGATTTAATTTTCCTAAGTAAGATTAATCAATTTTAGTGTAATTATTTGGAAATTGGTGCATAATTAATCAAACTAGTCATAATGTCATATTACTAGGTTATAACTTGATTAGATTGGAATTATAGTATGATTTTATTTGTGTATAGACCAATATCCTATTTAGGTTTTTGTTGACACAAAATAACACATGCATATATCGTGTGCTTCCAAATTACAAGAAAAGAGTGATCCAGAGTACCAAACTGTGTTTTCATCATTTTGACTCAAAATAATTTGATCAAAGTTAATAATAACATAAAATTAATTGCCTTATTTAAGGATACATCAGCCTAAATTAACACTTGTATATGATAAGCTCAAACCATTTAACGCATTTAAGTGATTTTGGCTTAATTGTGCATTGTTACAAATTTTGAGTAGGATTGACAATTTCAACACAAATGATGTTAGGAATTGAATGTATACAATTATAGCCTAAGTAGGGTATATATAGGTGGTGGTAGTTAACAATTTTCAATCATATTATAATTTTCTTCTCATTGCATGGTTGTGTAGGTTATCCCATCAAAGAAGTATAATTTTATATTATAAATATTCTATTATGTTGTCAACATTTGGTGTGGATATGTTTTATTCTACTCTTAGATATTTTGATCTATTGTTATTGCTCAATTTTTTATAATTACATTCGTATCCATTATTTTGAATTGATTTTATATATTTAAGTAATTTTATTACAGTTGTAAGAAAAATGGTGTGTGTTTTAGGGATTTTATTCTACCTACCTTGATTCTTAAAAGGCCCTAGACTTTTATACAATATCCAAAATAACTCTTGGATAATTTCAATAATTCCTCAACTAGGAAAACCAATGCACTACAATATACCACAAACATGAACTTCAATACTATAATAAATGTTCCTTGATTCTTTTTATGTTTTTAAATACTCAATAGATTCATGTGAACAACCATTTAAATTATTTTCAAAATGTGAGATGATTTTAAATAATTTTAAGACGCCTAAATGCAATATGATTCTTGAGTATTTATAGATGACTTGAATTCAAATTAGAACCCTATTGATACATAAAACAATAAAATTAATGACCATAAATAGAAAATTATAACCAATTTTAATGGTGCACCCTGACCAAAATAGAACATAAAAAGTCCTGAGAGCATGAACTCGTGATCTAGACAAAGAATTCACATGGCCCAAAAACTTAAAGGTATCATTAAAATCTCAAGTGTCATAGATGAACATGAGCATTAAATTGTATCTTAAAATCACATAATTTAACCACTAATAAATAAATACCTTAAAATTATACAGTTTAATGACTAATAGATAGTTAGGTATCATTAATGTCTACACCTACCACAACCTCACATAATCAAATAAAATGTAGTACATAGTCTCATTATTTTGATTATGATAAGGCAAGTCATCATGGATTTAACCTTTAAAAATTCCTATACTAAATTTCATTGTCAATGGGAAGGTTCACTCCTTTGAGACCTACAAAACTATAATAACTTCATTAATATTATTTCAAATTTTATATAATTTGTATTCATCATTTTGAAAATTTAATGTTTGTTTAATCAAAAGGGTTGTATTTCAATTGGTGAGTATGACTTTAGCTTATATCCATGCACTAAGGTATAAATCCCTTTAGATCCCTGATATGAAGATTCAAGTGATTAAGGCCAAGATCATGCCAAAGGAAATTAGTAAATGAATTGGTAATCTTGAAAGAAAAGAATTGAGTGGTTTCTATGAAGTGGGTATTACTTTATAAGCTTATTTGTGTAAGCTATCATTGTGATATCTAAAATATGAGTTGTTGCATAAATGAGCCTATGGTGAAAATTTGTAAAATATTTATTTTCGTGAGCATGGATTTATGGTTGTGAGAATGGATTTTTGTATAATACTAAAAATAACATTGATAGCTTTAATAATTCATCAGCCAGGGAAACTAATGTAATGAAGTATGTCACAAACATTAACTTCAATACTACAATGAATGCTTTAATGATTGTTTGATTCCTCTATATGCTTGTAGATACTAAATAGATTTATGTCAAAAAATATATAAATTATTTTCAAAATTATAGATTATTTTCAAATAAATTTTAGATGCCTAAATTCACTATGATTTTTGTGTATTTAAATATGATATAAGTTCATTGGATGTTATTAATAGAATGGTGGTATAACACTATCTTCCATACCTTATCCAAAATACCTTAATTTGTATCATTATATTGGTACTATCCCCTATCCACCACCTCATCCTTGAAGGTTCCACCAAAGGTTCAATTTTTTGAAGAAAACATTCAACACTTACATGAGGTACTATCTATTATAAGAGAGAACTTGACAATGACACAACCAAATAAGGTAACAAGAAGATTAGCATCATAGTGAAAGGCATTTTTAAGTGGATGAGTGGGTCCTTATTCACCTTAAAACTTATAATCAAATATCCTTGAGACAACAAAAAAAAGGTAAAAAACTTTATCCTATGTATTACAGTCATTATTAGATTTTGCAAAAATTTGATAGTGTTGCATAAAAGTTAGAATTGCCTTAGTCTATATACATACATTTATTATTTCATGTATATTGATTGAGTAAATTAATTGGATAGAGAGTAATAACACAAACTAAGTTACCATAGATGGATGAGGAGGGAAGAGTCATTCTAGAACCTTAGGAGATACTTCAGACACACATTAAGACATTTCAAACAAGGGAAATTTAAGTACTATTTTATTAAGTGTAAGAGTCTTACCAAAGGATGTAACATGGGAATATGATGCATTTATAAAGAAGCATCCATAGTATTCAACATTTATGATAATATTTTTTTAAGGGGAGGGACATGCTACACCTTTAACCTGTAATGTGTATGTGGATATGTGTGGTCAAGCTATGGCTAACATAACCTTTTACATTATCATGTTAGAATTCTCTATATTCTCATATTATTAGTAGAGTCAACCTATGGATTAATATTATATATATATATATAGACACACACACACACACACACACACACACACACACACACACACACACACACACACGTGTGTGTGTGTGTGTGTGTGTGTGTGTGTGTGTGGTAGTAGTTAACACATTTAGATCATACTACAATTTTTTTATTGCCTAATTGTGAAGGTTATCCTATCGAAGCAGTTTAATTTTATATTACAAATATTCTACAATGTTTTCAACATTTGGTGTGGATATGTTTTATTCTAATCTTAGATATTGTTATCTATTGTTGTTTCTCTATTTTTTATAATTGCATTTGTATCCATTTTTATGAATTAAATTGATCTATTTAAGTAATTTTATTACAGTCGTATGAAAAATGGTGTGTTTTATGGATTTTGTTCGACTTAACTTGAGTCTTACAAGGCCCTAAAATTTTGTAAAATATCCAAAATAACTCTTGGATAATTGCAATAATTCATTAGCCAATAAAACCAATACACTATTGTCATAGACATAAAATTCAATACTACAATGAATGCTCTAATGATTGCTTGATTTTGTTCTATGTTTGTAAATAATCAATAGATTCATGTGAACAATAATTTAAATTCTTTTCAAAATCTAAGATGTTTTTCAATCATTTTAGATGCCTAAATGCACTTTGATTCTTATCTATTTATAGATGACTTGAATTCAAATTAGGACCTATCAACACATAAAATAATAAAATTAATGACCATAAAGAGAAATAGATGAGTAAATTTAAAGGTGCACTCTGACCAAACTAGACAACAAAAATTCCTAAGAGCATGAATTCACACTCTAGACAAAGAATGCATATGGCCCAAAAACCTAGAGGAGAGATAAATGGAAGAGATAATAAGGGGATAAGTGAAAACAAACCACAAAATATTTCCAATAACACTTGGTTTAGATTAATAATATAAAAACACAGTTCACTTAAAATCACGTAATTATGACAATGCAAAGCATCATGCAGTTAACCTTTAAAAAATCTTATATTAATGTTCATTATCAGTGGGAGGGTTCACTCCTTTGAGACCTAAAAAAATGTAATAAATTCATTAAAATTTTTTAAAATTTTATACTTTTCTATTTATCACTTTCAAAATTTAATGTTTTTTCATCAAAAGGGTTGTAGTTCAATTTTTGAGGATGATGGTTGCTTATATCTATCTACTAAGGTTTAAATACCTCTAGATACCTGATACAGAGAGTCAAATGATTAACGTTAAGATCATGTCCTGGTTGAGTTTTATGGTGTGGATTCCCCTTAATCATACTTGATTACCCAAGGATATCACTAATTTAAATATCAAATCCATGATGATGAGGTTTATACCATGTCAAAAAAGCCTTTTATGCTATTATATGATCAAATATTTATTAATTAAGTTTCAAACGTATTTATCTTTATACATGTGTGGGATATGGTTTTAAATGTTTTTGGGTCTCTAAATTAATTATTTTGATACACATTTCTACCATGGATTAGAATTTTGGTGACAAAAATTTTAGTATAAAATTAACTTTTTGATGAACCACTATAAGTGGCATTGCTAAGGAAACACACTTAGTGCACAACATGTTTAAGAGTGTGTTCCAATAGAATCCTATTATACTTTTGTTGATTCACTAAAGGAATAATAATAACATGTTTGACACTTTGAAGATGAATACATCAAGTTCCAATAACTATGCCAATGTAAGTATTAGTCAATGGAAGACTACACCAACACATTCCCTGATTACTCTACATAGCTATGAGATAAATTGAGATAAAAACATAAGGTGATAATGTACATCAATGGACTCTTACATTATATCTATGTGAGTTTGGATTTATTTACTTTTGACACTTTGGGATAAGCATATCATAATTCCAGCAAGATTAAATCCAAGGCAAGGATGAAGTAGTGTTCCACCTCCTCATCCAACACAGTCCATAAGGCCCAACCCTCACATAACTCCACATCATATCCTTCTACACAAAATCACAACACTTCTCAAAAAAATGACTAGCCTCATAATATTTCATAACACTTAAATGTTCCTACACTTTATACTTTAGATAAAGGTAATAACTTAGGTGATAATTGGTGTTATCACCATCAATCATCCACCCATGATGACTCTAAATGTTGTGCACATAGTCCCTACTTACATAGTCTATATTAGGACCCATATTGATGGATATCACTAATCCAAATTCCTCTTATCTAAGCACCAACACTACTCCCATTAACATCTCTAAAGAGTGAAAATGTTTATTCCCCACCAAGTTCTAGGTGAAGGGTTAGCATCTCCATATCATCATTGATAATGGCAATCAGAATAACATCATTATACAATCAATAACTCAATTCCTTGGTCTTACCACTACTAAGCATCCCAAGCTATATTCCATGGGGTGGCTATAATAAGGGAAAGATAGATAGGTCCAGTGATAGTGCACTTTTTAATAAAAATTCAAGCCTATGGAGGATAATGTCACTTGTGACATCACACCTTTGGAGGTATATGACATATTGATCAAGAAATAGTATCTATATATCCATGAAGTTACATATCAAGCCAAGGCACAACATCATACTATCTATGTGCAAGATCATTTATACCACCTATTTGAGTCAGTGCCCACAACCAAAGTCACCTTGGTATTTGCCAATTAATGTCATAAACTTATCTTGCATGCATAATTTTTTTTTTCTCATGGTTCACCCTACCACACCTACATAGTAGATGATAAAGCACACTTTAGTAGTGCATGAGACTCACACAATGTCACAACACTAGCATCTCAACAAGTTACTATAGTATCATAGTGAAGTATATGCAGAGCTTAAAGGCCTTCAAACACACTATAGAATAAAGCACCACATCAATTTGGATCTTTGAACCCCTCTTCTAAATACCCCATGTACCATAGATAAGTTTAAATGAATGACAAAATCTATCACCAGATATAAGAGCTCCTTAATCAAGGTAAGATCAGGCCTAGCTCTTTGCCTTGTAGGAGTCTAATAGTTCTTTCACCCAAGAAGTATGGGTACTAGTGCCTCTACATAGACTATCATGTACTCAAAAATATAATAGTGAAGAATTGGTACTCACTACCAAACATTGATGACCTCTTGGACTGGCTCTAATGTGCTCAATACTTCACCAAGACTGACTTAAATTCAAGTTACCATTAGGTTTCATTATATCTTGAAGATGTCTATAAAACATCATTCAAGACATGAGAGGGATTATACAAATGCTTGGTCATGTCTTTTAACCTAACCAATGTGCTAGCCATATTCATGTGCTTGACGGATGATTTACTATACCTTTACTCAATTCCTTCATCATCTTATACTTGGATGACATTCTCATTTTCATCAAGACTTGGGAGGATAACTTGGAGCACATCTCACACATATTTGATACCTTGCATCGACATAATTTATAATTCAACTTAGCAAAGTGTATGTTTGACACTATGTAGATCTAGTACTTAGGCTACATCATTGATCACAAAGGCATCCATGTAGATCTAGATAAGATCAAAGAGATATAAGATTGGCCTACTCCACACAATCTCATAGAATTGAGGAGTTTTATTAGAATTTTAAATTCTATTATAGGTTCATCCTTAGTTTCTCAGATATCTCTTGGGCTCTCAGCTAGATAACATGTATAAAATCTAAATTTGATTGGACTCATACATAATAGTGCATTTTTAAGGCACTCAAGCAATGCCTTTACATAACACTTGGTCTTATAATGCCTGACATTATTCCCTCATTTAAAATTCACACTAATGCATCTGAATATGTAATCAATATGGTGCTCATGTAGCATGGACATCCAATCACATACCACTCAAAAACATTTAACAACATGGTTTATCGGTACTCCATCTATGAGAAAAACTGTATGTTATTATTAAAGCAATGGTGACACTACATCTTAGGGAAAGAGACAATTGTGCATTCAAATCATAAGACACTTCAGTAATTATAAACATAAAATAAGTTGGATAATGTGTGACACATGAAATGAATGGCATACCTATAAAATTTCCATTTTATGATAAATCATAAAAAGGGAAGGACAACAAGGTAGCATATCATCATAGCTGACCATCAGTTCACACGCTCATCATAGTATTGGACACATATAGCCATAACTTCATAGATTGGGTATCCCTCTACTCAGATTACTGACTTCATAATGAGTTAAACCAACCTAATGTAAGGTAAACAAGTTCAGGAGTTCTACTTGTCTGATCAATTTCTCTACAATATTTTATAACTTTGTGTTCCTAATGATACACCTCATCAATGAATCATTTGGGAGGCATAGTACACCAAGACCCTAGGACACTTAGGCATCATAAAGACTCTATTTGAATTACAATTTCACTTATACTAGTTGCATATGTACATAGGCATGGAACACCACATCAATTCTTGCAATCCTAATTGCATCTATAAGCCCATAAATAAGAAGTTAGGGTGTTACACACCTTTACCACTTCCATCCAAACCATGGGAATATATTATCATGGATTTGATGACTAGGTTGCCTTTGATGAGATGAAAGAATGATTTTGTGTTCATTATAGTGGATAGGTTTTCTAATATGGATTCCATAGTTGCCTAAAAGAAATACATTGATGCATCTTGGATTGCACAAGTTTTTTCCAACCATGTTTAGTTTCATTTTATACTTGAAACATCTATCATCTCCAATTGAAATCCATGATTTGTAAGTCACTTTTGGTAAGCATTCTAGGACTTGATGGGTACGAAGCTAGATTGGTTGACAAAATTTTCATCCACAAATAGATGGGAAAACTAAAATGGTCAATCACACACTTGTTCATCTTTTGTGAATGTACAATCATTCACATGATCGTACTTGGGATGAAAATATTTTTTACATTCAACATGCCTACAATAGATCCCTTCATAGATTTATATGTCATAATCCATTATAAACATGTCTTGGGTTTCAATATTTGGCACCTTAAGACATATCCTACCATGTACCATCTAGAATTGAGTCATACACACAAGAATGGGAAGTGAACAAAGCTGAGAAGTTTCTATGACAGATCTAGTTTATTTACCACAATTTTAACATATCCTCTCTCACACCCAATCAAAGTATAAAGAGTACCATGACACACATTGCATACCTCATATATTCTAAGTTCATGATAAATTTTGGATGCACTTTCAAAAATAACACTTCAAAGGTCTACATTAGAATATCAAGCATCTATGCCATGGTCCTTACACCATTATATGCATAGCTAGTGAGAACACCTTTATTCTTGATTTACCTTAGTATTTGGGCATGCACCTAGACTTTAATGTTGAACTTATCAATACTTAAAATCTACTACTTCTTGAGCTAGTAGTAACACAACATCCTTATAAATTAGATCTTGAACACTTGTGCCCCACAAAGAAGGACTAGAGCATCTAAGTGATAGACACACACTTACCATGACACACATTAATATTTCAAAGTGGTCAAGGATGGATAATATGTTGATCAAGATAAGTGGTGCACTTGTCATTAATTTTGAGTGTAGTTTCCTCAATTGTAAACTAACACAATGGAGACTATTTATCTTCAATAAATGGTGAATGATCCATGTGCAACCTTTGTGTAGTTGAACACACTCCTCATTTTTTCTTCTATGTAGAGATTTCACCTCTTTGGTAATCATGCACACTCTTTTACCCAAAGTTTGATGACAAAATTACACACAAATCTCATGAATGTTTGTATAATTTCATGCAATGATCACCTCATATCATAATTTTTGCATCACATTATGCACCCCTCACTATGTATCCCCACACTTCATAGACATCTACTCACAAACTTGATTGCTCCTTTGGGCCCCACCTCAACGAAACCACATGTCTGTCTTCCCTAACCATGTGATTATAAATATGACCCAACTAGCTATTAGTCACCAATAGAGGATCCCAAGATTAGAGGTCATTGAATATAGCTTGGACATTAATTATTCAAACCATTTCTAACCACCACATCTGACAGGTGATTGATGTGTCTATCAACATCCTCCTTAGTAGTTGTATAATATTTAATACTACTCTTATAAGATCATGCATGTATAAATATGTAATATATGCATTTTCCAATAATAACATAACCAAACCAATGTTGTTCACATAATCATAACATAGATAGCTTGCTTCATGCATCTACTCTATATATTTACACTGTAGACAATGTACTCTATTTTCCTTATTTTTTAATTTATGAACAAAAATTGCATTTCCTACAAGTAAGACTTCTACTCTGTTGAATGTGTATTTAATTATTTCATTTGAATACATCTCTACGTATTCATTATACATGACCAAATTTATTTTTCCCCTACACACCTGGTCATGGGTCCTGTGGTGTGAATCAAAACTATTTCTTGATTATCATCCTAAAATCATCCCACTTAGTGATATGAGGAAGCTTTTTAAAAACCAAGGTATGAACATAACCCTCAAACAAATTTAAAGCATGCTTGGTTAATTTTAACCTCAAAAATGAAATATTTTAGTTCTTATTAATCTAATACAAACTAAAATATACCTCAAGTTGATCTAGTCAATGGTCTAGTTTATCTGCATTCACATCTCCTCATACATTTGAATCTATATTTTGGACTCAACCTTAAATAGAGGTGGATATTTTTTAGCATTGGGTTTTTATTCTATTGTCTCATGTTCGGGAGTACCCTCCTTATTTTATTTTAGTACATATGTATAAAAACCAAGTTTCTCCATGAGAATCCCCATGATGGACTCTAACCAGTCAAGTTTGCTTTTAGAAAAAGAGATATTTTCCATTCTTTCTTCAATCTTAAGATATCACTCTTCTATTGTATGGGCATATTATTCATCAACATGGGCCATACTTTTAATCTCTTACATCCTCTTCCCTATGGAAATGTTTTCCTCAAATGGAACTAGGATACCTCGACCACTAGCATTGATTGCTCTAGTGATGGGCATAAATTGTAGTGTATTAAAAACACATAAAACAACACAAAATATTGATAGTAAACTAACTCTGATATCAATTTGATATGTAAACTAGGTGGATATTCCATACTAGGCTTCACCAACATGGATATGAAAATCCTAACTCATATAAGTGACTATTAAATGATTATTTTAGACTAGTTTGATTACTAAAAAATAGATGTAGTGTGTTAGAATTGAAATGTACAGAATTATAAACATAAAAAGAATCAGCAAATAAATATAAAAGCACAATATGAACATAAAAATTGACCTAGAGAAACTTGACATGGGAAAAAATCCAATGGTGGGGTAGTCACACTCCCTTTTCCACAATGTAGTCCTCAAAGTTACAAGTTACCACTAAATCTAGCCTTTCACTGATGGAGATACTAATTAATACATTATCTAAACTTATACCTAGTTATTTTACACTCTCACAACACTTCAAAAAATAAACCAACACTATAAACAACCATAAATAGCTAGGAAATAATGAGATAATATGAACAAAGACTCAAACATACAAATTGTAATGTGAATCCAACTTCACAACTCTTTGTTGATTACTTTGATGTCTTATGCCATCCAAAAGGTTCATATTATACCTTTTTATTTTGAAATCTTCCAATAATCTCAACCAAACCATTTTTAAGTATAAGACATGTTTGAAACTATTCCCCTGCCCATGTTTTATATGGTGGCAAACCATAGGTCTATTCAACTATTCCCCTGCAATTTAAGAACTAAAAGGTAGTGGTTTCATCACTTAAAAAGAGGTCTAGATCATCCCCTGCTAACTCTTCCATTGTAACTTATTTGAATTGATGTATTAACATGAAGTGTATTACAATAGTGCCTTAAAAGCATGAATTACATACATTGAGAATAGTGGAACCATCTAGAAAACATAGATAGTACACTAGATCCATATTTTGGATCAAAATATGCATACACATTAAATAGATGTAAGAAAATAAATTAGACCTAGTTAATTTTCAAAACTAGAGAATAGAGAAAAATGTAAGTTATAAATATGTATCTTGAATATTTATAGATTGAGTGGCAATCATTAGAATCTAACAGTGTAAATTAATCCTCAACAAAGATTAGAAGATGACCCAAAAAAATTGTGACAGTTTGATAACATGAAAAAAATCATCAAGTTTTAAACTTGGAAATGTTTAGACTAGCAAGTTCCCTTTCAGATAAATGTCAAGAGAAATTTTATTTGATTACTATGTTCCTCTAATTGGGGAAATCAAAAAAATATGTTCATTTTTCCATGCCTTTACCTCAAAACACTAGAAAAATCAAATTCTTATTCTTTCCCTGATTGGGTTGCTAGATTTGAAAAATATAAAGAAAATGATGTGTGTTTTAGGGATTATTTTCCACTTATCTTGATTCTTACCAAAGCCTAGACATTTCTATAACACCAAAAATAACATTGATAATTGTAATATTCATCATCCAAGGAAACTAATGCAATGCAATATACCACTAACATAAACTTCAGTACTACAATGAATGCTCTAATGTTCATTTGATTTCTATAGATTCTTGTAGATACTCAATAGATTCATGTGAACATAAATATAAATTATTTTTAAAATACAAGACACTTTTCCAATAAATTTTAGATGCCTAAATGCACTATGATTTTTG
This sequence comes from Torreya grandis, assembly GCA_037957365.1. Classification (NCBI taxonomy): domain Eukaryota; kingdom Viridiplantae; phylum Streptophyta; class Pinopsida; order Cupressales; family Taxaceae; genus Torreya; species Torreya grandis. The sequence continues at coordinate 6,541,624 of JARHVA010000078.1, forward strand.
TGTATTTAAATATGATATAAGTTCACTAGATGCCATTAATAGAATGGTGATATAACACTTCCTTATGTACCTTAACCAAAATGCCTTAATTTGTATCATTGTAATTGTATTACCCCCCATCCATGACCTCATCCTTGAGGGTTAAACCAAAGTTTCAATTTTTTGAAGAAATATTCAACACCTGCATGAGGTACTAGCTAGTCTAAGAGAGAACTTGACAATGACATAACCAAATGAAGCAACAAACAGATTAACATTATATTGAAAGGCATTTTTAAGTGGATGAGTGGGTTTTTTCATGTCTACAACTTTACAATAAAATGTCTTTGAGGCAAAAAAAAAATAGTAACAAACTTTCTTCTAAGTATTATGGTCTTAATCATATTTTGAAAAAATTTGACAATGTTGTATACAAGTTGAAATTACCTCACTCTACATACATACAATTAGTATTTCATGTCTCTTGATTGAATAAAGTAATTGGATAGATATTATCAACCCAAATGAGTTACCAAAGATGGATTAGGATGGAAGAGTCATTTTGGAACCTGAGGAGATACTTCAGACACACATTAAGAGGTTTCAAACAAGGGAAATTTAAGGAATATTTGATTAAGTGACAGAGTCTTACTATAGGATGGAACATGAGAAGATGAAGCATTTTTATAGAATCATCTGTACTATTAAACATTAATGAAAACATTTTTTTAAAGGGAGGGACATGCTATGCCCTTAACCTATAACGTGTATGGGGATGTGTGTGGTTGATATATGGATAACATAACATTTTACTTTATCATGCTAGAATTATATATATTCTCATTTAATTAGTAAATTCAACCTATGAAATACATGTAGCCTAAGTAGGGTATATATAAGAGGTACTAGTTAACACTTTTAGATCATATTACAATTTTTTTTATTATATGGTTGTGGAGGTTGTTCCATCGAAGTAGTTTAATTTTATATTATAAATATTCTACTATGATGTAAATATTTATTGTGGATATGTTTTATTCTACACTAGGATATTGTGATCTATTGTTGTTGCTCTATTTTTTATAATTACATTTGTATCCATTGTTGTGAATTGAATTGGTCTATTTAAGTAATTTTATTACAATTATAAGAAAATGGTGTGTTTTAGGGATTTTGTTCTACTTAGCTTGATTCTTACAAGGCCCTAGACTTTTTTAAAATATCCAAAATAACTCTTGGATAATTTCAATAATTCATTAGCCAGGAAAATCAATGCACTAAAATATATCATAGACATGAACTTCAATAGTACAATGAACATTCTAATGATTGCTTGATTTCGCTATATGCTTGTAAATACTAAATAAATTCATGTGAAAAATAATTTCAATTATTTTCAAAATGTGAGATGTTTTTCAGTCATTTTGAGATGCCTAAATGTACTATGATTCATGTGTATTTTTAGGTGACTTGAATTCAAATTAGGATTCCATTGATACATAAAACAATAAAATTAATGACCATAAAGAGAAAAATACAACCAATTTGAATGGTGCACTATGACCAAACTAGACCACAAAAAGTCTTAAGAGTGTGAAAATATGCTCTAGACAAAAAATGCACATAACCCAAAAACCTAGAAGAAATAAAAAAGAAAGAGGGAAGAAGGAGAGACATGAAAATTAACGAGAAAAATATTGACAATAATACTTGGTTTAAATTAATAAAATAAATATAAAAATAATTTAAAATTAGATAATTTAACCACTATTAAATAGTTAGGAGCCATTAATGTCTACAACTACCATAACCTCACACAATCAAATAAAATGTAATACACTATCTCATTATTTTGATTATGACAATGCAAGGCATCATGTAGTTAACCTTTAAAAAATCCTATACCAATGTTCATTATCAGTGGGAGAGCTCACTCTTTTGAGACCTACTAAAGTGTAATAATTTCATTAGTATTATTTAAAAATTTATATATTTTTTATTTACTATTTTAAAAATTTAATATTTTTTTAATGTAAAAGATTGTAGTTTAGTGGATAAGGATAATGGTTGTTTATATCTATCTATTAAGATATAAATCTTTATAGATATCTGATAGGGACAGTCAAGTAATAAAAGCTAGGATTATGCCCTGAATGAGTTTGACGACGTGGATGTCTATTAATCATAGTTTCTTAGTCAAAGATCTCACTAATTTAAATATATTTACTTATTTAAATATATACTCAAGTAATATTATAATAAACATATATTTAATTCTAAAATATAAGACCAAAAATACAAATATTCTATATAATTAAATGATTCCCTTAGTACCTATTAAAAAATCAATTTAAAATTTTGAAAAACATTTGGTGGGTACAAATTCCTCTACTTTCTTGGCAAATTTTATTTATAATGGTCCCTAGTTATTATCCATTACAGTATACTTTCCTTTTAGTTTGACTACATGCCACATTAAGCAAATTTCTCCACAATGTATCCTCTTACATATGTGTTGAGATTATTTGGTTTGTTCATCTAGTTGGCCTTAGATATGGCCTTAAATCTGCTTCTCATCAATAGATACATTGCTTCTTCTCTTATACACACTTACTATGACCTTTTATGGTATTTTTTTTATTAGACATTTTATTTTTTTATTTCTTTAAAAAGCTTATAGATATGGAAGGTAGCATAGATAGAGATTGTACACTGTACAGGAATAGATCTAAGCTTTTGTTCTAAAGGGAGTCACTTTTTTTATTTTAGAAGTTATGGATTTTCCAGAGAGGAGGTCCTACCAAAGGAAATCCTGAAATGATTTGGTAATCTTAGGAGAAAAAAATTGAGTGGTGTCTATGAAGTGGGTATTGCTTTATAATTTTATTTATGTAAGATATCATTGTGATAACTAAAATATAAGATATCTAGTAGCCATTAAGGCTTAGAAACATAATGGAGGCCACTCTAGATCCTATTTTATGTGCCCAAGCTTTTTTGTTGGCCTTTTGGTTATTGGTATTATGATTTTGAATATAAACTCTTGATATGGACTTTGAATAATGACAAATGGTGTTGCCTTAAAATGTACTTAAGTGTGTCTAGTTTGCATGTCTTGTAGTATTTATAATTAGATGCAAGTGTTTTATGATGTAATTTTGATTAATTATGTGAATTTATGATCATGTGTTTTGTTGGTTTTGCTACTTTAATGGAGTCTCTATAATTTTATTGACATCATCATCATCATTTTACATGGAATATGAGTATAGGTCTACACTAGTGAACCCAACCCCTATTTAATTTTCATGTGTAGGATAGGTAAGTACCTATATGACCCTCGGCTTAACTCAAGAAAGGTTTATGCATATGGATATTCCCTAGATTTAAGTTTTTGGTGCATTACTTAAGTCCCCCTAGTGAATCCTTATACCATGGCACAACTAGCCCAACCTAGTTCCTTCTAAAAGATGCTTCAAGTGAGAGTATAAGGCCTATGCCTTATGTGGATTGATGCTAGCACAACTAAGTTTTTAAATGTTGAGAGCAAAGGGAGTTATCCCATGCTTGTTCTTGGTTACAGTAAGCCACCCTAGATTTGCACAACATCAATTGACCAAGTTCATGTCTAAAGTTGAATGCCTAGTTTATGCTAACATGTTTCAAATTTGTTAGATCAAATATTATACCTTGTTTTATTTTAAATTATATATTTTATGCCTTTCCAAAAGACCTATCAATGCATGTTTTGATCTTAGATTTTTTGCCTTATTTTGACAAAAGACCTAGCAACTTTTTTTTCTTAGATTAGACTTATTTGGAACACTTTGTACCTAGAGTTTGGCAAGTTATTTTATATTCATCCACTTGACCATTTGTTTAATACATTTAAAATTAGACATATGACATTAGACTATTTTAGACCAAGTTTTATCATAGGCCATTTTGGAGATATAACTCCACCCCTAGACCAAGTTAGATAAATTTTGAACCATTTGTCCTTTGGATGTTATTTTTTAGAGTTTGTATAACTCTAGGATTTTTTTAAAAATGTTTATCATTGATTTGGATGTCTCATTGCACTCATAGTAGAGATATGTACAATCCAAGTTATAATAACATGGTCAAACAAAATGATTTTGTTCAAGACCCCTACTAGGATGATTTTATTTGTGAAATATATGTTTATCCTCCTTAAAATACTCAATTTGGGGAACAAAGCCAATATCTTTAAGAGAAACATGTGGTGATGCCTTCTTTGGGTTGATTAATGTACCAAATTTTCCCTCTCATCTCTCATGGTGTCAAATCCCCCACCTATACCATTAACTCTCCTTTGGATTATGTGAGAAACCATGTTCCACAACGTCCAAGGATTACCATTCTAGAGCCTCATCCTTTGGCTTGTGTGAGCAACCAAACTTCACAAATCCTTACCATTTCCATTCTATAACCTTGTCCTTTGGCTTGTATGAGAAACCAAGATTTGAAATACCCTACCATTTCTATTTTATAACCTTATCCTTTGGCTTATGTGAGCAACCAAGCTTCACAATGCCCTATCATTTCCATTATATTCCCTCATCTTTTGGCTCATGATAGCAACCAAGCTTCACAATGCTCTACCATCACTATACCAAGACCTCATCCTTTGGCTCATGATAGAAACCATTCTTCATTACATCCTACCATTTTTACATCAGTGCCTCATCCTTTATCTCATGATAGCAACCAAGATTGGTAATGCCTTACCATTACCATTCAATGCCTTTCTAAGTATATTATCTCATTCTCTCAACAAGGTTTTGTACCTATAACTAAATGAGTCATAGTTACTATCCAAGGCCAAGAACTAGCCTTTATTAAGCCCATCATTAATAAGCCTATCATTATCTAAACATTGGTCATTATTCATTCATTACCAATAATTTCCCACTTTATAAAAACCATGCCAATTATCTAGCTACAATTGATCTAATCAGTACCTTTCCAATAGATCCTATCATTAAAGACTAAGATATGTTCAAAACTGGTATTTTAAAATTGATTATAAACCAAGGCCAATATAACCAACCAATCCATGATGTTTTTATTGAAACACCTATTTTTAGTTATTTAACCTATGATGAATCACCTTCTAATACTATACCTATTATCGAGGAGTCTCACTCTAAAAAGCCAGTCTTTGTTGAGTCACTTATTAATGATCATAGCTACCTTTGGTTAAATCATTACCTTGACCATTATCCTAGTTTTCAAGAGTCTCCCCTTGACAATATGATCTCTACAGAGTTGTCTCTTGACCTTTTCCCCCTCATTGAAGAGTCTCAGTTTTACAAACTAGTATTTGTAGAGCCCATTATACCATCACATGTCATTACTTGTCTAAAACCAAACATTCAACAAAACATCATTGTAGCAGCATCCATACCAGATGAAGAATCAACATTGAAGTTAGGTTATAATTTTTAATCGATATCAGATTTAGCATCAAAATTAGAATCAAAGTTAGTATCAACATCGTATTTAGAGTCCCTTGGGTTAGATTTAGCTTCAAAATTAGAATACATTCATGGTTTTTACAATATTGGTTACACATGCCTCATAGATTAATGTGAATATATTTATGATCCTTATGTGATTTTTGAGGATGATTACTTTATATTCGACATAATTTATCCTATTATCCTCTATGAGGATTGTGATGCCTCTTTCTATTCCATTACCATTCCACATGCCATTACCACTAACCAACCTAGCCATTATACTGGCATTCCACCTCCCACAAGTGTCAATTAGGACAAAAAAAATCATACCTTATTAAAGTGTATACATGGAAACATATCAATTATATAATATCAAGTGGACCAAGACCACATTCATGTAGAAGAAGAATCTCCTAGTGAAACCTTTTTGGAGGTTCTAGAATAAAATCAAATTTAAAATTCCACATTTCTTAGTGAAATATTTTCATAGGTACTAGGGGACAATTAAAATAACTTTATTGGTGAAAACCTCTTTGAGTCAGAAATAGTTGAGCATAATAGTTCTTCACTACTTGATGAAGACATTATTAAAGAAAAAATCAATACAAATTTCAATCTATAACATAATCATATGGTGGATACTCTTAAACCCAAACCATAGAAAACTTTAGTGGTTCTATCGAGAGTATATTTAGAAATATTTATCCCCACCACATCTAAAATTATGTCAAATCTAGAATCAACAACATTATGTGTGCCTAATAATCTTGATCCTTTTTTTTTTCCCAACCATTATACATTCCATTATCATCCACCTTTACATTCCAAAACAAACCTTTTATCCAATATTTATCCATATTTACCATATCTAGCCACACTTTCCTTCATAGAGGCTAAAAATATATCTTGTCTTGAAGTTTGAAGAAAATAGAATCAATGACCAACAAAAATCACAACAACATTCAAATCTGTAGTAGGTTCTTGATATAGCTCTTTTTTAGAAGAGGTATGGGCTAGTAATTTACATGATTGATTATTCTAGTTGTATCATATGTTGATCAGGACGTGCATCTCCACATTAGTAGGAATAATAGAAATATTTACCTAGCTATAAATATTTACCATTTACCTTGCCATCTATCTGGCCAAAAACATTTATTATTTACCTTGTCATTTCCACTTACCATTTAACTTGTCATCATTTCATACTTTGCCATTTTCCTAGCCTTATCACTAGGGGGTAACCCTATTACCATTATATCCAATTTCCATATCATCATCTTCTTTATGTCATATCATATAATATTTTACCATACCATCCCTATTAGACCAAAGCCTATTTTTAGTTATCCAACCCAGCCCCTTGTGATTTTGGTTCCTTTGGTTATTCCTATACCTTTTATGAGAGGATTCAGATTTAGTTTCAACATTTTTATAATTCTATGTTTAAATGATAGTCTATGAAAGTAGTGTGATAGTGGATCTGGAAACCTATATTTCATTTATGATTGATTGATGCCACTGATTACAATCACCTATGGGAAAATTAGTATCCCACCTTGTGTTACTAATTAATTATATGTGGGAAAATTAGTAGCACAGACCTATGTTGTTTTCTTTATTATAACTGCCTATGGGAAAATTAGGAATAACACTTTTAACATGCATTATCACATCACCTTGCCATTATTATTCTCATTTGACCTTGTCATTTGCCTTAATTCATAAACTTTTTGTGACCTAGTCGGTTCTCATCACCTTTTGTGTGGGCATAATTACTATGACTTGATGTCTTAATGGGATTATGTAGGTCATGCTCAATTCATGTTGAGGTCAAATCAATCCCTCTTTTCTATATGCTTTCACCATTATGTAATCAACCTAAGTCAATGTTCTCACCATTTTATGAGTAGTGTCTTGTCAATATTTAATGAGTTTAGGTACCTCAATAATTCTAAAAACATTCAAAATCCAAAAACATGTGTCCTATTTAAACCTAGTCAGTCATCCTTGATCTACCCTACTAGGGAAAATCCATTATTTGTTCTAATTCATTCCATTGATATTAGGGGTGTGGATTTCCCTTTAGCTTAGGGGAACCACCCAGTTTTTGTTTTATTAAGCCTTCACACATAGAAATTGACTTGGTTGATGATAAAATACTTTTTGTTTCTTTTACTTTCAAGTTTTTTTGTGTGTTTATTTGCTCAGTTATTTGTTGTTTGTGTGTCTACGTATTTATTTGATTTCATTATCATGCCTTGAATCAATCAATTTACATTTATTAGGTGATTCCTTGAGAATTATTCTTGAGTCCATCCATATTCATATGTCAACATAATCATTGTGGTTTTTATCATTGGTGCATTATTTTTAATTATTTATTAGATTAGGAGTCAGTCTTTATGCATATTTTGCTTAAGTTATCATGGTTTTCTATCATGATGTATATCATCATGTGCTACATCAAAAATTAGCTCAATAAGTCTTACAATCAATGGAGCTAAAAAAAATTCTCCTTGGCAACCTTGGCAAATCATCCCACCCTTCTTGATCAAATCAAACCAGTTAACCATTCTATTTGTATTAATGCCAATCAAGATTAGCATCCCTACATTGGCAAGTATAACTGAATCATTTACATTGATAAATTATTTATTCATCTAATCATCACTTTTTACATCCTCATATACCTAGTTATTTATGGCTTCTTCAATCATTAGACCAACACAACTACATTTACACCTGCTCATCATTAATCTATGTAGCAGGTTGTATCCTTGAGTTATGCTTACTAATATGACCTATTAGGGCATAATCAAATATCATTATTCAATCCCAATTATCTTAATTATTATAACCACCTATGGGAAAATAATTATTTTGACTCATACACCTTAACTTGGGGCATATGCTTGTGTCACTATTTATAACCACCTTTGGTTAAATCAGTGTCTCAACCTTTGTTACTAATTATAACTACCTTTCGACAAATTAGTATTTTTTAAATCAATACATGCAAGTATTATCTCTATTATATTAATCTCACTCATGGGTTAATTTCATTCTTCTATTATCCTACCCATGCCATTGATTATAACCACCTATGGGCAAATCCATCTCTTTCACCCATTTAACTTTATGGTCCCATCATTTTCCTTATTTGAAAGACTAATCACTAACCCCTTTGCCAAATTCTCCCTCAAGGGGGCATCTATAATTCATCCATTATTATTGAATTAGTATGCATGTAGGTCCTTTTCATTCTTTTAGAAGACATTATTGTGCCTATATCTTGTAACTCCTTCCCAAACAGGGGAAAACTATAGACACCTAAAACTAGCCATAACTAGCTTTTGATTGGACTTCAAATTGATTTTTACAAACCATTCCAAATTAAGCCTAAAAATCACTAAATATCCCAAATTTTCTTGTGCATCATTCATCAAATCTCAAAATCACATTGAGACATCCCCAATTAGGGTATCCTACCATATGCCATAAAAACCTCTCAGAGATTCATCCCTGTTAGGTTATGGAGCTAAAAGCTTCACTAATGCAAACATGGAGGAGGTTGTTGAGTGTCACAGTAACTGATGTCGATCAGGCCAACCAACATTGGTCAGGAGTAGACAAGAATTTGCCAACATCGGTCAGGTATTGATCGACGTCGATCATATCCAAATAGACAAGGACTGACGTCGGTCGCTTGTGCGTTCCAAAACTATTAGTTACATGAACAGTTAGTTTGTTGAACGGTCAGTTTGCATGTAAATAATAATTTTAGTCTTGAGCTGCATTTCTAATTATTGTAATTGGAAAGTCTAATTATTGTTTGCATGGGATCTATTTAAGAGACCCATGGGGCTGTATTGTAATTTGTAGAATCATAAGGACTTGCAAAGGACAAGGAAGAGATCCTTCCAATTGTAAGATTAGGTTGATCTACAGGTCGTTGCAAGATTAGGGGAGATCTACATGGTAAGTAAGATCAGTTGATTTATAGGTTGTTGCAAGATTAGGGAGATCTACTTGGAGTACTTTGAGTACTTGGTGTATTGGCAGTATTGTTACTGACTGGTGGAGGGTACAACTCTATGTTTGAGTTGTGGTTGTAATTGTTTGAGTGAGAGAGAACTCTTGAGGGAGAATTACTGGTACGCCTAAGAGGTGTGGGAAAAGTGTGGTTTCTTCATTGTATTTCCTTCTAGAAGATTATTAATACAAGATTGTATTGTCTCTCATATTCTATGATGTTTCTGAATTCTAGTTACATTTTACTTCTAGTTTAATTCCATGTTTAGTTGCTTATACAAGGTAATCAATTGTGCTCTTAATCCTAACAAGTGTTATCAAAGCTTTGTGTTCTAGATCCTAACTGCTCCAGTTCCTAACAAGTGGTATCAGAGCGAGGTTACAGGTTCATCAGAGCCTGGTTCAGAGCAGGTTAGTGTTTGTTGATTACAGGTCACTCTCAGGGGTTTCTGATTGAGTGGGAGTAAAGCAATGGCAGAAGAAAGTAAGCTAATAATGGAGAAATTCAATGGCAAGAATGATCAATTATAGAATTATGGAAAGAAAAAGCAAGTAAAGAAAGATTGTTGGTTGGTAGAAGATTAGCATGAAGGAAATGAAGAAGCACATGTTGCAGGTATTGTTGCACATGATGCTCTTGTATGTTCCTTGGATAAAGTATAATCTTGGGTTTTATATTTTGTTGCCTCTTTCCATGCAACCCAAAATAGAGTATTTTTCCATGATTATGTTCATGGAGACTTTGGAAAGATTTATATAGGGGTTGGTGAGCCTTGTCAAATTGTTGGCAAAGGGGAAGTGCAGCTGAAATTGTAGATGGGAAACACATGGGTGTTGAAGGAGATCATGCATGTCCCAGTCTTGAAGAGGAGTCTAATATCTGTAGGAAAGTTGGGTGATGAGGGTTTCACAGTTACTCTCATAGCAGAATCTTGGAAAGTTTCCAAGGGTGCACTTGAATTAGCATGTGGTAAGAAAGTAAGTACTCTTTATCTACCTACTTGTATTACTGATTCTCCTTCTATTGCAAAGATGTGGCTTTGTAGGCTTGGTCACATGAGTGAGAAGGGAATGCATGTTCTTAAGAGGAAGTCTGATGTCTTTGACAAACTTAAGAACTAGAAAGCCTTGGTTTTTATGGAGGAGATGATGGATAGAGATCAGCTCAAGGGGCTGTATAATTCTGAGTAGGGAAGTTTGGACAAGGTTATGATTCAAAGTGAGCTCATGGGTAAAAAGTCATCACTCACAGGAAAACATAGTTACCGATATCGATCAGGTGAAACTGACATCGAACAAGTAGGTACCAATGTCGGTCATGTGCAGACTAAAGAAGTTAGTGGTGTCAGGCAAGTGGATACCAATGTTAGTCAGGGAATCGACATCGGTGACCAAGTGGACATCAATGTCGATCAAGGAATCGGCATTGGTGATCAGGTGCAATCGACATTGGTCAAGTGTAGACCAGGGTCGACCAGAGAATAGATTTTGGGTAGACAGCAAGATGTCAAGGAGTCTCAAATGCCCATGTGGAGGACTAAAAGGGTAAGTAAGCCTCAAATTCATTATTCACCTTCTTTATACTACCTGAACTTGTTGCTCACTGATGGTCAAGAACTAGAAAGTTTTGAAGAGGCAATGCAGGTAGAATCCAGGAAATAGTGGGAGCATGGCATGAATTCCTTGGGAAAGAACCAAATGGGAGATTTGGTAGAGTTTCCAATCAGGATGAAAGCACTGAAAGACAAATGGATTCCTAGGTTAAAGAAAGGAGAGAATGGACATGTGAGATAGAAGGCCAAGTCATATGGTCTTGAGTAGGCTGTAGGATAATGGTGTTTAAGGTTTGACAGGTGTATGACAAAGCATGGCTTTAGTCAATGTCAATGTGACCATTGTGTTTACTTTACCAGGTTGGATAATATTAGCTACATTATCCTATTACTGTATGTGGTGTATATGCTTGTTTCAGGGTCACACATGTAAGGAGTTGCTGAGCTAAAGGTAAAGTTAGTTCAGAGGTGTGCCATGAAGGATTTGGAAGCAGCAAAGAAATTCTTTGGCATGAGTATTTCTAGAGATATGGAAATTCACAGGTTGATGTTGTCTCAGGATGATTATGTGAATAAGGTAGTGGAGAGGTTTAAGATGCAGGATGTAGAACCGGTTAGCACACTTATGGATGGACAGTTCACAGAACAGTGTCCCAAATCACATGATGAGGTTGATTACATGTGTAGTAGACCTGATATTACCCAAGCAGTGGGATTTGTTAGCAAGTTTGTGGCCAATCCGAGAAAGGAGCACTGAAAAGTAGTTTAATGGATTCTCAGGTATCTGAGAGGGACCAACAGTAGGTATACATGTTATGCAGGGTCAGGCACTTCTCTACATGGGTATGTAGATTCGGATATGTCAGGTTACTTGGATGACAGGAGTAGTACCACAGGATGTGTGGTGGTTGGTCTTTAAGATTGAACTTGAAGAGGGATACAAGCTAGGAAACAAAATTAGATGATATACAGGTATAGGTATAGGTGCAGCTATTTATCTCCAAGTGGGAGATTGTTAGGTTGTGGAGCTAAAAGCTTCACTAATGAAAACATGGAGGAGGTTGTTGAGTGTCACAGTAACCGATGTCGGTCAGGCCAACTGATGTCAGTCACCTGTGCACTCCAAAACTATTAGTTACATGAATAGTTAGTTTGTTGAACAGTCAGTTTGCATGTAAAGACTAATTTTAGTCTTGAGCTGTGTTTCTAATTATTGTAATTAGAAACTCTAATTATTGTTTGCATGGGATCTATTTAAGAGACCCATGGGGCTGTATTGTAATTTGTAGAATCATAAGGACTTGCAAAGGACAAGGAAGACATCCTTCCAATTGTAAGATCAGGTTGATCTATAGGTTGTTGCAAGATCAGGGGAGATCTACATGGTAAGTAAGATCAATTGATTTGTAGGTTGTTGCAAGATCAGGGAGATCTACTTGGAGTACTTTGAGTACTTGGTGTACTGGCAGTATTGTTACTGACTGGTGGAGGGTACAACTCTGTGTTTGAATTGTGGTTATAATTGGTTGAGTGAGAGAGAACTCTTGAGGGAGAATTACTGGTACGCCCAAGAGGTGTGGGAAGAGTGTGGTTTCTTCATTATATTTCCTTGTGGAAGAGTATTAATACAAGATTGTATTATCTCTCATATTCTGTGTTGTTTCTGAATTCTAGTTACATTTTAGTTTTGGTTTAATTCCATGTTTAGTTGCTTATACAAGGTAATCAATTGTGCTCTTAATCCTAACAAGTGGTATTAGAGCTTTATGTTCTAGATCCTGACTGCTCTAGTTCCTAACAATCCCTAATCATCTTGTGGCATCACAACAGTCAATTTTGCTTATATAACTAATAAGTGGGGCACTTGCACACTTAAATAAAATCTTTAAAATTCTAAAAGGATAATCATAATTAATTAAAAAGCTAAACCAAATTAAATGCCTAGTTGAGTTACCTATTTGAAATTAATGAACACCTAAAAAATAAATTCAAAAATTCAAAATATCCTAGCCTTTCATCATTGCCTTTATGAGTTGTCAAGCTCTTTGAAAAATCCTAAAATATCTAATTTTGAGAGCTATGTCTAGTAATTGTAAATCATAATTACTTAAAAACTATTAACTCTACTGGAGTTAGATTTCATTCACCTTGATTTAATTTGAACCCATTACATGCCTTAAATCAACCCTAACTCACCTTGGGTGAGAGTTAACACCTAAGGCTATAAATACAAGACCATGCCTCTTCATTTCTAAGCTCTCATAAGCCAAAGTTATAGTGATAATTTAGAGAGAGACAAGCTTTGCAATAGTGTTATAAAGCCAAAATATTGATCCAAATCAATCACAATCTACATCAAATCCATGGTGCCAAAGAAAGAAGGAGCCAACAAGCCTCATTTTCCAAATACTTCTTGATGCACAAGATGAACAAGCCACTTAGCAATGCATTTGGAGCTCCCAAGGAAGGTAAAAGAGTCATTATCTTTTATGTTTTTGTTGTGATTTCATTTAGTATTTGTTACTAAGCTCTCCCTAATATCTAGGCTAGGAGTGTAAGTGTTAGTGTCTTTATTTAAATTGTTATTGATTGAACTAACATTATAATAACCTCCCTTCTTGGATTCCTATGATTCACACTACGTACTCTCAATAGTAAAAAATTCTATTGGTGTTCATTCTTGTCAAACATAATTAGGGATGATGTGATTTTTACTATTCAAAATGAAAATTCTATAAGTTATTATACCAATTTTATTATTGCACTATATAATGAGGTTTTTTATGACTTACAATACACACCTATTCTAATGGTTTTTCATCACCAAATGTTTGTCAACTCACTCTCCCTTGAAGATTAGGAGGTTAGGATGTATTACACAATAATTATTTTCAAATAATTATATAACTAATGATTTTTTTAAGATAAAAATATTATCACTATTTATTTCACTAAATATTATCTCAAGTGATTTCAATAATAAATGCATCAATAAAGGGTCATCAACTCCCAGAGGCAACTACAGATACAAACATGGAAGATGACATATAATCATCTCTATAGGTACAACCATTGCAAAATAAAAAATGCATGCAGAGTTTGATTATGACTCCATTAGTTATTAGTCAACCTTCCCCTCATGTTTTTGGTATAATTTCATACACAATCCCAACATTGATTTCATTAACAAAAATAAGTTTATCATTGTAATTCTTTAAATCTCTTTTATTTTTATAGTGGCACAGTCTGTAGTGCAACCACCATTGGCTACAAATTCTAGAATTCAATTTCAACCACTACATCAAGGTTAACAAATTAATACAAAGTTTTTATTTTTGGACAAGAAATAACAAGATATTTGAATATATTAAATTAATAGTGCTAATAAAGGATTCATCATTTTTTTTATTTTTAATCTGATTTATAGAAAAGTTTTCCTCTCTTTATCAAAGGATAAATTTCTAATTAAAACCACCATTGCCAATAGCCTTCCCTATAAATACAAGAGGAGGTAAATTTTTAAAATTTCCAATAGAGAGTGAGGATACTATGCAATTTACAACATCAAAGTTTACAAAATTTTCACTTGGTGGTCTCCCTAGCTTAATGGGAATCGCATGTCTTAGAAATATTAATATTGATGAGGAGATATTTTGGATTGATAATGGTACCTCCATGCCATTTTTTAATCTTCATGATATAATACAATTATCCCATCTAGAAAAGCATTTGCAACCACAATGTACACCTAACAATCTACTTAGCATAAACACACCTGAGGAGATTCCACAAAATGATGACCAGTGCACTTTTTTTTCAATTTCTAATTTATTGGAAGATATTCCTAAGGCCTTTATTAATGATTATCTTATTAATAACCTTAATGAATTAATAACATGGTAGTATAAGGAAAAAATTTTGATAAAAGAAATAAATACATGTTTTCACAACCACAACCAACACGATCAATTGTATTTTTTGGTAAAATTGTAGTGAGTATCAAATATAATGATAATGTTAAATAATATTGATAATTTAAATGTATAATGCCAAGCATACTTCAAAAAATGGACAAAAAACAAAAGCCTTATAGATATCGCTAATGCAGAAAAAGAAAAAGTTGTGGTATGTTTTTGTCTATTATTTTTTTCAATTAAATTTATTTTATAAGTTTTAATTAATTAATATTGTTTGCTCTTTTACATTCAAAATATAATAATTTTAAGAATCAAGTTTTTGTCCTTGACAATCATTTAAATAGTTCATGTAAAAGTATATATGTGGTTATTTCTTTCAAAGAAACATTTTTTTTACTGAACAAGCATAATAATAAATTGAATAAAATTATTAGAGATCATGAATTTTACCATAAAATTTTATTTAAAGAGAAATTTAAAATGACACATCATTGCTTTCACCTAGAGATGATTTTGTAGATTAAAGGTAAATTCTTTCAAATATCAATATTGAAGCAAAAGATCTTACAGAATTAGGGATCCTTTCAGAGGCCACTACTTCTAGCCAAGTGGATGCTCAAGTTGGTCATGGAACGTAGATAGACACCCAATTTTCTGAAAAATAATGATATTTATATTTGGCATTGTATTTTTGTTTTGTAAATATTATAAACTAAGGATTTGGCTTGAGAGTTGGTCCTAAACAATGTATTCTATAATTTTGGCTTCCATACTCTTAGTATTTATTTCTATGGATGTACATGGTCTTTTTTGTTTTAATCAATACAATGTTTTTATTTAAATCAATAAAATATTTCAAGACTTTCAAACATGGTGGGTGATTATGCAAAAATGTCTAATAAATCTGTCAGGATCCCTACTCCTTAAGAGCACACTTGATTACCTTTGTATAAGCAACTAAACATAGAATTTAACCAGAAGTAATAAGTAACTAGAATTTAGAAATAGCACAGAATATGAGAGACAATACAATCTTGTATTAACACTCTTCCAGAAGGAAATACAATGAAGAAATCACACTCTTCTCACACCTCTCAGATGTACAAATCTCTTTCCCTCAAGAGTTCTCTCTCTCAATTACAAACCAACAATCAACTCAATACCGAGTTGTTGTTACCACCAGTCAGTAACAATACTACCAGTACCACCAAGTACTCAAAGTACTCCAAGTAGAACTCCCGAATCTTGCTCCTTGTTGTGTTGCAGATCTCCTTTGACCTTGCTATCCTGTAGATCTCATTTGACCTTACACACACACACACTTGCAGATCAACTGACCTTACTTATCATGTAGATCTTCTACCTGATCTTGCACACCTATAGATCAACTTGGTCTTGCACACCTACAAACCTAGATCTTACATACCTTGGAAGAACCCTTGACCTTGCTTTTGCAAGTCCTTATGATTCTACTCATTACAATACAGCCCCATGGATCTCTTAAATAGATCCCATGCAAACAATAATTAGACTTCCTAATTACAATAATTAGAAATGTAGACTCAAGACTAAAATTAGTCTTTTACATGCAAACTGACTGTCTGTCTAAAATTAGACCAGTTCTGGAAGCACATGCAAATGCACGCACACACAGGTTGCCGACGTCGGTTCCTGTCTGACCAATGTTGGCCGACCCCTAACTGATGTCGGTTGCTCTGCACACTGGATATGATCGACGTCGATTGGCCTGATCGACGTCAGTTGCTCTGCAACTTAGCAACCTCCTTCATTTGCATCAGTGAAGCTTTTAGCTCCACAACCTAACAAAATCAATGCAATATTCAATTGATTTCTTACAATGTTCAATATTATTTATTTTGGTTTAACAATGTAAATTTTGTTTAAAGGTGTAAAAACTAAAAAGAACATAATAATGAAAATATACTATTTTTAGAACTCATTATTTTAGAATGTTAAATATTAAAATTTAAAAGTAGGTGTAAAATTTAAAAAAAAACATAATAAGATTGGTAAAGAAAGCAATTAAGTGATTCATAAACAATATAATTGAGCAAATGAGGTATGTAATAGATTTATGAATTATAAACAAAAAATATTTTTTAATAGACAACAAAAATTTATTGCATGACTGAATTTAACTTAAATAGATTTCAAAAACATACAAACTAAAACTTAGGTAGCTGAAACAACCCTTTTACAACCTATGTTTCATCATAGGCATTTGTATGTATTATTTCAGAAGCATTTTTAGGGACGTATTTGGTAGTTGTATTAGTGACTCTTATTTCAACAAGAGAACTCCAAATTGAAATCACTCTTTCATATGGAAATGCATTCACTGCATAATATGAAACATAAAACCTCAAACATGTGTCACTATTTTTATCCAATCTAATCCTAATTTTTGATTTAATAAAATATAATGCACTAAATACCCTCTCATCTTCCATGGACCCAAAAATAATTATTTGGCACAATTCATACAATCAAAAATATTCACTAATAGTTTCCTACATAACACTATTGAGATATAGTTTCTTCCACAATGTTTTAATAGCACCTATTTATGTTGGTTCATTTAATGACCAATATTGTTCAATCATTGTAATTCCAAAATGAGTTGATTGTTTTGTTAGTAAATCCTTTTGAAAAATACCCTCAACTTCAACTCCATTAATTCCTATAGGCTTATTGAAATGATTGATGATATTACCCATGTATTTGATGAAAAAAAAAATTACTTGTTATTTCTTCATCCTCTACAATGTTATAAAATGTAGTATTCACCACTTCCGTAGCTTCAAGAAACTCATCCCTTTGAAAATGATATTGAATTTCAATAGGTAAACTTTCTAAAATTTCTCTCTATTTAAATCATGTTTCATATATTACATTATCATAAATAACCTGTGTTACATGTACTTATTCAATTTACGCTCCAACCACATTAGTTCATCTTTGGAAAGTGTGAAGTGGTATCTATTTTTCATTAATGATAATACAAATATGATCATTAATATTAAATTTTATAAATTTTTTAAGGTTTTTAATATCTGTTAAATTTTCCCAACTATCAAATATTGGTCCTTTAAAACTATATTTTGCGTAGTATAATATATCAAGATAATGACAACCCCATTTCCTCAAGTGTGTGAAGTCAAAAATATATATGGATCTCTCTTGTGCATGTTTTATCAAATAATGAATTTTTTTCAAAATGGGTAGAATCCCATAGAATGTTAGAAAAAATTTGAAGTTTGTCAAATGGTATAATAAATATCTTACCTTGTCAACTTCCATCTGGTATTTAAACATACAACTTATTAATGATATACATTCTTCAAATATTATACATGCAGGGTCATACAAAGAAATCCATCTGGTATCAACATCTTTTAAAAGTTTTTTTCCCATCAGTCATGCCAATTGTAAATTTTTAAAACTCTAGAAAGCTTTTTAGACTATTTGACATGTATGCATGCAAGTCACGGATAAGCTCCTCCACTTTTCCTACATTTTGAAAGGTTCCTATAATTTTGTAATCAAGATTCATTATCTATTTCATGTAATGGATTGGATTCATATATAAGGCAAGTGTTTTTTGCAATCGAATATAGAGACAAGTTTTATTTCCATGCATTACTGATGCACCATTTACACAAACACACACTACCTTGATACATATATCATAATAATTAATCCCAGCAATATCCATCAAGTTATAAATAACCAATTTGTAAAGGTTATCATCATTGTTATTTTTTATATTTTTGTTTAAATATAATAGTTGAGGTTGTCTTGAGTGGTTCTCAAATGTATAAACATGCATGTAAACCCATGATGTACTGTCAACTATTTTTACCTCATCAATTGGCAGTGAGATAAACCATGTTCTTTTAATTTATCTTTTGAATCTTCCTTCTCAATCATTGCAAAGCATTTTGTTATCTCCCAAGTGCTATTATCTGACCAATGTGATTGAGGAATGTTTTTCAATCCAATATGCTGAAATAAAATCTTGTAATCTAAAAAATCATAGATTAGTCTACCTCTCTTTGAAATGTGATATAAAGTGGAAAACTATATATTTTTGTTAAGTATATTGACCTGATCAACTTTTCCAAACTAAGTTGTGATTGTTCCTCCTTTCTAAATGAGGTTTTGTTGATGTTTCTAATGATTTTCATAATTTGTTTCATAACATTGATGCATGCATTCTTTTACATGTTTCCATCTCGTTGTTCTTTTGATTTGTCCATCTTTGTCTTTTAGTAACTCATATATTTTACCATAATGTTTCTCAATTATGTCTAACTTGAGTTACATTTTGTGGTCCTTTCCAAGTTTCTAACTACATATTATACATTTATATTTTGTTGGTGTTTTAGTACTATTTTCTTATTATATAGGTTTAATGAATGGGTATTTATCTACCCAATTAAACTTAAATGACCTTACAATTATCCATGCACTTCTCTTTTTTCACACAAATTTGTTTAGCAATTTTTTACACTAAAGATTATGTTGTATAAGTATAAATCCCATCTAGTATTAGGTACTCATCATTTACATCCATGATGATGTCCTCCAGTATCCTTTTCCTTGAATTCAATAAGGGCATTTCATATCTAGGGACGTCTTCCAATGGAGGCATATCTTCAAAAGGGTTATATGTGGGTTTTGCTTGTAAAATAGGTATATTCCTTATAATTATTATGAAAAATTGGTCCTTAATATGAAATTGTAAATAATTAACAATATAATAAATCATATAATTTTTAGTGTCTCTATTTGGTATTTGATACTTAGGGATGTCTTCTAGTGGAGGCATATATTTGATACTATTATCATTCAGTTCTGCATACAAAATGGTTATAGAATAATTATTAATAAACATTGTAACAAAAGTCCAAATAAATAATAAAATAGTAAATCAAATAATATTTAGTGTCTCTGTCTGGTATTTCATATCTAGGTACATCTTCTAATGGAGGCATATCTTTGATCATGTTATCATTGGATGTTGTATGTAAAATGGTTGTAGAGTTGTCATTATTATTAAACCTTAATATGAAAGTTAAAATAAATAACAATATAGTCATTTGATATTTGGTACCTCTATTTGGCATTTCATACCCAGGTACATCTTCGAGTGGAGGCATATATTTGATACTATTATCAATGGGTTCTACAATAAAAATAAAAATAGTTGTAGACATTAATTATTATTGAACCCTAATATGAATGAATAAATAATAATAGTATATGATTTAATTTTTATTCTAGTGTTTACCCTCTAGCTAAAATAAAATTACAGGTTGTTTTATTTTTTAAATTTCCCTAACACCTTAACACTCTCATTATAATCCATTAGATCAACACTATAAATAAATGACACCTAGCTTTAATTGTTTGATAGTTGGTTTTAATCACCTGAAAGCTCTTTGCAGTCTTTTGACATGCCCAATGCCTATTTATTATTTTATGACACTTATTTTTTTATTTTTTGACACCTACTTATTACCATCTGACACTTATTTGATGTCATCTGACACCTTATTGCTATCATCCAATACTTGGTTGATATCATCTGAAAACTACTTATAGTTTCCTACCACCTAGCCTCTATAGATATAATAAATAATTCAAAGAATGTGAAAAATCATCCAGTCCCTTTTTCCACTTGTTATCTACACACTTATCTCCTAAAACCATTAACCCTAAGCTTGTTCTTATATGTTGTACCCATTCCAATAATTTACTACATTTTATCCTCTTTTTCCTCACCTAAATCCCTTTTTATCAGTTGGTTATCCTAGGTCAACTGGGTTGAGCCATTACCATTTCAAGATATTTTCACTTAGGAATCAAGTTAGCCTTTGGCTGACCTAGCTTGGGACCTAGTGAATAATTGTCCAAAATTATGCTAGGTTGACTAGGTCAACCCTATTGGCTAGGATTTTTAGAAGGGTCAAGGGTCAAATCTACCTATAAATACAAGTTCATTTCCATCATTTATTAAGGAGAATCAAAAGAATTAAGAGCAAATGAACATTTGTTTATTGACTATTCTACTTGAGAAATAATGCTTAGGGTTCCATACTTTCCTTAGATAAATGGATCTTATCTTATGTAGAAGTCTTTTAGATGCATTGATAGGTTGTGTAGCCTAGAGTTGATTTATCCTTTTCATCCTTACATACCAAAACAACCTCTTGCAAATCACCTTGGCCAAGGGAGAGATTGAGGCTCGATGTGTTCATCTTCAAAGGCAAGTGTTCTTAAATTTATTTTCTCCTTTGTAAGAGTAGATAGATATGCATTAGTGTTTCTCTTCCATACATTAGGATTCCATATACATTGACATGATTATATGTCTTTTATGCATGTTTAGTTTTATTTTTTCTAACCCCCACTTTGTACCACAAGCTTTGGTGAACACTAGATTAGATTTAATTTTCTTGTCATTAATTTAGGTGAAATATCAAAACCTAGTACTCCCTTAGGTTTATTACATGATTGTGTTAGACTGGAGGCTTTGGAACCCTCCTTAACATGGTGTACTATGATAAATGATCCCCTAATCAAGTATAGCAGATCCTCATATTGGTCATGCTCCCATTTAACAAATATATTCCCAATTAGAAGTGTAGGTATTCTTTATCTTCTCTGAGTTAGGATTGATTTATAAACATGATGCATTTTTTATTGCATATATTCTAGTTAACCTAATGTGAATCTAACCCTTATAGGATTTGTTTCACTTATTTCATTATTTTATCTTTTTTATTATCATATATTTACGATTTTAGGTTGATTATATTGACACAGTACTAACTTTTGTGCATAGGTTTAACACATAGTTGCATCCAAATGATTATGTTCTTTTTGTGCAGGTTCTTTTCCAAGTATAGGCTACTAGATTGACTCAGTCAACATAGTATAGTATTTTATACTTTCAAACATCTAGTCTAGACTACTACATCAAGCTAGTCAACCCTATACATTTCATGCACTCAGTAACAGGCTTATATAAATCTTGGTTGACCCAATCGACCCTGTTAGTAGGATTTTTAAATATTTAGCAAGGTTATTTCATAGTAATCTCATTTTAATTAATATTCAAACCCACCAAGGTTTCTTTCTATCATTTCTCTCTTTCCTTACAATCTTTATTTTCATAGTTTGAAGTCCTTAAAACTATCCTTATACAGTCAATTAGATTGACTATGTTGACCTAGTTCTATATTATGTGTTGTCTAGATAACCTTTTCAACCCTATTTATTTTTAGACCTTTGCTTCCCCTATATAGAGGCAAAACTATCAACTCTATTATGTATTATATGTATACATTTTTTAATAAATAGACATGGTATTGTGTTTCAAAGTTAGAATTAACCCTCAAATGATAGTAATTAGCTCACAATTTCATTTTTTGTTGCTTGCATGCTTAGAATAGTTCACATAGTCTAATTAGGTGGTTTTCAATATACCATTTAGTTTCACTATTTATATTTTATGCACACATGAAGAAATTACAAAATCTTAAACAAGCATTTTAGTAACTGTCTACCCAAGGCCTACCTACTTGGATTTTATTACCAAGGGGGAAGTCAAATTGGTTTTCTAGCTAAGTATAAACACATGGTTAATGTTATATTCTAGATAAGCACTCAAAACCCGTATCACTATGGTGTGTGAAGTGAGGGGGTAGGCCCCAATACTAAGCCTATACCATTGCTAATAAATATCCTTTTCAGCCCAAACATCCTAAAACTATCCTTAGATTGTTTTCTAGTTCCTTTCTTACAACCAACTTCCTATCACATTTAAAATATTGTAATAATATAAAAACATTAACGTTGACCACTTTTTTAGATTTTAATTTTAAATTTGATTTCTTTCTCTTTACTCAAATTGTGGATTATATTGTAAAAACTTGCATTAGCTAGCATTAGTGCAAGGTTTTGTGTTGTGTGCCTCAATTAAATCACCCTTATTGATCTAATTAATTGTTTTTTTCCCTTTAGTTATTAATTTTTTAAATACTTTAAAAATTATTCTTATTTTAATGCACAGTCATTTTAGTCAACACAATCTATTATAGACTATCTATTTTTCTCTATTTTTTGTGCTAGGTCAACCTAATCAACCCTATATAATTTATAAGCCCTATTTTATGCACTAGATCGACCTAGTTGACTCTATAAAGTCTCTTTCACTTCTTATTTCCTTGATTTCTCATATTTTTTTCCTATTTTAGTCTTTCTTATTCATCATGAATTTTCTATTTGAAGACCACACTAAGTTGAATTCAACAAACATGATAAGTTTTACCAATCCTCATAGGGTCTCCCATATGTAGAGTAGGGTTTCTCTCTTGTATGAGAGTAATCTTCATATAACCATTCACACAATAAACTATGGGACCCCTCCTCATTATTATTTGTATCATAATCCTCTCTTCTCTCTTGAAGATTAACCCAAATTAGAGTATATCCCTGAAATGCTCTTCTTTATCTTTGAATTTGTTCAACATCAAGGAAAGGATCCCTCTACCATTTACCATCTCATGATTAGTGATCAAGTTGAAGAGCCTTATCACCTACTCCCACATTCTCAAATGGATTTGGGGGTACCACTTTTATATATGCTTAGTATCTTCCCTCAATTATGACCCCTTCTCATACCATGACCTCTTCTTTTTTAACCTCTTCTACTTCCATGCCTATTATCTCCACTAATATGGTAGGTTATACATCTAGTGGGCCTCTTATAAGATCCATTATCCTTAACCCTTCTACAAGTGCATCATTTACTACCCAAGGTAATCATGTTTATAGTTCTTCCTCTTCTCATCCCTTCACTAGTCCATCTTTTGATTCACAAGCAAATTTTTCCACTAGTGCTTCACATTCTCATAATTCCTCTCAATCTCCTACCAATACCAATAGTGGTACCCAAGACACTAATACTAACTATAATGCTTAAAATAATGATAAAAATGTTAATCTAACCCACCAAATCTTGTTACAAGCACTTAATCAAATGAATACTTTTCAAGCTCATAATATAAAAAATGATGAGAATGCAAAATCATCTTCTCCATCTTCAAACTCATCCTCAACCAATGACTTGGGGCACGCATAATCAAAATTTTGGCCCTCCTCTTCAAAATTCTCAAGGCAATCTCATCCCTCAACCTCTTTTGGTTAACAAAGCCATTAATTATCTTTAAAATGAGCCTCTTACCACTCAAATTTCTAATATTGATATAGGAGGTATCACCCCTACCATTTCTTATAATGGATCAACTAATCCTACCCTTCATCTTAAGACATTTGGAAATATTTATAAGGATTGGGTCAAATTGAACACATTTTCTTCTACCAAGATCCTAGCCAAAACCCTCACTAGGTGATGCCTTAGATTGGTGCAACCAACTTAGAACCCATTTTATTTCTAGTTTGGAAGATTTAGTGAATGCTTTAGTTTAAGAGTTTCAAACTAGTGATCTTCCTGAAAACACTTTGGCCCACTTCATAAATTTTAAACAACTTGAAAATGAAATTTTCCAAGGTTTTGTTAAAAGGTGGAAAACTTTGTCAAATAAGGGTGAACATAACATGACTGATGATAACCTTTTCTATCTCTTTACAATGTTCTTTTTCCCAAGTTACAATATTGAGTCTATACTCTCTCTCTCTCTCTTCACATACTTTGGAGGAAGCTATTGACCAAGATAAAATTCAAGATTTATTTATGCATCAATTGGATCCACCCCAACCTTTTGCAGGTCCTCATCTCTTAATCAAGAACAAAAATTGCAATGCTACCAATGATGGTTTTATGGAATCTTATGATACCATTCACACCATTCAAAATGTTGTTCCTAACCAATATTTGGAACCATATCCCCCTTCTCAAAAATATACCAATCCTCATTTATCTTCACCAAATACCATCAACGTTCACAAACCCTTATACTCAATTTAATTACTTAAATGTCTACCTAGGCCTCTACCATGATAACTTGATCCCACTCATTTTATGAAATCTTGGTATGATTCTAACAAGTTTTATTGGTTTCACGCTAGTTGAGGTCATTCTCATGATACATGTAGGTGGCTTTATAATTTAGCTATGGATTTTCTTCTTGGTTTTAATTTTGATCATGATTCTATCATTAAAAAATGTCAAAAATCCTATGACATTGATTTTAAGGCTCATGAAACACATAATAAATCTCAAGCCTTGAATCAAGCTAATGCTCATTTGGCTATCTATAAAGACATTCTTCCTAATCATCAACCTAATCAAGATACCCAAGACAATCCCACCCCTTCCACCAACAATTTTTAAAGTCTTTTTGACCCCATTTTTGAATAAAATGTGGTGGATATGACTAATATGCAAAGGGTGGTTGCTTTCATTGACCCTCAACCTATCTACACTCCTTCATTGTCCCAAATATTTTGTGTTGTCCAGGATTCTTCTCCAACTCATTTAAATGAGTTGGGGAAAGATGACCTTATAACCTTTGATGAACTAATTCCAAATCCTCCTTTGGATAACACTTCCCATTTTATTTCTACTCTCCCTTCATCTTCTTTACCTAACACTCATGATAATCAAGCTTCTATCAACACTTCTTCTACCAACTCTCGACCTACACTTGAACCAACTACTTCATCTTTACAACATAATTCACAACCTTATTATAAACCTTATCCTTCTTATCAACACAAATTATAATTCACTTTAGCTCCTCCTTTTGAGGACCTCATTAATCAGTATGCACCTATTTATACCAAACTGCTTATGGGTTATGATGAATGGGATCCCATTATGGAACTCACAAATCTCCCATCCCAAATTCCATTCATTGAGCTTATGAGGACCTATACACATCATATAAATCATCTTATGCAACTATTATTTGAAATAAACATCCCACATCCTCCCCTAACAGGATGTGAAGAAATCTTATTTGGATCTAAGGATAGCATATTACAATAATATGAGGAGATGTCCATCCATGTTGAATAAATAATGGAAATTTCTCTTTCCTTAAAATTTCCTATCACTTTTATGATTTTTTATGAGATTTTTCTTCATTCAGATGATCCTCCTTTATTCTTTAGTGTCCAAATAGGTGATATTCAAGTCAAACATGCCTTGATTGACAAGGATTATGGCACTTATGTTACCTCTCTTGATTTTATCAAAACCCTTGGATATTCTAAATGTAATCTCAAGTATACATGCATCACATGCCAAGGATATTATTCAAGTAAAATTCCTCCTTTAGGTTGTGTATGTCTTCCCATTACCCTCCCACCCATCATTCTTCATGTGAAGGTGATGATATTTAACTTTCCTCTCTCTTATAATATTTTACTTGGTAGGTCATGGACTCACTGTATGAGATTAGTTACTTATTTTGCCTGTTAATGTGTTAAATTCCCTCATAATAGAGCCATTTATCATATTTAAGGTTACATTAACCTTTATAATTTCAAACAATTCCAAGACAGTGGTGTCTTCAAGATTCCTACTCTTGAACATTTTCCCATTGTTTTACTCTATGAGTCTCAACAATTCAATTTTCCCATCAATTCCACTTGAGGTTACAACGATCACCCCAAACTCAATGGGAAAATTCCTCCTAAAATTTTAGATTATGATGATGATGAGCCTGATGAAATCAACCTAAAGATTAAAAATTATAATCTCTCACCTCATCTCATCTATCAGTTTCATGCTTCTTTGTAGCCTCGTTCTAATAAACCTCCTTGTGATGATATTCTCATTATTTTGACTAAGACTTGGCATTCTATTCACCACACTTCATCAAATGATAAGGTCATCCCTACATGCATCATTTATCTTCATACACCTAACTATGATGATGGTTACACCCTAGATGATCCACTCCAAGGTTGTCTTATTCAAGCCTGTGATGCTGAGATTATTTGTTTTCATTCTTCTTTGTTTTAGTCTTTTAATAATTATTCTTTTGTTCCATCATTTATATCTCCTAATTTTAGTATTTTTCCTCTTTATCATAGGTTATAGATGGTGTTGACACCTCCAATTTCCAAGGAACCTCGTATGAGTATGCTCATAGATTGTGTTATGATTGGGCCTTACCACTTTGCTAGGTACTTTGACCCCTATAGCTTACTTATCCTTGAGATGTGTGTGACCCTTATTTGGCCTTTGTAAACCTCACCCCTCCATCAATATAGCTATCATTAGAGCCCATTCCTACTCCTATTATAGTTGAGCCTATTCTTGTTCCCATTTTTTCTCCTATTATCATTGATCCTATCCCTGTTTCTGATCTTATTGTTCCTCCTATTGATCCTAGTCCCATTATTTCCCCACTATCACTTTCTCTTGGTGATGGTTTGCTTACTTTACCTCAGATGGATCCATTTCCGACCAAATGGGCCAATGAACCTTCCCAAGCTCTTTTCATTTCTATTACACCTCCTCCTGTGAGTTCTTCTACTAAGCCTACTCCTAGGCATATATATTGTTTCCATGGCATAGATAACCATTCTTACACACATTATCTCAAGCTGCAACAATATATTGATACTTTGTGTCCTTCTTCCCCTTAGTCCTAAAACAAGGCCATACTTCCCCTAAAATTACTACCTAAGTATATTCTTAAGTATGGAGAGGTGTATTACCTTTTGCACCAATGTGGCACCCATCACATCGATCATTGCCACATCCTTCAAGAACACCTTAAGGATCACCTTATATCTATTCATGGACCTTTTACCATTCCTCCCATAATTCATTCTTACAAGAAGGCTCCCTCTTCTTCTCATATGGTTCCACCTCTAGTGGTTCCATCCCCTCCTGTGGTCTCTTCATCACCTTCTATGCCTCCACCCATGACTCCTTCACCTGTGGATCCTTATCCACCCATGATTCATTCACCCTTAGACTTTCCCTCACCCATGGATCCCTCTCCACCTATGAGTCCTTCACGTATGGATCCTTCCCCATCGGCGATTCTTGCATCACTCATAGAACTCACTCCCATTCATTCTTATAAGCATCCCTTGCTTGATATCCCTCCTTAGCACGATACATAAATAATTCATACCTTTTATATTAGGGAGATTAGACAAGAATTATTTTCCTAATTTTCATTTAAGATAGATGAGACATTAGCAGTAGCTCACATCTAGCTTCATAAAGATCTATTCAATGTTCTGGATAATGTGTGTGGGCAGATTTATAAGTATTTATGAGCACATGCATGGTGATTTTACATTTTAATTTGATTTGGATGTGTGATCCAATCTTAGATTTATCTATCTATTATATCATTTGACATTATGTCAAATTCTTAATTATCTTACATAGTGATTTTTATTCTGCACTTTATAGATTACTTATACTATGATTTATGTTTTATTATGGATATCTTCTTTATCTTTATTTTCCTTCTTTTTTAAAATTTACCTTATTATTTATTCATGATTATTTGATTTCTTATCCCTATTTTTCATGGATAATTATCATTGTGACTTGGTTATACAAACTTAATTCCCTTTAGTCATTCACTATTACCATGTGATTAGTTAGAAAATAATTAATTTTGTTATAATCTTCTTTTTTGGTCCACTTTGGATCTCATTTTTACCTTCATTCCTTTTTTTAAAACTAAGCATATGCATGGTTGATACTTGAGATAACATGTTGGTTCATTGTTAATCCTAAGTCTTCTAGTCAGTCGTGTCTTTGGTTACTTAGCTTCCTTTAGCCTAAGCCTACAGCTCCTTTGTGTGTATCACTCTATCTCTCATGATGGATCATTCCAAGTCCATATGGTGGAGGAATATTAAAAAAAATCTTATAAGCATTTAAAATCCAAATCATTTAACAAAATTCATTGATCCAAAAGGCAAAAACATTCAAATTTCTTAAAAGTTAAATCACACTAAAAGATGTGATTCAAAGCACACTTTTTTTTTCTAGTCAAAGATCAAACTCCATAATTGACCTCACAATAAAGCTGAGGTCTATTAGGGTTCAGGAATCCAATAGATTATAAAAAGATAATAAAAAAATCTTTTAGTGCTACCTACTTTCTCACGTAAGTACCCAATCTTCATAGTAGACTGACGACTCTAGAAGGGGTCTTGGGGAATGGGGAACACATCATGAGAAGGTAGGTCCATTTTAATTTTTTTGTACCAATCTACCTTCATGATTTGATCTTATTATCATGCTCATTTACCTACAAATTTTTGTGCCTATAGAAAATAAGTTTACTTTGTACATTGATGGTCACTAGTCACTTAGTGTCTTCTCATGTCCTTAGTATGCCTCATGTCTCCTAAGGTCTTATAATAATATGCCTAAGTTATTATTTTTACATTCCTTTTTTTTCATTCCCTATACTCCTCATATTTAAACTTGAAAAATATTGTTTTGTTCACTTATCACTCCCCTTGGGATTTCATTTGTGAGTTATATTGTAATACCGTGGATAGGACCTGGCCATCCTCACAAATTACCACAATTTCACATTCCTATTACCTCCATCCTTTATTTCTAGACTTTAACATTTATTTCCACCTCATGGGTGTTCCCTTTATGAGTTTTAGTGTAAGACCATGGAAAGGACCTAACCCTCTTCATAAAATTTTCTAATAATCCAAGTCACAAAGGAAATTACATGTGTCAAATATGAGATAAGATGTGATTGATTATGAAATTACACATCATTGACATGCTTCCCATCTTGATTTAATATGTTTTATGCTTACTTCATTTATCTTTCACTTTTATCTTCTTATTTTTTGATTGCATGTAAGAATCCAACCATTTCTTGAATTTTTCATACTTCCCAACTTGAATTGGTGTGATAAATTTAAGACCCAATTTCTTGTCAATTTTGTTTTTCTTTTATACTTGCCAACATGATCTAGTATAATTGAATAACTTAATTGATTTTTTTTATACCATTTGTTATTTTTACATGATCTTCCATTTTATTACATTATTTTCATACTTTCCAACGTGATTTAGTGTGATTTTATTTTGTTTTGTTTTAATTAGGTTGCTTATCTTTTGTTTGGTTTAAAAAACAAATTCCTTTTTACCATCTTGTATTACCACCCTTTGGTTTTTTATACTTAATCATTTTTTTGTTATTACACATTTCCCAACTTGAAATAATGTGTATTACACTTTTTAATTCATTATATTTTACCAAGTCCTTTTTGCCTTTTTTTTTTAACCATGCATGTGTCCTACATAATGCTAGAAAATAACCCACAACTCATATATTTCCTATATCATATACAACAAAAATAGATAAATACATGTGCTAGAAAGAAATATATCCAAGCATCAACAACCACAACCATAATGATAACACATACAATCAATATCCAAAATAATCCATATATATATATATATATATATATATATATATATATATATCATAAGTTTTGATACAACAAATACAACCATATGCAATGATCTAGCTCTATGGTTAGGCCCCATCCTGCCTATCTTATGGCCTTGCTATGCTGCCCATCGATGCCTCAATCTGATTCCTCCACATAGAATATTATAAAGAGGTTGTCCAAGATATAAATCCCAACACCTACCCCTATAGATGATCTACCTAAGCGTACACCTATTCCAATTGGGCTAGGGTGGCTAGATATGTCACTCTTTCCTACTTCTATACCTATGACATATGGGTCAAGGTTGTTGCATGTGTTTCCCTCTCTTGGACATATACATGTGTCATATGTGTCACTATATCCATATGTGCATCTCTCTCCTTAGTTAGGGCTTACCATTCCCATGTCTCTCCTACACCCACCTTTTCTAGTGGTTACATCCCCTCTACGTGTGCTTGTAACTACCTTATAGCCTCTCTAGCTAGTCTGAACTAGCTCTCCTAATCTGGGGAAGATGGTACCCTAGGATCCTCTAGTGTAGTGATGTTTTATGGCATCAATACCTCATGTAAGACATCATGGAGTGATCCCCTCATTAGGGACCCCCATCTGATCTCTTCATCCTCTACCACACCTACAAAAATTAAAACCAAATAAATATTAGATCACTAATATATCTCTAAATCTATCTATCTCTAGTATATCTCAAATAAAAACATAAGTAACCATATTTGTATTATTTGTCTATGTGTTCACCATTATTGTCTCACCATATGCATGATCATTAAGCATATTCTCCCCATCTTCATAGCCTCCATGAACCTCCTCTATCATTCACCTCCTAAAAACAAATCCTAGAGATGTCAATCGTACCCATCTCAGGATATGTATAAGTGGTCTCTCTATAGTCCAACTCTATCCTAGCCTTCATGTGTGTCATCTAATACATATACTATCTCCTAATCCTCATGCCTCTATCGATGTTTTGTCTTTGGTAATCAATACTCATCCTACTGCATAGCTAGTGTTGGTACCTCTGGTGCTCCTACCTTCACCCCCATCTCCTCTCACTATGCTACCTATCATGATCAAACAGTCCATGGTCTCTCACAATGTGGCTTGAGCATCAGCCTTACCACTGATGGCCCTAGTCCTCCTCTCTCTCATGGCTCTCTCACATGCCAAGCCCAAAATATGGGTACTACTATCAATACCATTGGGTGAGGCAAACCCATCTATCCTAGCACTTGTGCCACCAAATGTGGCTCCATCCACTAGGTATAATTCCATATCACCTTTATATGTGCCAAAGTTGGTACAACTATGTCTCAACTAGGCCATGTAATAGTAATGTGATCATATGGTTACCATACTATGTCCTCTCATCTCACTTTTGGTAGCACTAGCATATGGATCACAACCTACACTATCTGGTCCTATTTCCATCTTTATCCCTAAGGTAACCTATCATAAATCGCATGGGGTAACCCCACTAGCCAATACATAGGGAACCTCTCATAGATCTATGAATTCAATAATATGATCGATCCCATTGACTTCTACCCTCTAGACAACACTCCATACATGTCATGTATGAGTTATACCTAGATGACAAATCCCAAGTCATATAGCACTGTCTCCTATAATATCATCTAGCTTAAGGCTATCACATAGTGTTACCTTATTGCTTGACTTATGGAACAACACTCATGTTATGACAAGTCCTATCACAGCCTTTTAGATGTCCAAAAAATATGACACATACACATCAGACATGTTCACCCTCCATCTAAGTATATCCTCTCCAACCTTGTAAACCATACAGCTAAAGCCCTCTTATCCTAATTGCTATCAGGTATCTCTATGACCATAGGTGTCCCTACTATGAGAAATATGAGGATGGCATGCACATCCTCTAGGGTGATGTCCACCTCTATAGTATCCCCCTCCACCTCCCACCTGAAGGTGTTAGTCAATTATTCCCAGCATCCTAGGAACATGACTAATAAATCTAAGCTCAAGGGTATCCTACACATCTCTATTATGCTTCTTAGGCCTACAAATATTAGACTCACTCTATCCTCTATAAATAATCACTCCAATAGTTCTGGGAGCCATGATGCATCCATAAAATACTAGAATCTTATACACCCCTGCAATCAAGAAATAATAAAATATGTATTACATCTTCCATGCCATGTATAGTCAAAATACATTATTTTTAAATTTTAATTAAAAAATAAGCATAAATTGATTTAATTTAATCATTTTAATTAATTTCCCCTATTTTTAGCCTACTTAGCCCTTTTAGCCCTCACTTGATCATTATAGGCCCTTCTAGCACTTTTTTGACCACTTACATCCATTTTCATGTTATTCTGGTTCTTTAGGTAACACTAATTTGACCAAAATTTTCTTATTTTGCCATGGTTGACTTAAAAATCTAAGTCAATCCTCTAATTTTCCCCCCTTAGTACTACGTTGTTAAACTAGACTTTTATGCTCAATTGGTAAATTGCACTAGGTCAATAGTTTGCAAAATGTACTAGGTCGGCACATACCTACTAGATCGACAATATGGATTTTGTCATTTTTCAACCTATTAGGTTGACTAGGTCAACTTAGTTTTTTTTCCCTATTAACCCCTTATATTTTATGAAATAACTACCTTCTGGCATATATTTCCCCAAACCCTTCAAACCCATTTCCCTAATTGGTTTTTCCTACCCTTAGCACGTGATTTTGTTTCATTTTGACATTTAGAAATTTTTTAAATTACAAATTTCTAAAAATACACTTAAATCACTAGAATATTCAAAAACTAACTTGAAATTCTTAGTTTTCTACCTGTAGTGCACCCGTTGTCCCCTCTAGAGGTCCCTCTCACCTAACCTATTGCGTCCTCACCATCCTAGCTTGTTTGGTCTCTCAAAGCTCTTTTTCTTTCCTTCACAAGTCAAAAATAACAAATGACTTTCATTTCACCCTATTTAAAATCACTTTTCCAAATCTAAATCTTTCAATTATTTTCTAATAGATTTATTGTTTTACCTCTATCTTTGTTTTTACTCATCCATTTTTCAAACAATAAAATGTTCTATAATTGTGATGACATAGAAAATATTTTCCACTACCATATGCCTATTTTCAAAAAAAATTGACTTTTGGCTATTTTTTGCACTAACTTCTACAGGTTCACTTAGTCCTCTTCACATCTGGACACCACTTCTCTTGCAATCTCCTTATTTATCTATAGCACTAGTGTAAGTAAAAGTATGTGTTTTTCAATTTTATCTTTTCATTCATCTTATTTGTTGTGTACTACATTTTACTTAGCATTAGCATTATGTGTTATCATGTTCTATTTCCTAAAACACCATCCTATGTTGCACTCACGTGACACATGATGAGCTTTGAGTGGAACATATGTATACACATAATATTTTCAAACTTTTATCAATTAGTGACACTTTTTATCTTGTAGGAACCCATCGATTCTCAATCTCTCTGAGTGCATGCCTTAAGGGGTGCACCAAGAAAGGGGTGGGTAGACCATTGGTGCTTCATAGGATTATTGTCCCTTTTTCCATAAAACCATTAACCTTAAGCTTGTTCTTCTCTATTTTACTCATTCCAGGCATTTGCTACATTTTATCCTCCTTTTCCTCACCTAAATCCCTTTTTTAGTCGATTATGCTAGGTCGACTGGGTCAACCTTATATAATTTCAGGATATTTTCACTTAGGAATTAGTTTAGCCTTGGCTGACCTAGTTTGGGACCTAGTGAATAATTGTCCTAAATTGTGCTAGGTCAACTGGGTCAACCCTATCAGTTAAGATTTTTGGAAGGGTGAAGGGTCAAATCTACCTATAAATACAAGTTCATTTTTGTCATTTATTAAGGATAAAAAAAGAAGTAAAAGTGAATGAACATCTATTTATTGACCATTCCACTTGAGAAGTAAATCTTAGGGTTCCATACTTTCTTTGGAGATATGGATCTTGTCTTGTGGAAAAGTCTTTTGGATGCATTGATAGGTTGTGTATCCTAGAGTTGATTTATCCTTGCCATCCTTATATGCCACAACAACCTCTTGTAAATCACCTTGGCCAAGGGAGAGATTGAGTATCGGTGGGTTCATCTTCAAAGGTAAGTATTCCTAACTTTATGTTCTCCTTTGTAAGAGTAGATAGATATGCATTTGTGCTTTTCTTCCATACATTAGGCTTTTGTATACATTGACGTGAGTATATGTCTTTTATGCATGTTTAGTTTTATTATTTCTAACCCCCACTTTGTTTCACAAGATTTGGTGAGCACTAGATTATATTTACTTTAGTTTTTATTAGTTTAGGTGAAATATCAAAACCTAGGACCCCCTTAGGGTTATAACATGATTATGTTATATTAGAGGCTTTGGAACCCTCCTTATCATGGTGTATTGTGATAAATTATCCCCTAATCAGTTCTAATAGATCCCCATATTGGTTACACTCCTAATCAACAAATGTATTCCCAATCAGAAGTGTAGGTATGCTCTATCTTCTCTAAGTTAAGATTGATTTATAGACATGATGCATTTTTGATTGCATATAGATATGATCTAGTCAAAAAGTTTAATATATTATATATAGTGTCTAATGCCTCTGGATTGGATTTTTTTGTATTGGTGACATACATTTATAATATAAAATTTATTTTTAAAAGTAGGTAATCTGACCTTTAAATTTAAATCCTATCCTAGAATTTAAGTGATCCCGTATTGTTGGCTATCCCATAAAATCACCAAATACCAACTTTGAAAACTAAAATATTCATTAATTAACAAAGATTCACCACTAAAAAATCTTTGATTCTTATATCATCATCCATAGTATTCAACACTGATGACAATATTTTTTAAGGGGAGGGACATGATATGCCCTTAAACTATAAAGTGTATGGGGATATATGTGTGGTCAATCTATGACTAACATAACCTTTCACCTTATCATGTTAGAATTCTATATATTCTCATATTATCCATAGAGTCAACCTATGGAGTAATTTTAACCTAAGTAGGTCATATATAGTGTCAGGATCTTGCTCCTCAATTAGAGCACATATGTTTACTTCTTGTATTAGCAACTAAACACGGAATCATACCAGAATCAATAAGTAACTAGCAATATGAAACAACACAGGATTTGAGAGACAATACACAATTGTATTAAATACTTAGAAGAAAATACAATAAAGAAGATGCCACTTCTTCTTCCACCTCAAAGGTTCACCACACCTCAAGACCTTCTTCCCTCTCTCTCTCGGTCCCAACAATCAACTCAAATATAGAATTGATGTTCACCTCTCCAACCAGTCAGTAACACGTTGCCAGTACACCAAGTACACAACCGTACTCCAAGTAGATCTCCTGCTCTCTACTGCTACCTGCAGATCACTAGACCTTACTCACCATGTAGATATCTCTACACCCCTGAAGAACCCTTGTCCTTGCCTCACCAAGTCCTTATGATTCTTCAACCAGTACCCCGGTGGATCAGCTCCTAGACCTTGCAGACCCTACAACTCTCCCTGATCATACACTCTCAGCACCCCTTTGGAACTAGGAGGAGCTACACTATCTCTCTCTAAAAGCTCAATGGCTTTCTAGCACACTTTTACAATACAGCCCATGAGTCCATATATAGATCTCATGCTTACAATAATTAGACTACCTTAATTACAATAATTAGACACGCAACTCAAGACTAAGACTAGCCTTTGACATGCAAACAAATAGTCCAAAAATAGACTCTCCGGGATCAACATGCAAACTACCTATTCTCGCACAGGCTACTGACGCCGGCTCCTCTATGATCGATGTCAGTCGACTGGTAACCGATGCCGGTTGGTTCTTCATTGTTATCTGACTGATGTTGGTTGATCAAACCGATGCCAGTTTCCCTACAACTGACTCTGCAACTCTGCATCCTCCGTAACTTCTCCTATTTTCATCCTGGTGAAGCTTTTAGCTCCACAACCTAACAATCTCCCACTTGGAGATAAACAGCTACACCTGTACCTGTACCTATACACTGTCTAAATTATTTCCTGGCTTGTATCCCTCTTCAAGATCGATCCTGAAGACTAACCACCACACATCCTGTGATGCTACACCTGTCATCCAAGTAACCTGCCACATCCGAACCTACAAATCCATGTAGTGAAGACCTTGACCCTGCATAACATGTTAACCTGCTGCTGGTCCCTCTCAGATACCTAAGAATCTACCTTCCCCAAATTGGCTCCATACTTTCTGACAACTCTCACTGATTGGGAAAACTCATGTCTACACTAGACCTCATGTGATTTCGAACACTGTTCTAAGCTCCGCTTGAACTGTCCAGCCCTTGGTGTGCTTACCGATTCTGCAACCTGAACCTCGCCAACACTTGATTCACATCAGCTCACACTGGAGACAAAAATCTCCATGTCTCTTATGCCAAAGAATTTTGCTGCTCCAAATTCTTCCTGACATACCTCTGAACTAACCTTACCCTTAGCTCAGCAAAACCCTATATGTACAAATCTGCTAGCAAACC
Source organism: Torreya grandis (assembly GCA_037957365.1). Lineage (NCBI taxonomy): Eukaryota > Viridiplantae > Streptophyta > Pinopsida > Cupressales > Taxaceae > Torreya > Torreya grandis. The sequence continues at coordinate 6,578,644 of JARHVA010000078.1, forward strand.
ATCCACATACAGTAACAAGATAATGTCATGACTCATCATCCACCTGGTAAGAATAAACACAATAGTTACACTGACATTGACTGAAGCCCTACTTAGTCATCCACCTGTCAAAACCTGTACCACTGTCTTGCAGCTTCTTCAAGACCATATGCCTTGGCCTTCCATCTCACGTATCCATCCACTCTCTTCTTTAACTTGGGAATCCATTCCGTCTCTCAGTGCTTACTTTTAGCTAACAACTTTACCAACAAATACCTATTTGGTTCTTCTCCAAGGACTCACACTCCTCATCCATGCCAAGCTCCCACTGTATCTGGATTCTACCTGCATTGCCTCTTCGCATCTTCCTAGTTCTTGACCATCAATAAGCAATATAAAGAAGGTGAACAATGAATATGAGGTTTACTTACCCTTTCTGACCTCTACATGAGCATTTGAGACTTGTTGATAGCTTGTTGTCTGCCCAATATCCATTCCAGTGACCGATCTCGGCCATCTCCTAGTCTGCTCTCGACCGATGTCGGTTCTCTATAACTGACCCTGTCTGCCGACGTCGGTCTCATTACCGATGCCGGTGTACCTATTGCCAATGTCGATCACTATATGATCGATGTCAATTCCTGCTTCCTAACACCACTGACTCTGCTGATCTACACATGACTGATGTCGGTGCCTGTCTGTTTGACGTCAGTTTTTGATGACCGACGCCAGTATCTGTGTTCGCCTGTCAGTGATAACTTTTTACCCACAAGCTCTCCATGGATCAAAATCCTGTTTAAATTAGCACAACCCTGCTCAGAATAATTCAGTCCACTCCACTGATCTCTGTCCATCATCTCCTCCATGAACACCAAGGCTTTCCAGTTCTTTAGCTTGTCAAAAACATCTGTCTTCCACTTCAGAACATGCATTCCCCTCCTACATATGTAACCAAGCCTACAAAGCCACATCTCTGTAACAGAAGGTGAATCAGTAATATAAGTAGATAGATAAAGGATACCTACTTTCTTACCACCGTCTAATTCAAGTGCATCCGCTGTGAGAGTTATTGTGCATCTCCCATCACCTAACTTTCTTGAGGAAATTAGACTCATCTCCAAGACTGGTACCTGCATAACCTCATTCAACACCTGTGTGTTATCTGTCTATAATTTTAGCTTCACTTCCCCTTTGCCAATCATTTGACAAGGCTCTCCAGCTCCTAAATAAATCTCTCCAAAGTCTCCAAAGACATACCCATGAAAAGATGCTCTATTTCGAACTGCATGGAAAGAGGCAAAAGAATCTGTGAACCAAGATTCCACTTTATCCTGAACATCCTGTGCAACATCCCCTGCAACATCTGCTCCTCCCTGCTGATCTGCTACCAACCAACAATCTTTATTTACCTGCTCTTTCTTTCCATCAATTAGACCATTCATGTTATTCAGTTTCTCCATTCATAGCTTACTTCCTTCTACCATTGCTATACTCCCACTCAATCAGAAACCCCTGTGAGTAACCTGTAATCAACAAACACTACCATATCTGAAACCACCTGTTAGTAACCCAACCAAAAGCTCTGATACCAACTTGTCAGGATCTTGCTCCTCAATTAGAGCACATATGATTACTTCTTGTATTAGCAACTAAACACGGAATTATACCAGAATCAATAAGTAACTAGAAATATGAAACAACACAGGATTTGAGAGACAATACACAATTATATTAAATACTTAGAAGAAAATACAATAAAGAAGATGCCACTTCTTCTTCCACCTCAAAGGTTCACCACGCCTCAAGACCTTCTTCCCTCTCTCTCTCGGTCCCAACAATCAACTCAAATATAGAATTGATGTTCACCTCTCCAACCAGTCAGTAACACGCTGCCAGTACACCAAGTACACAACCGTACTCCAAGTAGATCTCATGCTCTCTGCTGCTACCTGCAAATCACTAGACCTTACTCACCATGTAGATATCTCTACACCCCTGAAGAACCCTTGTCCTTGCCTCACCAAGTCCTTATTATTCTTCAACCAGTACCCCGGTGGATCAGCTCCTAGACCTTGCAGACCCTGCAACTCTCCCTGATCATACACTCTCAGCACCCCTTTGGAACTAGGAAGAGCTACACTAGCTCTCTCTAAAAGCTCAATGGCTTTCTAGCACACTTTTACAATACAGCCCATGAGTCCATATATAGATCTCATGCTTACAATAATTAGACTACCTTAATTACAATAATTAGACACGCAACTCAAGACTAAGACTAGCCTTTGACATGCAAACAAATAGTCCAAAAAATAGACTCTCTGGGATCAACATGTAAACTGCCTGTTCTCGCACAGGCTACCGACATCGGCTCTTCCATGACCGATGTCGGCCAACTGGTAACCGACGCTGATTGGTTCTTCACCGCTATCTGACCGACGTCGGTTGATCAGACCGACACCGATTTCCCTGCAACTAACTCTGCATCCTCTGTAACTTCTCCTGTTTGCATCCTGGTGAAGCTTTTAGCTCCACAACCTAACATATAGGTGGTAGTAGTTAACACTTTTGTATCATATTATAATTATTTTTTATTATTGCATGGTTTTGGAGGTTGTCCCATCGAATCATTTTAATTTTATATTATAAATATTCTACTATGTTGTCAACATTTGGTTTGGATATGTTTTATTCTACTCTTAGATATTATGATCTATTGTTGTTGCTCATTTTTTTATAATTACATTTGTATCCATTTTTGTGAATTGAATTGTTCTATTTAATAATTTTATTACAGTTGTATGAAAAATGGTGTGTGTTTTAGGGATTTTGTTCTACTTACCTTGATTCTTACAAGGCCCTAGACTTTTTTACAATATCCAAAATAAATCTTGGATAATTTCAATAATTTATCAACTAGGAAAACCAATGTACTACAATATGTCATAGATATGAACTTCAATACTACAATGAATACTCTAATGATTACTTGATTTCATTATATGCTTGTAAATACTCAATACATTCATGTGAACAACTTAAATTCTTTTCAAAATGTGAGATGATTTTTAATCATTTTTAGATGAATAAATGCACTATGATTTTTGAGTATTTATAGATGACTTGAATTCAAATTAGGACCCTATTGATACATAAAACAATAAAATTAACAACCATAAAGAGAAAAAATGAAACCAAATTAAAGGGTGTACCCTAACCAAACTAAACCACAAAAATTACTAAGAGCATGAACTCATGCTCTAGACAAAGAATGCATATGTCCCAGAAACCTATAGGAGATATGAAGGAGGAGAGAATAAGGGGAGACATGGAAATTAACCACAAAATATTGCCAATAACACTTGTTTTAGATTAATAAGGCAAATACACAAGTAGCTTAAAATCACACAATTTAACTACTACTAAATAGTCACCTTAAAATTGTAAAATTTAATGACTAATAAATAGTTAAGTATCATTAATGTATACACCTACCATAATCTCACACAATCAAATAAAATGTATTACATAGTCTCGTTATTTTTATTATGACAATGCAGGGCATCATGGAGTTAACCATTAAAAAATCATATACTAATGTTCATTGTCAGTGGGAGGGTTCACTCCTTTGAGGCCTACAAAGTTATAATAACTTCATTAATATTATTTAAAATTTTATATACTTTTTATTCATCATTTTTAAAAATTAATTTTTGATTCATTGAAAGGCTTGTATTTCAATTGGTGAGGATGATGGTTAGTTATCTCCATCTACTAAGGTATAAATCCCTTTATATCCCTAATACAGAGAGTCAAGTGATTAAGGCTAGGATCATGGCATGGGTGAGTTGATAATGTGGATGGACCTTAATCATGGTTGCTTATCCAAGGAACTCACTAATTTAAACATATGGTTACTAATTTAAATGTATGCTTACTCAACATTGTAATCCGCTATATGTTTACTTCTGAAATATAGGGGCAAAGATACCAACATTCTATATAATTAAATGATTCCCTCCATGCTTATTAAAAAATCAATTTAATTTTTTTTCAAAACATTTGGTGGGTAAAAATTCCTCCACTTTCTAGGGAAAAAATATTTATAACAATCCCTAGATATTATCCATCGTAGTATACTTTCAAAAAACAATTACCACATACCACATTAAGCAAATTTCTCCACAATGCATCCTCTTCCATATGTGTTGAGATTATTTGGTTTTTTTCTTTTGGTTGGCCTTAGATATGGCCTTAGATATGCTTTTCATAAATAAATACCTTGTTTTTTCTCTTGTGCACATTTACTATCACCATTATGGTAGATTTTGTCATTGGACATTCTATTTTTTTTATTTCTTAAAAAATATTATAGATATGAAAGGTAGCATAGACAAAGATTTTATAGTGTACAATCACAGATCTAAGATTTTTTCAAAATGGAGTCACTTTCTTGATTTCAAAAGTTATAGAGTTTCCAGAGAAAAGGTCCTACCAAAGGAAATCAAAAAATGAACTGGTAAGCCTGAGAGAAAAGAATTGAGTGGTGTTTATGAAGTGGGTATTGCTTTATAAGTTTATTTGTCTAATATATCATTGTGATAACTAAAATATGAGTTTGTATATATGATTTTTTGCACAAATGGGCCTCCAGTGAGACTGTGTAAAAGATTTATTTTTGTGAGCATGGATTTATGGTGGTGAACATGGAATTTTGCATAATACTAAAAATAACACTGGTAACTACAATAATTCATCAGTCAAGGAAACTAATATAATGCAGTATGTCACTAACATGAACTTTAGTACTATAATGAATGCTCTAATTATTATTTGATTTATCTATATGCTTGTAGATACTTAATAGATTCATGTGAACAAAAATATAAATTATTTTCAAAATGCGAGAAGCATAAATTTTAGATGCCTAAATGCACTATGATGTTTGTGTATTTAAATATGATATAAGTTCATTAGATGTCATTAGTAGAATGGTGGTATAACACTTTATTCCATACCTTATCCAAAATGTCTTCATTTGTATAATTTTATTGGTATCAGTCACCTCATCCTTGAAGGTTTCACCAAAGGTTCTAGTTGTTAAAGAAAACATTCAACGCTTACATGAGGTACTAGCTAGTCTAAGAGAGAACTTGTCAATGACACAACCAAATGAAGTAACAACTAGATTAACATCATATTGAAATGATTTTTTAAGTGTATGAGTGGGTATTTGTTCACATACAAATTTAAAATAAAATGTCCTTGAGACAACAAAAAAAGGATAACAAACTTTATCCTAAGTATTATGGTCTTTATTAGATTTTGCAAAAATTTGGCATTGTTGCATACAAGTTGGAATTAACTCAATATACATACATACATTTAGTATTTCATGTCTCTTGATTGAATAAATTAATTAGATAGAGAGTATCAGCACAAACTGAGTTACCAAATATGGATGAGGAGGGAAGAGTCATTCTAGAACCTAAGGAGATACTTTGGAAACATATTAAGAGGTTTTAAAAAAGGGAAATCAAAGGAATATTTTATAAGTTTAAGAGTATTACTAGAGGATGCAACATGCGAAGATGAATAATTTATACAAAAGCATCCATAGTATTTAAAATTGATGAAAATATTTTTTTGAGGGGAGGGCCATGTTATGCCCTTAACCTATAACGTGTATGTGGATGTGTGTGTTCAATCTATGGTTAACATAATATTTTACCTCATCATGTTATAATACTCTATATTCTCATATTATTAGTAGATTCAACCTATGGAATAACCATATCCTAAGCAAGGTATATTTAGGAGGTAGTAGTTAACACTTTTGGATCATATTACAATTTTTTTATTGCATAGTTGTGGAGGTTATCCCATCGAATTAGTTCAATTTTATATTACAAATATTCTACTATGTTGTCAACATTTAGTGTGGATATGTATTACTCTAATCTTAGATATTGTGATCTATTATTGTTGATCTATTTTTTATAATTACATTTGTATCCATTGTTGTGAATTGAATTGATCTATTTAAGTAATTTTATTACAATCATAAGAAAAATGGTGTGTTTTATGGATTTTGTTCTACTTAGTTTGATTCTTACAAGGCCCTATATTTTTATACAATATCCAAAACAACTCTTGGATAATTTCAATAATTCATCACCCAATATAACTAATGCACTATAATATGTCATAGACATGAACTTCAATACTACAATAAACACTCTAATGATTGCTTGATTTTTATATATGCTTGAAAATACTCAATAGATTCATGTGAACAATAATTTAAATTCTTTTCAAAATTTGAGATGCTTTTCAATCATTTTTAGATGCCTAAATACATTATGATTATTATGTATTTATAGATGACTTGAATTTAAATTAGAACCTATTGGTACATAAAACAATAGAATGAATGACCATAAAAATAAAAATAAATCCAAATTGAAAGGTGCACCCTAACCAAACTAAAGCACAAAAAGTCCCAAGAGCATGAACTCATGCTCTAGACAAATAATGCACATGGCCCAAAAACCTAGAGGAGATAGAAATGGAGGAGAAAATAATGGTCAATGTGACAACAAACCACAAAACATTTCTAATAAGACTTGCTTTAGATCAATAATACAAAAACACAAGTAGATTAAAATCACATAGTTTAACCACTACTAAATAACTACCTTAAAATTGTACAATTTAAAGGTCCTAATAATAGTTAGGGGCCATTAATGTCTACACCTACCATAACCTCACACAATCAAATAAAATGTAGTACGTAGTCTCATTATTTTGATTATGACAATGCAAGGCATCATGGATTTAACCTTTCAAAAATCATATACTAATGTTCATTGTCAGTGGGAGGGTTTATGTCTTTGAGATGTAAAAAAATTGCAATAACTTCATTAATATTATTTAAAAATTTAAATATTTTCTATTTATTACTTTGATTTTATTTCATCAAAATGGTTGTAGTTTAATTAGTGAGTATGATCATTGCTTATATCTATCTACTAAGGTATGAATCCCTCTAGACACCTAATACAGAGAGTCAAGTGATTATGGTCAAGATCATGTCTCGGGTGAGTTTGATGGCATGGATTCCCCTTAATCATAGTTTCTTAGCTAGTGATATCACTAATTTAAATATCTGATCCATTATTATTACATCCATACCATGTCAAAAAAGTCTTGCCTGCCATTATATGATTAAATATTTGTTAATTAAGTTTCAAATGTCTTTATATTTATACACATGTAGGCTGTGGTTTTAAATGTTGTTGGGTATCTAAAGAGATTATTTTGATACACATTTCTACCATGGAGTAGAATTTTGGTGACAGAAACTTTAGTAAAAAATGTATTTTTTTATGAACCACTATAAGTGCAATCACCAAGGCAATAGACTCAATACACAACATGCTTAAGAGTGTGTTCCAATCAAATCTTATAATACTTTTGTTGATGCACTGAAGAAAGAACACTACCCTATCTGACACTTTGAATATTAATACATCATGTTCCAACAACTACGCTAGTTAAGGATTAGTCAATAGAAGACTACACCAACACATTCCATGATTACCTTGCATAATTTCAAAAGAACTTGAGCTAAAAACATAGGGTGTTGAAGTACATTAATGGAATATCACCTTATATATGTGTGAGGTTGGAGTTATTGACTTCTAATACTTTGGTACGATCATATCACAATGTAACCAAGATCAAATACAAGGCAAGAATGAAGAATTGATCCACCTCGTCATCCAACATAGTTTGCAAGGCTCACCCCTCACATAACTCCACATCATAGCCTTCTACATAAAATCATAACACTTCTCATAAAAATGAGCAGCCTCATAAGATTTCACAACACTCGAATGTTCTGCACCTTCTAATTCATACAAAGGTAAGAAATCAGGTGATAAGTGGTGTCATCACCATCACTCATCCACCCATGATGACTTTTAATGTCGTGAATAGTATTCCCTACTTACACAATATATATTAGGACCCGCACTGATGGATATCATTGATCCAAATTCCTCTTGTCTAAGCACCAACACTACCATCAACATCTTTGAAGAGTGAAAATGTCTATTCCACACCAAGTTCTAAGTTGAATGGTTAGCCTCTACACATCATCATCGATAATGGCAATCAAAATAATAGCATTGTGCAATCAATAACACAATGCCTTGGTCTTACCACTATTATGCATCCCAAGTTATATTCCTTGGGGTGGATACAACAAGGAAAGGATATATAAGTTTGGTGATAGTGCAATTTTTAATACAAATTCAAGCATATGGAGGATAATGTCACTTGTGACATCACACCTTTTGAGGTCTTTGACATCTTTCTAGGGAGACCATGTCTATATAATTGTGAAGCTACATATCAATCCAAACCATAATGTTGGAATATTTGTGTGCAAGATAATTTCTACCACCTTTTTGAGTTAGTACCCATAACCAAATTCACCTTGGTATTTTCTAAATAATGTCATAAATTAGTCTTTCATGAGTAGAAGTTTGTGTTTCTCATGATTCAACCTAACACACCTACATAGTAGATGACAAAGCACACTCTAGCAATGCATGAAACTCACACAATGTCTCAACACTAACAACTTGACAAGTTACTAGCGTAGCATAGTGAATTATTTGTAGAGCTTAAAGGCCTTAGAACACACTATGTAGTAAATCACCATATTAATTTTATTCTTGTAACCCTTCTTATGAATACCCACTATACCATAGATTGGTTTATAATAATGATAAAATATATCACTAGATACTAGAGCTCCTTGATAAAAGTAAGATCAATCCTAGCTCTTTGCCTTGTGGGAGTCTAATAGTTCTCACACCCAATAAAGATGGGTCCTAATGACTCTACATATATTATGTGCACTCAACAAGATAATGGTGAATAATCAATACTTGCTTCCAAACATTGATGACCTCTTGGACCAACTCCAAGGTGCTCAATACTTCACCAAGATCAACTTGAATTTAGGTCACCATCAAGTTCCAATCTATCTTGATGATTTTTGGAAAACATCATTCAAGACATGAGAGGGATTTTACAGATGGTTGGTCATGCCTTTTGACCTAACTAATGTTTTATCCACATTCATGTGCTTGATGGATGATCCACTAGGCCTTTCTTCAACTCCTTCTCCATATTCTACTTGGATGATATTCTTGTCTTTAGTAAGACTTGGGAGGAGAACCTAAAGGACATATCACACATCTTCAATACCTTGATCAACACAATTTGTAATCTAACTTAGCAAAGTATATGTTTGACACTGTGTATATCTAGTACCTAGGATACATCATTGATCACAAAGGCATCCATATAGATCTAGATAAGATCAAAGTGATCTAATATTGGCATACTCCACATAATCTCATAGAATTGAAGAGTTTTCTTGGACTTTCTAAATTATACCATAGGTACATCCTTAGTTTCTCATATATCTCTTGGTCTCTTAGCTAGATAACACGTATGAAATCTAAGTTTGATTAGACTCATGCACAATAATTCATTTTTGAGGTACTCAAGTAATGCCTTTTCATATCACTTGTTCTCAAAATTTCTAACATTGTGTACTCCTTCAAAATTCACACTAATGCATTTGACTACACACTCAATTCAAAGTTCATTTAGCATAGACATATATTCACATACCACTCAAAAATGTTCAACAACATGGTGTAAAGGTACTTCATCTATGATAAAGAATTATATGATATTGTGTAAGCAATCAAGCAATGGTGACACTACATTTTGGGGAAGGAGATAATTATGCATTAAAATCACAAGACACTTTAGTTCTTATAGAGATAAAGCAAGCTAGAGAATGTGTGGCACATGAAATGTATGACTTACCTAAAATAGTTCTATTTCATGATCAAGCACAAGAAAGGGAAGGATAAAAAGGCAATATATTATTATAACTCACCATCATTTCACATGCTCGGCATAGTATTAGACACATGCATCCATAACTTTAGATATTGGGTATCTCTCTACTTAGATGACTAAGACTTCGTAGTGACTTACACCAGCTTAGTGCAAGGTAAACAAGTTTAGGAGTTCTACTTGTCTATCTAGCTTCTCTACAACCTTAGATATTTTTGTGTTCCTAATGGTGCACCTCTCCAACAACTAATTTTAGAGGCATATTGTACCAAGACCTTATGACACTTAGACATCTTAAAGACTCTAGATGTATTATAATTACACTTTTACTGGATGCATATATGCATAGGCATGGAACACCACACCAAGTATTACATTCATTATCGCATCACCAAGCCCATGAATAAGAATTTGGTACTTTACACACCTCTACCAGTTCTATCCAAACCATGGAAATCTATTAGCATGGATTTTATGACTGGGTTGCCTTTGATGAGATGCTAGCATGATGTTGTGTTCATTATAGTGTATAGGTTTTCCAAGATAGATTTCATGGTTTTCTAAAATAAAGACACTGATACATATGGGACTGCACATGCTTTTTCAACCATGTTTGGGTTCTTTTTTGGCTTACAACATCCATCATCTTTGATCAAGATCCATGCTTTGGAATTCACTTTTGGTAAGCATTATGGGACTTGATGGGTACATAGTTAGACTGGTTGATAAATTTTCATCCATAGATAGATGGATAAACTGAAGTGGTCAATCACACACTTTTTCATCTTCTACAAATGTATAACCATGCATATGCTTGCACTTGGGATGACAATATTTTTTACGTTCAACATGCTTGTAATATATCCCTTCATAGATTTATGGGTCATAGTCCCTTATATACATGTTTTGGGTTTCAATATATGGCACCTTTAGACATCTCGTACCATGCATCATCGGGCACTAATTCATGCACACGGGAATGGGAACTAGACAAAGCTAAGAAGTTTATGTGACACATCTATTCTATTCACCAGTAGGTTCAATAGATCCTCTCTCATACTCAAGCAAAGTACAAGAAGTGCCATGACACATATTTCACACCTCATATGTTCTGAGTTAGCAATAAAGTTTGGTTTCACCTTCAAAAATAACACTTCAAAGGACCACACCAAAATATCAAGCCTATACACTATGGTCCTTACACCATTTTGTGCCTAGCTGGTAAGAATGCCTTTGTTCTTTATCTACCTCAATATTTGGGCATGTACCCATTATTCAATGTGGAACTTCTCAAGACTTACACTCTACCACTTCTTGAGCCAGTAGTGACACAATATCCTTCTAATTTAGATCTTGCACACTTGTGCCCTAAAAAGAAGGAATAGATCATCTAAGTGATAGACATACACACTTTTCATGGCACACATCAACTTTTTAAAGTGGTCAAGGTTGGATAATATGTTGATCAAGCTAAGTGGTACACTTTTCATCAACTTTGAGTTTAGTTTCCTCAATTGTACACTGACATAATGGAGACCATTTCTCTTCAATAAAGGTTGAATGATCCATGTGAAACCTCTACATAGTTGAACACACTCATCATTTTTTTATTTTACGTAGATATTTCACCTCTCATGTAATAATGAACACTCCTTTACCCAAAGTTTGTTGATAAACTTAATCACAATTCTCACACCTATTTTTAGAATTTCATGCAATGATCACCTCAAATCATAGTTTTTGCATCACACTATGCACCCTCACTCATATCCCCACACACTTCACAAAAATTTGCTCAAAAAATTTCTTTCTCCTTTAGGCCCCACCTTAGCAAAACCACATATTGATCTACCCCAATTGTATGATTCTAAATACGGCCCAACTAGCTATTAGTCACCAATAGATGATCCCAATATTAAAATTATTGAAGATAGCTTGGACATTAACTGTTTAGACTATTTATAACCACCACATCTGATAGGTGATCGACATGCTTATCAACATCCTCCTTAGTATATGTATAATAGTTAATACTACTCTTATAACCATGCATGTATAAATATGTAATACACACATTTGATAATAACAACACATCTATACCAACGTCATTCACATAGTCGTAACATATATTGCTTGCTTCATGCATGTACTTTGTATACATGCACTGTAGACAATATACTCTATTTTCCCTATTCTTTAATATATGAATAGAAATTTCATTTCTTTCAAGTAAGACTTCCACTCCATTGAATGTGTATTTGATTGTTCCATCTCAAAATATCTCTATGCATTTACTCTACACAACCAAACTCAATTTTCCCTACGCACCTAGTGATGAGCCCTATGGTGTGAATCAAAACTACTTATTGATTAGCATCTTAAAATCATCCCACTTAGTTATAGGAGGAAAAAATTTAAAAACCCAGGTATGAACATAAACCTCAAACCAAGTTAAAGCATGCTTGGTTATTTTTAACCTTGAAAATGAAATATGTTAGTTCTCTTTAATATGATACAAATTTAAATATACCTCAAGTTGATCTAGCCAATGGAATAACTTATCTACATTCACATCTCCTCATACACTTGAATCTATATTTTGGCCTCAACCTTAAATAGAGGTGGAGCTTGGTTAGCACAGGGTTTTTATTTTGTTGTCTCATGCTCGGGAGTGCCCTCCTTATTTTATTTTATTACCTATGTAGAAACACCAAGTTTCTCCATGAGAATCCCCATGATGGAATCTAATTAGTCAAGTTTGCTCATAGAAAAAGATATTTTAGCCATTCTTTCTTAAATCTTATGAAATCTCTCTTTTGTTGTATGGGCATCTTCTTCATCAACATGGGCCATAATTTTAATCTCTTACTTCCACTTCCCTATGGAAATTTTTCCTCAAATGGAACTAGGATACCTTGACCACTAGCATTGTTTGCTCTAGTGATGGGCATAAACTACAGTGTAGTAAAAAACATATAAAACAACACAAAAAATATTGATACTAAACTAGCTCTGATACCAATTTGATATGTAAACTAGGTAGATATTCCATATTAGGCTTCACCAACATGGATCTTAAAATCCTAAGTCATATAAGTGATTATTAAATGACTATTTTAGACAAGTATAATTACTAAAAAGAGATGTAGTGTGCTAGAATTAAAATTCACATAATTATAAACATAAAGAGAATCAAGGAAGAAACATCAAAGCACAATATGAACATAAAAAATTACTTGGGGAAATTTGGCATCGAAAAAACTCTAATGGTGAGGTAATCACACTCCCTTTTCCACTATGCAATCCTCAAATATATAAGTTACAACCACATCTATCCTTTCACTAATATAGCTACTAATTAATTGATCTAGGCAACACTTCAAGTGATAATTTGGGTGACGGTTCTACCCCAATTGGTGGTAGAACTTTTGGGAGCCATAACTTTTGAACCATAGCTCCGTTTGACTCCTCGTTTGAACCATTAGAAAGATAAAAAGGAGGATAAAATGATGAGATGGCATGGATCTATGATTGGTGGGTTTTTACCATATAAAACCCAATGGAAGTGCCCATAATTTTAATTTTAATAGTTTTGTCTAAAAATAAAAAGTTTTTAAAAATAGTAATTTCTCAAATTATGTGTTATTGTAAATCATGAAAGTTACCAATTGATCTCCCTTGATATTGGTGGCCTTCCACATCCTCATCCTACCTTCAAAGTATGTATAAAAATATATGTAGCCCAAGAAGGGAATGAGACATCTCTTCTCAGAGCTAAGCATATGTTTTCTGCAATTTTGTGATCAATAAAACATCTCTTTCTAGATATAGCATTATATGATTGTGTTATTTATGTTCCTGAATTATGTTTCAACCAAAAACTCTAAGTTTTGGATCATTAATACATTATATAAACTTATAACTAGTTATTTGGTACTCTCACAACACTTTACAAAATAAAACAACACTGTAAATGACCATAAACAGCTAGGAAATTATGAGATAATATGAAAAAATAATTAAACTTACAAATTTTAATGTGAATCCAACTTCACAACTCCTTATTGATTGCTTTGATGTCTTACTCCATCCAAAAGGTTCATATTTACACCTTCTTACTTTAGAATCTTCCAATAATCTCAACCAAACCATTGTTAAGTAGAAGACATGTTCACAACTATTTCCCTGCCTAAGTTTGGTATGGTGGTGAACTACAGGTCTATAAAACTATTCCCCTACAATTCAAGCACTGAAAAGTATTGGTTTCATCACTCTAAAGATGTTTATATCATCCCCATGCTAGCTCTGCCATTGTAACTTATTTGAACTGATGTTTTAACATGAAGTATCTTACAATAGTGCCTTACAAGCATGAATTACATACGTTGAGAATAGTGGAACCATCTATAAAACATAGCTAGTACACTAGATCCATATTTTGGATCAAAATACACATACACATTAAATAGATGTAAGAAAATAAATTAGACCTAGTTAATTTCCAAAACTAGAGAATAGAGAAAAATGTAAGGTATAGATATGTATCTTGAATATTTGGAGAATAAGTGGAAATCATTAGAATCTAACAATGGAAAATAATGCTCAATAAAGATCAAAAGATGACCAAAAAAACTTGTGATGGTCTGATAACTATGAAAAAAATTATCAATTTCCAAACTTGGAAATGTCCAGACTGACAAGTTCCCTTTTAGAGAAATGCCAGGTAAGATAAATTTTATTTTATGACTATGTTCCTCTAATTGGATAAATATAAAAAAAAATGTTCAGTTTTCCATGCCTTTGCTCAAAACACTAGGAAAATCAAATTCTTCTTCTTTTCTTGATTGGGTCACTAGATTTTAAAACTATAAGGAAAATGATGTGTTTTTTAGGGATTGTGTTCTACTTATCTTGATGCTTACAAAACCCTAGACATTTCTATAATACCAAAAATAACACTGATAATTATAATATTCATCAACCAAGGAAACTAATGCAATGCAGTATGTCACTAACATGAACTTCAGTACTACAATGAATGTTCTAATATTTATTTAATTTCTATAGATGCTTGTAGATACTCAATAAATTCATGTGAACATAAATATAAATTATTTTCAAAATGTGAGATGCTTTTAAAATAAATTTTAGATGCCTAAATGCACTATGATTTTTGTGTATTTAAATATGATATAAGTTCATGGATTCCATTAGTAGAATGGTGGTATAACACTTTCTTCCATACCTTATCCAAAATGTCTTCACTTGTATCACTGTAATGGTACTACCCCCCATCCATCACCTCATCCTTGAGAGTTCAATCAAAGGTTCAAGTTCTTGGAAAAAATATTCAATGCCTACATGAGGTACTAGTTAGTCTAGGAGAGAACTTGGCAATGACACAATCAAATGAAGCAACAAATAGATTAACATTGTAGTGAAAGGCTTTTTTAAGTGGATGAGTGGGTCTTTGTGTGCCTATAACCTTACAATCAAATGTCCTTAAGGCAACAAAAAAAGTATTAACAAACTTTCTTCTAAGTATTATGGTCTTTATCATATTTTGCAAAAAATTGACAATGTTGCATACAAGTTGGAATTACCTCACTCTACATACATACAATTTGTATTTCATGTCTCTTGATTGAATAAAGTAATTAGATAGAGAGTATCAACCCAAACTGAGTTACCAAAGATGGATGAGGATGGAAGAGTCATTCTAGAACCTAAGGAGATACTTTAGACACACATTAAGAGGTTTCAAACAAGGTAAATTAAAGGCATATTTACTGAAGTGATAAGGTCTTACTAGAGGATGCAACATGGGAAGATGAAGCATTTTTACAGAAGCATCCATACTATTCAACATTGATGACAACATTTTTTAAGGGGAGGGACATGCTATGCCCTTAATCTATAACGTGTATGGGGATATGTGTGGTTGATCTATGGCTAACATAACCTTTTACCTTATCATGCTAGAATTCTCTATATTCTCATATTATTAGTAGAGTCAACCTATAGAGTAATCGTAGCCTAAGTAGGGTATATATAAGAGGTAGTAGTTAACACTTTAGGATCATATTACAATTTTTTGACTGCATGGTTGTGGAGGTTGTTCCATCAAAGTAGTTCAATTTTATATTACAAATATTCTACTATGTTGTCAACATTTGGTGTGGATATGTGTTATTCTACTCTTAGATATTGTGATCTATTGTTGTTGCTATATTTTTTATAATTACATTTGCATCCATTATTGTGAATTGAATTGGTCTGTTTAAGTAATTTTATTATAGTCATAATAAAAATGGTGTGTTTTAGGGATTTTGTTCTATTTACCTTGATTCTTACAAGGCCCTAGACTTTTGTACAATATCCAAAATAACTCTTGGATAATTACAATAATTCATGAGCCAAGAAAATCAATGCACTGCAATATATCGTAGACATGAACTTCACTAGTAAAATGAACGCTCTAATGATTGCTTGATTTCACTATATGATTGTAAATACTCAATAGATTCATGTGAACAACAATTTATATTATTTTCAAAATGTGAGATGTTTTTCAATCATTTTTAGATGCCTAAATGCACTATGATTTATGTGTATTTTTAGATGACTTGAATTCAAATTAGGACCCTATTGATACATAAAAAAATAAAATTAATGAGCATAAAGAGAAAAAGACAACCAAATTGAATGGTGCACTGTGACCAAACTAGACCAAAAAAGTCCTAAGAGCATGAACTCACACTCTAGACAAAAAATGCACATGGCTCAAAAACCTAGAAGAAAGTTAAAAAGAAGAGAGAAAAAGGGAAGCCGTGACAATGAACCACAAAATATTTCCAATAACACTTGATTTAGATTAATAAGACAAATACATAAGTACCTTAAAATCAAACAATTTAAACACTACTAAATAGCTACCTTAAAATTGTACAATTTAACGAGTAATAAATAGTTACCATAACCTCACACAATCAAATAAAATGTAGTACATAGTGTCATTATTTTGATTATGACAATGCAAAGCATCATGGATTAAACCTTTAAAAAATCCTATACTAATGTTCATTGTAGGTGGGAGAGATTACTCCTTTGAGACGTACTAAAGTGTAATAACTTCATTAATATTATTTTAAAATTTATATATTTTCTATTCATTATTTTACAATTTTATGTTTTTTCTTTTAAAAAGTTGTAGTTTAGTGGATGAGAATGATAGTTGCTTATATCTATCTATTAAAGTATAAATCTTTCTAGATATCTAATACAAAAATTCAAGTGCTAAAACCTAAGATCATGTTCTAAATGAGTTTGACAATGTAAATGCCCATTAATCATAATTAGTTAGTCAAAAAATTCACTAATTTAAATATATATTTATTTTTTTAAATATATATTCACTCAACATTATAATTCTCTATATATTTACTTCTAAAATATAAAAAAAAAATACCTAACATTCTATATAATTAAATGATTCCCTCAATACCTATTAAAAATCAATTTAAAATTGGGTACAGTTTCCTCCACTTTCTAGGGAAAAAATATTTATACCGGGCCCTCGTCCCTCGTTATCATTCAACGGAGTTCCCTCCACCTCTCATTTTGTTTGACTGCATATCACATTAAGCAAACTTCTCTACAATGTATCCTCTTCCATATGTGTTGAGATTCTTTGGTCTGTTCTTCCGGTTGGCCTTAGATCTGGCCTTAGATCTGCTTGTCGTCAACAGATACCCTGCTTCTTCTCTTGTACACACTTACTATCACCATTTATGGTAGATTTTGCTGTTGGAATTTCTATTTTTTTTATTTCTTGAAAAAGCTTATAGATATGGAAGGCAGCATTGACAGAGATTGTACAGTGTACAGGCACAGATCTGAGCTGTTTTTTTCTGAAGGGAGTCACTTTCTTGATTTCAGAAGTTATGGAATGTGCAGAGAGGTGGTCCTGCCAAAGGAAATCAGGAAATGAATTGATAACCCTGAGAGAAAGGAATTGAGTGGTGTCTATGGAGTGGGTATTGCTTTATAAGCTTGTTTATGTAAGCTATCATTGTGATAACTGAAATATAAGTTTCTATATATGAGTTTGAAACTGTGGAAAATATTTCTTTGTGTGGGCATGGAGTTTTGTTGGTTTGTTTGTATAACTCATTGGCCATTCTTATTGTTTATGGTAAAATAAACAGAGAAGATTAGTGGGTTTTGTGCATAGAAACCATTTAGAATGTGTGTAATGCATGGTTGCCTTTATTTTGTTTAGTTGTAGTCATAGTATGATTTTTTTTTAACTTAATTACCCTTCAGCACAGGGGATCTGCACTGAGTAGAAAAATAAATGTGGAGGCTTTGTTAATGGTAGGTAGTAGAGCGTCTTTCGAACTGGACATGGCTTCTGTCCTAAGCCAAGTAAGTATTAATGCGATAAACAGGACATGGCGTTTGTCCGCCATGGAATATAAAATATTATAAATCTAGTAGTACGTACATATGGCCCAAGCCGGGATGATGAGATCCATATCGTGTCAGAAAAGTCCTGTCTGCCATCATACGATTAAATATTTGTTAATGAAGTTTTAAACATATTTACCGTGTGGGCTGTGGTTTTCAATGGCAGATTTATAATTAGTGGCCTATCATGTCACTCAATGTCTTGTACAAGATAATTACTCAAAACCTTAGAACTATGCATTCCCTAGATTTCGAGTTGATGTCATACATTTTTCCAGATGCCTAAGTTTATTATAATTAAAATAATAATAATAATAAAGATAATCACAGCTTCTAAGGTTTTATAGATTGTAATCAAAATAATCTTAATGTATATAGAATATTTTTTTTAAAATTAAAAATATATATTATTATAATAATAATAAAAATAATTACTGTTTTTAAAATTTTATAGATTGTAATCAAAATAATCTCGATGCACACCAAATACTTTTTTTAATCACTATTTTTAAGGTCTTATAGATTGTAATTAAAATAATCTCAATATGCACAGAATACCTTCTTTAAAATTACCTTAAAAACTTGAAGAGATTTTTTTTTCTTAGTTTCTTCTTTATTTTATTTATATATATATATATATATATATATATATATATATATAAAATAAAGAAGAAACTAAGAAAAAAAAATCTCTTCAAGTTCACAATTCAAATTAAAAATTAAATATTCATTGAATTTACGGCATAGATTCTAATGTAGGATTTTGTTATAGACATAAGTAGTTTCTCACCAAATTAAATCTATTATGTGCGACATTTTTCCATCCAAGACAATCAAACCAACATTAAATATCTTCTTAGAAATTAAAAGATTAAGGAAATCTAACAAAATATTTTTCATACTCCTAAATGAGGGGATATAGATAAAATTCAAATCAACTCCTCAATAAAAAAATTTTAAAAAATCAAACCGAAAACATCAATTTTAAATATATTTTTGTGTGAATGTGTATGTCTTCCAATTATTATATTCTATGAGGTCATGTCTTTTTTTGTAAATGCTATTAGTGTGTAAAAAATAGACATTAAAACATGTATTAAATTTCTTCGCAATACAAGATTAAGTTTGTTGTCATAGATTGAAATCTCATATGCAATAATTCTATTATTTTATCAATAATTAAAATAACATGTTAACACTAAAAAATATTTAAGATTAAAATCAAATTATCTTTACAAAGCAAAATACATTCAATAATTTTATATAATATAATCATTACTAGACATACCTCTAAGAGAATGTTGACTATGTATTATTGTCAAACAACTAATTTATACTGGTACTTTAAGAAAACTATAAACCATACTATCATATAAAAAATTAACACAAACTACTAAAATCCCCTATATTCCTATGTGTTCCAACAATTTTTTATACAAAAACAATGAAACAAAAGAATTGAACCAACATTTATTTAAATCACAAGAATAAATTTAGGAAAAAAAAAAACATACTTTCTATGCATGTGAAAAAATAGTAAAAAATAATCATAAAAAATAAATTTATATACCTCAACAAAAATGATTTCTTTACATTCCCTACACCAAAATATTCTTTTTTCAAACAAAAATAATTTAAAAAAAATACAAATTATTTACATCTTAAAGAATAAAAAATAATCATAAAAAAGAAACTTATGTGCATTACAACCCACGTACAATCATTAAACGGTGAATTTATGTTGGCCATGCCTTAAAAAAAAGTCTTGAACTATTTTATTAAATAGAATTAAAAAATTCAACACAAATCACTAAAATTTTATGACATGAAAAGTACTGGAGGAAAAATAAATACTTTATATAGTATATAATTATTGGTTTATGTACTTCAAATACAAGGTTAAATTGATATAGCCATCTAAATAAAATAATTCTTTTGTATTGTTATATAGTTTAATTTTTTTAATAAAAAACAATAATATAAATAAATCAAACAAAAATTTATTTATCAAAATAATAAATTATGAAATAAAATCTTTAAATATAAGAGTAATACACATTTTTTATATTTCATATATAATCATTGAGAAACTAACCTATGCTAATTATCCTTACAAAAATTGGAAACTATTCTATCAAAAAGAATAAAAAAATTAAACACAAACCACTAACATTTAATAATAATGAAAATGTAAAAAGAAAAAGCAAATACTTTATATAATACACGATAATAATTTTTTATAAAATTGTCACAACTTTATTAATATTATTTCAAAATTTATATATTTTATATTCACCATTTTGTAAATTTAATACTTTTTTCATTAAAAAAGTTGTAATTAGACACTTTGATTCTATAAATACATAACACTGTTTTATTGGTACATACATATAACCTACTTAATTATTTAATAGATAAATTTTCATTTCATATTTAAATAGAGAGAAATTCTAATTTTAGATTAATTTATTAAAATAAAAAAACCCAATAATTATGAATATTGCTTGATATTATAAATATAATATAATGCTTCGACAATAAGTATTAATAATCTTTTAAAAAGTAATCGATCCTTTCATCACAATTATTTTAATAGGCAACGACTAATAGCCGAGGGACATTGCTTTTGTCCCATGCAATGACCAAGTATTAATACCATAAAACATACCGACCATCTCATATTCGTTTTAATCTGACATTTTCTTTGTCCGTCATGGAATGAATATAAAATGTTTTAAATCTATTTATTACGTATGGCCCAAGCTACGGATGTTAGGTCAGGAAATTCCTGTCTCCCATGCCACTACGGATGGGTTATTTTTTGGCATGGATTTTATATATTCTTTTCCAAAATAAGATCATTTATTTGCTAATTAAGTTTCAAACATTTTTATACTCGTGTGGGCTGTGTTTTTTTAATGTTTTTCTCCTTAAAACAATTCTTTCCCAGCAAGCTACATTATCGTCATACATACCATGCATATCCTCCTCCTAAGACATGTAGTCATCCACTAAACAAAGGATTATGGGCACAATTATTAGTAAATTACCACAATGATTTATGATTATATTTGATGATAGCATTAAGATTGTCGATGATGATTCAGATTTCCATATTTTATTCATACAAGTTCACATTAATGAGCACGGTTTACATATTTATGTATGAATATATGCCTTAAGACTAGCAAGTAAGAGGCGCAGATTGCGACCTTTGATCATTCAAAAGAGCATATCATCGAAATTTAATATGACAACCCTGATCTCTCAGATGATCTTCATCCCTCACACTTCAGGGATCTCAAATTGGAGGATGATGATCAATTTTCTCGGTCAGGTGGATCCATTCCCAATTCTAAAAGGATGGAGGACACTGTGTCTAAGGGAAACCAGCTTTTGAAGATTGTTAAACTAGAGAAGGCGTTCTAGTTAGGCATCATGAAAAGTTTGTTCATTGAGAATAGGAACTCGAAAAAAGATATCAAAAAGTTGCAGTTTTAGGTGGGAAGTGAGAGAATGACTAATATGAAAGGGTCCCAACAAGATAATATCCAATGGGACCTCTTTTAGGACATGTGCCAAATGAAAGAGGATCTCACCAATGTTGGAAGCAAATCGGTGAGAATGGAAGAAGAATTGCAAACTATCAAAGGATACTTGGAACAAGTGATTAATATCAATAGTGCTACCATCAAGAATTGTGCCACTAATATCAAAACATTGTAAGGAAGACTTACGAAGAGGAAGGATTTGGACACCCAAGGAGGACCCAACAAAAGAACCATGGGGAAGAAGGACTAGGTGGAAGAAGCCGAGGATACAAAAGAGGTTCATTTGAAAAGTAAGCTTCAAACCCTAAAGGATGAATGGGAGGCCATTGCGGCCCTGAATGACCTTGCTTATAAGTAGGTTTTTTGTGACTTCTTGGTACTTTTGTTGACACTCTACTAACTCGAAGCTGATTTTTTGCTACTAGTGATATGATGTTGTAGGGCATGTGTTGTTTTTTGTTTGTCTTTAGTTTGTTCCATGTGTTTGATGTAGTATTACTTACTCTTTTCTCGATTATGTACAAGGGTATGGGCCCTTTCAAAACCAATTTTTTTACCTATAATAAAATAAAAATAATTTAAATTCTTTTCAAAATCTGAGATGCTTTTCAATCATTTCTAGATGCGTAAATGCACTATGATTTTTGTGTAGTTATAGATGAATTGAATTCAAATTAGGACCCTATTGGTGCATGAAATGATAAATATAATGACCATAAAGATTAAAAAGATAGAACCAAATTGAAGGGTGCACCTTGACCAAACCAGTCCATAAAAAGCCCTGAAAGCATGAACCAACAGTCTAGGCAGAGAACACACGACCCAAAATCCTAGAGGAGAGAGCAGGAGGAGAGAGGGAGAGACATGACAATGAACATCAAAATTCAGCAATAACACTTATTTTAGATTAATAAAACAACCAAACAAATAACTTAAAATCATACAATTTAACCACTAATAAATACGTAGGACCATTTTTAAGTGTATATACCTAACACAACCTCACACAATAAAATAAAATGTAATAAATAGTTTCATTATTTTGATTTTGACAATTTAACATCATGGAGTTAAAACCTTTAAAAAATCATTTCCTAATGTTCATTGTCTATGGGATGGTACACTTCTTCAGAACTTGGGGCCTACAAAATGATAGTAATAATTTCATTAATTTTATTTTATCTTTTTAAAATATTTGTATACTTAATTTATTTAAAAATAAAATTTCAATCCAACCCTTAAAAACTTAATACTTTTAACTTTAAAAAATCAATTTAAAATTTTGCAAAATAATTGGTCCACTTTATGTGGAAAAATTATTTATAACGGTCCCTCGTTATTATCCATCAGAGTATACTTTCCATTTTGTTTGACTGCATACGACATTAAGCAAACTTCTCCACAATGTATCCTCTTCAATATGTGTTGAGATTCTTTGGTTTATTCTTCCAGTTGGCCTTAGATCTGGCTTTAGATCTGCTTGTCGTCAACACACACCCTACTTCTTCTCTTGTACACACTTACTATCACCATTTATGGTAGATCTTGTTGTTGGACAATCTGTTTTTTTTATTTCTTCAAAAAGCTTATAGATATGGAAGGCAACATAGACAGAGATTGTACAGTGTACAGGCATAGATCTGAGCTATTTTTTTCTAAAGGGAGTTACTTTCTTGATTTCAGAAGTTATGGAGTTTCCAAAGAGAAGGTCCTGCCAAAGGAAATCAAGAAATGAATTGGAAACCCTGACAGCAAATAATTGAGTGGTCTCTATGAAGTGGGTATTGCTTTATAAGCTTATTTATGTAAGATATCATTGTGATAACTAAAATATAAGTTTTTATAAATGAGTTTGAAACTGTGTAAAATATTTATTTTTGTGAGCATGGAGTTTTGTTGGTTTGTTTGTATAACTCATTGGCCATTCTTATTGTTTATTGTAAAATAAACAGAGAAGATTAGTACACTGTACAGGCATAGATCTGAGCTTTTTTTTTCTTGAAGGGTGTCACTTTCTTGATTTCAGAAATTATGGAGTGTGTAGACAGATGGCCCTGCCAAAGGACATCAAGAAATGAATTGGGAAGCCTGAGAGGAAAAAAATGAGTGGTGTTTATGAAGTGGGTATTGCTTTATAAGCTTATTTATTTATGTAAGCTATCATTGTGATAACTGAAATATAAGTTTTTATATATGAGTTGCTGCACAAATGGGCCTCTGGTGAAATAGTGTAAAATATTTCTTTTCTTGTGAGCATGGATTTAGGGTTGTGAGCATGGAGTCTTGTTGGTTTTTTTTTTTTTTTTGAACTCATTGGCCATTCTTATTGTATGAAAAAATAAACATAGAAGATTAGTGGCTTTAGTGCATAGAAACCATTTAACTATTTAAAATGTGTGTAATGTATGGTTGCCTTTCTTTCTTTTGTTTAGTTGTAGTCCTAGTATGATTTTTACCCTTGATTGCCCTCCTGCAGAGGGGATATGCAATGAGTAGAAAAATGAGGGTGATGAAAATCTGAAGGCTTTCTTAATGAAAAATGAAACTGAAAATCCACATAAACTGCCACAAAACAACCAAGTTAATTACCTCATTACACCAGTTTATGACATATATGGAAGTTTCTTATACAAAAATTTAAACTTTTTTTTTCTTTTTGGGTAAAATCTCATAATATTGCAGGGTTGGCTTTTGCAAAGAGTAATAAAATCAAAATTAATCATCTTAATAAAACATGAAATCAGAGAAATCTATAAGGCAAAGAATAATGCGATTAAATAATAGCTTTTATGGGGAATCAGTGAGCACACTTTATAAAGATAATCTAACATAAATTGTATGCATTTCATGGTGATTTCAACATTATAGTATATTCAATCTCATGAGGGTGGACTTCAGTCCCCAACTTGTATTTGTAGGGAGTATTTTAAGTATATGTTTTCATAGTATATATTTTAATAAAAATGGTTTTTGAATAGGAGAGAAACTCTAATTTTGAATTGATTTATTAAAAAAGAAGAGGGTCTAGTAGTTATGAGTGGGTGACTAATTATGAAACATCTTATGTGACATATTGTGATTGGATATTATTGGATACAAGTTGAGTACAATGTGATACTTTTATAATCACTGTTAGTCTATTTTTTTAAAATAATTGGTCCCCTTTCCATACATACTATCACAACTATTGAACTCTACCCAATAATTAGTCCCCTTCCCCTAATTACAATCAATTATTTAAAAAAATAAATCCAAATATATAACAATAGGTAATGCCCCATGGCCCATGGAGATGGCTTTTGTGCTATACCAAGTATTAATATAATAAAACAAACCAACCACATGACGATTGCAAGAATATGAGCCATTTATTAGGGGAAGGGGACTAGTAGTTGGGACCTCTATCTTCAGGGTCCCACATCTTTCATATTACGTCACTTTGCATTCTAAAAAATTGGATTTAGATAGTTTAATGTTTTTTAAGTATGAAAAGGTTGTCTGCAAGGAAATAATTTGTTCTAGAAAGTCCTACGATGATGTTTTTGATGATATGTCAGTTTTCATACATATTTTTAGTTCGATCGGTCGTTGGGACTGAAGGTACCAATAATTGGGAATAAAATACCCAACAATAATTTTCAAACGAACACATTATTTTATCATTAGCTTGATATTTTGACACGTAATCCATGACCACAATATATATGGGTCATTAATATGAAATGAAGTGCCATGTTGGAAGATGCATGACTCATCAATATGGAAGTCAACACCATTTTTCAAATGGCTTGACAAGGTATTCTCTATTAATGTGGCAAGTTAATGTCACCTTGCATGCCACCAACTATTGTCTCTTCATGTATTTTCACACACCTCCTCCCCTAAAATGGATGGAACATGCCTGAAAGTTCTCGACCATGTCACATTATGAAGAGAAATTTGAATCAACAGAATGGAGGGATGAAAGTGTATGTGCAGGTGTGTTGTCTGTCATTGAACCACAATATTGTTCTTTATGTTATCACATGGTTGTTATTTTATTCTACATTCTATGTTCATATCTTTTGCTACGCTTCTTTTATGTTCCTCAGTTTTTTTGCATGCCTTCTTTATTCATGGTTTATTTTGTGTGCATTCATATTTAAGTAAACATTTACTGGTATGTTAATGGACTGACATAGATGTTCACATAATTTTCACTCACTTTATCGTGTTATTTATATATGTGACACATTTATGTCAAGTTGAAATTGGGATGAAATATGTGTGGCTCATTAATGTGGAAGCCATCACCATTTTACAAATGGTTAGATAAGTTTCTCTCCATTACTATGACAAGTTAATTTTGCCTTGTGTGCCACCAATAAACATTCTTATTTTTTATATTTTTACATGGTTGTTATGGTTATTGTGCCTTGTATATTCTTATTTTTAACATCAAGACTTATACATTCCTTATTTTTTGGCATGTTTTATTTGTTTTTTGTTTTGGCATGCCTTCACATCTGAGTAAATATTTACTAGTATGTTAATAGAGTAATGGAGAATTACACCAATAGATGTCTTTCCCTGCCTTTTCATGAACTTCCTTCCCTTAAATGGTCATGAAACCTACCCAAATTTTTTTGACCATGCAACGTTTCGTAGAGAAATTTCTATCAACATAATGGAGGCGTGAAAATTATTGTTATTGTGCCTTCTATGTTCATTTTTTTTAGCATACCTTCATATTTGACTAAATCTTTACTGGTATGTTAATGGAGTGATGAAACATTACATAGAAGTGTGTTGTTTTTAAATGAACCCATAGTTGCATTCTTTTTATTTTTGTGTGTCTATTATTGTTATTGTGTCTTTTATGCCCATGTTGGAAGATGCTTGTTGGAGGTGTTGTTCCCAAAATCTGTCACTTGTTTTTGGGACAACATATCAACTATTTTGGTCCTGCAGGCCAAAATGATCTCTTCTTTTTTCAAAAAATGTTCTGAGCAGCCAAGTTCTTTAATTATTCAAGCATTTTCAGTTAAGGGACTCGCAAGTTCAACGGGTTCAACAACTTCAACAGGCGGGCTCTCATAAAAGAACAACTTCCAAATACTTAGGCAATTTCAAGGTTGGTTCAACGTCGAGGTTCAACCAAAAGGTCCATCGATAGGCTTCAAACAAATGGAATGACCCATTGAACCCCGCTTCAGCAAGGTTCAAAGGTTCAACAAGTTCAAAGGTTCAAAAAAGAGTTAAGCACTCAACGAGTTCAAAGAAGTTCAACCGCTTCGAAGGGTTCAATGAGTTCGAAGACTTCGACAAGTTTAAAGTTCAAACGGCTTTAAAAGACTTAAACAATAGAAGACTTCGAAGGAGAAATATTGAACCATTGAACCTTGAACCAAAAGATTTCAAAGTTCAAAGGTTCAACGAGTTCAAAGGCTTCGGTGGACTTAGAAGAACAAAGGATTTGAAGAGCAAAGAATGAACCATTGAACCGTTGAACCTTGAACCAAAAGAGTTTAAAGGTTCAATAAATTTTAAAAGACTTAGAGAATAAAAAGATTCAAAGAAAGAGAATGAACGTTGAACCGTTGAACTTTGAACCGAAATGGTTCAAAGAGTTCAACCAATTTAAGAAGTTCAAAGTTCACAAGGAAGCTTCGAGCAAAGGAAGGAAGCAGAAGATTCCAGAGACAAGTTCGAAGAGATGGTTCAACCAATTGAACCAAGGAGCCGATTAAACCAAGGAGCCAATTGAACCAAGGAGCCGATAAGACCGTCTGAACCGATTGAACTATTGAACCAATGCACTCTCATGGTTCAAAGAGTCAAGGTTAAACATGGTTCAAGTGACCAAGTGACCAATGACATCCCCACTGACGTCAAATTCAAGGTAACAAAATGCCCATTTATTTTCAAATGTGGCACGAACCTGAGAACAAACTCAGCGACTAGCTGAAGAAGAAGCCGAAAGAGCCAGTAGAAAGGGAAGAGATAGCCTGAGAGCTCAGATCACAAGGAAGAGATAAAATGCATTAAGAGAAGAGGGAACAAGAGGGAAAGACTAGAAATATCTATGTAGAAATTATTCCAGTAGGTGAAATAGTCCACCAGGTGGACATCAGAGAGCACGAGCACTCAAGGATGCAGCCTATTTTTCTCCATCGAGTAAAGGCAAAGTGGACAGCTGCGCAAATATTAGGAAGAGGACCATGTGGCCTAAACTTTGGAGGAGACATTTGAGATGAATTGACATGCCACAGTTAAGGTTGATGCCCTGTTCCAGCATGGCCCCTTGACAGAACTAAAAATGAATTTAAGGCATTGAATGCAGCATGGGCCATTCTATGAAACAAAGCGCCAAGTCTTTCTTGGCTGCTATATATTGTAATCTCTTATTTTATGTAAAAGAGATCTCCCTGTTAGAGAAGCAAAACTCTACCCAAATTGAAAGGCATTTCCTGAGACTTTGAGCTTAGATTGTTAATCATATTTCTTTATTTGAATGAAAAAATAAGTCACCTTTCAGACTTTGTGCTGGAATAGCTTGTGTTATTTAGGAAATTTTTCTTATGTCTGTTTCCTAGAAGCATTCTTGTCAATTTAATTTAACAAGTAGAACTAGTGGAAGTAATCAGGAAGGTGTCCTGAAGCTAACTGTGGAGAGACTTTATGCTGCCACAATTGTCTTTAGCGTGTTTGTTTTTCTATTTCTACGTAAAGGATCTTGGGACAATTTGTGCCCCCATTGTCCTTCGTATATTTCACTCTTTGGCAATTGACGTGGAGACTTTGTGCTACACTTCATCCTACTGTGTTACTGCATCCAGTTACTTTTACTATCTAGGAAGGAATCTGGCTATTGACTAAGTATTACTTTTGAAAAAAGAGAAGTACCTCCAGCAATCACCCAAGATTTCTCCTTTATTTGTAAACATCATCTCTAAAAAAAGAGAGATGGATGGTGTTGTCCTACCTCTGAGTGTTATTTTCAGATTATATATATAGTATATAGTATTCTATAGTTATAGGGAACCTCCCCTTGATGAGAGGAGAGATTTGTCTCATTTTGATGTGGTAAATCTGCACATTTGGCCAATAAATCTCCCTATGTTGTGGTGGAAACACCTATTTTGCCCATCAGTTAGCTGGTGACAAAATATTCACCCAACAAGAGGGATGAAACATTACCCATTTATGAACCCACATCATTGACATGTTTTCATTCACATTTGACTCCAAATTTGTTGGGATTTTAATGGAATCCTTGGAGATTTTCTAATTTTATGTAACTGTGTGCTTCATATTTGTGTTGCATGTCTATTTTCTTGAATGTCATGGGTTGAAAGATGCAACATTCACTGGTGTGTTTATGTAAGCCCCAAAGGTTTTCATGCACATACTAGTAATAGTTATTGGTTTTGTATCATAAAAATATGGTTTACATTCACATAACAGAGAATGTAATTATTTTTTTGTATCAATCCAAACTATATAATCTTTGTATCAAAATTAAGGTTTCCATTTACCTATCTTGAACAACCTACAAAGGTTTAATGTCTCACTAAATATTTATAGGTATGTGGATGAAAGTCCTGTAGGTTTTGAATTCACATAGTAGTACACATTATTATTTTTTAATCAAAATTTATACTTTCATTCCCATTATAGTAAATATTGACTCAAATATATCAAACCAAACCTTTTTATGGATTCTTATTGTTGTGTTATTCATATGTTCCTATTAATTAATGTCTTTATGTTATTCATTCACATTTTTTAAGTTAGAAATATTCTTTATCATCGTTGTTGTTGATAAATCATTGAAAATTTTGTGTTGTGTGGATGGAAAACTTGAAATTTGTAAATAGCAAATAATGAAATAATATGAGTCATTAATATAAAATGAAATGTCATGTTGAAAGCGGAGTGTGTCTGCAAGACTAAACACTTACTGATATGTGGATGGAATCCTTGAATGTTTGCATTCACATACTAGTAAGTGTTTATGTAGTTTCATCAGAAATAAAAATTTCATTAGCATACCAGTAAATGTTTGTCTTTTGGTATTAAATAAGAATTTAATTAACATAACAATAAACCTTTATGTCTTACAGTCTTAAAAAAGAATTTCATTAACATACCAATAAATGTTATTGTGTATTGTTATGTTGTTGTGGCATGTTCTTTGTATGTTTTCCATTCTATTGTCAATGTTGTTGTTAGGTTTTTCATTATATTTTTTATTATTATACCCATGTATTATTATTTTGGACAGAAGTTGAATTATTGTAAAAGGTGAAAGTTTGTTAGGCTACTCAATTTGCAAAAATTTTACATTGTGTTTCTTGACACATGTTACATTTGTGAAGATTGTGCTACATTTTTTATTTTACATTGTGTTTCTTAACATAGTATATGTTTCTAAAGTCTGGAATTCTCATTTATTTTTTATTTTTCAAAGTTTTTGAAGTTTGTAATGATTAACTTTTTATTTTAATTGTTTAAATGTGTTGTTGATGTTTGTTATATGTGGGTAATGATGACAAATTTTGAAGTCAACAATGGAGAAGAACAATGGCCAATTCACTTTCAGGTGAAAGTATTTTAACTTTCATTAAGCTTATGATCCATTTGCAAAATTGATGGTAGATAAAAATTAAAAAATATTACAGTACACATAATCAAACTGAGCATATCTACTTTCATTACATTTGTTAATAACATTATTTATATTGCAAAACAAACTAAATACATTTCATTACATTTATTTATGGTAAAACAAAAATTATACCATCCAAGGTGGAAAATTTGAGATGTGCCTTTCATTCCTTGTATTCAAAGATAAGGGAGTTGTTGCTGGTCCTTCAATGGTTGTGTCATTAGTGAAAATTGATCCCATATTAAAGGAAATAGGAGGGCTACCACATGAACTAATTGGGGATAGAATGTTTATCATGTCATTCAATATGTGATGTTTTTCAAGTATAGGGTTCAATTCCATGCTTGAACGCCTTCACCTCTCCAATTATCTCCTAGCCTTCTCTAATTCCATATCCCCACTATTAAGCTCTCTCTTTTGCTCCTTTTATTGTCTTTGTTGTATCTTCTCTTGCTCCTTCTTATGCCTTTTTCTTGTGTTTTCAAGTTTTTGATTTTCATTTCTTTCCCTCTCAACCTACCTCAAGGTTTTTCTATCATCAGGTTCTTGTTTCTTCCTTGCCTTCAATTTTGCAATCTCTTTCTTCTAGGTCTCTTATTCTATAAACATTTGTTGACAATTTTCTGATGTGAGAATTTATGGTTTTCAACTCATTTTGAGTGCATTGTTTCTTTATTTCTTTTCAATCCTTTCGGCTAGTAATTTTAAAAATGTTGATATTTGAGTTAGGTGGTCATTACTTTATAATCCACTACATTCATTAATTTATTGTTCATTAATTTCTACTATTTCTTCATCAACATCGAAATTAACCATATCATCTTCTACCCTTTATTGTCCACTTGGTGCATAGTAATGAATATTCTAGTGGGATAGAAGGTAGTGGTGATGACATTGTCATAGAGACATCAAATTCAATAATTTCACAATTAAGGCCTAGATTTGTTGCTCCCTACCTCAACCAATTTGGTGGGCTTACTTGCATAGGCAGACTTAAACTATCTTGGTTGAAACTGAATGTTGCATCCATTTCATTGCAATGAACATTAAAAGCCTCTACATCATCAATATCTAAAATATTTTCTACAATTGCATTTGCATGAATTGTTTCATGCTCAACACTTTTGCATTGGTATAATTTCTTGAATTTTTTATTTCACCTTCTTCACCTCGAACAACATTACGCTCCATCATTTGATCCATCCTCTCCATTATAACTTCAATGTCTTCCTCATTTAGATCTGCCAACCTCATTATATTTTTTGCAACACTAACTTCATCCTCATTGACATGGAACACTGCATTCAGATTCATATCATTAGCTAGTGCCTCATGGTTAAGGGGCCAAATACGTGTCAGTTGAAATCTAGATATTATATTCTTAAGGGATAGTTTCATCTTCATAGTTATGCTACCCATGGCCATCTTCATAGTTATGCTACCCATGGCCAATTCATGTATGTTTATCTCAAAACCAAGATGTGTATTCATCCATGACAATATCTCACTCCTGAAGTAGGCTTTGAATGGACCAAACACACTTACAACAAGTGGCTACAATTTATGGCTAGTATGTGCAATAAATGTAAGTAGATCTATCCCCAAAGTTGTAACCTCTTCAATATGAGTAGAAAATATTTGAGTAATTTTGAAATGAACTTGTTTGGAGACATAAATATCTAATCAAGGAATAATCTACTTGCAAGCATATGCACACAAAGCCCTTGTGACTAGAAGAGGTAAAACCCTAAGGTAAAGCTTCATATCCAAAAATACATCATAATAAGCTAAAATTTTAGGAGGCTTGGAAGCCATAAATCAATTTTTTTTTTGCATTCAAATGAATCGAGTTCACCAAATGTTTAACCCTAAAATGGAATCTAAGTACTTGAAGTTAGCCTTAGACTAATATTAAAGGTGTATATAGAAATGAAATGGCATAAGACCCATGATAATCAGATCTATAACGGATCAATTAGATGCTAAACTCAAATATAAACATAAGTTGAATTTATTATACTGAGATAGTCTAAATATATATAAAGTACAACTATGCTAGATATATAAATGATAAAGAAATGATTTACTAAGCTTATTCTGATGCTAATGTAGTTTTGTTTCTCGAATAAGGAGAAATAAGGCTAAAAAAAATTCTAAAATAGTCATCAGATTCTAGCTTGGATGCTTCTAGCACTCTAGATACTAACATTAGCCTATGACTATTGGGTTCGATGCAAGTGTCTTGTATGGAATACTTGCTAGAATAGGATGTGACCATTTGGATGCTTTTGGGTTTTGCTTTGCCCTCACTTTGGTACATTCATATATGGGTCATGGATTGTCACTCCTTATGAAATAACAAAACCCTAGTTATCCATCTTCATAGTGAATTTGGAGAAAAATGGGTTAGTGGGCACATGATGTCGAGCTAACCCCAAAGACCCCATTGTCAAAGGGCACTACCTACATAGCCAACACTCTAGAAGAGGATTTCAGACTCGTGTAGATATCTCCTACGTGTTTGGCTTTTATTTGAATCATACAATATGTGCAAAGCAAGT
This sequence comes from Torreya grandis, assembly GCA_037957365.1. Taxonomy (NCBI): domain Eukaryota; kingdom Viridiplantae; phylum Streptophyta; class Pinopsida; order Cupressales; family Taxaceae; genus Torreya; species Torreya grandis. The sequence continues at coordinate 6,611,799 of JARHVA010000078.1, forward strand.
ACAATAATGACCTAACATTTAACTTGGCAAATCGAGCTCTTGGACTACTTTTTTAGGACATCAAACCTATAGATGTATTATACCTATGACTGGTATAGAAATAGGGAAGCTTTGTTCAATTGAATGCTTGATAGAGTGATTCAATATCTTTGGTCCTTTTCTAAGTGAGGAATGAATGAGAGTTGATCTTGTATGTACATCAATTTTTTGGAATAATAACTCGCATTGGAGCACTTAGGTCAACCATTAAGATGCATTTCATTTATAAATTAGATGACTTTAGGATACTAAACACTTACATCGAGATAGACGAATAGCATCAATGCTATTATTTATTCCTGATGTTAGTGTCTAGGGAGTAGGAAAACATGTACATGTTTTAAACTTGCATAGATGAAAGATAAATACATTTTAAGCATTCTAAGCAAGATAGGAGACCTAGGGCATCAACATAACACTATTCGAACTAAGAGATATAGGCCAAGGGGCATAAGATAGTGTAGATGCAAAACTTGTAGAAGTGAGAAAAGATAAATAACTTGAAAATAATTAAAATATGAATTTATCAAATCTACAAAACTGAGATACTATATAATCATAAAATATCATCTATAAATATATACTTTTTTTGTTTCTTAAATTTTTTTTTAAATATAAAAAATCATAAACAAAGGTTACACATTTTATTAGAAAAAGTCAAATCTTTTTTCTATTAAAAGCATCACATTCTTGATTGTATAAGTTATGGAGTCTATAGAGAAAAAGCTTTGCCAAAAGAAATAAGGAAATCGATGGGTATTGCTTTATAAGCTTATATATGTAAAATGGCATTGTAATAATCAAAATACAAGTTTCTATATATGAGTTGTTGCACAAATGGGCTTTTTGAAACAATGTAAAATTAATCTTTGGTTCTTATGAGCATGGAGTTTTATTGGTTTAACTGATTTGTCAATGTAATTATTTATGGTAAATGAACAAGTATTTTTGAATATATGTTACTTCAATTCATATAACAATATTCTTTCATTTATATTATTTCAACATTTCTTTTTTATGTATATTATTCCAATTTATATTAATATTACACATTTTATATAGATAAAAAGTTGAAAATAGGAATTAAATTTAAAAAAAATTATAAATTTAAATAAAAATATAAACATCACATATATTTACAAGTAAAATGTTTGACTATTATATATATATATAAATAATCAAACATTTAATTTGTAAATATATATAATAAATAAATTCTTTTTATAAAATTAAATTTTGAAATAAATAAATTAATTAATCAATTAAAAAGTACGTAAAATATATTTTTAAATCGACTTTCATCCCTAAATTGTGAAGGAACTTAACTAACAGTTTGACAATTTCATTTCCAAAAATATAAATAAAAAAGTGTAAATATGCCACTAGAGGTCATGGATTTCAAAAGTCTACATTGTGAATTTCTCAGTCATCAATATAAATCATTTTATGGAGGGATCGATTGATGGGTTTATTCTTCACATACGATTAGTAGGTTGAAAAATTATCTAATTAATAAACTATTTTATTGATGGGTTTATTCTTCACTAGGTTAAAAAAAAATTAATTAATAAATTATTTTATATTTGACTAGATGGAATCAGAACTACTCATCTTAATAAACATGAAATCAAAGAAATCTCTATACTCTCCATTCTTTTGTCTGCATATCACATTAAAAAAAATTCTCCACAATGTATCCTCTTCCATATGTGTTGAGATTTTTTTCTTTGTTCTTCCGGTTGGCCTTAGATCTGGCCTTAGATATGCTTCTTGTCCACAGATACCCCCCTCCTTCGATTGTACACACTTACCATCACCATTTATGGTAGATTTTGTGGTTGGATATACTGTTTTTTTTCTTTCTTAAAAAGGCTTATAGATATGGAAGGCATCATAGACAGTTTGTACAGTGCATAGGCACAGATCTGAGCTTTTTTATTTGAAGGGTGTCACTTTCTTGATTTCAGAAGTTATTGAGTGTGCAGAGCGAAGGTCCTACCAAAGGAAATCAGGAAATGAATTGGGAAGCCTGAGAGAAAAAAAATTGAGTGGTGTTTATGAAGTGGGTATTGCTTTATAAGCTTATATATGTAAGATATCATTGTGATAATTGAAATATAAGTTCTTATATATGAGTTGCTGCATAAATGGGCCTCTGGTGAATCTCTGTAAAATATTTTTGTTCTTGTGAGCATGGAGTTTTGTTTGTTGGTTTGTTTAACTGATTGGCCATTCTCATTGCCTGATAAAATAAACAGAGAAGATTAGTGGCTTTTGTGCACATAAACCATTTAACTATTTAGATTGTGTAATGTATGGTTGCCTTTCTTTTGTTTAGTTGTAGTCCTAGCATGATTTTTTCCCTTGATTGCCCTCCAGCAGAGGAGATCTGCAATGAGTAGAAAAATGAGGGCAATGAAAACCTGGAGGCTTTCTTAATGGAAAAAGAAAAAGAAAATCCACATAAACTGCGACAAAGCAACCAAATTAAATATCTCGCTATACCAGTTTATGACATATATGAAACTATATTGTAGAGTTGAAAAGAAAATTTAAACCCCCAAAAAAAGGTAAAATCTCATAATCTTGCAGGGTTGGATTTTGCAAGGAATAGTTGGTACAGTGCATGTGAAATCTTCTTTGGAATTGATTTGCACCCTTAAATTGGGAAGGGACCTTTAAAACCAGTTTCAGAATTTCATTTCCAAAAAATTAAATGGAACATATGTAACTATGCCACTCAAGTACCCATACAGGCCATGGATCTTCAAAAAATTATATGTGCCTTTCACAGTCATCGATATAAATCATTTGATGGAGGGATAGATGGATGAACTTATTAGACGTTAGCAGGTTGAAAAATTAAATGTGAGGTTTGAGTTGAGGGAATTGGTTACATGGAATTTACTTATTTCAACATGATTGAAACTAAATGGATTGTAAAAATCAAAGTTATTCATCCCAATAAACATGAAATCAAAGAAATCTGTAAGGTAAAGAATAATGCAATTAAAGAAGAGCTTTTATGGGGGAATCAGTGGGCTTTTAGCCCTCTCTGGTTGGGGGCTTGAATTCAACATGAACATACTCTTATTAAAGATAATTTGACATAAATTGTAAGCATTTCACAGTGAATTAAATATATGGTCATATGTTTTAATTCAATCTCAATGGGTTAGGTTTCAGTTTAACATGCAATATTTGTTGAACTACAGTTCATATGAATCAGTTAGGATTCAAACCTAGGACTTTCCATTGTTGTTGGAGTGTTCTTTAGGACTCAAACCTAGGAACTTCCATTGTTGTTGGAGTGCTCTATCAATTGAGCTATCGGCTCCTCTATGGCCAGTGCATCGTTGGTTTGTGGGTGGCTTATTTCCAATACCCATCCTTAAGCCACACTGCGTGTGCTTGGGGATCTTTACCTGGGTCTGATATCAACTATTCAGTTACAGTTTATATGGACCAGCGAAGACTCGAACCTAAGACCTTCCATCGCTGTTGGAGTGCTCTACCAATTAAGCTACTGACCCCTCTATGCCCAGTAAATCATTGGTTCAGGGGTGGCTTATTTCCAACAGTGCCTCGACAGGGTCAAGAAAGCACTCTATGGGCTTAAGCAAACACCAAGGACTTGGTACAGTAGAATTGATTCATACTTTACTATAAATGGCTTTAACAAAAGCAATAGCGAGCTCACACTTTACATCAAGGAGAGCCATGGTAAGATTTTGATTACTGTGTTATATGCAGATGATTTAATTTTTACAAAGAAGATGATTACAACAGGGAGATTTGGATTTATTTCTTAAAGAATAAATCTGAGACTTTTGAAAAATTCAAGTGGTTCAAAGTATTGGTTGAGAACATTTCATCAAGGCCCTGGGATCAAATAGAGGAGAGTATGTCTCTAAAGAATTTTTAAATTTTTGCAAAAGTGAAGGCACTAAAAAACAATTTACAATTAAATACACTCCAACATAGAATGAAAAATTCTAAATTTGAGTTTTACCTGGTCCATATAAACTGTAATTCAATAATATTATCTATACTTCAATTATTAAATTTAGACATTCACATTATTTATCATATTATTTCCATTTACAAGAAATAGTTTTTTTTTTTTTAAAAGACAATTTTTCTTTAATTCGTTGATTGTAAACACACACCATAGTTGCACTCAATTATTTAAAAAGATAAATCCAAATACATGATAATGGGCAATGGCCCACGGACATGACTTTTGTCCTATGCCAGGAATCAATATGATAAACCAAACCAACCGACCATTGCAAGAATCTGAGCCATCTATTATTATTGGATAAAACTGAACCATGTATAGGGAAAGGTACTACAGGTATGGGCCAAGCCAGATTGTCTTTGATATAGGAACCTCATTTGAAAAGAGGTTCTGCAAATTCACCCTTTGCAGGCAGGCCAATTTCCACCATAAATGATGACGTCCATACCGTGTGACAAAATTGTGGTCTCTGTTCCACAGATGGAGAACTTTTATGCAGAAAAAACAGAGTAAGATTATATGTTTGTGTTACTGTTAACCAATAGAAGGGTTTCCTCGAGTGGTAATTTATTATATATATATATATATATATATATCAATCAGAAAAAACAGAGTAAGATTATATGTTTGTGTTACTGTTAACCAATAGAAGGGTTTCCTCGAGTGGTAATTTATTATATATATATATATATATATATATATATATCAGAAAAAACAGAGTAAGATTATATGTTTGTGTTACTGTTAACCAATAGAAGGGTTTCCTCGAGTGGTAATTTATTATATATATATATATATTTGAATTTGCTCATGGCACATTCCCTTTCCCATCAATTCACAGTACGGGGATAGGTAATATAAACATCGAATTTATTCCGGGATGCAAATAATTTTTTTTTTTTTAAGTGTTTTACTGGTCATTTCTGATTCTCTGTTTACGAGCTCTAAACATCTTTGCCTTCTTTCACCATGATTCTCTAATTATCAGTGGGTAAATTATTATTATTATTTATGTTTAATTTGTTTATTTTTAGTAAATTATTATTGAGTAAATTTTAGGGTTTTTATTATAATTTTTATTGTCCAACAAATTTGCGGGTTTTTATTTTAGGTTTTATTTTCGATTAGATTTAATTTAGTTATAATTGTTCTTGTTTTCATGTTTTTGTTTGGTGTATGTACATATTTTAGGATTAAAACTAATAGAGAGAGTAAAGTACTCAATTGACATGCTCTCTCTTAAAAAAATATTGATTTTCAAAATACTCTTTTTCAAGAAAAGATAAATAGTATAATTAAATATATTGTACCTTGAAAAAACTCTAAAATCGCACAAATAACATAAAATGCCGAAGGTGACATGTCATTCCAAAACAAATTCCATTGCATAAAAGAACATGCTTTGTTTAATAGAGTTATGCTACCCTAACCGTGAATTTTATCCTTACAAGTAAATCCCACAATAAAACCATAAATAAAAAACCTAAAATTTATCTTAGAATAAAAACCTTAAAATACATCAAAGAATAAAACCCAAAATAAAAAATTTAAAATTTAACACACATCTTTGTCATGTAACATCTACATCAACGTACTTGCCACATCAAACCCCACCAACTTTGTGTAAATTCTCAAATTTAAAACCCTAAAATTTGTTTGAGAATAAAACCAGGTTTAAAAACCCTAAAAGAAGTCAATATTAAATTTAAAATTTAACACCTATTTAACCATAACAAAACTATTTTTTTCCTTACTTGGATAAGGGGTAGCTCATAGCCCCTATATTAATGCCAACCAAATTTATGCTCGTAAAAAGATGCAATAAAAAACTGTGAAATAAGATACTCTATATAAAAAGGTTATTTACATGACTTTAAGATATTATAAGCCAAAACACAGTAAAATTTATATGACATTTTTTTTGAATTTGGAGATGAAGCAGGGAGGAACCCTAGGATGTTCACTCTGCATTGATGATCTTTTAGGTTTGTCACACTACTAATCGTCGTGGATCTACGCAGGATTTTGCTTTGTTTGTATTAATTGTTGATTTTAATCAACGATTCGCCCTCTAGGTGGTAAGGGGGTACCCTTATTTAATGATCGTCGCCTCCATCTCTGCATCCATAAATGTAAATAATGTTGGAGTGAGCAAGCACAACCATGGCGCCGAAACAGACGAGGAAATTCATCCCGAAGGTCTTCCACGAGGTAATGCCGATGACTCTAATTCTTCATTACCTGATGTTATTCTAGATGTCCCTAAATTTGACAAAGCTTATCACTTCTTTGAAAATTTTATTTTAATTGCTTATTTTGTCAGTCGAGTCCCTCCAGACTGAAGCAATGGGTTCACAACCACTAGCAAGGCCATGGTGTGAAACTTGAGGGATTCCAAAACCTTACAAAGGGTTTTTTTTAATTCACTTTTCTAACCCAGAACACTGCAAAGCTATTGTTAACCATGGGCCTTGGTTCATCCACAACACTGTGGTCATGTTTTCTCATTGAAATCAAGACTTTCAAGTCTCTAAGCATGCAAAATTGAAAGTGCCCATTTAGGTTGAATTCCTTGGCCCGCCACTCCCCCTCTGGGGTTTTATTGACCAACTCATAAAACCCATATCATGCTTCATCTTCCATGAGCAAACTAAATTTGATATGGCTCATCCTCATAAGAGGGTTTGTGTGGAGGTTGATTTGCCTTGTGATTTGAAAGATTCTATTGATATACAAATTTTCTTTAACCATTTTTATTAGCATGTTTTGTATATCAACTTGTCGAACACTTGATTTCAATGCTAATCCTCGAACCACATTATCCAGGAGTGCCCTTTGATGGTTCACACGCCCCCTGCTTCTCAAGGAAAAAGTGGATTTGATGCTAGAGCTCAGAATGGCAATACCGATGATTGGACTACCATCACCAACAAAAAAATAACTCTTCCAAAGGTGGCAACAGGTTACAAAATTTGTCATTCTAACCTATTGTTAATAATGTTGCAACAACCTCTGTTGGAAACGCTACCATGCCCACCAAAGTGTCTCCACCTATTGTGCACACGCCACATGCAGTGGCCTTGTTGGTTGCTCGACACCACATTTAGTGTCACGGTCACAACACTCTCCTAGGGTGAGTGCCCTTGAGGAAGATAGGACCTTGGTCACTTTGGACCAAAAATATGTATTATGGCATTCTTGCAGCCCATCTCCATCCCTTGAAGAGGAAGAATATATGGCTCACAAGTGATAACCATTTACAATGAATGATTTCATGTCCAACAATCTTATGTTTAACAAGTTTTCCGTGCTAGAAGGTCTCTTTAAAGAGATTGACATGCACCTTGATCTTGTCCAATGATTGTGTACTATTGGAATGTTTGAGGTCTTATTGATCTATCATGTAAGTATGCGGTCAGGAACAGTTGCCAGTTTTTTAGTAACATGAAAATTCTTTGTTTGTAAGAAGTCAAGATTTCTGGCTTCTTGCTGTAGAATGCAACATGGATCATTTGGCCTTGGGCCATTTGTCAAGCCACTAGGCATGATGTTGGGTGTGGTGGGGCTGTCACTTTTTTGGCTCCAAAACTTACTCATAACATTATTTTTGGGGATCAGACCCCACCCATCGGGTGGTGTGGACCCTTTTTTTATTTCAACAACTGCATTGTTGGGCTGGTTAATTTATATGCCTCCAATGACATTATAGAGTGGGCAACCATGTGGAGATGGCTGGCTGACTCTCTTCTGGATGCCCATTGGATCCTCTGTGGTGAATTTAATATGGTGGAGTCGGTTGAGGACAAAGAAGGATGCCTTCTAATATGATGGTATGCTAGTGAGTGAAAAGCATGGTGTTGGACATAGTCATTGATGTATGAAGGATTGTCATTGATGTCAAATGCTATTATGTATTAATGACAAAGGTGTTGAGTTGAGAAAATGTGTTGCAGAGCCCCATGGAGTTATGTGTGTACTTTGATTGTAGAGCCCCATGTAGTTGTGTGTGTACTTTGAATGACTATCATTTGCAAGTATCTCTTTGTGGTCTAAGTTCTAAGTCATAAGGATACATACAACAAATGTTACAAATGCATAAGGTTGTGTGTGCAAATGTTTCCATACTTAGTCAATTTTGCACCTTTATATTTGTCCGAGGAATTCTTTCAGAGAAAGTGACTTAGGCAATTCCTTTGGGAAAATGATTTAGACTTTGTCAGACAAATTATCCACAACAAAGTTTTCAAAGGAAATGAATGCAAGTTAGAATTATTTTAGAGAAAGTGGTTTGATGATTTCTTTCGAGAAAATTGGATAAGTCTTTGTTTGAAAAAAGCCGAAGGGTAAGTGGACCATTCAAAAGTTCTGAAGGGATCCTTGCAAAAATATTGAAGGGTACTTTGCAAAAAGTCCGAAGGGCAAGTGGACCGTTCAAAAGTTTTGAAGGGATCATTGCAAAAATGCTGAAGGGTAAGTGGATCGTTCAAATCTTTTGAAGGGATCTTTTCAAAAAGCCAAAGGGTACTTTACAAGAAGTGTGAAGGGTAAGTGGACTGTTCAAAGCTTTCGAAGGATCTTTTCAAAAAGATGAAGGGTACTTTTCAAAAGTTTTGAAGGGCATGTGACCCAAACAAAGTTTTTGAAAGGACATTTTGGGAAGCCCCGAAAGGTACATTGCAAAATGCCAAAAGAAAAAGACACTTGGTATTTTGTCGAGGAAATTGTCTCAAAGCCCCTTAGATGAAAAGGACCCAAACAAAAACCCTGAAGGATACTTTTATAATGCTCTAAAGGGCATGTGACCCAAACAAAAGTTTAGAATAGGTCACTTGGAGAAGATCCAAAGGACACTTTCGGAAGAAGGGCATTGATGATTTTTTTTAGAGAATTTGTCTAAGGCAAGTGGACATTAACAAAATCCCAAAGGATATGTTTCAAAAGTTTTGAAGGACACTTTCGGGAGAAGGGCATAGATGAATTATTTTGAAGAATTTGTTTAGGGAAAGTGGACAATTACAAAATTCTCAAAGGATACTTTTGGATGGAATGGTCTCTTACAAAGTTTTTAAAGGATATTTTGGAAGAATAATAGGTCACTTACAACATATTCTAAGGATAAGTGTGGAGTCTTGTAGGGCATTTTCAAAATGCTGAAGGGTCAAGGCATGTTAAAGATCAAACAAGTCTGAAGAGATCAAAGGAGCAAAATCAATACATGAATGCCGAAGAAAATAAAATGAAGTCAGCATGTCAAAGTTTAATGACCAAGCCAATACAAAGATCATGCATCTTCAAGAGATCAAATCGCACATAGAGCTTGGATGGAAAGATCGATGGACAAATTTCAAAGTTGGAATGAAAAATAAATGAAGAACCATTGAAGTGAGTTAGTTACAAGAATCTGGCGAGATGATTGAAGGATATAAACAATAATGGTTGAATTGAAATGATTATTCTAATTTTATGAGTGTGGAAATTAATACAAGGGAAAAATTTGAAGAGGCTCAGAGAATGGAAGTCAAATGGTCATTTTCATGGAATGAGAAGAGATAAGCAACAAATGCAAAATGTATAAAGTAAAGAGACTCGTCTAAGTTTTTATTGATGCATTATTCCAAAGTGACGAAGAGTAGGGAATAAAAACTATCATCTTTTCATTTTTGGAATGAGAGGAGTCAATCTATAGATACATAAATATAAGACTCGTCTGAGCATAGAGGAATAATGGTCGAATTGGAAGAATACCAGAGTGTCAAACAGATAACTTTAGACATAGAGAAAGGGTGTAGGAAGAGTGAAGATCACACAAGAGTGTGTTGAATGAGAAATGAGTAGTTGCAGATTAGACATGCAACAAAGAATAGAAACTTGGATTTTTTTGTGAATCTGATTTGTGAATTTGTAGTTTAAATGTCTGATTGGTTGGTGCCATCAAATTAAACTAGGTTGGTGCTCAATATAGGGAGTGGGTGCTTTCTTAGAGTTGGTGCTCTTGAAACAAGGGATTGGTGTCTCCTTAGGATGGGTGTCCTTAAATGTAAATAGTGAGGTTCAGTCAGTGAGACAAAATTTGTGAGGCTGGATTAGAATAGTAGCTTCTAGCAACATTCTCACCGTGGTTTTTCCATTTGGGTTTCCATGTATAAATCTGGTGGTGTGTGTTGTGCTTTTGTGCATGTGATATCTTTTATTTATTTATTTAAGATTGCATTTGTTTAAAATTTATTTTTAAAGTTGTAAGTAATTCATTTTTGAGATCTACTGATTCACCCCCTCTCAGTAGATAGGTGTGTTCAACAATTGGTATCAGAGCCAAGGGTTCCAAAAGAGAAGCTTAATCGGCTTAGATTGATCTTGGAGTCTGAACACAAAATGGCCAGTCATGAAGGAACTTCATCAAACAAGGCACCTTTGTTTGATGGGTCTAACTATTTCTTTTGGAGCATAAGGATGGAAGTGTATTTGACCTCCTTAAGGTTAGATGTCTGGATGTCTACTGAGAATGGATACACACCCCCTGTTGTTTCTCCTACTGATCAGGCAGTGAAGAAGGCATGTGAAAATAATGCCAAAGCAAAGAATGTTATTCTTTGTGGATTGTCAAACAATGAGTTTGTCAAAGTCATGCATTGTCAAAGTGCAAAGGACATATAGGTCAAATTAAAGAGCATATATGAAGGAAATGACAAAGTAAAACAAGCCAAGCTTCAAAAACATAAGGGACAGTTCGAGAGCCTCAAGATGAGTGAGGAAGAGAATATTGTCAACTACCTCCTTAGGGTAGATGAGATTGTAAATGCAATCAGAGGACTTGGAGAGACAATGGTTGAATCAGTCATTGTCAAAAAGGTTTTAAGATCTCTAACAAAAAAGTATGATTCTAAAATTTTTTCCATTGAAGAAGCTGTTGATGCAGTGGATTGCACCCTGGATAGGACGCTGAGCTCCTGCCTTCCACACGCAACAATGGAAACTCCCCTCTCGCCTGTGGGACTGGTGAAGCTGGGGGAGAGTCTCTATATAAGGGCTAGCTCCCTCTGATGTATCTTTTAGGTCTTGGATTTCTTACTACTAACAAATAAATGAAAAAAGGGGGGGGGATGAAAAGGAAGAAGGATGCTGAAAATAGAACCTAAACCTAAACTAAAAGGTGATACACCAAAAAAGTTGATCCACTCAGCCCGAACATACACTTTTCACCAAGAACAAGCTCCCATACACTTCATTTGACATGAAAAATTCTTTTGCATCAGTGGGCTAGGGGTCCGTGGATATATAGGGAGGAAGAACTACCAAAGACATTCTCAGACACACTATGGCAGTCTATTCACAGACACCTATACTCCTCTAGGGACACTTCTGGCAAACTTGCAAAAGAAAAGCTGATAATGCACTAGACATGTTGAAATCATCTGGTGAAAATATAAAGGAAAATGACTTAACACAGAACAAAGGCATAGAAACATACAAAAGTGCAAGCTCAAATAGAGGTAAAAATGCTATGTCTCGATTCAAGGTAAAATTTGGCAGAGTTCTGCCTTACAAGCCTAGAGGTTTTTTGGGTGGAGCTTTGCCTTACAGGCTAAGAGATGGATCCCAAATGATAAATTTTTTACAATATATAGAAAGAGGAAAAGAAGTAAAGGCACCCCTTTTGAAAAGAATTTTGGTGCCCTTTGACAAGCTGGCCCATATGCATTGAGAACATCAGAAAGAGGAAGTCACTGTTGCTAATGTCATTCTTCTAGAAGAGGCCTACTGGAACCATGCTATGTAATTACTGGTCTTAACTTTGGCATTCAAACATTAATGTGAAAGCATGGGTTGCACCTCTTTTCTGTAGACAAGACTGCTCCTTCTAGATATTCACGTGGTTTGTCTGCTTATAAATGCAAAGTGGAGAAAACAGGGCACATCACTTACTATTTGCACCATTTGATGACCACTTCACAAGCACTGTTCCAATTGCAAGAATAAATCCTTGAGTCAATGCCTCTCTTTGCCACCTGGACTGTTTGTCTATTTCTACACTTTGTCTCTTCCTAGTTTTGTCTCTTTCTGGCTCCTTCGGCCCTCGAGGCTATCTTCTTGGCAAGTCACTGAGTTCCTTGGGCTGCTCTTTAAGTTTTTCAAAATCAACGGCTATTTCACCACCTTAAATTTGACGTCTGTGCACCTGTCACTAGGCATTTGAACTTCCAACAGCTAGTTCGTTGTGCTTGATTTTTACATCTTCGGGCCCGTCACCCCTTGGAAATTCTTTGGCCTTTTTCTTTCTTTCATCTTCTTGTTGCTTTCCTTTCTTTTGGGCTTTCTTGTTTTGAACCCTCCCAAAGGGGAAGGTGACCCTTCAGCTTTGGAGAAATGTCCTTCATTTTGGCTGAGAGTCCCCCGCAAGGGCACCTGCCTTTCGGGGTCCTTCGGCGGCCTTTTCCTCAGGTTTTTTTCTCATGACCACTTTTCTCGCAAAATTTCTTCCGGTCACTTTTCCCGTGGCTTTCTCAAATTTCTTCAGACATTTTTTCCAAAGGAATTCCTTCAGACAAAAGTCTGAAAGAAATCACTTCTTGCTTTTGCCTCAGTTTTTTCTTACTTTTCTTCAACTTTCTTTCTCATAGCCCTTCTGAATTTCTTCAGACTTTTTGTTTGAAGGAATTCTTTCAGACAAAACGTCTGAAGGATTTCTTTCTTTGCTTCTTCGACTGCCTTTGAAAGGTACCCTTTGGGAAAATTGGAAACGACCCTTCCGAAGGGTATTTCCTTTGCCTTAAACAAATTTTTGAAGGAAACTTACCTTTTTGGCTTTTCTCTGTGGCCTCTTTGAAAGTGCTCCCTACCCTCCACAAGGGCTCTTGAGTCTAGGACTACCCTCCGAAAGGGCACATGGAATGGTCCATTTTATGCCTATGTGTCGGGAACTCATCCATGACTGCAAAGTCCGTAGAAAACACTTGCAGAGTCCATAAAAAACCATGCCTGTAAAGTCTATAGAAAACACCTGCAGAGTCCGTAGAAAACTGTGCTTGTGGAGTCCATAGAAAACACCTGCAGAGCCCATAGAAAACCACTTGCATAGTCCGTAGAAATTTCTAGACTTGTGCAAAATCAGAAAATGAACTAGCTCAAAACGACAGGGAAAGAAGGGAACCGATTTTTGGCCCATTGGACCAAAAATGGTCAACAAATTGGTGACTCCCAGGGGAAGCATGCCTGTTATGCTTAGAGACTAGTTTCCTTAAAGTCCATTGGGCACAGAGTCAGAACATAACTTGAAAAGGTTAGCAACAACCTTGATAGATCCAATAATCAATCATGAAGCTTCTACTCCAAACACAAAGGAAAACACACACAAGGATAAAAACACTACTTGTGCAAACAACACTTAGGGAAAACAGGAAAGAAAAATAAAAGCAAAATACTATATACAGCTAACCAGGTAAATTTGCCTCCCTCCTGGATCAAAGGGAAAAATTCTTAAGTCCCCTTCCTGGCTACGAAACTTATGGTGCCAGACAAGTGGCTGAATGGAATGGAGACTTGGTGACCTACTCCTCTTGCCTGTCACCTTGGTTGGCTTGCATCTAAGTGGATTAGAATCAAACATGCTTCTAACATATTTGTACTCTTCTTGTCCTTGGAAGCTTGTCGAATGCTGGTCCTTCATGCTGGTGTATTTCACCAAGAAATCAATGGATGCTGGCTCATCACCATAAGCCCTTTGATGTGCATAGTCCCTTTGCAATGCATCATGGTTTGAATCGTTCCCTTCTACTTCATTGAAGACCCTATAAAACTCATCCTCTACTCTTTCATGGCTTTCTTGAAGAAGGGTGATTGTTGTGATGTCTGAAATGGAATCACAAACTGATTGCTCATCCCATAGAACATCACCTCTTTGTTCAAAACTCTCTTCTTCAAGGTTTTCCTCAAGAGAGACCAGCCTCTCCTTTTCTTGCTCAAGGATCAGAGTCTCTAGTTGTTCAAAAACATCCATCTGATCCTCTTCCCACTTGGGCTCCTTGGCATAGTCATCCTCCTCATCGAAGCAACAAGGAAGTTCATCGAACAAGGGGGGAGAGAGCTCACCATGCTTATGTTCCTCCTCATATTTCTGGAACATCCACATGTATGTGTGACATGAGTCTTCTCCATTGCTGATGATGTCTTCAAAAGAAGCCTCCATGATGATTTCATCTTCTTTGACATTCATGATAGCCTCTTGGGAAACTGTAGATTGGATCTTCTTCTCCTCACCTGCCTCCTATAAAATAGGTTCCTCCTTGAGAAGGGGTGAAGTGGAAAAACCATGTGGAAGAGGAGGCAATCCTTGAGCTAAAATAGAATGATTTTCCTCCTTCCATTTGGCCAGCACTTCATCTATATTAGGTGTGGCTTGATAGCTCTCTTGGAGGTGTGTAGATGAGGTGTGTTCAGACATGTCCATCACACGTTGGCTAAGGAATCTCGCTCTGGACTCCAACTTTGCAATTTTCCTGGCTGTATCTTCTTGGAAGAGTCTTTCTTGGAGGTCACTAGCATCATCATGATGAGTAGGAGTAGCTTCATCTTCTTTGAGGTTTTGAGCAAAACCTTTTTCCTCCTCCTTCCTGCCCCAAGATTCCACTGTTTGCTTCCAACTCATGACCCTGGGATTAGAATTTTGCTCCTGTGAATAGGCAACAACTTTATCCTCTTTACGGACGTAAGCTGGTTCATGATGTTCCTTCTTCCAGCTTGGGATCTGGAGATCATACGAAGAGACCTGAGGAAGTTGGGGAAGATTTGGGAGGGTATACTCATGTACAGGAAGAGCTGCTTCAAGAGAGATGTGCTAGTTCATGATGTTCCCTCCAAAGGAAGATTCACAATCTAAGGAATTGTGAAGGTTCATCTCCATGGGAGGTTGCTCTAGTTCCCTTTGATGTTTGAAGGCTAGGCACATGGGGTTAAGAGCTAGATTGATTGATGCATCAGATGAGCTAGAATGAGCAAGTGATATCTGATAGAAATGATTTGGTGCACAAGAGGGGGCTTTCTTTAAAATAGTTAGAGCCACACAAGGCTGACTGCCTTGAATGAATGGACTCTTCCATTTTGCTACCTCCTCCTCCATGGATTGCAAGGCTTGAGCTTGCCTGAATAAACATGCCTCTTTGTACATCAGCTCTTGCTGATATCTATACTATTCATCTAATCTATCTATCTCCATCACCTACTTCTTGAACTCTAGTGCTACTTCCCTTATTGTTGAAGGGCAACTAGGAGAGCTGCTTGGGGTGATTCCATAAAAAAATTGAGCTTGATCAAAGTTATACGAAGGAAAACAAGGCCCATGATTCTGGGTAAAGGGATTATACATACAAAAATGAGATTTCTTGATGGCACCTGGATTGCTTAACCAGTTGATTCAACTCGGAGTCACCATTGATGTTGATGAAAAAGCCTCCAAAGGCTAGTTGGTTGAAGAACACTCTTCAAATCTTTGGACAAAACTTGTCCTAGTTGGTCCCACTAGGTGTGTCAAAAACTATTGACGCAGTGGATTGCACCTTGGATAGGAGGCCGAGCTCCTGCCTTCCACACACAACAATGGAAACTCCCCTGTCACCTGTGGGACCGACGAAGCTGGGGGGAGAGTCTCTAGATAAGGGCTAGCTCCCTCTGATGTATATTTTAGGTCTTGGATTTCCTACTGCTAACAAATAAATGAAAAAATGGGGGGGGGTGATGAAAAGGGAGAAGGATGCTAAAAAGAGAAACTAAACCTAAACTTAAAGGTGATACACCAAAAAAGTTGATCCACTCAGCCTGAACATATGCTTTTCACCAAGAACAAGCTCCCATACACTTCATTTGACATGAGAAATTCTTCTGCATCAGTGGGCTAGGGGTCCATGGATATACAGGGAGGAAGAACTACCAGAGGCATTCTCAGACACACTATGGCTGTCTATTCACAGGCACCTATACTCCTCTAGAGACACTTCTGGCAAACCTGGAAAATAAAAGCTCACAATGCACTAGACATGTTGAAATCATCTTGTGAAAATATAAAAGAAAATGACTTAACACAGAACAAAGGCATAGACACATATGAAAGTGCAAGCTCAAATAGAGGTAAAAATGCTATGTCTCGATTCAAGGTAAAATCTAGTAGAGTTCTACCTTACAAGCCCAGAGGTTTTTTGGGTAGAGCTTTGCCTTATAGGCTAAGAGATGGATCCCAAATGAGAAGTTTTTTACAATATATAGAAAGAGGAGAAGAAGTAAAGGCACCCCTTTTGAAAAGACTTTTGGCACCCTTTGACAAGCTGGCCCATATGCATTGAGAACATCAAAAAGAGGAAGTCACTATTGTTGATGTCATTCTTCTAGAAGAGGCATGCTGGAACCATGCTGTGTAATCGCCAGTCTTGACTTTGGCATTCAAACATTAATGTGAAAGCATGGGCTGCACCTCTTTTTTGTAGACAAGACTGCTCCTTCTAGATATTCATGCGATTTATCTACTTATAAATGCAAAGTGCAGAAAATAGGGTGCGTCACTTACTGTTTGCACCATTTGATGACCACTTGGCAAACACTATTCCAACTACAGGAATAAATCCTTGAGTTGATGCCTCTCTTTTCCACCTGGACTGTTTGTTTATTTTTTCACTTTGTCTCTTCCTGGTTTTGTCTCTTTCTGGCTCCTTTGGCCCTCGGGGCTATCTTCTTGGTGGGTCGTTGAGTTCCTTGGGCTACTCTTTAAGCTTTTCAAAATCAACAGCTATTTCACTGCCTTAAATTTGACATCTACACACCTGTCATTGGGCATTTGAACTTCCAACGGATAGTTCACTGTGCTTGATTTTGACGTCTTCAAGCCTGTCACCCCTTGGAAATTCTTTGGCCTTTTTCTTTCTTTCATCTTCTTGTTGCTTCCCTTTCTTTTGGGCTTTCTTGTTTTGAACCCTCTTGAAGGGGAAGGTGACCCTTCAGCTTTGGATAAATGTCCTTCATTTTGGCTGAGAGTCCCCTGCAAGGGCACCTACCCTTCGAGGTCCTTCAGTGGCCTTTTCCTCAAGTTTTTTTCCCGCAGCCACTTTTCCCGCAGAATTTCTCCCAGCCACTTTTCCCGCGGCTTTCTCAAATTTCTTCGAACATTTTGTTTGAAGGAATTCCTTCAAAAAAAAGTCTGAAAGAAATCACTTCTTGCTTTTTCCTTGGTCTTTTCTTAATTTTCTTCAGCTTTCTTGCTCATAGCCCTTCCAAATTTCTTCAGACTTTTTATCCGAAGGAATTCCTTTAGACAAAAAGTCTGAAGGATTTCTTTCTTTGCTTCTTCGACTGCCTTTGAAAAGTGCCCTTCAAAAAAATTGGAAACGACCCTTTCGAAGGGTACTTCCTTTGCCTTAAACAAATTTTTGAAGGAAACTTACCTTTTCGGCTTTTCTCTATGGCCTCTTTGAAAGTGCTCCCTGCCCTCCGCAAGGGCTCTTGAGTCTGGGACTACCCTCCGCAAGGGCACTTGGAATGGTCCATTTTGCACCTAAGTGTCAGGAACTTGTCCATGCCTGCAGAGTTCGTAGAAAAACCTACAGAGTCTGTAGAAAACCATGCCTGTAGAGTCCGTAGAAAACACCTACAGAGTTCATAGAAAACCACTTGCAGAGTCCATAGAAATTTATAGACTTGTGAATAATCAAAAAATGAATTGGCTCAAAATGACAGGGAAAGAAGGGGAATGATTTTTGGCCCGTTGGACCAAAAATGGTCAACAGAAGCAAGAGATATAACAAGCTCACAGTAGATGAGTTACATGGAACTTTCATTGCATATGAGATGAGGCTGGGAGATGCAAAGTCATCCAAGAGAGAAGATGCTTTCAAAATTTCTAAGTAGGCAGAAGAAGAATAAGAAGCTCCTAATTCTGAATTTGATGAGCGTGATGATGTAGAGGCCAATTTCATCAAAAAATTGAAGAAGGGCTCAAGAAAATACAAAGGTAAGTTACCCTTCAAATGTTTTAATTGTGGAAAGATACGTCACTTTCCTACTAAATGTCCACATAAAAAGAAAGATGACTCTGATTCAACTGAGAAAAATCAAAAGGAGAAATCCTATTATCCCAAGAAGAAGAAAAGCTTCTTTAAGAATAAAAAGGGGTTGTACTCAAAAGAAGATAGTGACTCGGTTGATGACAAAAATAATTCAAGTGATGAGCATGATAGTGATTTTATGGCCAAATAAAATGAAGTTCTATTCATGACTTATGAATCAACTTCTTTATGCCAAGTAGAAGAGGACATAGATGATGAAGAAGAAGAAGAAGGAGAAGTAAATTTGGAATGTGAACTCATCTGTGATTTAAAATAAATTGACAAGCTTAGAAAAGAAAATTATAAACAAAAGAAGCTTATTCAAAATGAGTTTAAGAAATTAAATAAAAGAAATGAGGAATCAGATCAAATGATAGTGAGTTTGAAGACCCAAGTTGAGGAGGCAAAGAGGATAGAGGATGTGGTCAAAATTGATTTGCAAGCAAAATCCTTAGAATGCTTGAAGATAGAGGAAGAAATTATGGACCTACAAGAAAAGCTCAAAAAGGCCAAAGAACAAATTGATAAAGGCCTAAAACTGAAAGGAGGATCTATAATACTAGATGAGATGATCAGCTCATAAAAGCCCCTAAAAAAAATTAGGTCTTGGGTATGAGAAAGGCAGGAGTCCCATGTTGAGTACAACTGGGAATCTGTATGAAAACTTCAAGGCAACAACATAATTAGGAATCAAAAAAGAATAAAATCACATTCCTGAAGAGAAGAAGAAAAGTAATAACCCTATTCCTACAAAGACCAAGATGCTGCTACAAAAAACAATATAACAATAAAGAACGTGAAGAAGATAGAGTTTAGGAGACCTCCTTTATATCCCTAAAGGAGAATGATAACTAGGTATTCTTCATCATTTTATGGTTATTGTCATAGTTGTAATCAATTTGGCCATAAATTAATTGATTGTAAGATTGTACCTAAGAGAAGGATAAGTTTCTTAAGTAAGAATTCATTTGCCCCTCTACTAGATTTGGATGCTTTATGCTACAACTATAATAATTTTGGGCATATAGCAAAGCATTGTAGAAAAAAGCTTGTTAAATCAAAGTCTAACAATGCAACAAGGGTTGAGACTCTTAAAGTGAACAAAGGCTCAAAAATCAATGACACAACAAATAAAAGCACAGTCAAGAAACCCAAGGAGATATGGAAAAAGAAAAATCAGTCTATGATCACTCAAACAACACTGCATGCTAAAGAGAAAAATCTATGGGTCATAAATAGTGGCTGCTCAAGGCATATGACTGATGACAAGAGTAAGTTCACCAAATTGAGTTGATGCAAGGAAGGGACTGTCAGCTTGGGAGACACTATTGCAATCAAAATCAGAGGCAAAGGAACCTTGCACATTGATGGCAAGCTACCTACACATGATGTTCTTTATGTTAGAGGACTAAAACATAATTTGTTGAGTGTTAGTCAGATGTGTGACAATGGCTATAGAGTCATATTTTATGCTAAAGGTTGTGAATTAATAAGGTCTGGAAAAAATGTTGCACAAGGAAAAAGGGCTGAGAGTAACATATGTAATCTGATTGAGGTAAATGATACAAATTACCTCATGAGAAAGATTGATGAGAGCTGGTTATGGCACAGAAGGATGGGTCATGTTAACTTTGACAATTTAGTCAAAGTAAGTTCTAACAAGTGTGTAAGACACATGCCTAAGATAACCAAACCTGTTGACACATGTAGAGAATGTCAGCTCGATAAACAAACTAGGGTCTCATTCCAAACTAAAGAGTATGCAACTACAAAACCTCTAAAAATAGTTCATACTAATCTTTGTGTACCAACCAAGACAAGAGGTTCCAAAGGAGTGTATTATTTCATGTTGTTCATAGATGACTACACTAGAATGACATGGGTAACCTTCTTAAAGGAAAAGTCTCAATCCTTTGAAATATTCAAGATCTTTAGAGCCATGGTTGAAAATGAAATTGGTAGAAAGATCAAGTGCCTCAGATATGACAAAGGTGGTGAATTCACTTCAAATGAATTCATAGACTATTGTGAAAAGCTTGGAATTAAGAGACACTACTCTGTTGCAAGTGCTCCATATAAAAATGGAGTTGTTGAAAGGAAGAACAAGACTGTCAAGGAGATGGATAGAACAATGTTGAAAGAAGCCAACTTGTTAGATGGTTATTGGAGTGAGACAGTCCAAACAACAGTATACATCTTGACCAGAGTCCAATTGAGAGTAAACAGTGACAAGACTCCATATGAACTATGATATGGAAAGCTTGCTTCAGTCAAGTATTTTAGAGTGTTTGGAAGTAAATGCTACATTCAAAGGAAGGAGAAAAAGCTAGGCAGTTTTGAGTCAAGATGTGATGAGGGAATATTTCTTGGTTATTCCACTCATAACAAAGCCTATGTTTGCTACAACAAAAGACTACATAAGATAGTGAAGAGCATCCATGTTAAAGTTGAAGTGATCCTTAAAGAAGAAACTAAACCTATAAAGGAGATCAAAGTTGAGGAACTAAAAGAAGAAGCTGAGGATGAAATATCAGATAATGAAGAAGAGATAAAGAGGACTAAAAAGGCACCCTCAGGGTTTGTTCAAAAGGATCATCCTACGGACCAGATCATTGACAACATGAATGAAGGAGTCCAAATGAGGAGAAGGGCAACAATGAGCAAAGAACAGGTAAGTTTTGTTTTACTATCTAAAATTGAGCCCAAAAGCTATGCTGAGTCTAGCAAAGATGAGAAATGGTAGAAGGCCATGGATGAAGAACTAAGTCAAATAGAAAAGAACAAAATCTGGTAGCTAGTTCCAAGACCCACAAACAAAAATGTCATAGGCACAAAATGGGTCTTTAAAAACAAGTTGAATGAAGATGGAGTTGTTTTGAGAAACAAAGTTAGACTTGTTTCCAAAGGATATGCTCAGGTAGAAGGAATAGACTTTGAGGAGACATTTGCTCCAGTGGCAAGATTGGAAGCCATCAGAATGTTTTTAGCATTCTCAGTCTTTAAGAAGTTTAAAGTCTATCAAATGGATGTTAAGTCAGATTTCTTGAATGGAACCTTGGAAGAAGAAGTCTATATTAAACAACTTGAAGGTTTTTAGCTAACAGACGAAGAAGACTATGTGTGCAAACTGAAGAAAGCACTATATGGTCTAAAACATGCACCTAGAGCATGGTATTCAAGGCTACATCAATATTTTTAACAAAAAGGATTTATCAAAAGATGTGTAGATAATAACTTGTATGTTAATTCTGAAAATGGGCATATGTTGATCATAGTTGTCTATGTTGATGACATCATTTTTGGTGGAAACAATAATAATATGTGCAAATAATTTGTAAATCAAATGAAAAAGGAGTTTAAAATGTCCATGCTAGGAGAATTTTCATTTTTTCTTGGTCTACATGTTGCACAATCCAAAGAAGGGATATTCATATCCCAGACCAAGTATACGAAGGAGATGCTCAAGAAATTTGGTATGGAGGACACCAGACCAGTTAGCACTCCCATGATAATTGGATGCAAGTTGAGCAAAGAAAATGCGTCCCCTTATGTGAATAATACTAACAGATCAATGATAGGTAGCCTACTATACCTAACTACATCAAGACCAAACATCATGCAAGTTGTATGCATAGTTGCAAGATTTCAAGCAACTCCCAAGGAATCACATGTCAATGCACTTTTATTGCATATGCAGATACATCACTTTGAAGATCTCACTTTGATACATCAAGAGCACAATTGACAATGGTTTGTGGTACCCTACAAGTGAAGATCTCACTTTGATTGCATATGCAGATGCTGATTAGGTAGGAAGTATGGATGACAAGAGAAGCACTAGTGGTGGTGAATTCTTCCTTAAAAATAAACTTGTGTCATGGTTGAGCAAAAAACAAGAGTTGGTTACACTTTCTACATCAGAAACAGAGTATGTAGCAACCTCAACATGTTGTACCCAAGTCTTGTGGATGAAGCAAACTCTTAGAGACATCAAGGTAGAATACCAAGAACCTATTTCTATCTTTTGTGATAACTCAAGTGTCATAAACATATCTAATAATCCAGTGATGCATTCCAGAACCAAGCATATATCCATCAAATATTATTTTCTGAAAGAAAAGGTTGCAAATCAAGAGGTCAAAATTGAGTATGTGCCAACAAAGGACCAATTTGTAGATATATTTACCAAACCTCTTCCCAAGGAGCAATTTGAGTATCTACGAGAGAGGTTGGGAGTAGTGGCTCCCACACCACATCACTAGCTTTTAGTGTTAGGGCACGAATCCAGAGGGAGTATTGAAGGAACATTATTAACTCCTAGATTAAGAGAAAAGGTAGTCTAGTGAGAAAGCTACATTCCCTTTGCTATTTGATGACAAAGGAGGTGACAAAGGTGTGTTGGCTCTAGATCATTATGCCTATCTATACAGAGATATGTAGATTATTGATTGGTCTTTTAGATCAATGCTATATACATGATCATTTGTAGAATATTAGAGCCAAAGGAGCTAGTTTTGATTATGTTTGCATATAGTTTAGGAAAATGTGCCATTGCCTAAGGGGGAGTTCCTATCAAAATGTTCTATACTGTCAGGTCCAAGGATCAGAACAACCAAGATGTTATAAAAAGAGTAAATTGTTAACATATTATGGTAGAGACTCTTTGTCATTAATGTCAAAAGGGGAGAAAGGAGAATGGAGACATATAAGTAAAGTCATTCTGATGAGGTGATTGCCATCAATGACAAAGAGGGAGATTGTTGGACATATTCATTGATGTATGAAGGATTGTCATTGATGTCAAATGCTACTATGTATTAATGACAAAGATGCTGAGTTGAACAAACTTGTTGTAGAGCCCCATGGAGTTGTGTGTGTACTTTGAATGACTGTCATTTGAAAGTATCTCTTTGTAGTCTAAGTTCTAAGTCATAAAGATACATAGAGCAAATGTTACAAATGCATAAGGTTGTGTGTGAAAATGTTTCCATACTTAGTCAATTTTGTACCTTTGTATTTATCAGGGGAATTATTTCAAAGAAAGTGACTCAGGAAATTCCTTCAAGAAAATGGTTTAGACTTTGTCAGACAACTTGTCCAGAACAAAGTTTCCGAAGGAAATGAATGTAAGTTGGAATTATTTCAGAGAAAGTGGTTTGATGATTTATTTTGGGAAAATTGGCCAAGTATTTGTTTGAAAAAAGCTGAAGGGTAAGTGGACCGTTCAAAATTTCTGAAGGGATCCTCACAAAAATCTTGAAGGGTACATTGTAAAAAGTCTGAAGGGCAAGTGGACCGTTCAAAAGTTTTGAAGGGATAATTGAAAAAATGCTAAAGGGTAAGTGGACCATTCAAAAGTTCTGAAGGGATCCTTGCAAAAATCCCAAAGGGTACTTTGCAAAAATTCTAAAGGGTAAGTGGACCGTTCATAAGTTTTGAAGGGATCATTGAAAAAATGCCAAAGGGTAAGTGGCCCATTCAAAGCTTCTGAAGAGATATTTTTAAAAAGCTGAAGGGTACTTTGCAAAAGTTTCGAAGGGCATGTGACCCAAATAATTTTTTTGAAAGGACATTTTGAGAAGCCCCAAAAGGTACATTGCAAAATGACAAAAGAAAAAGACACTTGGTATTTTGTCAAGGAAATTGTCTCGAAGCTCCTTACATGAAAAGGACCCAAACAAAAACCCTAAAGGATACTTTGGTAAGACTCTAAAGGGCATGTGACCCAAACAAAATTTTAGAATAGGTCACTTGGAGAAGATCCAAAAGACATTTTTAGAAGAAGGACATTGATGAATTCTTTTAGATAATTTGTCTAAGGCAAGTGGACATTTACAAAATCTCAAAGGGTATGTTACAGAAGTTTTGAAGGACACTTTCGGGAGAAGGGCATAGATGAATTATTTTGAATAATTTTTCTAGGGAAAGTGGACAATTACAAAATTATCGAAGGATACTTTCAGATGGAATGGTCTCTTATAAAGTTTTTGAAGGATATTTCAAAAGAAGAATAGGTCACAACATTGCCAAAGGATAAGTGTGGAGTCTTGTAGGGCATTTTCAAAATGCCGAAGGGTCAAGGAATGTTAAATATCGAGTAAGTCTAAAGAGATCAAAGGAGCAAAATCAATACATGAATGCCAAAGAAAATAAGATGAAGTCAACATGCTGAAGTTTAATGACCAAGCCAATATAAAGATCATGCATCTTCAAGAGATCAAATGGCACACAGAACTCAGATGGAAAGATTAATGGACATGTTTCAAAGTTAGAACAAAAAATAAATGAAGAACCATTGAAGTGAGTTAATTACAAGAATCTGGCAAGATGATTGAAGGATATAAACAACAATGGTTGAACTAAAATGATTATTCTAATTTTACGAGTGTGGAAATTGATGTGATAAGGGCAAAATTTGAAGAGGCTTAGAGAATGGAAGTCAAATAGTCATTTCCTTGGAATGAGAAGAGACAAGCAATGAATGCAAAATGTATAAAGTAAAGAGACTCGTCTAAGTTTTTATTGATGAAATATTCCAAAGTGATGAAGAGCAGGGAGGAAAAAATGTCATCTTTTCATTTTTGGAATGAGAGGAGTCGAGTCGTAGATACAAAAATATGAGACTTGTTTGAGCATAGAGGAATAATGGTCAAATTGGAAGAATACCAAAGTGTCAAATAGATAAATCTAGAGACAAAGAAAGGGTGCAGGAAGAGTGAAGATCACACAAGAGTGTGTTGAATGAGAAATGAATAGTTGCAAATTAGACATGTAACAAAGAACATAGACTTGGATTCTTCTATGAATTTGATTCATGAATTTGAAGTGTAAATGTCTTATTGGTTGGTGCCATCAAATTAAGATGGGTTGGTGCTCAATATAGGGAGTGGGTGCTTTCTTAGAGTTGGTGCTCTTAAAATAAGGGATTGATGTCTCCTTTGGATGGGTGTCCTTAATTGTAACTAGTGAGGTTTTGTCAGTGAGACAAACTTTGTGAGGCTGGATTAGAATAGTAGCTTCTAGTAGCATTCTCACCATGGTTTTTCCCTTTGGATTTCCATGCATAAATTTGGTGTTGTGTGTTGTGATTTTTTGCATGTGATATATTTTATTTATTTGTTTAAGATTGCATTTATTTAAAATTCATCTTGAAAGTTGTAAGTAATTCATTTTTGAGATCTACTAATTCACCCCCCCTCTCGATAGATAGGTGTGTTTAACACATGGTTCTACATGCATAACAAACTCAGGGTTTTTGATCCTAACCACCATTGAAGGAAGGATTCAGACTCCCTATGGTTTCCCTGGTCTAACTTCTACCAAGGGGATGATAGGGTGCTTCAATGTGTCAACAAAGCTTTATTTATTGAACAAGATCTCTTCTATTTTACTCCAATCAAAGACAGACCTATTTCTGTCATTATTGATACTTGTCTCATAGAGCATCACCCCATTTGCTTCAATTTTGAATCGAGTTCTCCTCAAGTCATCCCTACTTCCATACAATTCTATCTCAATACTGCCACCTCAAACATGAAATAATACTGGGGCATATTGTTAGAATTTGAAACTTAGTTCCTCAACCAAATGGAGATACTAATTGGATTCAATGGTTGTTTGAGGCTTTAGCTCACACTTCCACATTTATTCAAATTTATGGTAATAAAATGACTATCTTTAGATGGTGTTTGCACAACACTACAAACTTTGAGTTTATTCATGCCTCACAAGAACTAGAGCCAATTAATTATAACGTTCACCTTCAAACTCAAGTGGCACAATGGAGGCACAAACTCTAGATCAAGGAAACACATAAATCCAGAGGAGCTCAGTTGAGAGCTCATATGCACTAGCTTAAATTTTTTGATAAAGTGTCCAAGGACTTCTTTTCCCTCCTCCATTCTAAGAAAGATATTGATAAAATTAAACCTATCAAGGAAGGAAATGCAAGACCTACCAAACTCCCTGACATTATTTAAGCCTTTGTGCACCACTACAATGGTGTTTTCTTGATGCAAGCTTCTTCTCTAGAAAGGGAGGTGACCCTCATTTAATGTATTCAGGTAGTACCCTACAAAGTTTTCAATTCTCAAAGAATTGCTTGTGATAGGCATTTATCTCTCATTGACCTTTATGAGGCTATTAAAAAAATGGTAGTGGATAAATATCTAAGAATTGATGACTTCCCCTGTGAGTTTTATCAAACCCTGTGGGACACTATTGGTCCTGATCTACATTGGGTTTATACTGAAGCAGTGCTAACCAATTCCTTGAGAACCTTTATCAATCAGAGTAACATTAAATTCATCCCCAAGGATGGTGATCCTGAAATTATCAAAAATTAGAGACCAATTACTTTTTTTAATGTCTCCTATAAGATTATTGCCAAAGCTCATGCTCTCAGGGTAAAACACATTCTCCCTTTGGTTGTTTGGAATGAACAAATAGGGGTCATACAAAATAGGTTCATCTTAGACAATGTCATCATTATCTAGGAAGGTATGGAATGGGTTAGGATTTCTAATCAAATGTCCTTGTTTGTTAAAATTGAATTTAAAAATGCTTATGATTGTATTTATGGCCCTTCATTTTGGTAATGTTTCAAGCACTGAGGTTTGGCCCAAAGTTTGTTCAGACTATTAATATGTTTTTTCAGGATGCAGGGGCTTGTATTACTATTAATGACACCCAGTCTTCTTAGTTTGAGTTTCATCATTCCATAAGGTAATGTTGTCCTTTATCCCCTTCCTTATATGTTCTTGTAGCAGAAGGATTTAGCTATCTTTTAGTTAATTATACTATCAAGGGTTTGGTGAAAGATATTTCTCTCCCTCAATCTGATAGATAACTTCTAAATGGTCATTTCGTGGATGACTCCTTTTTCACTCTCTAGGAGGAGGAACAATCCATTAAAAATGCCATGGAATGTCTACACATATTTTGTTTGGCTGTATAATCTTCCATTCAATGGAGAAAGACCTAATGCTACAAGAAGTCTCTAGGCCCTAGTCCTCCTTGGCTTGAAGAATTTCAATGGTAGTGAATTTTATTGGGAGTGCAATTGAAGTTTTTGGGCATCCTTTTTTCCTTTCAGGCTTCTCCCTTTGACTTATGATCATATGTAGTGTAGAGAGTCAAAACAAAAATTTCCTTTTGGATAACTAAGCCTCTATCTTTGGCTGGTAAGTTTCAAATATGTTCTAAAGTTTTGGCAGCCACACATGTGTACTATTACTCCTATTGGGCCCCTTCTAATGTTGCCTATAATAAATTAGAAAAGATTTTAATAGATTTTGTTTGGGTTAATTCAGAAGGGCACAAGGGATTCTACAGAGTTGCCTAGAATATTTGTTATTGTCCCAAAGAATCGAGGGGATTGGGTATTCTTGACATTAAACTCCAAGGGTTGGATCTAGGGGCCAAATGGATAATCATATATCTTTCTAGGCATGAAGCCTCGAATATTCTTATTCACCATTGTATCTCTTAGGTTCTCCCCTATGGAAAGAAAGCATGGCAAGGCTTAGGGCTTCACTCTTTGATTATCACCCCAGTACCTATCAAAATTAAGGGGTCCTTTGTTATTCAAAGTTTATGGAAGGCTTAGGAGAAGCTTAAGCCTCACCTTAGTTGGGTTGGTGATGGGTTCAAAAATGGCCTCTCTCTTAACTCTCAGTCTCTTTGGTGGTCACCTTGTCTCAATTTTTACAATGTTCTCTTTGCCCAAGTGCCTTGGGCTAAAGGATTACACCTTTTCAAAAAAGGTGTAAAGGTTATTAGTGACTTCTTTTGTAAATAAAGTAGGGTTTGGCTCACTTGGTAACAACTTCAAACCAAGTATCAACTAATAAATTTAGATGTAGAGGCTATTATATAAATTTAGAGCTTCATACCTGATGAATATTTGCATAGAATTAGAGTTACTTCTCTTATTCCTTAGTAGAGGGGTTGTCATTGGCCTAAAACCACCCATTTCACTCAATACACTCTACAGTTGGGATATCAATTACTGGCCCCTCAACATATTCCAACTGATATGCTCAATATCAGATAGAATCTTCATTTTTGTGATGAGATTTGGGCCAGGGGTTTCAACACCATGTGGTCTACTTCTGTTGAGCCCAAAAAAGCTCACTTGTTATGGTACCTTCTCTACCAAGACTTGCCTATTGGTGATTGGCTCAAGCATCTGGGTGTGCCTAACCCCATATGTCTGACTTGCTAACAACCAAAAATAATTAAACATCTCATTTTGTTTTGTCTACACGCTCAATCTATGTGGCACTAGATCCATTCCCTTTTCTAGTCTTTTCCCTCAAAATTCTTCAAGTGGAAGATGGCTCTCTTGGGAGACTCAACATTACTACCTACTAAATATAATCTCTTCTGGAAGATATTTTGAGTTGACATTTTTTTTCAAATATGGAAAGCTAGGATTTATGCTTGATTTAATCATGAAGAGTTTGAACGTAATTTTTTTGTTTCTAATAAAATTAATGTTCTTTTTAATGTCACTCTTCAGATTCAAAGCCAAATAAACAAGTCCATTTGGAGCTCAACCACCTCTAGCATTTGCTCGATCACTTGGGGAATGCCCCATGTTGGATCAGCTAGGAACCTTGTGATTCCCCATGACATCCTTCATCCCCCTAGGGATGAGGATGTGGGCTAAGGTGATAATGATCTAGACCCAAACACAGGAGCTATTCCCAATGACAGTAACCACATCACTGGCCTTCTCCTCATCATAGTGGTCAGAATGGTTCTCTTACTCTAGAGGTGATGATAAGGGATGGGGATATCCTCTCCCTTCCCAAGATGGTGATAATAGATGTTGGGGTCTACTTCCCAAAGGAAAATTCCCATTCTTAGCTTTGGCTATTTCCCTAGAAAGAAATCAAGTTGAGACCTTATAAGAGCAATAAAATTCTAGTTAGGATCCCTTTCCTGCTAATGGAGATCCTCTAGCCATGGGAGGATGGGGTGATAAGCCTCCAAGTCCACCGTCTCCTCTGCCTCCCCTGATATCCATGTTTGTTGTTGATGCACAAGTGTTCTCATTAATGATATTTGTACTTTTTTTTCTCTGCTTTGCTGGCATATGATGTGATGTAATTATTTTTGGTGACCACACTATATGACTTTTCTTGAAGGGTTTTTTTTACTCTTGATATGGTTTATTCATGGGATGTGATTTTTTTCATTCATTTTTTTGTATGATTAACGTTATACCATATCTTATTTTTTATTAATAGATAAGCACTTCTCAATTGAAAAACTATATGACAATACTTTAAAACAACATAAAAAAAATATATTAGTTAGACAATACTTTAAATTTTGTTTATACAATATCATTGATGAACCATATAAAATCTTATATAGTAATGTTAAAGGTATTGATAAATTTATACTTGATTAAGGATACTAAATTTTAAAAAAATAAAAACTTAGTGATTTTATAATGGATTTTATTCTCATTTTTAAAGGTTTTATTTTAGATTTTATTCTTGACAAAAGTTTTGTATCATGGGTTTTATTTTAGATATTATTATTGACAAAATCTTTGTAGGTCTATATATGTGGTGTTATTCTAATTTTTATTATTAACAAAAATTTTGTGCTTCTTTTTAAATTAAGTATTTCACAATAACTTCTTACTATGAGTTAATATAGCTTTATCAAAAAATACAATTTTTCATTTAATAAAAAATACACTATAAACTAAGAAAAAATATAAGGTATGTAATTCACAAGAATTTATTCTTATTAACACATTGTGAATAACACCATCCAAATAAGTAATTTTGATTCTTTCTTATTTAATGTCTAATGTTCATCCAAATTTGAGCTTACATTTATCCTTGTTAAATATTTAGCTTAAATTTTAAAGATATTTTACTTCATTGTTCACTAAAGTCATGCAAATTCTTTTACATTATACTAGGGATGTTAGGTTTGATTGCATGGTTTGTTTATTACCTTTCCATATAACTCATATTCACTAATGCAATGTCATCTCCTTGGGTCTTGACCAAGGCTAATGTATAAATGGGTGGCACCTTTTTTGGTTACCTATGCAGAATTCATTGTGGTAGTGATGTTGATGTTAGTGGGAAATATCATAGAGAGATGATGCCCTCTACAGTGCAAATGGTAAATGAAGGTGCACGTGGTATAAGATTCATGCTTAATAAACTTGCTTGGAGAGAAAATTTTATTAAACATTATTAACATAACAAATTGTTCTAACATAATACATACGTTAAAATAGGGGAGAAGGGAGGACTATGTGAGATAGATGGCATATAGGTCAAAAACCCATAGAAATTACATTAAATCATGTCAAATTATTAGTTGAATGGTTTAATGAATAATATTGTAGTCATATAAAATGCAAAAATTGGTAACTTGAGTGTGGCTAATGACACCCAACCCTTAGGTCCCTCTTGCTTGCTCTCATGACCCTCTTAGGCTTATTTTCACTGATTCGCAGTCATTTGTAGACTTCCAAACTTAGTCCCAACTCACCCAGAATACTCTTTCCAAGACAAATCAATCCCCCTAGGTCCCGTTTGCTCAGGATAGTAGCACCATACTTAGACTATAGCGTCAGTGCCACTCCTGTTTACTTTCAATGCTATTGTCCAAGTCTATTTCTGGCCCCAATGATCAATTTCTTCTAGTTTTCCATCCTTATACTTATTAGCCTAATGCGAGTACATTTAACACATGACCAATAAATCCCTATAAAATCTCATTTAAATATCATTTGGAAAGGGTTGGCAATTATCACTAAGCAAGACTACTCAAACAATCTACCTTATTCTCTACATACATCAACCAACACACAAGTTTATTCAAATCCTTATACTAGTCCCTAGACACCTCAAGCACATATAGTTTAGCATTTTGCATCTGCATACACATAATTTCACAAATCACATCAAGTGAGAGAACAACATATGGCTTGATTCCTCTTTGGAGTATTGGTATGTAGGCAACATGCTCACACAAGGGGTATGGATCCATGTCTAGTGAATCTTACACACACTAACCCCCCCTCTTGCTCAAAATTAGTCAAATATTAATGAAATATAGGGTTTGAAGAGAAAATATACTCTAAAGGGAGCTCTACAGACTTCCAACTACCAAAACTTCATGAATAGGGTCACATAGACTTGGTGAACAAAACCCAAAAAGCTTAGATCCTCAGGATAACAATGACAAAGGTGGACTACAGAGTCAATGCCACTCCTATCTAGTTTTGATGCTTGTGTCCAATTACAAAATGAAGTTTAAATCTTAGTTTTTGATAGTGTCCCAGTCCTGCACAGTGAATTCTAGCCTCTGTCTCAGTTGGATTAATTAGTTTCCAGCTAAGTCTTGTTTTCTTCCCCTTATTACTATTTTTAGAAAAGTTTGAAATACAATCAAATTTTAAAAATTAGTATCTTAATAATTACATATTTATTTGCTAATTTTACTACTCAGATACTTTAACTAAATTAGGAATAATACACAAATATTCCCAAAATTGTTAAATCATTTGGTGGACTTGACTTATTTCATTTGTGCATAATAACCCTAGCAACCCTAAGGTAAATTTCTTACTAATTTTTCTTATATTTTTCTAATTTTTTACTTGCATAATAAAATCAGAAATTAGCATTAAATTTTAAAATTTCATAGTAAGTTTAAAATAATTTTATTTCAAACCCTAGTTACCCATATTAGGTCTCAGTATTTTCCCAGTAATTTTCTAATTTTTTACTAGCATATTTAAATCAAAAATTCACTTTAAATTTCAAAATTCAATAGTAATTTTTAGAAATATTTATTTTTCAAAACCCTAGTTGCATCTTTTAGGTCTCTTTAAATCACAAATTTTCCAATAAATTTTTAAATTTTTAATTGTATATCTAATTCAGAAATTCACTTTAAATTTTAAAATTTCATAGTAATTTTCAAAAAGATCATTTTTCAAACCCTAGATGCATATATTAGGTCCTATTGTTTTTGAGGTATCACCTTATAGCTAAACTCAAATTGCACATAACAACAAAAATGGATCTCACTTATTTACACATATTTCTTGCAAATAATAAGGAGACTATACTCTGTCATATCATGTACATGAATGATGAAGTTTACCATATGTTAATCCAAAGCTTCATTATTTGCATTTCATGCTTAATTTTCATAATTAGAGATGATATTACAAAATTTATTACTCAAATTGTACAAGATTTCAATATTTAATTTGCATACTTTTTCTCTCTCATGAGGAATAATGACCAACTCTATTTTTCTAGACATGTTAGAAATATTATGTCACAACTCATATCTCTTTATGCATTCATACACAATTTCATGCTCTCTTCCCTTTGCTCTCTATCTCTCATATGGAAAAAATTTCAAGTCTATTTTGTTACACATATTAGACATATCATAGCACATGTCAAAGTTCTTTATGCATCAATGCACAGTTCCATACTCTCTATCTCTTGTTTGCTATCTCTCATGTGGAATGTTTTCTATAATCATATTGCTATACAACTTATAACTCCACTTACATGCATTTTAGCCCATATACATGGTTTCTACCTAGATGTATCTAACTCTTTGACTACTTTTGAGTATCTACATAAGTTAATAACCACCTATCAAGTTTCAATGTCATATCTCATGCACAAGAAAGAATTCCCTTCTCCTCCTCTTCCCCAAAAGGGTGATATCTACTTTCCCTCTAACTAGGTCCATGTTATCACCCTCCAAAAGGTGAGACATGCTATACTATTATTCCTAATGAATACATTCAGCCTATAGCTTCTTCAAATCCTCTTAAACATATGTTCTTACATGTTCAATCAAAAGCAACTAGGCTTTGGACTTGTGAGACTCTAAAGGATCAAATCACCAGTATGAACAAGTTAATTTTAAATTTACAAATATAGAATCACCTATTACATAAAAATATCACAACATTGGAAAATTAAATTATAATACAAATAAATCAAAGGCACCCTAGTGTCAATCATGTATATGTACCTTCACCTAGTCAATTGGTTGTAAGCAATGTTACATATCAAAACAAGCAATCACAACAAAGTAACTGTACACCTAGTGATTCATTGAGCATTCAAAGATAAAATAAGATTTCAAGTGAGGTACTAAGGGAAATGATTAAATCTAAGTTGATCAAACTACCTCCTCTACATCCAGTGAGAATATCCAAATATTATTGTGCATATCATATAATGCATGGGCGTCGCACAGATTCATGTATGGTATTGAAAAAACATATACAATAGATAATTGTTAATGAGGACCCTATACAAGGTAAATTAGTCAAACAATCCATAGTGACATGGGAATACATTCACAAAGGGTCAAATTCAAACATAGTATAAAAGTGGTTACCAAAGCATAACTCAAAATAGCAAAAAGATCAAAAAGCAAAATCAGAGCAAGAAACAGTACCACAAGCACAGGTAAAACACAAAAAATATGCAAATCTACCTCTTTAAAATGAGGCTCAACTTTAAAACAGTATGAGCTTGGTCAAAAATATCTACAATAGTTTGATTTTTAAGGTCAAGGGTTGGGTAAGTAGGCTCAAGGCATCACTACTCCTATTCTAGTAGTTGATAATATTTTTCACCAAGGTTTTGGATTTAATGAACATCCCAAGGCAAATCATTCACAAACACAATTTATCAAAGGAAAAGATCTAAATACAATAAAAGTTAACACTAGCATTCCATTGGTTCAAAATCAAGAGGATAATGATGAGTGGAACAATATAAGTTATTATGATTTATAAGATACCAATAATGAATTTAAATATTTAGAGTCATATTCGTAGCCATTTCCTCATGCTTCATAATCATGCACAATTATTTTATTTGATACAACACACCATGATAGGGAGTCTCCCATGAGACTCATCAATTAGTATCATTTCTTCTCAGCTTACTTGTACATAGTCTTCATGTGATTGATTATGCATAGCTCAAATCTCAAAAATTCAAAAATAATTTAAAATATCAAAAATCCAAAAACATTCAAATATTTCAAAATACAAAAACATGCAAATAATTCAGAAAACACAAAAAACATTTTGATTGTATGCATTATCCATGCTTTACATTTCTACTACTATGCTAGACTTGCATCTACTATTCTATGCTATTATTTATTGATTTATCTAAAAGTAGGTTCGGCTACAGTTTTGCACAACCAAAATAGTTCAAAATTAATAGTTTTAGTTCACTTTTGCTTAGAGAATCTAGATATAGGGGGAATCATACATGGCATGATGACTCTCACTTCCAATTTTAGATATGGTAGTTGATATGACTTCTAGATTAGAATCCATATTTTAGACACCAATGATTGGGGGCAATGTATGTGATACATTTTTTTTTTTTTTAGTTTAGTACTATCCAAGCATTCTCAACAGTTATGTGCCTTATTCCATCTGTAGATGGTTGGCATCATTTTGGAATGGCTTTCATACAATCCTAACTTCCTTATTCCTAAGTTCTTGAGTTCTCGAGTGGCTTTCATACAAGTCTAGTGCACCAGTTTAGAGTGAATTTCATACAAGCCTAATCTCCATATTTTGAAGTGGTAAAAACATGGCCTAGTTTTGAGTATACATTCAGATATCCATGCCAATATTGTCAGATCATAGTACATTCATGGGCTTCAAGAGCCATCTCATATGACACACATTTCATACTGGTATCAGTTCATAGCTTCACTTCATGGGGCAATGATAGAGCCAAAGGACTAACTAGCATTTATATTCTTGAGCCACCTATTCAGAGGGCTTGGACACAAAGTGTAGACATTGATTAGCATACGCATGATCACCTAGCTTCATTTAGTTGGTGATGATGGAGCTAAAGGACCAACCTTTGCATTTTTGAGCCACTTCTGGGGAATTGAGCACTCAACTCTATTCATGATATTACTCATAGTTTAGCACACATTCAACATTACTCAACATCACTCAGTATCACAATAGGTTTTGTATTAGTCTTCATATACAGTGAGGTGTATTTGTTCCTTTTTCTTTCTCTCTTACCCAACCTTATACGTTGTTATTTTAGATATAATGTATCTAGTAAGAACTGATCTACTCTTTGTTTTCTCTTGTATATTTATACTTCATAACATACTCTCTCTATGCATACCCAACATCACACAGCTTCATGAGCTTCATCCTTTGTAGGTAAGTTTAGGTATATTTTCTATTTTTCTTTTATTTTAGTATTTTGCTTTGCTGCATCACTAGAATAAAGGGGGGAAAATATAGTCATATAAAATGCAAAAATTGGTAATTTGAGCATGGATAATGACACTCAACCCTTAGGTCCCTCTTGCTTGCTCTCATGACCCTCTTAGAATTATTTTCATTGATTCCTAGTCATTCGTAGACTTTCAGACTTAGTCCCAGCTCACCCAGACTGCTCTTTCTAAGATAAATCAATCCCCCCAGGTCCTATCTACTCAGGACAATAATGCCACATGTTAAGCATGGGATATA
This sequence comes from Torreya grandis, assembly GCA_037957365.1. NCBI lineage: Eukaryota > Viridiplantae > Streptophyta > Pinopsida > Cupressales > Taxaceae > Torreya > Torreya grandis. The sequence goes on from JARHVA010000078.1 coordinate 6,647,497, forward strand.
TATTTTACTTAATCAAATTCCTTTTTATTTAATTACGTAATCATACATTCAAGATATAAAAATAACATCCACTACACAAGAGAGAGAGAGACATCAGATTTTACGTGGAAACCCAAAGTGGGAAAAACCATGGAAAACAATATCAATTATATAAATGAGCACCAACTCAAGTTTACAAAGTTCACAAGCAGTAACTTGCAAGAACACTAACCCCTTTGCTGAGCACCAACACAATAATGATTTGTGAGCACCAACCCATAGGAGCACCAACCCACAAGAGCACCAACCCCTTTGTGTATAAAACATAAACTATCTCTCAATTTTGATTTCTCAACAAATGATAGCACACTACTATATCTCTTTCTTTTCTCTCCTCTGCTCTTCTAAGCTAGATATAACAATTACAAACCATGCTCTTCCTTGTTGATTACAAATCGCTTTCCAAGCCTCCTTTTATAGCATTCCAAATGACCTTTGGCATTCACCCTTTGTGACCCTTCAATCCTTATGGAAAATGGTGCCAAACTTGTATGGCCCTTCAAATTCTTTCATATGAAAAGTCACATGGTGACCATGATAAAATGCATCCTTTCCCTCTTTTGCCTTTATCTCATGACTCTTTGAATTTCTCAAGGTGACCCTTCATGGGAAAATTCATCCTTTCCCTCTTTTGTCTTTACTTGGTGACTCTTTGACTTCTTCATGGGCCCTCTTTTGACTTTATGCAACTAAAAATATATTCGTTAATATTTAATTAATATTAACACACTTTAGCCAAGATATGAACATTACAAACACCTTTAGATATTAAATTCTATGAGGCATTTTTCACCAATATTATTAGACCTTTTACATTAATGACAATATTTCCAACACTACACTTAGACTATAACACTGGTGTCACTCTTGTCCACATTTGGTGTTGTTGTCCAAGTCCATTTCTAGCCCCAATGGTCAATTTATTCTAGTTTATCATCCTTATCCTTATCAACCTAATGTGAATACATTCAACCCATGACCAATAGACTCCTATAAAATCCCATCCAAAGATTATTTGGAATGGGTTGGCAATTATCACTAAGCAAACAAGAATACACACAAGATTACTGAAGCAATCTTCCCTATTCTCTACATACAACCAACCAACACACTTACAATTTTATCCAAATCCTTATACTAGCCCCTAACCACATCAAGTACATTCAATTTAGCATTCTACATCTTCATACACATAATTGCATAAAGCACATCAAGTGGGAGAACTACATATGGCTTGATTCCTCTTCAAAGTATTGGTATGTAGGCAGTGTACCCACACAAGGGGTGTGGATCCACGTCCAGTGAATCTTACACATACTAACCCCCCCTCTTTCTCAAAATTGGTTAAATAAAAATGGAAGACAGGGTTTACAGAGAAAATCTACTCTACAAGGAGCTCTAAAGACTTCCATCTATCAAAACTTCATGGATAAGGACACACAGACTTGGTGAACAAAACCCAAAAAGCTTAGATCCTTATGAAAATAGTGCTAGAGGTGGACTACAACACTAGCGCCATTCCTCTCTAGTTTTGATTCTCCTATCCAATCACAAAATGAAGTTTAGATCTTAGTTTGCCATAGTGTCCCAGTCCTACACAGTGAATTCTAACCTTTGTCTCAGTCGAATCAATTAGTTTCTAGCTAAGTCTTATTTTCTTCCCCTTATTACTATTTTTAGAAAAGTTCAAATTTCAATCAAATTTTATAAATTAGTAGCTTAATAATTACATATTTATTTACTGATTTTACTACTCAGACCCTTTAACTAAATTAAAAATAATACAGAAATATTCCTAAAATTGTTAAATCATTTGGTGAACCCAACTTACTTCATTTGCGTATAAAAACCCCTAGCAACCTTAGGATAAATTTCTTACTAATTTTTCTTATATTTTTTTGATTTTTTCCTACATAATAAAATAAAAAATTCACATTAAGTTTTAAAATTTCATAGCAATTTTAAAATAATTTTCTTTCAAACCCTAGATACCCATACTAAGTCCCAGTATTTTCCAAGTAATTTTCCAATAATTTTTTGATTTTTTACTAACATATTTAAATCATAAATTCACTTTAAATTTAAAAATTCAATAGTAATTTTTAGAAATATTTATTTTTCAAAACCCTAGTTGCATCTTCTAGGTCTCTTTAAATCACAAATTTTCCAATAAATTTCTAATTTTTACTTGTATATCTAATTCAAAAATTCACTTTAAATTTTAAAATTTCATAGTAATTTTCAAAATAATCATTTTTTAAACCTTAGAAGCATATATTAAGTCCTATTACTTTTGAGGTATCACCTTACAACAAAACTCAAATTGCACATAACAACAAAAATGGATCTCACTTATTTACACATATTTCTTGCATATAATAAGGAGACTGTACTCGATCCTATCATATACATGAATGATGAAGTTTACCATATGTTAAGCCAAAGCTTCATTCTTTGCATTTAATGTTTAATTTTCATAATTAGAGATGATATTACAAAATTTATTGCTCAAATTGCACAAGATTTCAAATTTTTTTTGCATACTCTTTCTCTCTCATGAGGAATAATGACCAACTCTATTTTGCTAAACATGTTAGAAATATTATGTCACAAATCAAATATCTTTATGCATTCATGCACAATTTCATGATCTCTTCCCTTTACTCTCTATATCTCATATGGAAAAAATTTCAAGTTTATCTTGTTACACATATTAGACATATCATGGCACATGTCAAAATTCTTTATGCATCAATGCATAGTTCCATACTCTCTTTCCCTTGTTTGCTATCTCTCATTCCGAATGTTCTCTATAATCATATTACTATACAACTTATAACTCCGTTTACATGAATTTTAGCCCATACACATGGTTTCTACCTAGATGTATCTAACTCTTTGACTACTTTTGAGTATATGAATAAGCTAACAACCACCTGTCAAGTTTCAATGTCATATATAATACGTAGGAAAGAATTTCCTTCTCCTCCTCTTCTCCAAGAGGGTGATAGCTACTTTCCTTCTAATCGGGTCCATTCTATCACCCATCCAAAAGGTGAGGTAGCCTATACTATTGTTCATAATGCATACATTCTGTCTATAGCTTCTTCAAATCATCTTCAACATATGTGTTTACATGTTCAATCAAAAGCAACTAAGATTTGCACTTGTGAGACTTTAAGGGATCAAATCACCGGTATGAATATGTTAATTTCAAATTTACAAATGTAGAATCAACTATACATGAAAAGATCACAACATTAGAAAATCATATTATAATACAAATAATTCAAAGGCACCCTAGTGTCAATCATGTATATATACCTTCACCTAGTCAATTGGTTGCAAACAATGTTACATATCTAAACAAACAATCACAACAAAGTATCTTTATAACTAGTGATTTAAAAAGCATTTAAAGATCAAATAAGAGTTTAAGTGAGGTACTAAGGGAAATGATTAAATATAAGTTGATCAAACTACCTCCTCTACATCTAGTGAGAATATCCAAATATTATTTTTCATATCATAAAATGCATGGGCATCACACAGATTCATGTATGGCATTGAAAAAATATATACAATAGATAATTGCTAAGAGGACTCTATACAAAGTAAATTAGTAAAGCAATCCACAGTGATAAAGGAATACATTCACAAAGGGTCAAATTAAAAAATAGTACAAAATTGGTTACTAAAGTATAACTCAAAACAACAAAAGGATCAAAAAGGAAAATCAGAGCAAGAAATAGTACCACATGTTTCATGTAAATTTAAACTTTAAGTTCTAGGAAGAGAGAAAAGAAACTCAATACGAGTGTGGTTTAAAAACCTATTTATTTGTGCACGTGTTGAATCAGAGTATTATGAAGAGCTCTTCTTTGGCTTGGGAGGAAGACCTATAGATAAGAAAATACTAAAATAAATTTGTTTGTTAGATAGATAGTTGTGTAGATTTCCTAATGATAGCTAGATCCCAAAAGTGAGGGCTTATTTAGGGGCTGTCAATCCACATGTTTTAAATAATTAAGTTCACAAAACTAGAAAGAAGGTACTTACATCAATAATAAAAAATTACTAAAATTGAACACAAGAATGCTTGCTCGAGAAAATAGACTAGAAATGATCAAATTAGTGATAAAATAATTAATACTAGTGCTAAGGGGTTTGGGTATGCTTCAAAAAATATAAAAGAGTGTTAGGTTGTGGAGCTAAAAGCTTCACTGATGCAAGCAGGGAAGGAGGTTGTGAAGGGTTGCAGAGTGTCACAAACACCGACGTCGGTCAGGCCAACCGACGTCGATAAGATAAGGCAGGAGAGCAACCGACATCGGTCAGAAGTCAGCTGGCGTCGACACCCCCTAGGTAGACAAGGACCCACATCGGTCACCTATGTGGTTCAGACTGTGAATGTTACAGGCAGTTAGCTAACGAACCAAGTGTTTGCATGTCAAGAGCCAAATTTAGACTCAAAGTTGTGGATCTAATTATTGTAATTAGATGTCTAATTATTGTTTGGATGAGATATATATAATAGACTTATGGATTGTATTAAAAGTTGTTCTAGTTTGAGTTGAGCAAATTTTGCTTCTTCTGTGTGTGAGGTGAGCAAGGGTGTTCCTCCTAGTTCCACAACAGTGCCAAGGTGGGTGCTGGATTAGAGAATCAACAGGGTTCTTCATGTATGTATGATCTTGGTCATCAGGTGAGCATGGCTTCTATAGGAGATCTACATGGTAAGTAAGATCATTGATCTACAAGTGTATGTGTGTGCAAGGTCAAGGTTCACAGGTGTGCAGAACCAGATTGCTTTGCATGTGTGCAAGATCAGATAGGACAACAACACAATAGGGAGCAAGATCAGGTGGGATCTACTTGGAGTATAGTGGGTGCTCATAGAGAGAAAAGAGGAAGGCAAGGAAGATCCTTCCATAAGTAAGATCAGATTGAGTTGCAGGTTATTGTAGGTTCAGGGGAGATTTACTTGAAGTATGATTGTGTACTTGTGGAGTGTGTGGAGCACTTGTGGTGTGCATGGAGCATAGGTGTACTGGCAGTAGTGGATACTGGCTGGTTGGAGGTGAACACCAACTCTATGTTTGAGTTGGGTGTTGGGACCTAAGAGAGAGAGCTTTGAGGGAAGATTTACTGTTTATGCCCTATAGGTGTGGGAGCCTTAGAGGTGTGTAAGGAAGAAGAATTGTGGCAGCCTTCTTTGTTGTATTTCCTTCTGAAAGAGTTTTAATATAAGTTGTGTATTGTCTCTCATATCATGTGTTATTTCTAAATTCTAGTTACTTGTGTATTCTGGTTAATTTTCACATGTTAAGTTACTTGGTAATCAATTATGTGCTTCCATTATTTTTTTTCCCAACAAGTGGTATCAGAGCTAAGGTTACAGGGAGCAGGTTTTGTGTTTGGTTACAGGTCACTCTCAGGGGTTTCTAATTGAGTGGGAGTAGAGCAATGGTAGAAGAAACTAAGCTAAGAATGGAGGAGTTGAAAAGCATAGATGGTCACTTACGATCCTATGGAAAGAAAGAGCAGGTAAAAGAAGATTGTTGGTTGGTAGCAGATCAACATGAAGGAACTGAAGATGTAGATGTTGCAAGTGTTGTTGCACAGGATGCTCTGGGAGGTTTCTTGGATAAAGTTGAATCTTGGTTAACAGATTCTGTTGCCTCTTTCCATGCAGCCCCAAGGAGAGGAGCTAGTGAGCCTTGCCAAAGAATTGGCAAAGGGTAAGTGAAGCTGAAATTGCAGGTGGCCAACACAGGGGTGTTGAAGGAGGTCATGTAGGTCCCTGGCTTGGAGATGTGGCTAATTTATTCAGGAAGGTTGGGTGATGAGAGATGCACAAGAACTCTCACAGTGGATGCACTTGAATTAGCTGGTGGTAAGAAAACAGGTACTCTTTATCTACTTGTTTATATTACTGATTCTTCTTCTATTGTAGAGACGTGGCTTTCTAGGCTTGGTCACATGAGCAAGAAGGAGATGCACATTCTTAAGCGAAAGATAGATATATTTGACAGGCTTAAGAATTGGAAAGCCTTGGTGTTTATGGAGGAGATGGCGGATAGAGACCAATGGATGGGGTTGGATACTTCTGAGCAGGGCAATTTGGACATGGGATTGATTCAAAGGAGCTCACGGGTAAAAAGTCATCACTCACAGGCGAACACAGGTACTGGGATTGGTCAGGGAGACTGACATCAGTAGTAGGTAAGACTGACATCAATCAGGAGGACTGATGTCGACAATAGGAGACACCGACGTCGGTAGGGTTGGTAGTCAAGATAGGCACATGGAACCGACGTCGGTTGGATGTAGACTGTGTGGTGACTGAGGTCAGTCACTGTAATAGATTTTGCGTGGACAACAAGCTGTCAAGGAGTCTCAAATGCCCATATGGAGGATTGAAGTGGTAAGTAAGCCTCAAATTTTTTATTCCTCTTCTTTATACTAGTTGCTGACTGCAGAGCAGGAAGGATCCAGGAAATAGTGGGAGCATGGCATGGAGAGAATGCATAACCAAGCAGGAGATTTGGTAGGGTTGCCAGTTGGTATGAAAGCACAGAGATGAATGGATACCTTAGTTGAAGAATAGAGAGAAAAAACACGTGAGATAGAAGACCAGGTCATATGGTCTTGAAGAAGCTGCAGGACAGTGGTACAGGTTTGACAGGTGGATGACAGAGCATGGCTTTAGTCAATGTTAGGGTAACTACTGAGGTTTGTCTTACCAGGGGGATGATGGTCATGACATTATCCTGTTACTGTATGTGGATTGTATGTTTGCTAGCAGGTTTTTACATATAGGGTTTTGTTGAGCTAAGGGTAAGATTAGTTCAGTGGTTTGCTATGAAGAATTTGGAGCAGCAAAATTCTGTGGCATGGGAGACATGGAGATCACAGGTTGATTTTGTCTCTAGTGGGAGCTGATGTGAATCAAGTGTTGGTGAGGTTCAAGATGAAAAATTAGAGCACACCAAGGGCTGGACAGTTTAGTGTCTGAAATCACATGAGGTCTGGTATAGACCTGAGTTTGCCTAAGCAGTGGGTGTTGTCAAAGAGTTAGGAGCCAATTCAGGGAAGTGGGTTCTTAAGTATTTGAGAGGGACCAACAACAGGTATACATGCAGGGTCAGGACTTCACTACATGGGTTTATAGGTTTGTATGTGGCAGGGTACTCGGATGATAGGAGGTGCACCACAGGTTGTGTGGTGGGTGGTCTTCAAGGTTGATCTTGAAGAGGGATACAAGCCAAGAAATAGATTATATGGGGTATAGGTACAGGTACAGTGTAGCTATTTATCTCCAAGTGGGAGATTGTTAGGTTGTGGAGCTAAAAGCTTCACTGATGGAAGCAGGGAAGGAGGTTGTGAAGGGTTGCGGAGTGTCACAGACACCAGCGTCAGTCAGGCCAACTGACGTCGGTAGGATAAGGTAGGAGAGCAACCGACATCAGTCAAAAGTCAACTGGTGTCGGCACCCCCTAGGCAGACAGGGATCAACATCGGTCACCTGTGTGGTTCAGACTGTGAATGTTATGAGCAGTTAGCTAACGAACCAAGTGTTTGCATGTCAAGAGCCAAATTTAGACTCAAAGCTGTAGATCTAATTATTGTAATTAGATGTCTAATTATTGTTTGGATGAGATCTATATAATAGACTCATGGATTGTATTGAAAGTTGTTCTAGTTTGAGTTGAGCAAAGTTTGCTTCTTCTGTGTGTGAGGTGAGCAAGGGTGTTCCTCCTAGTTCCACATCAGTGCCAAGGTGGGTGCTGGATTGGAGAATCAACAGGGTTCTTCATGTATGTATGATCTTGGTCATCAGGTGAGCATGGCTTCTATAGGAGATCTACATGGTAAGTAAGATCATTGATCTGTAGGTGTATGTGTGTGCAAGGTCAAGGTTCATAGGTGTGCAGAACCAAATTAATTTGCAGGTGTGCAAGATCAGATAGGATAGCAACACAACAGGGAGCAGGATCAGGTGGGCTCTACTTGGAGTACAGTGGGTACTCATAGAGAGCAAAGACGAAGGCAAGGAAGATCCTTCCATAAGTAAGATCAGATTGAGTTGCAGGTTGTTGCAAGTTTAGGGGAGATCTACTTGAAGTATGATTGTGTACTTGTGGAGTGCATGGAGCATAGGTGTACTGGCAGTAGTGGATACTAGCTGGTTGGAGGTGAACACCAAATCTGTGTTTGAGTTGGGTGTTGGGACCTAAGAGAGAGAGCTTTGAGGGAAGATTTACTATTTATGCCCTAGAGGTGTGGGAGCCCTAGAGGTGTGTAAGGAAGAAGAACTGTGGCAGCCTTCTTTGTTGTATTTCCTTCTGAAAGAGTTTTAATACAAGTTGTGTATTGTCTCTCATATCATGTGTTATTTTTGAATTCTAGTTGCTTGTGTATTTTGGTTAATTTCCGCATGTTAAGTTGCTTGGTAATCAATTGTGTGCTTCCGTTATTTTTCCCAACAAAGAGGTCTATGAGTGATCATAAACACATAAAATTAGGTTTTGTTGAGGGTAAATGGGTGAAAATAATTTGCTAGTTTTCACTGCCATAGTGACCATCGATGGTTAGGGTGACCATCACTAGTTAAGGTGACCATTGATGATCAATATGACCATTGGTAGTTGTGAAAACCATCAAAAATTGAGTCAATTATCGATGGTTACTATGTGAATATCTACATTGTTAATTGCTAAATCATGAGGTTTGAAAGATGGATTCTGAGAGATGGGTAAAGGTTAGGCTAATTATGAAATAGAAACAAAATACATGAATATTGACAAATAAGTACTTGTCTTACCAGAAGTTGATTAGGTGAGTGGTTGAAGTAGTTAGCCTATTGGTGGAATCTGGCTTGATTCTAGTAGAGTAATGGTACTTGATAAATTAGTTAAGAGGTGATGGTAAGTTGACTCTCAATAAGATTACTGATGATGCTTGATAACACTGATTAACCTGATTGATCTAATTGACCTACAAAATAAAACTCCTAAATCCTTAAGCTCTCGATAATTATTATAGATGGATTTGACCTCCTAGGCCTCTCTCTCTTATAGGCATAAGTAAGAGGTAGAAGTGAAGGTGTAACTAGGCCATCTAAATATAAATTGTCCATGTAGAAGCTCATAACAAGATTTAGACAAGTTATATTCTTAAAATCAATGTGGGTGGTTTACATGTACTTTATTAAGGAGGTATACCCTAACCATCTATAGTCAGGGTTTCCCATGGTGACTGTCGATGGTCACCCTAACCATCGACAGTCAAGTTCTAAAGGAAAGAGGTCATGAAGGCCAAGTTGAATTAGCTTATGGATCTAACTGTGTGTGGGCTTGGTTAGGTCAAATTGGTGTAAGTTGATCCCAAAAGGGTCCTAGGTAGGTTTTATGGGTTTTCAAAATTTGGAAGCATAGGTGCGAAGATTTTTGATGTCTAAATTTTTTGCCTTTTTATTGTGCTATTTGTGTGAATGAGCTATGACATAAAAATAAAGTACAGGTCAAAGGTCTAGTTTCCCTGAGAATAGGAGGAGATGTTCCCCCTCAAACTAGGAGTCGATGAGGTGAATCTAAAATTAGGTTAGGGTTTGATAAATTGTAGTTGGTAATGGAAATGGGGTGAACGATAGGTTGGGCACTCAAGATGCAAACTTGTGCACAAAGTTTGATAAAAAGATGTGATAGCAAAGATCGTGCATAGACTAGGTTATCAATGTTGGTAAAAATAAGGGTTGATGCCAAGAAAGACAAGTGATAAGTGAACCACATGACCACTTATAGGTGTGGCAGTTGGTAACACTTATAAATGTAAGTCTCTTAAGTAATTTTTATGTTTTTGATGGGTATCCAAGGTAGGAAGTACTCCCAATGAAAACACAAATTGGTCAAGTGTCATGGGTATCTGAGGCAATAATTGATCCCAAAAAGACATAATCAGGTCAATATGCATGAGGTGGTGCAAGATCAAAAGGGGTCAACATGACAATGGTTTCACTATGATCAAAATACCAAGTGAAAAATTGTCTAAAATTGCATGCTAAATGGGTCAAAATAGACCAATGGTGAGGTGACGAGGTGGTAAGGTTGGTTAGAGAAGGTAATCTCTAAAAGTGGGTAAATTTTGGTTTAGTTTTACTAAGAAGGGCTACTCAATGTAAATTTAGGGTATCCTGACCATCAACGTTCAAGGCTCCCAAAAGGTGACTATCAATGATCACCCTGACCATAAATGATTAGAGCAAACCCTAAAAATCTATAGAGTAAAAAGTAAAAACAAAGTTACTTTTTATCATTTGTAACTTTGTGGCTTGGTTAACTTTTATATGGTGATTGTATTTTTTTTGGAGAGATTACTTATTGAGTTGGTGAGTGCTCATTGATTAGAGGCATGTGGGTTTGATCTTCACGAGCTCGAGATGCAAAGAGTATGTAGGCACAACCAGGTAGTTATTCATAGGCTCTGACCTCAATAGAGATCAAGAAATGAGGTAGGTGGTGTCTTGAATTTGGTAGATAGGCATGATATTATGTAATTAAATGTGGTTAAGGGGTCAGGCTTATGCTAGGAATGCTTTGTTTGGGATGGAATGCCCTAGGTAGGGTTTTGGGTATTTTATGAGAAAATTTGCATGAAAAAATAGCAATGGTTTGGGTGGGGTAGGGAAATTGAGGTGTGTGAGTGTTAGGGGTATAAAAGGAGGTTTTATTTCATGATTATTAGAATAGAATTTGGTGTGGTAGGGTTTTGGCATTTTGACCATGGAATGCCCACAATGACCATCGATGATTAGGCTTGACCATCGATGGTTGACACCCATATAAAAATTGGGTGCCTAACCATCGATGGTCACCCATTAAATAAAAGGTTTTTAATAAGTGTTGAAAAAATGGATGAGGCAAAAATGGGTTGGGTTTTACTAGGTAGCCAAATCTTGCAGGGCTTTAGATGGTATATTTGGTGGATAAATAGGTAGAATAGGTTAGGTGGGTTAAAAGATAGGGTAGAAAAGGATAACATTGAGTAAGCCAAGTGTTTGATATGATGGAGGATAGGGAGTATATTTAGATGTGTGACCATGTACCACACATATTTCCCAAAATACACATAGGGATGACTCTAGAGGATTAGGCCCATATGGAGGAGGTAGGGCTGGGGGCTATGAAACAATACCATCATGTTCCTTGAGATACATCTATGGTCATAGAACTCATTGAGAGAGGGGATCTTGATAAAAACATTGTCTTTCTCTTGATTAGGGAGATGACTATTCTCTTAGAGGATGTTTATAGGATTACTAGGCTCTTATTCCATGGTGAGGTGATTTATCATATCGAGCATGAGGATTGAGAGGATTTTATTGAGTACTTGTATGGGTATGAGAGTGATCAGGTTTGATGGCATGTTGGAGGATTTTGGTACTCAACATTATATTAGAGAGCTTCAGCTGGGAGGAGGTTCATAACCATGCTCATGATTGTAGTGACATATTTTGGGCTTTTGGATTTGAGTAGCAGAAGGTTTCCTTATTTGTTAATAGGATTTTTGGTGGAGTTGTTGCTAGGCTAGACAATATTTTGTTGGGTACCTATTTTGGTTTTGCATATCTACAAGGAGCTATGGGGGTTTAGGCATCATAGGAGATACAACACCAGTGTTATCCTAGTTCTACATTACAGGGCTTATGAGCATATTCAGGTGCTAAGACCTCTAAGATTGTCATGGGCCAGCTATACTTAGATAGAGTTCCCTATTGGCTTCATGTGATGGAGGGATGATATGGCTGCATCAAGTGCAGGAGGTGGTGCCCATGTTGTTGAGTGGATCAAGGGTGTAATAGTTGCACTAGTGGTTGGAGACATCACTTGAAGGCCATATATTCTATTTTTGATATGGCTAGGGTATAAGAGGTAGACCCTCACCCTTTAGAGCTATATATGGATCATCAATAGGTGAGAGGGGGAGGTGGAGCTACTCATACTTTATATAATGCATCACTGGTTTGGTTTGGTATAGGGTATCCCAAGCCCATTTCCCAAGTACAAGAGGGAGGATTCAAAGGTTCTATTGCTAATGCCATAACCTACTCTCATAATTTTAGATGGTGGGTATGAAGAGCTCCTTATTAGGGCTCTAATAGATGATGTTGGGTATACAAATGAATATATGGCATGGGATCAACCCATATATGTAGTTGTAGATGCTAGTGGAGATGATGAAGACATGAGGCTAATGGTTGTAGATCCAAATGGTCATGATGGATAGGCAAGGGGATTTAGCTATAGCCTAGGCATAGGTATAGATATTATAGGGATAGGTGGCCACACTATAGGGATAGGTTACAATATTTTAGGCATTGGTGGTGACCCTAATTGGCGAGTGAGATCAAGTGAGGATCTCACTTGGGTTGGTGATATAGGAGAGAGACTCATTGAGGCAAAGGGTAGGGGTAGCCATGATAGTAGTGGGAGGACCACTAGACACAGTGCCATGGGTATGTTATCTAGCCACTATGGAGGAGTTTAGGTATTATGAGGCCATAGTGTTAGCATAACTTCCTCTTGAGATGAGATATGGTGAGTACTAAGCCAACTTGGTAGGGGGTCCCTCTATAGCTACTCCAAGATAATGGGCTTCTACAATGGACCATGCAAGGACACAAGAGGGGTACCACTAGATGGGAGTGTAAGTGCAAGTATAGGTGGATCCAGTAGTAGTGGCACAGGTGAAAGTGGGGCCAGTGGTAGTGGTGCCCCATGATCATGTTTTAGACATGTTTTGATATATATTGGTAGTGATAAGTAAACATTATTTTGATACTAGCCTGCATGTCGATGTAGTGAGATGTACATGTTTTGAGAGAGAGGTTATACATTTTTACCTGTATTATTTATGATGACACAATGTATATGATGTATGGTGTTATAGATGATGTATGTTTATGATTATGGTTGATGGTCTATGGTTTCTTATATATGCATTATGAGATGTTGACTCAGTAGCTTAGGCATGTGATGTTCAAAAGATAGTTAAGATTCACTAATTGTGTTCATGGATATGATAGGATGTGTTATGGATGGATATATGGCATATGATGATGTAATCACTAATGGCTTCAGTTATGGTTATGATGATGTGGTTTGCATGAGATGTATTGTGGTAATGTTATGGATAGATTGGTAGATGACATATGATATTGTTCGTGATGTTTTGATTATTAAATTTATTTATGCTCATAAGAATAAATTAGGATATAATATATGTTAACATGATGTTTTGATGGCAGATGGATAGGATTATGTTTATGCCATGATGTGATATGATGCACTTTCATGGTGTTTTGATCATAGATAGGTAAATGATGTGGTTCATGGATATAGCTCATAATGTTATGCTTTTGATTTGATATTTATTATTTATGATCATGGAGATAAAATGTGTATATGGTTGAAGATGGGATGAGAATACATAAAGTAAGTAGATAACAAACTGAATATTTAGGATGGTGAGATGAATCATGAGAGATACATCTACATGAACCAATAAAAGATAAGAAAAGAAACATAATGCCTCCTCATTGATAAGGATTAAAAAACCTGAAGTTGGATTGGCTTAATGGAAATAATCCTTTTAAATTATTCACTTTAGCATGTTTAGGTTGATAAACATGTATCTTGATCACATTGTGTCAAGTAAGCTCATAGTCCCATGCATATGATATATGGAGGGAGGATGGGTGAGATTGGAGCCTTTTGTGAGACTAGCATGCCTCTTCCAGAGGCTTCTAAGAGTATAGTATAATCAAGTCTATGATCATATATAAAGTTCAGACTAATTGATGCGAGAAGTCTACTGAGGAGAGCTGATTGTGGCTTTCTAAGATTATTACTTTTATGAGAGCTGATTGCAGTGTTTCTCATTGATTTTACTTGTCCTTATGGGTTTTTGTTTATTTTTATGTTTCTTTGGGTTGGGGAAGCTGATCAATGTGAGAATATTTCAAGAAATTGATAGCTTTTGACAAATGCATTACTTAGCCATCCTTCAAGGGAATGTTCAAAGTTTATGTGCCTAGTTAAAATGCTTTTGATAACTATCCTTCAAGGGAGAAGTCCACCTTATATTTTATACGTTTAGATAAGTTTTCAATAATTTTACTTTAAGGGAGTAGTATACGAATGCTAATAATGACCCATGACTTGGTTGTGACTTTGATATGAATTTTTCTTTGATTTGATTTTACTTGACTGCTACGCCCCTAACCTATCACATGTATGAGGATAGTATTAGCCAACTTGTGGCTTACTTATCCCTCTTTGACATTATATTACATTTATATATTCTTTCTTTAGATTAGTAGGTCGGCCTATGGAGTAACCATGGCCTAGTTAGATTATATATAGGAGGTAGTGGGTAATCATTTATCATCATATTGTGAATTCTGCTCTTATTGAAGCTTGTGGAGGTTTCCCCCTCGAAGTGGCTTATATATTGTCATATATTTGGATATATTTCAGTCATATTTGGATATAATTCTGCTGTTATACTTAATTCTTGAAGCAATTTCATTACAAGTGGTATCAGAGCTACGATTTGGGCAATCTTGTGGGTGAAACACTAAATTTTTAAATTTTGTGATATAAAACAAAAGGTTGCTAATTTATCTTAAATTTTTTTACTAAAGGTTCAAACTAATCAAATTAAGCTTCCATTAAAATTTCAGCTCATTTGGATCTGTTTTTCAAAAGTTATCACTATTTTATGGTTTTTAATAAAATTGTTTTATAGTGCGCAATTCAAAGAATTTTTATGATTTGTTTACATTTTTGAAAAGATTAGAAAAATTTGGATATAGTTTGTTCTTTGTATATTTTGATTTGAGGCCAAAATAATTCCAAAATCGCTTGGTCAAAGTTGGGTCAAAAGTGTCAATAAGGGTTGACATCGTAAAACCCTTTTATGACAGGTCCACAAACTTAGGGCCGAGGAAAGGGTGTTGAAACTCTAGGTAAAACTCCTAAAAAGGATGAGATGGAGTCATAAGGGAGATGTAATAGACCCTTTGTACCAGGGTTTTCTGACATAGATCACAAAGTGAGCCAGCTTGACTATAGTATGCAAGGCATTCAGAGTGAGGTGCAAGACATACAATCTAATATGCAATCCATACAAGATAGTTTGGGAGATATCATGAAGGATTTAAACATTAATCAGTCAAATCATCAATATAACTCTATTTCACAAACCCACCAGGGTGGTTCTCCTAACCAGTCTACTTCAAATCCAACTCCATGGCCACAGAGGAACCTATTACCAAAGGTGGATATGTGCAAATTTGATGGAAAAGATCCACTCAATTGGCTCAACCAAATGGAGAGATTTTTTGACCTACATCAGATTCCAAGTGGATATAAGGTTACCATGGCATCCTTGTATCTTGAACCTAATCAATTCATTTGGTATCGATGGTTGTGTGCTCAAAAGAAAAAGAGGACTATCAATGTCACCTGGTCAGTTTTTACAGAGGAGCTACAATTACACTATGGCAAGTGTGACAGATAATTACTTCAGCCAACTGGCAAAATTGTGACAAACTAGCTCTATCAAGGATTATATTCATCATTTTTAGAACCTATCCTTACGTGTGGAGACAATTTCTGAAGCAAACTTGAATGACCTATTTTTGGGTGGACTCAAGGACCACATTCAACATGAGGTATGCATGTTTAATCCACTTAATATTTCTGAATCTATTATCCTAGCATGTAGATCTAAGGAAAAATTCATAGCCAACAAGAAGCAACCATTCACTCACATCAAAGATCGTAGCATATCGTCACCAACATTTCCTCCACCTACTAGATTGACCCCTCAGCAAATTGAAGAGAAACATGCAAAAGGATTATGTTTTGGTTGTGATTGCAAGTGGAGTAAAGGACATAGATGTGATGAGAAGAAGTTATTCTACATTGAGGGACCAAGTGAAGATGAAGAAGCAGATGATGCCTCCAATGATGATGAGGAAGATATAGAGGAGATACCTGAAGATTCCCAACCTACAATCTCTTGTCATGCACTTACAGGTATTATCACTCCACAAACTCTTAAGGTGGTGGGTTTCCTCAAGAAACAGAAGGTGACAGTGTTGATTGATTTAGGGAGCACACATAACTTTATAAACCATAAGTTGGCCACTTGATTGAACTATTTCATCTACCCAGCACCAAAATTTCAGGTCATGATTGCAGATGGTGGCACAATTAATTGTTCAGGTAAATGCCATAGTATTAAGCTTACTATGGGTGGGTACAATCTCGACTCTCTTATGTTTGCTATTCCCATGGGTAACACAGACATTGTTTTGGGAGTCCAATGGCTCACAACCGTAGGTACCATTGAGATGAACTTCTAAGAACCATTCATGCACTTTCATTTTGAAGGTAAGAAAATTGAACTACATGGATTACATGCAAAATCTCCACAATTGGTTAGTTCACATCAGATGACCAAGATGCTAAAAAAGGGGGCAGAGGGAATTATTGCACGATTATGCTCCATAAAATTTCAACTCACACAGGTATCTACACATCCTGATCTACAAATAATTCTTGAAGACCACTCATCTATTTTTGGGGCCATGCCAAAAGGACTACCACCAAAAAGAGAACATGATCATGCCATTCAACTAATTTTAGGTAGTCAACCACTAAATATCAGACCATATAGATATCCATATGCACAAAAGAGTGAAATTGAAAAGATGATCCATGAGATGCTAGAGGCAGGGATCATCAAGCATAGCCAAAGTGCATATTCATTACCAGTGGTCATGGTGAGGAAGAAGGATGACACATGGAGGATGTGCCCAGATTATAGGGAACTCAACAAGTACACCATCAAAGATAAGTTTCCTATTCTAGTAATTGATGATTTACTTGATGAGTTACATGGTGCTAATTATTTCACAAAATTGGATCTTCGGTCGGGGTACCATCAAATTAGAATCAAGGATGAAGATGTTCATAAAACTACTTTTAGAACACATGAGGGCCATTATGAGTTTTTGGTAATGCCCTTTGGTCTTACAAATGCACCATCTACTTTTCAAAGCTTGATGAACACTATTTTTAGGCCTTTTTAAAGGAAGTTTGTGCTAGTTTTCTTTGATAACAAATTGATTTATAGTCAGACATGGGAAGCACATCTGCAACATGTGAAATAGGTGTTGATAGTTTTGGAGAAGCACCAACTTTATGCAAAGCCATCTAAATGTGCTTTTGGAGTACAGGAGGTAGAGTACCTTGGTCACATTGTTTCCCATGAAGGGGTCAAAGTTGATCCCCAAAAGATCAAAGCGATAATGGAATGGCCCATGCCAAAAACTCTCAAAAACCTTCAAGGGTTTCTTGGACTAACAGGTTACTATAGAAGATTTGTTAAACGTTATGGCAGCATAACAGCTTCACTCACTGCATTGCTAAAGAAGGATGCTTTCCATTGGAATGATGATGCCACCAAAGCATTTGAGAAACTAAAAGTAGCTATGTGCACCACTCCAGTTTTGGCTACTCCTGACTTCTCACAAACATTCACTATTGAATGTGATGCTTCTAGGTCTGGATTGGGGGCAGTACTAATGCAGGAAGGAAGACCCATTGCATTTGAAAGTCATCAATTCAAAGGTAAGAATCTACAAAAACCTATCTATGAGAAAGAAATGATGGCTATTCTTCATGCACTTAAACAATGGAGGCCTTATCTGATGGGTAGACACTTTAAGGTGAAAATGGATCATGATAGTCTCAAATACTTTTTGGAGCAAAGATTATCATCTGAGGAACAACAAAAATGGGTAACCAAAATGTTGGGTTATGATTTTGAAATCATCTACAAGAAGGGTAAAGATAATGTAGTAGTAGATGCACTATCCAGACGGGATGCATCCATATAAGCATTACTTTGTGCAATGTCCATATTGCAAGTAGATTGGGTGGATGAAGCTAGGTTAGAATGGGAGCAAGACAAGGATACACAGGTTCTGATTCAGAATCTCCAGCAAGAGTTGCATGCATCTCCACTTGGGGGACACTTAGGGTTCTTGAAAACTTATCATAGAATTAAGAAAGAATTATTTTGGGAAGGACTCAAGGGAGATGTACAAAAGTTTGTGGAAGAATGCTTGATATGCCAACAGAATAAAGGTGAAATAGTTAAGACACCAGGTTTGTTACAACCATTAGCAATTCCTAGTCAAAGGTGGGAGGAGGTTTCTATGGATTTCATCATTGGGTTGCCTTGTTTTGAAGGTAAGAATGTTATTTTGGTCATTGTGGATAGGCTTACAAAATATGCCCATTTTTATGCTCTCTCACACCCATTTTTAGCAAGTACAGTTGCAACTATTTTTATGGAAGCAGTTCTCAAATTACATGGAACCCCAAAAATAATTGTAAGTGATCATGATCTTATTTTCACTAGTAATTTCTGGACTAAACTATTTTCTTGTTTGGGTACTCAGCTAGCTCATAGCTCATCTTACCACCCTCAATCCGATGGACAAACCAAAGTGGTTAACAAATTTTTAGAGGGGTATCTCCATTTTTTTGTATCAGATAAACAAGAACATTGGGTTAAATGGATACCACTTGCATAATGGTGGTATAAAACATCTTTCCATACCTCTTCTAAAATGTCTCCATTTCTAGCACTATATGGTTACCATCCACTTTCCATCACTTATTCATTAAAGGTGCACACCAAGGTTTGAGATGTGGAAGAGCACATTCAACATCAACAAGAGGTTTTGGCTAGTTTGAGATAGAATTTGGCCTTGGCACAAAATAGGATGAAGCAACAAGTAGATCAACACTAGAGTGAGCAAAATTTTGAGGTGGGTGACTGGGTATTTGTTCATTTGCAACCTTAAAAGCAGATGTCCTTGAAGCAATAGAAAAAGGACAACAAACTTGCTCTAAAGTATTATGGCCCTTATCAGGTTCTACAAAAAATTGGAAGTGTGTCTTACAAGCTCGAGTTACCTCATTCATCTCACATACACCCAATATTTCATGTTTCTTGTTTAAAGAAGGTCATTGGACATAAAGTTTCTACCCAGACAGAGCTCCTAGAACTAGATAAAGAAGGATGAGTCATTTTGGAACTAGAGAAGATCCTCCAAACACGTATTAAGAGGTTGAGAACCAGAGAGATTAAGGAATATTTGATCAAGTGGAAAAACCAAAGCAGTGAAGATGCAACTTGGGAAGGTTAAGAATTTCTTCAACAACATCCAGAGTTGTGAGAAGATTTCAAGAAATTGATAGCTTTTGACAAGTGCATTACTTAGCCAAAGACCTTTAACTTATTTGTTTTTGAAGGATTTGCCATTATCGATGATGATCTTATGGGGAACACTAAAATAGCAGATGATATGATGGGTGATAAATTAGATAATATTTTCAAATTTTGTTGAGATAAGATGAATAACCTCTACCCATTTGGTAAAATATTCAATCATGGTGATGATATAGTGATGTCATTATGAAGAGTGGGAGTTAATTTCACTGATAGGGTCCAAACCCCATTATGAATAAGGACAAAATTAGTGGAAACTTGAAGGCCATAATTGGGTGCATGATATAAATTAGCATGTTGTTGACACTTGACACACTTTTTCACATAATCACAATAGTCTTGGTTAAGGGTAGGCTAGTAATATCCTAGGTAGAGGATGCATTTAACCATAATGATTTTGCTAAAGTGACCCCCACATATACCATAATGCATCTCCTTGATAGAATGAGAGGCTTCTGGACCATAGAGGCAATGGAATAAGAGGCCATCAAAACCACATTTATAGAGGATCCCTCCCATAATGGTGTAATAGGAGGTGATTTTAATAAATTCTTGATGATCATTCCTAAAGAGGCTAGAAGGAACTATGCCAAGGTTGAGGTAGTTGAAGGTTTGCTGATACCAAAGGTCAGGCAAGATCTCCTCCACATTAGAAATGGTTGGAGTGTCTGACTTGATGTAGGAAGGTTTAGTGAGGTGATGGAAAATGACTGATAGCTTAGAGTTTGATGGTGCTAATGGGATTTGGGAAAGAAGCCATGGTGTTGGTAAACTTGTTGGTAGATTGTGGTGTGGTTTGAATATGGTAGTGTTCAAATGATGTCAAGAGTTCTATGACTAATTGTCTATATAGTAGAAAAATATTATTCTTACACTATTAGATGCCATTGACTTGATTGACCACAAGTTTGGAGTCACCAAAGATGTTGATTGTTCTGACTCCCAAGGCTAGCGTAGTTTGGAGACCTATTACTAGGGCTTCATATTTGACTACATTGTTGGTACATTCGAATTCAAGTTTAAAAGATAAAGGAAGTAGTTCACTGATAAGGGGGATAAAGATGATATCAGATCCCCCACAATGCTAACATTTGGAACCATCAAAGAACATGGTTATGTGATTGGTGAAGTTTTCTTGGGATAGGTTTACGATGGACTCATCTAGAAATTTGAGAGGAGGTTGGTTACTTGGTAGGGGTGCATCAGCCAACTTGTCAACAATGAATTACCCCTTAATTGACTTATATTATAGGAACTCAAAGTCAAACTCAACTAAAATCATGACCCATTTGGCCATACACTAGATTTGGTATGGCTTGGAGTGCATGTACTTAAGAGGGTCAGTGTTTGTTATGACAAAATTTTTGTGGTTAAGAAGGTAGTGGTGAATTTTGGTGGCCATGAATACTAGGGTGAAAAAAAGTCTCTCGATATGAGTATACCAAGTTTCATAGTCTACAAGGGTGTGGCTTATGTAATAGATGGCCCGCTCTTTGTGGTGTTCATCCTAATGGGCAAGCATTGCTCTTAAGGAATGGTCGATGGTAGAGATATAAAGGTAGAAGGGTTGGTCAGCCTTAGGGGGTGTAAGGACATGTGGAGATAGAAGTTACTCTGTGAGTGCATCAAAGGCCTTTTAAAAATTTATATTCCACTTGAAAGATATGTCCTTTTTCAAAAAGCGATAGAAGGGTTGACATCGATCTGAGAGTTGAGAAATGAAGTGGTAAATGGATTGGAGCTTCCCCTGTAAACTATGGAGTTGCTTAAGATTGGTTAGAGGTAACATCTTGAGGATGGATTTGATCTTGGCCAGATCCACCTTAATTCCCTAAAGGGAAATGATGAAGCCAAGGAGTTTGCCTAACAAGACCCTAAAAATACATTTCTTGGGATTGAGGCAGACATGGTAACAGAAAAGTCTCTCAAAGACAATCTTGAAAATGGCTAAGTGGTCCTTGCAAAGTTTGGATTTTTTGAGGAGGTCATCCACATATTCCTTGATGATTGTATGGATAAGATCATAGAAGATGTAGGTAATAACACATTGGTAGGTTGCACCAACATTCTTAAGATCAAAAGGCATGATCCTATAACAAAAAGTCCCCTATGGGGTGATAAAGGCTATTTTGTGTTGATCTTCAGGGGCAATCAAAATTTGATTATAACCCAAGAATTCATCTATGAGAGACAACATCTCATGGATTGCTATAAGATCAATAAGTTGGTTAATGCTAAGTAGGGAAAAGTCATCCTTTAGGTAGGTGAGGTTAAGGTCATGAAAGTCCACACATATACGTTGTCCCCTTATGGCTTTAGTGATAGGCATTATGTTTGAAATCCACTAGGGATAATCAATGGGTTGAATGAAGTCGATAGAGAGGAGGTGTTGAAGCTCTTTTTTGATAAAAAAGGATATGTGAGGATGCATTCATCAAAGTTTCTATCTGATAAGATTGGCATCATGATTGGTTATAATTTTATGGGTGGCAATGGCTGGGTCAATACTAGGTGTATCAGTATATGACCAGGTGAATGCAATGCTATGGGCTTGGAGGAAGGTAAAGAAGTCCTAAAGTTCTTTATAAGTTAGATATTGGCCTAGTTTTACAATATGAGGGTTTCCTAAAGTGCCTATGTAAATATTCATAATGGATTCATTCAACATGGTTGAGGATTTAGGAGGTAAGGATTTGTGGATGGAGGAATTAGGTGAACCAAGGTAGGTGAGAATAGAATCATCATCTTGGCACTAGATAATGTTAATGGTAGGGGAGTCTTCTCTCACCAGTTCAAGATGGATCAAAGGGATGGATATTGATGCCCCTTCCTTTTGATAAGTTAGGGGATTAAGGGTAATCATGTTGATAAAAAAAAAAGTCAGGTGGAACGATGTCCTCATCCTCACACTCAAGGGAGGAGGTGTTGGTGAGGAAGGGGTCTCTTCTACAATAGTGGTAGTGATAGGTTGTTTGGATTTATTATTATTGGTATAATGAAGCCAAGGTTGTGATTCTCATGAGGCTTTTGGGTCTCAATTGAGATGTGTGTGGTCCATGCTCATATCATTCTAGGTCAAACCCTTTCCAGGCACACCTATGGAGGTATACTTTGGTGAAGTTTAGGTTGTCCAAGTAAGAGAATGTAGAGGTGAGTGGTTGTGGTGAAGAGGGGGTGGTGGTGGCATAAAGCATCTTGTCAATTCCTTCATATATAAAGTGGGTTTGGTAGCTCTATGGCCTTAGGGGAGTAATAGCTCCAATGTTAGGGTCATAACATGGTTGGTGGTTGAGTTTCCCATACTCTTGCGGATTAGGGAAAGTATCGAGGGTAAGGAGATGATATTATCCAAGTGTAAGGCATTGGAAGGTAGATTCAAAAGGATTAGTGGTGGGTATCTGGTCCATGGGAATAGAGAAACTGGTAGATGCCTCTATGGAAGGAGAACCAATGGATTTATTTTTTGTGGTTAAGGGCTTGGTGATGGATATTTGGGGTGATTTTTTTGGAGGTAAAAGGACTTCATTGGGTTGATAAGTCATATTTAATGCTTCAAAAGGGATTGGGTTAGCTTGTATGGTAACAACCTAACCCTCATGCTCAAATTTGATACAATGGTAAAGGGTAGAATGTACACAACCCATATCATAGATCTAAGGTCTCCCTATGAAAACATTATATTAGAATTCACCTTCAACCACATAAAAGAGTTTGGGGAGCATGCATGGTCCAAGCCAAATGTGGAGGATAATGGTTCCCAAGGTAGTGTTCATGGTGTTGTTAAAGGATCTAAGGATAACTAAAGTTTGGGACATGACATTGTGCAATAATTTGAGCTGGTCATAGACATGGGAAGAGATGATGTTTATGCTAGCTCCCCCATCGATCATAACTCATTTGATGTGGTTTGGTTGATGTGGGAAATAATAAAGAGAGGATGATTTGAATCCTCAAGGTGGATAGAGGGTATCTCCAAGTCCTTGAAATTAACAAGGGTGGAGCGTTGGGGAGCACCTATGAAGGCCTCTATAGGTGGGGAGTCACCTAGTCTAACCTCAATAGCTAGAATAACTTCTATCATGGCCTAATGATGGTGAGGTGAGGTTAAAATGAGCTCATAGAGGCTCATATTAGTTGGAGTCTGGTGGAATTGCTTAAGATTGACCCTCCTAATGGATTTAAAGGGGTTAGCCTCAGAGGTGACTAGGATGGTAACTTTGGGCTTAGCTAAAGATGAATAGATTGGGATCTAGTGTGGTTTAGGATGAGAAGGTGGGTATGCCCATGGGATGGACACTTTGGTATTCCCTTTATCCTTTTATTGTGATCATGTGACCACATCAATGGTATGGATAGATTGGAAAGGTTTGATAAGAGCTTGGGTAGATTATTCGTCACTCTGAGGTGAGAGTAGAGGATTAAGGATGCATTGGTAAATGGTTGTTGGGTGCATTAGTAGAGGAGTCAAGGGAAGTTAATATTGTAAAAGATCATCCTCGTCATAGATCTGATGGATAATGGCTTCTAGATCTGTTCAATTCTCCATGTCATACATGGGTGTCCTATGATAAGAATAGATTTGATGATCATTATATCAAGCTAGTTTCAAACCAAGAGGATCAAAGGGCCTAATAAGGGGTATATTTAGGTAATAGACTTGTAGAAACATTTGGAAAATGGTTATATAAGATTCAGATAAAGGTGGGAAAGGTCTATAGGTTGTGGTTTTAGTTGGTAAGATGGGCATGTTAGTAGCAATGGGTTTGGTGAGAGAGGGTTTAGGCAAGGTGTTTTATCTAGTCAATGGTTTTGGTTTGGGTATGCTAGTGGTTGGGGTGTCTAAGTTTGATAGTCTAGCTATTGGTAATCCAAGAAGGATCAATACATCAGATAATAAGTGGGCTAGTGTAACCAATGGTGGTGGATGACATATGTTAAAAAGGAGCTTGATTTTAAGGCAAAGTTGAGGGATGAGGCCCTAAGATAGAAGGCAAGGTAGATGGAGGTAGAATCCTAGCCATGTGGCTCTTCATCAGTTTGCCCCTTTGGTTGGTTTGGGTATAGGCTTGGATGAGGTTAATTCCACCTTCAAGGATGGGTGAACCAAGCTTAATTTAGGGAAGGCACCAAGAGATTTGGAAGGTTTGGTTGGTAGTGTGGTCATTGGAGAGGCAACTATTTTGGTTGACAAAGAAGGTGAGGGGTTGGTAGAAGTTTTGATCAATTTAAGAGGTGGTATAAAAATAATGGATTGGTTGGTTAAAGGCATGTTGAAAGGTTTAGGTTTGTTGATGTAAGGAAGCCCTAACTATTTCCTTAAAGTGGTTTGATCCATGTTTAGTTTTGTGACCATACCTAACTTTTGAATGAGTTTGGAAAAATGTTTGTATAAAGGTTTGTATAGTTGCTTCAGTTTGGGTTCTTCATATTTTGGTTGAAGGTAATGGGAGATTTTTTTTTATTGACATTGGGTGGAGGGGTGGTTTTAAGGACAACTACATTCATAGTTCCCTTGCTCTTGGTTATGGTATTGGCTTGGTTGACTGGTTTGGAGGTAGAGGTTTTGTTGGTCTTGAAGGTAGAGTTTTTATTTCATAACTTCAATTTTCCCTCATTTATGGCCTAGTTTTCTAGGTTATGTGCCATGGTAAAAGCTTCATCAAAAGTTTTGAAGCTTTGGACACATAGTGTAGAAGATATATGTTTGGCACAGGGTCAAGAAAAAAGATCTATAAGTTCAAGCTGATGCAAGGAAAATGAAAGATGATTAATCAAGATTCTCCAAGGAACGATGAAATTGGGAATGGACTCATCATCAAATTGTCTGATAAATTAGAGATCGGTGATAGAGACCTTCTTGGAAATGTTAATGGAAAAGAGATCTAAGAAGACCTGAGCTAGTTGGGTGAAAGAAAAGATTGAATTCCTGGTAAGTGCACTATACTAGTCAAGTGCCAAGTTAGATAAAGACATGGGGAAGGTTTAGAGGAGAAGGAAATCATCGTAAGAGATCATGTAACATGCATGCCTAAAATCCCTAAGGTGTTGTTTGGGGTCCTCCTTTCTCTAAAATTTGGTAAATTTTGAAATCTCCCATTAAGGAAGGTAAGGTATGATAGGGACAAAGGGATGAATAGGTTATTTACATATTTTCTCATAAGATAGGATGTTATGAGCCCCTAAAATGGATGACTCAAGGTTTGTAATCTTGTTTATGAGTATCTTCATTAAGTCATTTTGAGGTGGTGGACCAAGAGCATTGTAAGGTGGTTATTGTGGTTGAGATTGGGTAACATATTGGTAGTTGTTTGGCGATTGAGAGGCTATCACATTTTGGAATGTGGATGCTAAAGGTTGGGTAGGTGTTATGTAAAGATAGGTGGATGACAATTGTAGAGTAGTGGGTACATACCATTGTAGGTTAGGGATGTATCCTAGATTAGGTGTGATGGGTACCTACTGAGGGATTCTTGTGGATTGGGCATGAATGGTAATTGGGTTGGTAACAAAAGGAGAGGTAGTGACCTTTGTGCAAATAGGTGGTGATGTAGGAGGGATATATACCCCTATGCTTGGAAAAGGGGTATTAACCATTGGATTGGGGTCGATAGAGGGAATTTTGGTAGTGCTAGTGGTAGGTGTTCTATAAATAAGTGGAACATGATGGGCTAATGGTAGGGTTGTTCCTAAGGTAGAGGAGTCATTGGTAGGGGTGGAAGGTGTAAGGGTAGTGGTTGGTTGGATAGGTTGTTTTCAATTATGGTGTTAAAGGGGTTAGTAGACAAATATGAATGGGTAGTTGAAGGTTAGGTGGTGACCACGAAAATAGGGATACCCCTCATAAGGTAGGATGGCATGCCATAAGGAGGATCCTAAGGTGGATTTAGAACTGGGGCATGGTGAGGGGAGGTGTTAAGGTAGCGCTGGAGGGAAATTGGATTGTTGTCTAAAAAAGTGGTAAAGTCCATGTCTCTTTGGGAAAATACCTAAGGGAAAGTAGGGATTCCCAACAAACAAGGTGAGTCTTATGCCTTAGAGACACACTTTATAGATGAAGAGGTAGAAGAGGTTGATTTGAGTGATGGGTTTTACTCTGCTAGGTCTCTTCATTGTTGGTGAGTGAGAACCATACAAGAAAGGGGGAGAGAAAATAATAATAAACTCACCACTCAAATAGGAACAAGACATGAAAATGATCAAGGCAATCAAGACACACACTATAAAGTATGTTAAGCCTAGAGGCTAGTTTTAATCTTGCTTTTGGCTTATGCCTTAGTTTATGAGAAAGTGTGAAAAAAGTTGGCTTGTAGATCATGTACTATAGAAGCAGTCTATGGTTGGTTTTGAGTTTTTTAGGTGCTCAAAATAATTTTTAATATAATCAATACGTGGCTCGGTATTGGGGCCTACCCCCTCATTTCATAGTCCCACAATGGTAAGAGTGTCGAGCGCTTAGCCAATATATATTGATATCCAGAGTTAATACTCAACCACAGAGTTGAGTTGGTTCTCTCCTTGGTAATGACCTCCAAGTAGGATTTTCAAGAAAGCGTAAGGTGATCGCTAGGTGATGAAATCCTAGTTGGGCCTTGTCTCAAATTGTTTTGATGTTTGATTAATGAAAGTGTTTATTCTAGTGTGTGCAAAAAAAGTGGTGCTACGATAAGATTACTATGCTTTAATCCAAAGTGAAGTAATGTTAAAAGCAAGAAATGGATGTAGTTGAATTTAATCCCAAAAGAAAATTTCAATTTCAATTATGAGCACAAATAGAGAGAAGATCATACAAATGCAAATAAAAAAGTGAGTAAATACTCTATGTCCCACTGGATGTGCCAGAATGCTTCATGTAAATTTTCACTTTAAGTTATAGGGATGAGTAAAAAGAAACTCGATACATGTGTGGTTTAAAAACCTATTTGTTTGTGTGCACGTTGAATCAAAATATTGTGAAGAGATCCTCTTTGGCTTGGGAGGAAGACCTATAGATAAGAAAGCACTAAAGTAAACTTGTTTATTAGACAGATAGTTAGGTGGATTGCCTAGTGATGCTAGATCCCAGAAGTGAGGGCTTCCTTAGGGTCTATCAATCCACATGATTTAAACATTAAGTTCACAAAACTAGAAAGAAGGTACTTAAATCAATAATCAAAAGGTACTAAAATTGAATACAAGAATGCTTGCTCAATAAAATAGACTATAAATGATCAAATTAGTGATAAATTAATTAATACTGGTGATAAGGGGTTGGGGTATGCTTCAAACAATCTAAAAGAGGTCTGTAAGTGATCAAAAACATAGAAAATCATGTTTGGTTGAGGGTAAGTAGGTGAAAATAGTTTTCTAGTTTCACTGCCATAATGACCATCGATGGTTAGGGTGATCATCAATATTTAAGGTGACCATCAGCAGTCAAGATGACCATTGGTAGTTGTGTAGACCATCAATAGTTGATTCAATCATCGATGGTTACTATGTGAACATCTAGGTTATTAATTGTTGAATCACAAGGTCTAAAAGACAGATTATGAGAGATGGGCAAGGGTTGGGCTGATTGCAAAATGGAAACAAAGTACATAAATATTGAAAAATAAGTACTTGTCTTACTAGAAGTTGATTGGGTGAGTGGTTGAAATAGTTATCCTATTGGTGGAATCTAGCTTGATTTTGACAAAGTAATGGTACTCGAGAACTTGGTTGAGAGGAGATGGTATGTCAGCTCTCAATGAAATTACTGATGATGCTTGATAATGTTGATTGACCTGATTGACCTAAAAAATAAAACTCCTAAATCTGTAAGCTCCTAATAAATATTATAGATGGATTTGACCTCCCAAGCCTCTCTCTCTTATAGGCACAGGTAAGAGGTGGAAGTGAAGGTGTAACTAGGCCATCTAAATATAAATTGTCCATAAAAAGGCTCACAACAAGATTTAGACAAGTTATATTTAGAAAAGCAATGTAGGTGGTTTGCATGTGCTTTATTAAAGAGGTGAACCCTGACCATCGATAGTCAGGGTTTCCCATGGTGACCATCGATAGCCACCTTGAATGTCGATGGTTAGGTTCCAAAAGAAAGAGGTCCTGAAGGCCAGATTGAGTCATCTTGTGAATCTGATTGTGGGTGAGCTTGGTTAGGCCAAATTGGTGTAAATTGGTCCCAAGAGGGTCCTGGATAGGTTTGAGGGGTTGTCAACATTTGGAAGCACAAGTGTGCATATTTTTGGTGTCTACACCACAAACATAGGTAAAGCATGAAACATATGCAAATTTACCTCTCTAAAATGAGGCTCAACTTTCAAAGAAGTATGAGTTTTGTCAAAAATATCTACAACAATTTGATTATCAAGGTCAATGGTTGGGCAAGCAGGCTCAAGGCATCACTACTCCTATTGTAGTAGTCGATAATGTTTGTCACCAAGGTTTGGGATTTAATGAATATCCCAAGGCAAATCATTCACAAACATAATTTATCAAAGGAAAAGATCCAGATATAATAAAATTCAACACTAGCATTCCATTGGTTCAAAATTAAGATGATAATGATGAGTGGAACAATATAGGTTATTATGATTTCCAAGATACCAATAATGAATCTAAATATTTAGAGTCATATTCATAGGCATTCCCTCATGCTTCATAATCATGCATGATTCCTTTGTTCGATACAAGACACCATGATAGGGAGTCTCCCATGAGACTCATCGGTTAGTATCATTTCTTCTCATCATACTTGTACATAGTCTTCATGCGATTGAATATGCATAGCTCAAACCTCAAAAATTTAAAAACAATTCAAAATATCAAAAATCCAAAAACATTCAAATATTTCAAAATACAAAAACATGCAAATAATTAAAAAAACCATTTTTTTATTGTATGCATTATCCATGTTTTACATTTCTACTACTATGCTAGACTTATATTTACTATTCTATGCTATTTTTTGTTGATTTATCTAAAAGTAGGTTCAACTATAGTTTTAGACAACCAAAATAGTTTAAAATCAATAGTTTTTAGTACACTTTCACTTAGAGAATCTAGATATAGGGGGCATCATGCATGGTATGATGACACTCACTTCTAGTTTCAAATACGGTAGTTGATATGACTTCTAGATCAGAATCCATGTTTTAGACACTAGTGATTGGGGGCAATGTGTGAGACACATTATTATTATTTTTTAGTTCAGTATTACCTAGGCATTCTTAGTAGTTGCATGCCTTATTCCATCTATAGATGGTTGGCATCATTTTGGAATGGATTTCATATAAGCCTAACTTCCACATTCTTGAGTTCTTGAGTGGCTTTCATACAAGCCTAGTGCACTAGTTCAAAGTGGATTTCATACAAGCCTAATCTTCATCTTCTAGAGTGGCCAAAAATGGCCTAGTTTCTAGCATACATTTAGATATCCATGCCAACATTGTCAGATCATAGTACATTCATGGGTTTTAGGATCCATCTCATATGACACACATTTCATACTGACATTAGTTCATAGCTTCACTTCATGGGGAAACGATGGAGCCAAAATACTAGCTAGCCTTTGCATTCTTGAGCCACCTATTCAAAGGGATTGGACACATAGTCTAAACATTGATTAGCACAAGCATGACCACATAGATTCACTTAGTTGGAAATGATGGAGCCAAAGGGCTAGCCTTTGCATTCTTGAACCACTTTTGAGGAATTGAGCACTCAAATCCATTCGTGATATTACTCTTGGTTTAACACACATTCAACATTACTCAACATCACTCAGCATCACAATAGGTTTTGTATTGGTCCTTGTACCCAATGAGGTGTATTAATTCCTTTCTCTTCCTCTCTCTTTTACCTAGCCTTATATGTTTCTTATTTTAGATATAGCATATCTAGTAATAATTGATATACTCTATGTTTTCTCTTGTAGATTTACAATTCATAGTGTGCTCTCTCTATGCACACCCAGTATCACACAACTTCATGAGATTCATCTTTTGCAGGTAAGTTCAGGTAGGTTTTCTATTTTTCATTTATCCTAGTATTTTTCTTTGATACATCACTAGAATAAATGTGGGGGGGGAATGTAGCCATATAAAATGCAAAAATTGGTAACTTGAGTGTGGCTAATGACACCCAACCCTTAGGTCCCTCTTGCTTGCTCTCATGACCCTTTTCGGCTTATTTTCACTGATTCTTAGTCATCCATAGACTTCTAGACTTAGTCCCATCTCACCTAGACTGATCTTTCCAAGATAAATAAATCCCCCCATGTATTGTTTGGTTAGGATAATAGCACCACACTTGGACTATAGCATCAATTCCACTCTTATCTGCTTTTGATGCTATTTTCCAAGTCTATTTCTAGCCCCAATAGTCAATTTCTTCTAGTTTCCCATCCTTATCCTTGTTAGCCTAATGTGAGTACATTCAACCCATGACCAATAGTTCCCTATAAAATCCCATTCAAAGATCATTTGGAAAGGGTTGGTAATCATCACTAAGCAAGCAAGAATACAAACAAGACTACTCAATCCCTATTCTCTACATACAACTAGCCAACACACTTACAAACTTATTCAAATCCTTATACCAGTCCTTAGCCACATCAAGAACATCCAATTTAGTATTTTACATCTTCATACACATAATTAAGCAAATCACATCAAGTGGGAGAACTACTTATGGCTTGATCCCTCTTCAGAGTATTGGTATGTAGGTAATGTGCCCACACAAGGGGTGTGGATCCACATCTAGTGAATATTACACATACTAACTAACCCTCTTTCTCAAAATTATTCAAAACATAATGGAAAATAGGGTTTGAAGAGAAAATCTACTCTATAGGGATCTCTTCAGACTTCTAGCAATCAAAACTTCATGGATAGGGTCACACAGATCTGGCAAACAAAACCCAAAATCTTATATCTTCAGGACAATAGTGGTAGAGGTGGACTACAACACCAGTGCCACTCTAGTCTAGTTTCAATGCTCCTATCCAATCACAAAACAAAGTTTAGATCTCAGTTTGTGATAGTGTTCCAGTCCTGCATAGTGAATTCCAGCCTCTATCTCAGTCAGATCAATCAGTTTCCAGCTAAGTCTTGTTTTCTTCCCCTTATTGATATTTTTAGAAGAGTTCAAATTAAAATCAAATTTCACAAATCATTATCTTAATAATTACATATTTATTTACTAATTTTACTGCTCAGACCCTTTAAACTAAATTAGGATTAATACACAAATATTCCCAAAATTGTTAAATCAAATATCTATAATCAACTTGCTTTACATGGAAATTTTCATTACAAAATTTTATTATAGTTAATTAACATAACATAAAACATATTTTGAAAAATAAGGAAAAAGGGAATATGAAATGATATAAAGAAAATATAGGGTGAAATCCTAGGGAAATTATGCTAAAGTTGATGAAATATCTAATGTTTATCTAAATTTGAGTTTATTATTACCAAAATATAATGTAGTAAGTAACCCTCAAATTCTCACATAACTTTGTATCAAACCCAAGTCACTAGCAATCAGATGCTCAAGCCATTGGTCTCAACCTCCTCTAGGTTGGTTGAAGCTTAATTTTGACGAGGCCTCAAAAGGTGATGTAGGCAATGCTAGAAGTGGGGGAGTTATCAAAGACCCCAAAGGGAAGATTGTGGCATCTTATGTAGGTCCCATTGGTGTTTAAACCAATCATGTGGATGAGGCCAAGGCCACCCTTTGGGAATCTAAATTGTTTCATATTCTAATGTAGCCAAACTTACCATAGAGGAGGATTCACTTAATAGCCTTAATGCCCTTTTTAGCAAGGTCACTCCCTCCCATGCTATTAAACACATCATTGATGATTCCAAATGTCTCATGGCACTCTTTAGTGAAGTGACCATAGGGCATATATTCAAGGAGGTTAACTTAGTAGTGGATAGCCTAGCCAACTTTGGAGTCAGAACCCCCTCAATGGTCACATGGAAATGATCCATTAACCTACCAATTCATTTATTAGACATAATAAATGATGATTCAAAACACACATCATAATTACATTTGGCATTGGATACATGCGGGAGACTCATTTTTGGGTGTGTGGAGTTTTAACCCCTCCAAGATTAATGATTTCAATGATCAATGCCAAATCACAAAGGTTGCCAAAACTATCAAAGTTGTTTATTATCAAAATACACCTATGGGGAAGAGAAAGGCCTACAACTATATCAAGAATTGGAGGGGCAAAAAATTTAAGGAAATGAGAGGTGACAGAGATATAATGGAATCAATATCTTGTGTGGAGGCTTAGGGTAACACACAGGTATAAAAGAAGCACCAAAAAGGAGGCTTAACCAAATTCATGTAAATAATTATAGGACTTGATGCAAAGTTGTCTTTGGTGATTCAAAACTCATTATAAATCAAATCACCAGTGAATTTCAAGATCATGATGACAAATTAATCCCATACAAGAGGATAACAGATAGCCTTAAGTTTTGATTTACATCTATATGTCAATTTGAACAAGTGTAAAGGGTTAATAACAAATCATCTGATGTCATGGAAACTATTGGTTCATTACTTGACCTCAAAACCAAGCAAAATGAATTCTTTGTAGATTATTTGATGATACCAGCATTTGATACACCAGATTCTTAGATGGTTTGTGAGGTGATTGGTCCCCCTTCTCCTTGGCACACTGACATTTATGAATATCTCCATAATAACACCCTTCCATATAGTTTAACCCATAATGTAAATCATTTATCCAACAAAAATCTTGTTATATTATCCTTGGTCAAACTTTATATTGAATAGGTTATGATGGAACCCTATTATAGTTTTTAAATTATAAAGAGTCCACCTTAGCTATTAGATAAGTTCATGAGGAAATTTGCGATGCTCATTCTATAGGTATAGTTCTCAATAAAAAGCTCTTACATATAGGTTATTATTGGCCTACAATGAAATATGATTCTTGTGCTTATGTTAAGAACTGCATGCCTTGACAAAATTATGGTGATCTTATACGTAGTCCTTCATAATATTTGCAACCCATTACAACACCTTGACCATTTTACACATGGGGGTTAGACCTCATTGGAAAAATTAAATCCAAATTATTTAGATGGCCAAAAGCATATTATTACTACCACATAATACTTTACCAAGTGGGCGGAAGCTATGACCCTAACATATGTCATTGGCAAACATATTTCCAAGTTTATCTTAAACCATATTATATATAATTTTGGAATCCCATCTACTATCATCTTGGACAATATAAAATCATTCAAGAACAAAGAATTCAAGGTCCTTTGTAGTACTTACCATACAAAACACAAGTGGTCCACTCTATAATACCCACAAAGTAATGACCAAGTGGAGGCAATAAAAAAAATCATCCTTAAAATTCTTAAATGATTTTTCAATGTAATTGGTCATGGCTAATATATGCATCTTTATCCCACCCTCTAAGAATATCTCACTAACATCCACAAACCCATGGAGGTAACCCTGTATTCACCTATTTACGATAGTGAGTCCATATTACCTATTGAAGTCGAGATTCCATCTTTATGCATATCCTTATAAAATATTATTGATGATGAGTCTTACTATATTCCATGTCTTATTGAACTCAACCTCCTAGATGAGAATTGTCTCAATGCTTTAAACCACTTGTAAGTCTACCAAAACCACCTTTGTCATAGCTATAATAAACATATTAAATCTAGGGATTTAACAATTAGAGATATTATTATCAAATAAAACCAACATAATACCAATGTAGATTGGAAGAAGAAAGGTAAATTTGAACTAAATTGGTTGGGCCAATATGTAATAATTACCAAATATGGATCTAGAGCTTACAGGTTGTCTATTGAAGATAGAGAGGAGCTTGATGAGCCTATGAACACCATGCACCTTAAAATATTCTATTCCTAGATCATTATAATGCTTTTTTATATACCTTAACTATTGGGAAAATTAAAAAATAAAAAATAAATAAGAATCAAGAAAAAGATAAAAGAAAAAGTGTGTCCAAAAGTGGAAACCAAATTATTGAAACTTTGCACAAGTACCATGTTGAAAACTAGTTTTTGGCACCATGTGTAATCCATTGTACATATCCACCCTAGTTACTTGGGAGCATTCCATTGAATTCATCACTTGTACCCAAATAATCACTTGTCTTTCCTTCCACCCATGGTGTATTAGATTAGGGTTTGATCCTTGTACTTACATAACTTTGTACTTTCTCATGTTTAGAGGAACATCTTATATGTGACCACTATTATCACTTCAATATCCATATCTAAACACACTATCTAAAGCATCCAAATGCATACAATACTTCACATATCCATGTATACCAACCTATCTATCTTTCAAACCAATCATCATCATTTGCTCACTCATTTTCTTGAGAGGGAAATCACTTATCTATTCATCCACACTTTACACTGTCAATCAACACATTTTCTCATCCATTCTCATATTGGGAGAACTACATCTGGCCTGATATCCCCACATGGTTTTGTCCATATTAGATTATGTAGGTAGTGCTCAGATACATGGGTTCTTTAGGGATATCTCAGCTACCACCCCCATCATCCCATCATCCCAAGCATAATTTCAATTTTTCACATCGCCATCTAAAGTCATATACTTATCTTAAGGTTTCCTTGTCACTCATTCAACATTGTCATGGATATTGGCTACCAAAGGTGTTCACCCTATCCTAGGATGTTCATCTAGTCATTTGCTTAGTCTAAGTGTCATTTGGTTTATTTTGCTTTCCCTTGTGTTTGGTCATCCTTTATTTAGCTTTTCTTGCTTTAACATTTTACTTATCTTTTTATAATTTTTTTTCTTTGCTTATCATTTTTAACTAGTTTATCTTGTTTCAATTATTATTTTTATTTCTTTATTTTGAGTCAACATCATTGTGTGTATTACAAAGGTGTGATTATGATTATCCATATCATGATGCACTAAATCTTGAAAAAATGAATATTTTATTCCTTACACATACAACAAAATAGTCATCATGATTATTTCATATCATTGGTGCATATTGTTTTATGCTACATTAAATAAAGGTTTCCCAACTCTTACTCAGTTATTAATGTTATAATTATTGTTATAAATCCAAAGCAAAGCAAAACAACGAAGTTAGCTATCTAACCATCCATACTTTTTTTTTCCATTTCAGTTTATACCATAGTAAAAGCTGAAAGGATAACATATGCTATAACAAATCAAAAGTAGGAGAATAACTACCATACCAAAAATTATATATATATATATATATAATCATCTACAATATATTTAAAATTAAACACATACCAAATTTCCAACACGTACCAATAACACAAGTCTAAAAGACAAAAATGAATCATGTGTGTGTGTGTGTTCAAATGTGTCATGATATAATTAGATACAATGATACAACTCAAAAATATGTATACATCTATACAATATCCCATGTCTTTGCCTAACTCTCAGATGGGGCATCTATAGTTGGGTTTGACCTATATCATCATGGTGTAATCCTAGGAGGATCCATGACACATTGTGATGCATGTCATACAAATATATTAGACTTCACTAACTACACTGATCTCCCTGACGCAGACCTCTTGATCAATTACTCTTTAAATGAAGGTTCTCATTGTGCATGTGGAATTGCCTCCTCATATAATATTCTACAATATGTAGCCTAATACATAGATCTCATGACTTTATACAAGGCCACTAACTCTATTGGTCCTATCAAAATATTTATAGCCTCAGCTAGCTCAATCCATGAAGTGCCTCTCACTCTCATGTATCTATGAATCAAACCTGTGTTTTTAGGAGTCTGCATGGTTGCATCTTGTGTATATATCCCTACTACTAGACCATACCCATTTTCATGTAGTCTATCCACATTTTCCTATAGTCTATTGACATCTCCCTATAGTCACATTATTTATGTTGCTTTTAGATCTAACTTGTTATCTATAATATCTCTATCCCCTTATAATTGTGTTATCTTGATATCATGAGCCCTAATCTCCTCATGCAACTTGTCAAAACCCTATTGATCCTCTAGTGATATAATTGGCAATGATGGACCTACTCCATATCCTCTCTCTATCTACATCTATGTTATAGGTCTCATCTTCATATCACCTCCATCTCCCTCCCCATCACTATCAATAACCAATAAAGGAGTCTCTCCTCCCTAATGTAAGTAAACCTTTTCTAGGTCTCTTACACTAGTCTTCAAGACTATTTAAGATTATTCATCTTATAATGATAGAAAGGTTACCCAAGGGATTAAACTCTTTAAAATAAAATATTAACCTTCATGAGGCTCTCTCTCTCTCTTATTTGATGCTACTACACTCCTAATACAATATTACATACCTTCCTTAGTCTTGACACTTCATCAACATACCCAACAAACTTTTATGCCAGTCTTCTTGATATGGATTATACTAATTTAAAGAGGAATTTGGATTTTATCATGATTATTAAGGCTACACAGGTCTTCTTATGACTGATTATATGTATCTCAATTCAACTTAAAGGCTTAGTCCTTCTTACGCACTCTTAAAATCATAAAACCCTCAAAAGGCTACTAGATCCATCACTAGGTTTAATGACCCTTGCATGGAATTTGGGTTAAAATATTCATCCATATGGCCTATCTCATTGTATTATATCACATTAAATTTTAAATATTTCTCCCATGAGGTTTAAAACTCCTCTTTTAACTCAATTTATACTTTTGTCAAAACAAGGCTAATAAGCCTTAAATTGACTTATTATGCCTCTTATTGAGGTTGACACTTATAGAAAAAAAATTATTACCTTGTAAGGTTTATTATAGCATAAAAAATGTAAATAAACTCTTCTAAGAGGTTACCCAAATTCACTTTTTACCCAACTTCACTTTAGCTAAAATAGGCTACTAAGCCTAATTAGGCCTACATAAAAATCCAGTCAGTAATAAATTCAATTTTAAGGATTTTAAAAGAATAAAATCAATTTAATATGTTTTAAAGTACCTTATTTCACCAAATTACAAATTTTAATATGATTTTAATCCACCATTTAAAAGATATGCCTTTTTTAATCTTCCCAAAATAGGGGTTTGGGCTTATATTTATGTCTATAGAAAACTCAGTTATCTATAAATAAAATTGTGGAGGATATAATGACTTGAAACCAATTTTATAATGTAAATGAGGTCTTATCTATGTAACTACTAAATTTGAGCAATTTGAGATGGTTTTTTTAGGTTTTAGAGCAATTTTAATGAACTAAACCCTAAACTAGGGTTTCACAGGCTAAGAGCAAAGAAAATTTGATATCTAGAGTTATCAAATATTTCAAAACTTTATTATAATTAGGTTAGGTATATAATTTTATTTTTTAACTTAAATTAATCGTTTTTAAGCATTAGTCATTCAATAAATCTCAAAAACTCATGTGTAACACTGTGTAAACCCCTATTTTTTAATTCCATAGGTCTGCATACCATAAAAACATCACAAAATACATTCAATAAAGCTTGAAACACATCCACACCATTCAATTACATGATTTATGAAAAATACATAAGACTTAAAATGATGGATGAAGGATTTATTTATTAATTTATTCTTAACTTAAATATAATTCTTAAGGAATCCTTACAAATCGTTGAGCAAATGTTGCCTACAAGGCTTTTTAAGCCTATTTTCTCCTCCTTTCCTTATGGTTCAAAGTATTTCACATGAAAAAACATTCCTAATCTTAGTTAGGTCCAAATACATGTATTGTATTTCTCTCATTTTATCTCATCCTTCTTCCCAATTTAGAAAACTAACCATAATGCTAGTTTGGACTTGACCCTACTTAAGTTTAACAAACTTATCATGACTTAATCATAATACACACCTAAAAACATGTCCTTATAATCTAACGGAATCCTAAAAGTAGGATTATCCCATTACATTGCCTTGAATATGTACAAAATGTTTTCAAAATACTATTACAATTTCAAATTTTCAAATATCTTATTTTAGCAAGAAAACTCCTTATAACTCCAAAACATTATATTCTAGAAATTATAAGGACTTTGAAACCTCCTAAGTGACCCTATAAGACATTAAAAACTT
The DNA here is from genome assembly GCA_037957365.1 of Torreya grandis. NCBI lineage: Eukaryota > Viridiplantae > Streptophyta > Pinopsida > Cupressales > Taxaceae > Torreya > Torreya grandis. The sequence goes on from JARHVA010000078.1 coordinate 6,686,055, forward strand.
ACATATAGTCAACTAAATCAAAATTTACATTTATTTTATGATGATCCTTCATCACTCCCCCTAATGGATCCTATGTTATGGGTCTCATCATTGTGTCCTTGCCCCCATCCTCTCCAGTCTCTTCTCTGATCTCCACATATTCTAACTATGTATGAACCTTCCTAGGTCTCCTCTATCCATCACCTACCTATTCCACTTCTCATATATATATATATATATCATCTTTGTGCTATTATAGGTCTTTTGATCTTGGTACCTAGTCGCATCCCTCGTGGGTGCCTCACCAAACTCATCACCAATATCTATCTCCACATCCTAAAAGGATCATATGGTGTTGTCATTTTTGTAGACCATTGTCTATTATGTTAATCACCATAGCCATATACCATCCCCACATCCACTACATCCATCTTATATGAAAATTTTACTGTCTAAAGCTGTGTCATGTTGTGTTCTACAATCCTAGAGTCAATACCTACTCCCCATTGATATCTCTCTCTCACAAATCTTTCAAACACATGTGGACATATTGGAATATGTTATTTGATACCAAACTATTGTAAAACCCTATTTGGCCTATATTAATCAATAACATACTCATGAATACCCATGATATAATTTGTGTCATCATGTATTCCATGTAAAGCCCATCTTGTTCCCACTAAAAATTAATATCCCTATAAGGTATCCATGTAGTATACTCATCTCCAAGGTCATATATCACTCTCTTATACCAGTCCAAATCCCCCAAATGTGGTCTATATACACCTATGATCACATGCAATCCATATTCAATTGGATCCTCCTTTGATATCATACACATATGACCTATGGGACTCTACACTGCGATGTGATCCCATGCCCATACGTATGGTAATGTCAAAGGTCCAATCTGTCTCCCATCTACATACGCTGCATGGTGAAAATATCCATATAAGTGTACAAATAAATAAGGACCCCATGAATTTATCTCTCACCCATCTCTGTCATATCACCAATCACATCCAAGAGTCCAATAGTGCATATTCTCCCACTATTGTCAGGTAGCATAATGTCATTGACAACAACCATGAGTACCATAATCAAAGCATCTATCTCTAGATCAATACAAGTGTTTATTTCAACACCTCCTTAGATAATCAAGATCATTTCCTTTTTAAATATCATGTATAAAGTCACCATTTATGCTCTTTGACCCCAATAAACATTTCTCCCCCATATCGATATCCTCAAGATCCTCCATACATCCTATAGCATAATAATCATCTCACTCATCAGAAGGTGAAATGTACTAGTCTCATTGTGCCATCTCTCTACCAATGTTGTTAGTAGTTCCCTATGCACCTAAATATATAACATCTCAATAATATATGATAATCCCATCGCCTATAATATCCCAAACTCATACCCTATGAATCTCATAGTTATTGGGTTATTTTAGTTAGTTCCACTATGGCACTAAAGCTTCTCCATAACAAGCTCGCATGGTGGCCCTATCATGTGAGAAGTAAGTCTCTCACACTCACTCGAAGTGCACAACAAAATATTGGTTCTTAAAGGCTTTGAAGCATAATGTTGTATGTTTGTTCATCTTTTGTAACATAGTTCTTAAAAGTTACTCAATACCATAAATATACTACTATTATCCATATTGATCTATATTTAATTACCACTATAGCTAGGATCACCATTACTATCAAACAATAATAATAAAATAACAAGTTACCCATCACTTAGAAATCAAACATATCCATCATTCAACACTTAGAATGTTTCATGATTTGTAACACAATATGGTGAACACTATTTTTTTATTAATTAATTAAAATATTAAAAGACAATGTTATATCTATTATTCTAAAGGACCATCATGCAAATATTTACAACAAGGTTTTTATACTTGCTTTTCCTTGACCAAGTGTCAAAATTATAACTATCATGAATAGATGGCACATGGACTCCCAACAAGTTGAGAGTCATGGCCCTAACAACTGGTTGTTCCTACAGACTCATGCCTCTGTGCCCCTAGATACTTGATCTATGTTATATTCTGGTGGCCAAGTATTCCATTCCTTGTAGGTTGGTATAGAACCTTTAATCGATGGGGTCAAAGTGTCCTACTTGAGTTGCTCTTCTAACTACTCCCACATCCCTCACACTCCCCTAGTCTTTCACTTTAGTTTTGAGTCCTCTATTCTCAGGTCCCTCATGACACATTCTCCCTTGACTCAGTCCTCTCATGCTTGGTCTCCCATGCCATTTTCCTTTTATTCTCATCACCTTCCATGCCATAATTCTTTTTCACTTGTTATCTACGTGCCATGGTCCTCCCACCATGGTCTTGTGTTGTGCTGGTGCTTATGTCACAATGGATAATGGTCCCTCCATGTCATGTGCCAAAAAAGGAACAATACTTGTACAAAATTTAGGGGTCAACATCACCCCACACTAATCCCTTAGTTCATCTTAGACTAAGCTACACTCATGTCCTCCAAAAATTATGGACCCTTTTGCTTGAGTTCTTTATTTAGTCTATCCCAGTGGGACAATGCATCGAGGACTTTGGTAGTTATTTATTCATTGGCCTCCTTTACTTCTTTCAGCTCCTCAAGTTAAGTTAGAGTCTCAGTCTTTTTCACCTATTCATCGAGGGATATATTGGCTTCATTCTAGATGTCTTCTAATTTAGAGACCTCCTTATCAACTTGTACTCAGAGTATATCAAAACTTGCATTTATTTATTAATGATGGTTATTGATAGCATATTCCACCATTTCAACATCCTTGAATACTTTTTAGGGTAGCATCAGCTTCTTGTTACCTTAAAGCCTCCTCATCATGGAGTCGGGCCTCTACTATTTTATTTGGGCATGTTAGGCATGTAAAAATTCCATCTAAAATGGGGACAACCTCTCCAACTCTCTCCAAAGTGATCTTAAAAATGTTTGTCATCGTAGTGAATTGCTAAAGTATTTACTTAGCCTCATCTCTTGGCATGGGGTGCTCTTTATTTTTTTGAGCAAAATCTCAACCAGGGTTTCCAATTTCCTGATGGTGCCCCATCCAATGGTATGCCATATGCTAGGGCCAATTCCTCATTAAAAATTGTTTTGCAAAGGTTTAAAACCCTTACCTTAACCTCAATGGCCTCTTGGATTTGTTGCTTCAAGGAGGCCACTTTCTTGACTAGTGCTTACTTTTCTACATATGCTTTATTATACATCTCTACAACTCTATTGTCCCCCAAAAAAATATCACTCATTTTTGGGACAACATTTGAACTATTTTGGTCCTACAGACTAAAATTGTCTCTTCCCTTTTAAAAATTTGTCTTGGGCATTCAAATTCCTCCTTTTTCAAGCTTCACAAAAATCTACGAACTCTACAGGCTTAAATCTATGGACTCTGTAGGCTTAAATCTATGGACTCTGCAGGCTTGAATCTACAGACTCAGCAGGAAGAGAAAATCTATGGACTCTGCAGGCCAAGTTCAAAGGACTTCATAGGTTGATTTCTATAGACTTGGTTTCTACGGACTCTGCAGGCAGGTTCATTTCTACAGGTTCAAAGACTTCTATAGGCAGGTTCAACCAAAAGAATTAGTTTCTAACACTTGGTTATTTTTGGGATTGGTTCAGTGCCTTGGTTCAATCAAAAATCTCCATCGGCAAGCATCTAAGCAAAGAAGGCTTGAACCATTGAACCATTGAACCACTTTGGTTCAAAGGTTCAACAATTTCAAAGTTTAAAAGGTTCAATGCTTCTGGTTCAATAGCGGGTTCAATCAAAGGAATGTTTCAATGGCTTGGTTCAACCAAGCAGTTCAACACTTTGTTTCACTTGGGTGGTTCATCCGCTTTGTTTCACCCTTTGGTTCAATAAAATGGTTTGTCAGTCAGTTCAAGGCTTCTTTTGAACTATTGAACCAAAACCTGGTTCAACAGTTGGTTCAAAAAAATGGTTCAAAGGCAGGTTCAGTCAAGTGGTTCAATGCTCAGTTCATCCGCTTGGTTCAAAGGCTTGGTTCATTCAATTGAACCATCGGCTGGAACCATTTTGGTTCAAAGCTTGGTTCATCAGCTTGGTTCAACATTTGGTTCAACCAAGCGGTTCATTGCCTTGGTTCAACGAAGTATTCAATGGAGTGGTTCATCGGCTTGGTTCAATGTTTGGTTCAACCAAGCGGTTCAATGCTTTGGTTCAACGTTTGGTTCAATCAAACGGTTTAATGGCTTATTTCAATCAAGCGATTCACTGTGACGGTTCAAAGGAGTGGTTCAAATGTAAAATTTCAAGAGAGCTTCCTGAAGGACAAGTGCCCTTGTGAAGGGCACTTGGTCGACAAAAATACCCTTCAGAAGGGTCATTTTCAAAGAAGGCCGCAAAGGTAAATTCTTTCAGATTTTTGTTTAAGGCACTTGAAAAAGTCTAAGGCATAATTCTTTCAGACTTTTGTCTAAAGGAATTCCTTCAGACAAAAAGTCTGAAAGAATTCAAGAAGTGACTATGGGAAGAAGACCCGAAGGAAATTCTCAAAGGCAAATGGAACAAAATAGAAATTCTATGAACTTTTTGTCTGCGGGAAATTTTTGTAGACAATTTGTCTGCGGGAATAATACCTGCGGAGAAAGCCCGAGAGACAATCCGTTAAGGAAAAGGCCGTGAGAGACCTCTAAGGAGAAGGCTACCGAAGGACCCCGAAGGGTAGGTGCCCTTGCGGGGGACTCTCAGCTACCAAATTGAAGAGTCACCTTCCCTTCGAGAAGATGTAAAATAAGAAGCCTGAAGGCTATTCAAAGACTACCCAAAGGGCAGATACCCTTGCGGGGGGATCTTCCTGACCCAAAGAAGATCATTTATTATGGCCCAAAAGGGTAGGTTCTTTTTGGGAAAGTGCCAAGTAGAAAAGCCAAAGAAGGACCAAGGGGTGATGTGCCCGAAGACATCAAATTCAAGACAGTGAACTAGCCATTGAAAACATAGTGACAGGCGCATGAACATCAATTTTAAAACTCATAAAATAGTCGTTGATCCTTTGAATCTACAGACCTGAATGCATTCATAGGCTTTAAGGCCAAGACTAGTATAAAATGAGGAAGGAACAGAACAATAAATTGAATCTAGGACCCGATTCAATTAACTAGGAAAGGAGGAATGATGAAGGTAGGATCAGATGGCCAGGTGGACATTGAAAGTTGCAAACTTGCAATAGCATGACTTGTTTCTCTGCATTAATAAAATCAAATGGGTAAATGCCCCTAAGTTCTAACCTATCTTCTTAATATATTTCAATGCAACATGATGTGTTACTATTCCCGAGTCCTTCTTGAAGAGGCTATATAAGGGACTCTCTTCTATTGTAAATATATCTCTTTTTGACAATCAAAATGAAACTCTACCCAAATTGAAAGGCATTTCTGAGACTTTGAGCTCAGTTTTTTGATCATATTTTGTTATTGGAATAAGAAAGCAAGTGATTTTTCAGACTTTGTGCTATTATATCTTTGTTGTCGAGGAAACTGTTCTTATGTCTTTTTCCTTAATATATCTTCTGTTCCTTTAATTTAATAAGCAGAATTAGTGGCAACAGTCAGGAAGGTATCCTGAAGAGTTAACTGTGGAGAGACTTTGTGCCCCCATAATTGCCTTTAGTGTGTTTTCTTTTCATTTCATTGTAAAGGACCTTGGGACGACTTTGTGCCCTCATTGTCCTTCGTATCTTACTCTTGAGCAATTCAGGTAGAGACTTTGTGCTGCATCTCGATTTGTTGGTTATTACATTTTTTGCTACATTTTGCTGTTACTACCTGAATTATTCTTGTGGTTTGTTGAGTAGTACTTCTAAAAGAAGAGGAGTGCTTTCTGTCATTTCCCTTGAGTTTTTCCTTTGATCTGCACACATCATCTCTGAAGAAAGAGAGATGGATGGTTTGTCCTACCCTTGAGTAATATTATATATATATATATATATATATATATATATATATAGCATATCTATAGGGAACCTCCCCTTGATGAGAGGAGAGATCAGTCCCCTTCTGATGTGGTGAACCTACACATTTGGACAACTAATCTTCCTACTTTGGCTGATCAGACCTATTTTATTTATCAATATGTTGATCAACAAAATATTCAACCAGTAGTTTTTGGCGACTCTGCTAGGGATATAAAATCCATTATCCATTTATAGCCTTACCATTCACTTCCACACTAATTGAGAAAGAACGCACATTTTAAAGCCTCAAGCTTCAAACTAAAGCAAGGTCAAATTTTTTTCCCATTTTTGTTTCATAATCTAGTAGATTCAAGGTATACATGAAGCCAAAGGGCTAAAGGTATTGTTGACCCTGTATTCAAGTTGGTATAGCAAAGTGATTTTGATCTATTTCCTTCACCATCTCGTCTCCAATGAACCAAGAGCTTTCCTTCTACTAAAGTTAGATCTCCATTGCCAGACGAAGTATCTAATTCTACTGTTGATAAAGCTTTGCCAATAATTACCCCTATGAGATTTGTTATCCCTCCTTTTCATAATCCTAAAATGGCAGTTTAAGGCCCCTGGGGTAATGCTTTTGGTCCTCTCAATCTTACTCCACCTCTACATGAGCTTCCACACAGTTCAAGGAAGAATTTTCCCAAATTCTATGGTGATGGGAAAGTTCATCCTGATGAACACATTACAGCCTTCAGCATAGCTTATGGAGTAATCAGAGTAGAATTTGAAGATGTAGTAGTCAGGCTTTTTGTAGAAACACTACAAGGTGCTGCTACAGATTGGTTTTATCATCTACAGGCTCGATCAGTAACTGATTGGAATACCCTCAAAGCTAAGTTTGAAGCCAGATTCAACCCTGTAGAAGATGCACATGCACTTTTGGCTCAACTTACACATATGAAGAAAGAGCCTCATGAGCCTATGAGGGATTTCATAGCCAAATTTAACAAAATGAGGAATAAAATTCCTGTAATTGCTCAACCTATCACTGAGAATCTCAAATGCTTTTTCATTAATTCTCAGTTACCTAAAGTCAATTTTCTTTTGAGACATGCTGGTCAAATAGATCTTACTGCAGCTCAAATTTTGGCCACTGAGGTAGAAGATGATCTCATCTTAGCAGGGAAGATAAGAAGAGATCCAAACAGAAATAGACCTTCATCATCTTCTGAATATTCATTTACAGGCACCACTAATCCAATGGTGCAAAAGCTGGAAAATGAAGTGGTAGCCTTGAAAAAGCAAATGGTGCAAGGAATGTCTTCTACTCCTTCATACAGAGATATGCCAAGAAGGACATTCCCAAATCAGTCATATCAGGGCAATGCTGCCAAGAATCAAGGGCAACAGAATCACCTTCCTCCTCCACAAGGGAAACTTGCCCTAGAAGCTCCTCTAACCAATTCAGCAATGGGATATCTTGAAGCAAAATCTGATTTCTCTTTTTAGCTTGAATTGAATCAAGAAAATGATGCTAATCTCCTTGAAGACAATCAAGAAGAATCAACTGGCGACTCCCACATTGGTTTCCTGAACTACCAGGATGAATCCAGAAGCAAAGGAGAAGCTATTGATGGATCATATGTAGTGTTTACCAGGTCTAAGAACCAATCAGTCCAGCAAGCTGATAAAGAGAAGACAGAGGAACAACCTCAACCATCAATTATAATTGCTAAGCATGGAACTACTCTGCCTTTCCAGTCAAAGGATCTGGTGATCACCCAAAATGTAAGTACATCAATTTCACCTTCACCTTCTACTCCCATTTTGCAAACTAGCCCTCCTCCCATCCCTCCTAAAACCCAAAAGGTTGAAATGCCTTTCTCTGTACCTAGCTCAATTCAACCATTGACATAATCGATCATGTCAATAAGACCAAAATACAAATGTCTGAATCTGAATATTTGTAAGCTAATCCTGATCAATTGGATAGGTTGGTCTAATGTGTCAAGAACCAAACCATCCTTGCAAGACAAGAGGCTAAGAAAATAATTCATGATTCCCCAAAGAACATGCCCATTCCAAAAAATCTTGTCATTACTTCTCCAACTGCCTCTGGGAAAATAGAACCTTTCTATGTTTCCCTGTTAATAAATGCTTATCAGCTCAACAATTGCATCATTGATTCTAAGGCATCTGATAATGTCATGCCTACTAAAGTAGCTGAGTCTCTGGGTCTCACATTAACTAAGACATTTGGGAGATGTTTCTCCATGGAGAACAAGCAAGTACCATTGTTGGAGCAAATTAAACATGCCCAATTTGCATTGGCAGCCTTTCCAAACAAGAGAATCAGGATGACTGTCTTGGTGGCTGACATCCCAGCATCCTATGGCATTTTGCTTGGATGAAATTTCTGCAAAGATGTGGGAGGAGAACTAAGCATGGACCTATCTGAGGCAAGGATCCCTGTCTAAGGCGTAATGAAGAGATTGCTCCCTGAAAAGGAAGCAAAATATGTGGTCACCCAAACATCATCCCCTGCAGCACAAATTCTATTCGAGTTTTCAGGCAGGGGTAATTATTTCTTTACCATAGAGGATGTTCATGTTTCTAATGAAGAGAAATCTGATAAGAGATCAGCTTCTGATGATGCTTCGATCCTGAAATCCAATGGCAGTAATTTTTCCACCAATGATGGAGTTGGGACTGTGTTGATATCTCCTCAAGGAGATATTCTTCCTTCATGCAATTTTCAAGTCAGTAACACCAAAAATATAGCTGGATGTGAATCTCTATTGCTCAGATTGAAGATTGCTCAAGATAAAGAAATCAAACTCCTTCACATCAAAGGAGATGCTAAGCTGATAGTTTGTCAGGAGTTTGATGTAGACAATCCAATCATATGCTGGACTAAACCAGAAGAACAATCAATTATGGTAATGGACCATGTTGCTACAAATCAAAATCAGGCAAAGGAATCCTTCACCAAGAGAGCAAGGAGTTATGGTTTCCAGTTTGAAGACCACATCCTGCCATGGGACAAAATGAAGAAAAAGCCAAGGGGAAGATTTATAAAATTGGTTTCCTAGTGGAGAACTCCATTTGCCCATCACCATTTTTGGGGGCAAAATGTCTTCTTGTTGATTTATCAAAATAGAGCACTATTTTCACTGTCTCCCAAGAAGCAGCATCTGAAATACTTCAATTCTTGAAGTATCAGATCATTCCATCTATACATATGTATATTTATATAGTTTTTAATTTTATTTTGCTTTGTTTGTTTTCTTTTTTGATGCCTTTCATTTTTGGGTAGCATGACTCTGTAGCCCAATGGTACACATGAAGACACTGGAGATTTTAGATTCTACTCCCTTCAATTTATTTTACAATTGATAGAATTTCCCCAACTGGAGCCAACTATTGTCCCCCAAAAAAATATCACTCATTTTTGGGACAACATTTGAACTATTTTGGTCCTACAGACCAAAATTGTCTCTTCCCTTTTCAAAATTTTTCTTGGGCATTCAAATTCCTCATTTTTCAAGCTTCTCTGAAATCTATGAACTCTATAGGCTTAAATTTATGGACTTTATAGGCTTAATCCTATGGACTCTGCAGGCTTAAATCTATGGACTCAACAGGAAGAGAAAATCTACAGACTCTGCAGGCCAAGTTCAAAGGACTTCACAGGTTGATTTCTATAGACTTGGTTGCTATGAACTCTACAGGCAGGTTCATTTCTATAGGTTCAAAGACTTTTGTAGGCAGGTTCAACCAAAAGAATTAGTTTCTAACACTTGGTCTTTTTCGAGATTGGTTCAGTGCCTCGGTTCAATCAAAAATCTCCATCGACAAACATCTAAGCAAAGAAGGCTTGAACCGTTTAACCATTGAACCACTTTGGTTCAAAGGTTCAATGAGTTCAAAGTTTAAAATGTTCAATGATTTTAGTTCAATGGCGGGTTCAATCAAAGGAACAGTTCAATGGCTTGGTTCAACCAAGCAGTTCAATGCTTTGTTTCACTTGGGTGGTTCATCCGCTTTGTTTCAACACTTTGGTTCATCCTTTGGTTCAATCAAATGGTTCGTCAGTCAGTTCAAGGCTTTGTTTGAACCAAAACTTGGTTCAACAGTTGGTTCAAACAAATGGTTCAAAGGCAAGTTCAATCAAGTGGTTCAATGCTCAGTTCATCTGCTTGATTCAATTGGTTCATTCAATTAAACAATCGGCTTGAACCATCAGCTTGAACCATTTTGGTTCAAAGCTTGGTTCATTGGCTTGGGTCAATGTTTGGTTCAACCAAGCAATTCATTGCCTTGGTTCAATGAAGTGGTTCAGTGGAGTGGTTCATCGGCTTGGTTCAACATTTGGTTCAACCAAGCAGTTCAATGCTTTGGTTCAATCAAACGGTTCAATGGCTTAGTTCAATCAAGTGGTTGACTGTGACGGTTCAAAGGAGTGGTTCAAATGTAAAAGTTCAAGAGAGCTTCCTAAAGGAAAAGTGCCCTTACGGAGGGCACTTGGTTAACAAAAATACCCTTCGGAAGGGTCATTTTCAAAGAAGGCCGTAAAGGTAAATTCTTTCAAATTTTTGTTTAAGGCATTTGAAAAAGTCTAAGGCATAATTCTTTCAAAATTTTGTCTGAAGGAATTCCTTCAGACAAAAAGTCTGAAAGAATTCAAGAAGTGACTACGGGAAGAAAACCCAAAGGAAATTCTCAAAGGCAAATGAAACAAAATGGAAATTCTATAGACTTTTTGTTTGTGGGAAATTTCTACAAATAATTTGTCTGCAGGAATAATACCCACAGAGAAAGCTCGAGAGACAATCCGCTAAGGAAAAGGCCGTGAGAGAACTCTAAGGAGAAGGCCACCGAAGGACCCCAAAGGGCAGGTGCCCTTGTGGGGGACTCTCAGCTGCCAAATTGAAGAGTCACCTTCCCTTCGGGAAGATGTAAAATTAGAAGCCTGAAGGCTATTCAAAGACCACCCAAAGGGCAAATACCCTTGTGGGGGGCTCTTCCTGACCCAAAGTGGATAATTTCTTAAGGCCTGAAAGGGCAGGTTCTTTCTGAGAAAGTGCCAAATAGAAAAGCCAAAGAAGGACCAAGGGGTGACATGCCCAAAGACATCAAATTTAAGACAACAAACTAGCTGTTGAAAACATAGTGACGGGTGCACGAATGTCAATTTTAAAACTCATAAAATAGCCATGATCCTTTGAATCTACAGACTCAAATGCATTCACAGGATTTAAGGCCAAGACCAAAAAAAAATGAGGAAGGAACAGAACAACAAATTGAATCCAAGACCCGATTTAATTAACCAAGAAAGGAGGAACGATGAAGGTAGGATCAGATCGCTAGGTGGACATTGAAAGTTGCAAAATTTCAATAGCATGACTTGTTTCTCTGCATTGATAAAATCAAATGGGTAAATGCCCATAAGTTCTAGCCTATATTCTTAACATATTTCAATGCAACATGATGTGTTACTGTTCCTGAGTCCTTCTTGAAGAGGCTATATAAGGAACTCTCTTCTATTGTAAATATATCTCTTTTTGACAATCAAAACAAAACTCTGCCTACATTGAAAGGTATTTCTGAGACTTTGAGCTCAGTTTGTTGATCATATTTTGTTATTGGAATAAGAAAGCAAGTGATTTTTCAAACTTTGTGTTGTGATATCTTTGTTGTTGAGGAAACTATTCTTATGTCTTTTTCCTTAATATATCTTCTATTCCTTTAATTCAACAAGCAGAATTAGTGACAACAATTAGGAAGGTGTCCTAAAGAGTTAACTGTGGAGAGACTTTGTGCCCCCATAATTGCCTTTAGTGTGTTTTCTTTTCATTTCTGTGTAAAGGACCTTGGGATGAATTTTTTCCCTTATTGTCCTTCGTATCTTACTCTTGAGCAATTCAGGTGGAGACTTTGTGCTACATCTCAATTTGCTAGTTATTACATCTTTTGCTACATTTTGATGTTACTACCTAAAGTATTCTTGTGGTTTTCTGAGTAGTACTTCTAAAAGAAGAGTGCTTTCTATCATTTCCCTTGAGTTTTTCCTTTGATCCACACACATCATTTTTGAAGAAAGAGAGATGGATGGTTTGTCCTACCCTTGAGTATTATTTTCTGTTTATATATATAGAATATCTATAGGGAACCTCCCCTTGATGAAAGGAGAGATCAATTCCCTTCTGATGTGGTGAACCTACACATTTGGATGACTAATCTTCCTACTTTGGCTGATCAGACCTATTTTGTTTATCAGTACGCTGATCGACAAAATATTCAACCAACAAACTCTACCATGTTTCCTTTCCACTATGTGCACGTCTAAATTTGAAAAAATGTTTTGGTACATAATTTCCATGGCCAACTTCAATAATATGGCAATTGTCATTATTGGAGAGAGCTGATGTGGATCAATCTAAGATCTAGGCCAGAAAAAATGCAATCTAAAGGAAAGTCAAATTGGGGATCCTCAATGTACATTTCCAAAAGGAAGGACATCTATTTCTTTGTTTATGGGGTCACATACTTGGGGTGGAATTACTTCTAAAGGTAGAGGTCTTTTTCCTATATAATGAACTGGTAATGTTCTTACATAGTGGATGTCTCTGTTCATTCTTATTCTTTTGTTGGCCCCTTTCCCCTTTCTGGGTCTCACTCAAGCTCACCCTCTTGATGGATTTTTGAGGTCTTCTCATCCACTCCCATTCCATAAATATTAATTTTATCACCAAATAGGTCCTCTTAGACTAGGAATGGAGTCTTCTTAGAGTTTGTTCCCAAATTATGAAACTATCTTTGAGAGGGGTTCCTTTGAGGTGCTTTATTTGGAGGTTGTTGTGGTATTGATGTTGTGGTAGTCTTTGGAGAAGGTGGACGTGAAGGTGGTCATGGAGCTAGAGAAGGGGGGGAGTTGGATGAGGAGATGAAGGGTTTAGGGTAGGTGAGTGGGAAGGAGTGGAATAAGAAGGTGAAGATTAAGTAGATGGTGATGAAATGTGAGATGGAGATTGATGATCTAGTGAAGGTGAAGGATGAGGTGGAGAAGGTGAAGGGTGAGGTGGAGGTGGATGTGGCATGGAAGGGCAAGAATTAGTGGGTCTAGAGGGCTATGCCTCTATCATCCTCTATCATTTCTAATGGGCCCACTACCCACTTGTACTAGCACTTAGCTTTGGCTACTTCCTTCATATTTGTGGAGCCTAAGGGAACCACTCCTTAGGGTTTCCATCTTGAGGGTAATGGCAGGGGCATAACATATAAAATAGTTTATGAACTTTATCCCTAATTAGGATATTATTAGCCTTGATATTGGTTAAGTTTGTTTCCCCTCTCTCTAAAAAGTCCTTTTTGCCTGGATATATAAACATTTTCTAGAGGGTGTGGTACTCTGCATCTATTCATTCTACCTACAGAATAATTAGCTACACATCATAAATCCAATTGACAAAATCAATGAAGTACCACATAGAGAAGGCATATGGTATTTTAATCCATTCTAAAATCTCTCTTGAAGGGTTCATATAAATGTGTGTTAGGGATTAATGCTAATTTATAGTGAATTTTGCTTGGTCTGTAGTTGGGGGGCAAATCTTTTGGAATGTCCCATTCACTCCCAAATGTTGCTTTCATCCTGTCAAACTAGTACCTCATCTTCATCTTATAAGATGGGGTAATGTGTTGGGGGCAAGTGAAGGATTTGAAGCACTCAGTGGGGGACCTGTGAGTGCGGGGTACACCCACTTTACTGAACTTGAGTTATAGTCAAGCACCTCGATCTCATTAAAAACCAACAATAATAATATTATTCCCTATAAAAACTTGTACTTAGGAATTTTGTGTACCTCCTCTATGTCTTCAGTTATCTTTGGGAAAAAATACAACATCCAATTATACTGTGTGCATTATACAACTTGGTGAGCAATGTGTAGGTGGGCCATGTCCACCTCCTTCCATCGATTGATTCCTTTGACCCTGGTGGAAATGATCCACACTATGACTTTAAGGGTGGGATCCTATAGGTTCCGTATGTGCATTGCATGCCCTTATTTTTGGTACATAAGCATGGTGGTCGTCTATTAGATCTCCTCCATGTCCACCAAGTCATCAAACACATTCAACCCTAAACACTGAAGTCACGTGACTTTGCTTATCCTTTCTGTAGTGATCTTCATGTTGTGCCCCATGAAGTGGATGTAATCCTCATGGATGTGCAAGAGGAACTAAAATTCCTTATTAGGCTTGCCAAAGTATGGCTGCTCAAAAAATTGGAAGAGGCCAACCTTGTCTAGCTAGTTCTTGATGGATAAGTCATAGACTACTTGGTTTCATGTGTTGGTGGTTTGGACTTGATAAGCAAAAACTTATTGTAGTTGACACCTTGGAGACCTAGTTCTCCATGTGAAAGACTAATTCTGGGTATTACATCTCCTCTATTTAATAAAGATAATGGGGGGGGATGTTGGGGCATTCTATGATGAAGAGGTATGCACCTATTTTCCTTTCTTCACCATCTTTGCTTCTTCTATGTTCTCTCTCACTTCTCTTTCTATGCTTTCTCTCAAATATCCTACATGCTACACTTGTTCCGATCTCTCTTCTTGGTTTTCTAAAGCCTCTTCTCTTATAAGGAACCAAGTTCCTTTGCTCACCTCTTCCTCTTTTGGTTACCCTTTGTGGAACTCGAAGGCTAATCCATGGCCATCTCACATTTCCAAATGAATACGTGGTGATGGTTCAACTTACTTTAGATCTTGAGCTTCACGCTTCAACAATGGTATATTTGCAACCTATAACTTAAAATATTTTCCACTCCTATACCCCAATTTAGACTAGCAACATCTATTCTTGCTTTGGAAACAACCATCATGACTTTACCAACTTCACAATCACTCTGCTCTACTCAAATTTTGAAAGAATTTGATTGTATTATGATCGTTGGTTCACTAGTTTATTGTTTATACTTAGCATTTGAAGATTATATCAAGGTAAAGTATAAAATGACTTCGACAAGTTTATTTATAGGTGTTTTGGGGGGGTTCAGCTCCATTAATTATTTCCCTTCCCTTGTCACCTTTGGCCATAAATGCATATCTTTTAACAACCTTCATACTTTGAATCTTGTATCAAGCATTTAGTGCCTTAACCAATTTGTCCCATTATTCCACTCACACACTTCTTGCTATAACTAACTTTGTCACATTAATGGTCCATCCCTTCCCACACCTTTCTTGGAAGTGGATGACAACTATGTCCCACCTTTTTGTTGAAGTGGAAGAAAACTATCACCCAAACGGTAGGAACCTTTCAAAATGCTTTCAAGGTGCATTGAATGACTCATGCACCCTTAATCACTTGTGTGCCATAGGTGACTCTCACGCCTTATGGTCCTTTTATGCCCACTTGTATTATGTCTTTTTTTCATATTCATGATGACTTACCCCACACTAAAGGGTTCGTGGTCCTCCATGAAAACAATTTGAGTATAGGAACTCATAATTACATTAAAGAGTTACATGCCTCAAGGGCAGCATTTTTTAATTAAAAGTAGTAAATTCTAACTTAATGGTCTTGAGCCTTATTGATTACAAAAGTTAAGCTAAATAGAATCACAACACAATCAAAGTTTACTCCCATTATAGTGCCTTAGGAGGAACTGACCATCCATTCATTTTAACTGACAAGCTTCGATAGGTCGAATGCTATGTATAATGAATGGGCCATTCCAATGAATCTAGAGCTTCTCAGGGTGGCATGTGAACTTAGAATCATATAACAAAACTTTCATGCCTAGAGAAAGAACTTTGTTCTTTAAATGGTGATCATGCCCTGCTTTTTTTTTGTGTTTCTCAACATCTTGACTCTAGTGGGTGAGGAACCAACCCTCATCTAGTTTTATAAAATAATTGAGCTAAGCTTTCAAAGAGGCTTCATCATCCAAGTTTCCCACATGCACTATTTGAAAAGATAGAACTAGGAACTCCACTAGCATGACCACTTACTTTCCATATACTAGGTTAAACGGTGTACTTTTGTTGAGGTGCTTGTATGTAGTTAGGTATGCCTAAAGTATAGTAGATACCCTATCATCCCAATCAGTCTAGCCAACATTGAAAATTTTTGTCAAAGTGGTACCAATGATCTTATTGAAGGCTTCAACTGTTCCATTGGCCTATGGGTGATATGATGTCATCTTGTAGTGCATGATCATGAACTTGGCCAATAAAACATGAATCATATCATTCAAAAAGTGGGTTCCATGATCATTGGTGAAGCTTAAGGGACATCCAAACCATGTTATAATGTTTTCCTAGATGAATCACATAGTAGTTACTGTAGTATAGTTTTTTTTTAGCATTGCTTCATCCTAGTGCATGAGGTAGTCAGTTGTTGTAATGATGTACCAAGAGCTCGTTCATCATCCTACTGGAGTGATAGGCCCCATAAAGTTAATAGCCCTTTTATTTAATAGTTATTGAGAAGGAATAGGGCACAATGGCATATCATCTCTTATGTTTAGTTTTCCTATGTGCTGATAGACATCACATTTCCTAACATAAGTCTTTGCATCTTTGAATATAGTTGGCCACTAGAGTCTAGCGAGAAACTTCTTGTGTATGATAGCCTTTCCAACATAATGTCCTTTGATAATACCTTTGTGGATTTCTCATAACACTTTAAGGTACTTATGTTGTATTACATAATGATGAAGCACCTCATCATGGTCCATGTTGTATAGATCTCCTGATATGAGTTGATAAGTTTTTTTTCTCTTGTTAAGTGGGGGAGTCAGGCACCCAACCAATGTTGAGAAATGTTGTAATATCCTCTAGCTCTTCAGGTACCTGAACAACTCAAAAGAGATGTACATCAAGAATATCATCTTCTATGGCATGTGGGGGTTCTCTATTTTTAATTTGGGATAAATGATTAGGTCTACAGTTGGTCTTCCTAGGTTATATTACTTTGTAAAACTAAAATTCTTGGAAGAGACAATCTAATGGCAAACTCTTCCATGTAGTACTGGCTTATTGACTAGATACTTCAAGGCCTCATGGTCTATATAGAATATAAATAGGGTGGCCAAAAGGTACTACCTAAACTTTTGTAGAGTGTAAACCATAGACAAAGCTTTGCACTTAGTGGTAGTATAGTTCCTTTTAGCCAGTGTCAAATTCCTACTACAAAATTAAATTGGGTGATCCAAGTTTCCTTCACCTGGTTGTGTAAGTATCATATCGATTGCCATTCCAGATGCATCAACATGGACATAAAAAGGCTTTGTCTAATTAGGTAATTAAATGATAGGAGTTGTAACTAACCTTTCTTTGAGTGTTTTGAAAGATGCTTTGTAATAATTAGTTCATATAATTATATTCATTGTAATTTAAAAGATCTTTCAAGGGTGTGATGATATTGGCATAACCCTAAATGAAAATTATATAGTATCTCGTGTGTTCTAGGAAGGTGCACACCTCACGTTCAGTCTTGGGTGTTGGCAGACTAAGAATAATGGAGACCTTGGTTGGATCCACTAGGAGTCCTTCCTTATAAATGATATGCCAAATAAGTACACCAAACAATGTTATGAATAGGCATTTCTTTAAATTTAGGGAAATTTGTAACACTTGACAGTGCTCAAGCATGAGTCTCAGATTAGCACAATGGTCCTTGACCAACTCGTATATCATCTAGTCATCCAAATAGACTTGGAGGAATTTATGAATAAAATATTTGAAAGCCTCAATTGTTATGCATGAAAACATTACTGAGGCATTTTTCAACCCAAAAGGCATGATGATATAGGTAAAATATCCCCATTCATTAGTAGAAGAAGTCTTGGATTGGTATTTCTCAGTTATATGGACTTGGTGGTATGCCAAGAACCTATCGGTAAAAGAGTATACTTCACAATCAGAAAGACCCTCTAAGATTTCTTTCATGAAAGACATTAGGAAAGGATCTATCACACAAGATGCATTCAAAACATGATAATCCACACAAATACAAATACGCTCATCCTTTTTGATACTGATTACCATGGGACTGACCCATTTAATTTTGACAATGGGAGTAATTACTCTGATGCAAAGCTTATTATCAATCTCTTTTTTTACTCATACCCAGAGATTGGGGTTCATCTTGTATGGTCATTTCTTCACAAGGTGAGCACCATCGATTAGATTTATGTGCATCTTCCCTAGAAAAGGGTGAATCCTTAAATTTCACTATAATTCCTCAAAAATACATCTTGATATTCTTTCAACCACTAAAAATCTATGAGATTTTCATCTCAGTCCAATAATTTCTAATGGTAGCCATCTTAGGCTCTTGGTCTGTGCCAATGTTAAGTTGAATATTTTGGATGGGCCTATGATAAGGGTTGTCTATTCAAGAACTCATGTCCCAAATATTTCATGAAAAAATAATTATGGGGACTTCTAGGTGGTTATTCAAGGGGTTGAGTGAAGTAGACCCTTATCCTTCATCTACTTGGAAGATGAGTTTTTGATTTCCTAGGTGGATCTCTTTATGGTGTTCTTCACTAAGAACTATTGATGGTGTAGGAACTTATTGGGTGAGAGACTCAATGAATAAATGTAAAGGTTCTTTAGGTTCTTGATGAATATGGAGTAGGTAGTCTTTGATGGAACTTGGGTCTCTAATTATTGCTTCACACATGGCTTGAAGGGTGAGGCAAAAGTCCATCCTTGGTGAAGAGTAAGAAAGCATCGACACCATGTTCTCTTTTAGTAAATACCAAAACCTATAACCCATGTGCCTCTCTTCATGAATGTACCAAGCCCATGCCCAAGTGTGCAAAGTCCCATAGAATATATGTACCCAGAAGTACTCTGGTAAAAATGTTTCCTCATCTCACCATATTGTCTCATAGGCCTCAAAGTGAGGTTTGGGGGCTTGCACACCACTGTAATTAAGTGTTATTTTGACGTTATTATCATGATGAAATATGTGGTGTAGAGTTACTTGCACTTGATCCTCATATAAAAGCCACTCTTTATGATTATGCCACCATTTGGTGGTAGTACCATAAAAATGTGATCTAATGACCTTATTTGACTATTCTTAGTACTGTATAGCTCTTTGAGGTATTGGATAAAGTCATGTACCTCCATCTATCCTTGGAACCATGGAGCTTCATCAAGTCTTTCTAATGGTGGCCCCACTAGTGGTCATCTCATTAATAAACACATGAGGCGCATAAACTTGTGACATATAGGAAGTTGGAAAGGGATGCTTTCTCTTCTATTTATGATGTTACACAACCTTTCAGTGAGATTATAGTCACCATGGGCCCAAAAATTTCAAGCATTACTTATCATATCCAAGATAGATTGATTATCTATCCATCATAGAATACCATCTAGCATTAGATCATGCTACTCATCATTTCAAGTAGTAACATTATACAAGTTGTTGATGTCTTCATCAGCACTCATGGGCACAATATAGGGAGGTCCTTGTGCTTGGTATAAAGGTATCACTACACTCTGATTGATATTCTCAAATTTAATGTATCAATTTTTAAAGCTCAAATCTCGTAGCACCAAGGCCTTCCCAGTAGGGTTGAATAGTCATCAACTTCTGCTAACTCTAAGACCACAAAATCTATTTTGAAGGGAACCCCAAGTATGTCAATGGTGGCATTCTTGAGGAATCTAATAAGATGTGCTTGAGTCTTATTTGCCATGAATAGGACATGAGGATAAGGCTACAGGGTTAGACTAGACATTTTTTACTAAGCATATTTAGTGAGAACATTAACTTTCATGCCAGTATCTACTAGAATATCTTGAACTACCCATCTATTAATAGTAACATTAACCAATATCTCTCCATCATCTGGGGGAGTAGAGGAACTAGGATATTCCTGACATTAGGCATGATTTAAATAGTGATCTTCACTTTTCTAGCTTAGGTGAGGGTGGATTTCAATTGGTAAGCAGGCCTAACTTTTAAGCCAAGCACTAAGCTAGTGAACAATGTCCTCATCCAACATACATTTGCATAGTTCCTAAAAATTATATCACACTACCAGTTGAGGTTCGACTTATCTTTGTAATATAGTGCATTGTGTCACATCTTTGTCCTTAAGGTATTGAATCTCACCTTTGAGTTTTTGTACCAAATTTATTGTATCCTAAAGGACATCTTTTTGTTGTTGTGTATCAAGGTACTTCCTTGCTAATGTTTCTTATCGATGTACCTTCTTGACTGGGTGGGATGTGGATTGAGTTTGACCCCCACTACGAGTGGTGATATTTACTTATTTCACTATAGAGATGGTTGGTCATGTGTGTCATTATGGTTTGTCTATTCGAATCATGTTGGTACCCTTTTCATTATGATCCTTAGTGATGGTTGCATATAGATTAGGACACTCTTCCAGTTGATGGTCTTTTTTGTAAAATGCATAGGTCAGGTACTATAGGCAATCCCTTTGATAGTGGTCTAGTGACCCACATTTTTAGAAATTCCTTGGTGGAAACTGATCACTACCTCATCCTCATCCTCTCCCTCACCCATGGTAGCCACCATTGTCTTGGGTATTAGTGACTAAGGTTTGGCATATGCTACAAGCTCATAATTCATGTATATCACTGATCAATCAACAATCATTGGTGTCATGGGTGTAGGCATCAAAAATCTTACAATACTTAGACACCTTAGTGTTTTTAGCTTGCTACAAAAGTGGACAAGAATGGACATCATGTTTATCATGACAGATCTCACAAGTTTGTTTTAGTACACAGATGTTCTTATGTGGGTAGTTGTTCCTTGTGTGCCCTTTAGTTTCATAGTCGATACACTATATACCATTACATGTCTCATGTGCATTGTTTACCATCAACTTTTCAAGTTGTGATGTCATGGATGCTATTTGTGTCTCTATAAAGAGACTAATATTGGTATATATGGTTCTAACTACTTTAGCATAGAGGGCAGCTTCTAGTTCCTTGCATGCACTGGTGAAGGTTCTTTATGATAGATTTTGATGGGAAGGTAACAATAAACCCCCCAAAAACCATTGTGCATGTTGAGCAAGATTTATTTCAAATGACAATTTAGAAAGCAAGGTTTTAAATCATGCATCATACTTACACACACTCTCTATAAGTCCTTTTTTTATGTCTTTTAGTGCCACTATACTTTTCTTCTCAAACTCAAGAATGTCAAATTCCTATAGGAAGGTTGCTTTGAGTTGGTCATAGTCAACCACTGCTTGTTGAGGGTTGAACTTTTGATACCATTTGTGTGTGTGCTCTAAAATCATGGTTGTAAATTACATAGGTTTTCTTTCAAAAGACATGATGCCACATGCTCACCAAATTAATTCATACTAGTGGACATGATCAACTACATTCTCTACCCCTCTGTATTTAGGTAAATGTAATGTCATCTCATAGTAGACCATAGTAGGTTATGGTTGGGCAGGTGGTTGCTGGGAAGATATAACTCCTATCCCATGAGGAGGGGGTCCACTTCCTCTAGCACCTCCTCTTGATCCTCCTCTAGTGCCTTTGGTAGTAGTGCCCATGGAAAGAGGTGTGGTAGAGGGTTGGATACCTATGTTTGGTCTTGTATTGTAGCCTCGAGGTTCAGATCCACTAGGCATCCCAAGCTATGCCATATAATTCCCTTAAAGAGGGAAAGATAATGTAAATTCTTGATGATCACCTAATGGCCTAGTTTCAATCTCTCATACCTGTTTAGTTTCTAATTTTATACTATCTGTATCCCAATTGTGTATTTTTAGTCTATCTGACTTAAAGGCATGAACACGTGGGAGCTTGGTTGATTCATACTTGGTTCTTTTTGGCTTGAAAGTAATAGGTTCCTTGCTTGTGTCTACCTCTTTATGGCTCTTCATAGGACTACTCAAGGTTTCTTGATCTCTTCCCATATTTTTAACTCCCATGATTCTCTATTGAGCTTCATCATACTTTCATTTCCATAACACTCACTGGCTTGCTACCATGTTGAAATCACAATCTTCAATCAACTGCTAGTCTCCCCTTCCAAATATGTGGATCATGCACAAAAGATTTTATCCCTCCATTGGTAGAGTCTCTAATCCAAGGTCAATAATTATCTTCTTAATTTCAAAATAAAACAATGAGAGATATTTTCCCCTTGGCTCTCATAGAAATTATAACTTTGCTTCCTGAGGACATGAATAGGTGGTCACCACGTATTCCAAAATATAGCTATTTTGAATGCCTCTCCATAAAAAATTAACTACTCATGTCTAGGTAACTCCAAGTCATGTTAAACTCCTCTACCTTTCAAGTGTTTAAGGCTACCTTTGTCCAAGATCTTAGAATCATCCTTGAGCATATGCTAAGATCCAAGAATGCAAGAGAACTAGGACCTCAAAAAAAAAAGTCTCATAGAAAGAGCTATAGAGATTCTACTCTACCCATTATCGTGCAGAAAATATTAGTTCAAGATATGGAACCACAAAGTTGTCTTTGACACTGGTAACCCATTCTTCAATATTCTTTAACATAATGTGCTCAAACATTTCCCATAATTATGCTCTAATTGCTTTAGGTCCTGGTAATGGAACCAAAATGTTGGGTTATTTTAGTTAGTTCCATTACAGCACTGAAGCTTCTCCCCAACAAGCTAGCGTGTTGGCCCTATCATGCGAGAAGTAAGTCTCACATGCTCACCCAAAGCACACAATGAAAGATTGGTTCTTGAAGGTTTTGAAGCATAATGTTGTATGTTTATTCATCTTTTGTAACATAGTTCTTAAAAGGTTACTCAATACCATAAATATACTATTATTATCCGTATTGATCCAGATTTAATTACCACTATAACTAGGATCACCATTACTATCTAACAAAAACAATAAAATAAAAATTTACCCATGACTTAGAAATAAAACATATCCATCATTCAACACTTAGAATGTTTCATGATTCATAACACAATATGGCAAACACTAGTTTTTCATTAATTTCTCAATAGATTACAAGATAAAACTATATCTATTATTCTAAGGGACCATCATGAAAATGTTTACAACAAGGTTTTTATATTTGTTTTGCCCTGACCAAGTGTCAAAATTCTAACTATCATGAACAGATGGCACACAGATTCCCAATAGGATGAGAGTCTTGGTTCTTACAACTAGTTGTTCCTACAAAATCAGGCCTTTGTGCCACTAGATAATTACTCTATGTTATATTCTAGTGGCCAAGTATTCCATTCCTTGTAGGTTGGTACAAAACCTCTGATCAGTGGGGTCAAAGTTTCCTACTTGAATTGCTCTTCTAACTGCTCCCATGTCCCTCACACTCCACTTCCCTCATACTCCCCTAGTCTTCTGCTTTAGTTCTTAGTCTTATGTTCTCAGGTCCCTCATGACACATTCTCCCTTGATTGTGTCCTCTCATGCTATGTCTCCCATGCCATTTTCCTTCCACACCCACCACCTTCAGTGTCGCAACACATTTGCACTTGTCAGCTACGTGCCATGGTCTTCCCGTCATGGTTCTATGATGTGTTGATACTTACATCAAAATGGGCAATGGTCCCTCCACACCATGCACCAAAAATGGAAAAATACTTGTAAAAAATTTAGGGGTCAATAGTAGTCTATGTTAGTGATCTTGATCTCCACTCCTAGATGGCCAAAAAGGGTAATACCTCTTGCACATATGCATATTACCACAATGCCAATCCTAAAATCATCTAGTTTATAAAATCCCTCATAAATAACTCTTCTTATCTCATGAATCATGTAATTATATCCTAAATACTCATTATATTCATCTAATATCTAAATCACTCATTCATCTCTCACCCTACCCAGCAAAGCATGTCAATTTACTAACTAACCCCCATCCCAATTTACCCTAATGAATTCACAATTACATACAATGAATTATCCACCGTTGCTAATGATTTCACTATTTCATTCAATGATTTTTTTTTAGCCTTCAATGAATTGGCTTCTGCATGTGACAAATTTACTACTCACAAAATTTTCCACTTAACCCTAACAAATTCACTAGTGTAATTAACAAATTCATTTTTGCAATGAATGAATTCACCAATAAATTTGTTGTTCCTATTTTCTAATTCTAACCTAATGATTTTACTACAACATATGATGATTTTTCTATATAATTGGATGATTTCATTGTTCACTTTAATGAATTCACCACTCTCGTCAAATTTGTCAAAGTGAAAATTAAGAAATCATTTCAACTAGATTTCTTATGCAATAAATGCTTTACAAAAATTAATACTAAACTCAAAATCATACTTACCATGTTCCCTCTCCTCTCTGGTCTCTGATATCTCCTCACCCACTCATTGCAATGCTGATGCATGGGAATATGATCCATTCTTATCTCCAGCCCTAGAGTAAACTCCCACACAAGAAATCTACCAATCAATCATAAAGAAAATCAATTTGTACAAATGATTTTTAAATTAACGCCCACCCTTATTTATAATCCACCCTATCATTTAATTATTTTCCCCTCCAAACCATTATTTTCACATTTTACAACCATTTTAATCTAATTTTTCAAGCCAACAATTGATTGAGGTCTCAAAATATTTATCATTACATGAAATTATCAATCTTGTAAACATTTACCAAAACATCAGAACTTTTATATTTTTTGTTCTATGGCCTGGAACTTACCATCATCAGGAAATATCATTCCCACATTCGCTCGTGTGACCCTTGAGTCCTGATCATCATCCAAGTGTTCAGTCAATGAATGGGAAACATTATTTTTTTGATATATTCTCTAGTTTTTAACAACTAAGGGCAAATCCTTTTACACATATTTAACTCATGCAAGTATGATATCAGTTTAGTAACTAAATTAATTAACATCTTTCCTTATAACCACTTTATCATATTCCTTAAATCATTTTGAACGTTCATCCGCTTTCCCACATGAACACTCGAGGTGGCATCATCATGATCATTTTCATTAATCTAGAACAACTTTTTCTCCATATTCATCAATTCTCTACTTTACTATCTTTGACATGGTATTTCTTCACAACACCATTTCAAATAGGGGCAAATTTAAACACCTAAATTTCACCATTTAGTGTTGAAATTAACTTTGGCATGCTAAACCTTCCCCTTAGCCAATTCAAATTCAAACTAACATCATTTCTCTCCAAATTTTGAATATAATTGATTAATTATTAATTAATTAATCATTCACACCTTTTCCTCCAAAAATAATTAATAACCTAGATTTTCCACCTCACCTAAACATACTCCACATTTGTCTCAACCATGTGTTGACTCATCCAGTCACTCTCCTCAAGTTCTTTAACCACCTTGTGAGTCATGTTAGAACATTTCAACCTCTTTGATGACTCAACCAATGAACTTGCCCCATTCTTGTTGACTCACTCAAGCAACTCCCCTTTCTTCTCAATGTATGGAATTGGACATCATCCTCATGGATGAAGACTGATTCTCCACCTTTGAATATTTTATAATTAAACAAATCTAAATAAACCTCAATCATTTGATCAACCTCCTACATGCCTATAAATTGATGTGCAAGCCATTACTTTCATCATCCACATTTATGATAACAAAGTTCTATCAAATTTTCAAGTGAATCTAAGCCATAAAAAGTCTATTTGCATACCAAAACATTGCCTGATTCCCCTTTGTATTGGATAAATTCTTGAGAAACCACATTCAAAAAGCAATCCACTTTTAATCACAATGGAGGAGGCTCATAGTACTTCAATTTTGTAAGTGTGTGTTTTATTATTTCTTTCATTTGTTGTTCTATATTGAGGTTAAATTGAGTTTAAAATAGGATCATTTGTGTTTTATTTCTTAATCTAGTTTACATTTTAAATTTTCCTTCATACAATACTCATAATTAACCTAAAGGAATTCTCAATCTAAAAAAGAGCACAGTGTACTTGGGAGTAATGATACATCTACCTTCTATTTGAAGATAATGCTCCAAATATTTATTTTTGTTTAGCCTTGGGCCCTAACTCTTTATTTCTCCCAAGTGATTTACCAAGTCATGTTGTGATTTTGATTAGGGTGTTTTCTCATACAACTTGCTTTTTGATCAAATATGTATTATGTTATTTTTATAATTTTTAGAATATAATATATCAAGTTGTGTTGTGATTTTGATTAGGGTGTCTTCTCATACAACCTGCTTTTTGATCAAATATGTATTATGTTATTTTTATAATTTTTAGAATATAATATATATTTTAATAGAAAAAGATAGTGATACAATTAATAATACATTTTGGTTAGCAATCATTCTATCTAGTTTGTTTTTTTTGTAAAATTTGTAGATCTCATACTTAATGCTTTTATGAATATCTCTTTTAAAAATGTAGGGGGCATTGAAGAAAAAGGTATTAAGAGTTTCAAAATGTAAAATTATGGTTTTTTAATACAATATGAATTTTGTAAAATTATGTCTTGGTAAAAGAGGATTTAAACATGTTATATGCATATTTAACTTGGGGTATTAGTAAGGCATGTATTTAGAGGTAATTGAATCTTTTTTTGGATTATAAGTGTAGAATGAGCAAACAAACATATTCATATACAATCAATCAATAATTATGTTACTAGGAGGGCCACTTATATTATAGCATCACCTCACTTGACATAAAGATCATGGTTTATTATGTTTACATATTTTTGTATGGTCTATTGCAATTTATATATTGTAGCATGGTTTTTAGGTTTATATAATTCCACCAATGGTTAAATTTGATGGTTGGATGAATGTTTGTAATATTTTTACTTTTAAAAGAACATGAAAATTTTTGGATGATTTTATGGATTAAAAAGGAAAATTTGGGCAGAGTGTCAAATTTTTATAAAGCTTTTGAGGGGCAATATTGAATTAATTATTGTTATAAAATAGTTTATGTGACATGGTGAGTTAACTACAAAATTTAACTCTTAATTACCATGAACCAAGCCTACTAACCACTTAATTAATTTTCTAAATGAATAAATATTTTAGGGTAAGATTCTACATGAAGAAACTTAAAAATATGCTTCCAAATATATGGCATAGATTTTATCATTATTTTTATTATTAATCGCTACCAATATAGGACTAATGGAATCACTTTTGAATTCCCTATTTCTTATATAACCAATGAAAACATTTCAAATACATATTATCTTAGTAAGTATAAAGTTTACAATAAAATATAACAAATAAATATTAGAATATTCCACACATGTTATTTGAACATATTATTTAATAATTAATGTTACTTTCAATATAAGGATTATGAACTTTTATTTTTCCCTATGAAAATATTTCACATGGAGTAGAAGCCTTTATTAACTATACCTTTATCAAATGAAAAAATAAGAAATATGATGTGGATAATGGGTATCACATTTTACATTGATCCTTTTGCATGTACTATAAAGGATGAATGGTGAATATCAGGGAATTGACCACATGTGGGAGAAATTGCAATTGATTTGGTAGAACATGAGATAATCTACAGAATGGAACTTCTCACTACAAAGTTGATGAGAATAGCCACATGGTAATGGTCAATAATGTAAAGCAAAAATATAATTTTTAGATCATATGCATGGTATTGATATTCAATACGCCGTATCAGATAAAAAATACATAAATTAGTGCCCCTTTCAACATATGTAATGCCAACAAATGGTTGCAAATTAGCAATCAATATTAGGATGTACCAAAATACCAAATTAAAAATAAATCACAAGTGCTATAATAATAAAAATAATATGTTTGGAATAAATATTTATCATAATATTCGGGCAACAAACAATTTGGACTACCCCTTACAAAAATTAAAATACCATTGTATAAATGTTTTTAGAGAATGTATATTCTAATAGTAAATATTAATTTTTTTGTAAGTGTAATATATGATTTTTTTTAAATTTTATTCACCATAATATTGTTTACATATATCCTTTGATTTTATTAGTCTCTGTTAAGGTATGGCTAATAGAATCACTTTTCAATTATTTATTTTTTGTGCAGCGAATTAAAGAGCTTGAAATTCATAATATGATTTAAAAAATATAAAGTCTTACCTAAATTTTTCCATATAAATATTACCATATTCCATAGATGTAGTTTAGACATATTCCTCTATATTTAATGCAATATTAACATGTGTTTCCTATAATAACGTGACATTAAATTTTAATCTTCGATGAGCAGATGTGGCATTAAACTATTTGAAATAACTTCAAAACAACTACTTCTTATAGCTATTTGAGGAAAAGACAATCATCACAAGCCAAATATCTACACCATTAAAATCAATTAAATCTTAGTGACTGTAAAACTAAACCAGTCAAGAAAAGTATCTATGTATCGAGAAAAGTCTGGCAAATCCATCTACATGTTCACAAGGCCAAATAATTATAGTGAAACTAATATAAATCTAATTTTCTGACACTTGTCTAACACTGAATCTATTACCAACTTATAGACCCTTCTATGACACCATGTAGTTATAATCACACAATTATTCGAATAAATAGTCAAGATAAAAAACTTTTCTAAAACCTTGAGAAAAAAAGTAAAACTCTATTTCGTGGTTGGAGTCACAAGATAACAAAGATCCAATGGTGAGTACTTGTTTTTTCATGTGTAATATGATGTTGGATTTTATTTTAGAAACCCTATATGATTTCATTCCTTTTATCATCTCTATTGGGTACTCTGGTGTTAGGATCGGAGTAGCTAACCATGAGTAGAGTTAAAAATTAACCAAATTAGGTGATTTTAACCCACCTAGCCTAAACACTAGCAATAATGATTGGCATCTCAATAACATAGGGTCTACCAAATAGGGGTTAAATAAAACTAAAAGTGCCACACTTACACTTTATACAAATGAAAGGTAGCTACATGACCAACTACCATCCATAGGTCCATAATCATTTTTATCAATTTTCAAAAAACTATATCTATATTAATTTGATTTTTAACATTATCTTAGAATAAGAAATGGACATTTAATTGAGGATGATTTTTAACATCATCTATAGATCTGATCCAAAAATATTTGTAAAAAATAAAATTTTTGTTTCAGTTTTGGTTTAGCTAGATACTGCTCCAAAACAACCATTACTAATCAAATTCAAATTGTAATGATAATTTACACAATATCAAATTTATATTTTCAAGTTCAAATTATTAAAGTACATGTAAAATCAAGTACAAAAAATTCTCAATATGAAGGTAGGGACTAACTGCTATGTGGTACTTGTTCTAGTAAGTGCATATTATGAAACAAACCCACCACACAACCATTGACAAAAAAAAGAGAAAGAATAAATAAAAAATCAAGCATATGACCCATCTATTATTGGATAAAAGATAGGCCATAAAGGAAAGGTAACATTTTTTTTTTTTATGGAATTGATGTTGTCATTTTCTTTGTCATTCATGGAATAAGGGCCTCAGATTGATGTAGTTCACCCCTAATGTGTTGGTTTGTGTGTGCACAAGGTGAAATATGTGTAAAGCAAGTACAATAGTGATTTAGATTATAACATGACAAATCAAGCTCTTGGGCTACTCCTTTAGTACTTATACATGTAGATGTCCAGTCCTTATGACTAATATGGAAATAGGAATAAATAGGGAATATTTACTTGATTGAATGTTATTTGAATGCTCTTTAGTATGAATTCTAGGTGAGGAATGAATGAAGAGTGATTATGAATATATACCACTCCTATTGATAAATATCTTACATTAAATCCCTTAGGTCGATAATTAGGATACATTTCATTTGAAAATTAGAGGACTTTAGTGCACTAGACACTTGCATCAGGGTAAGACACTAATGTCGATGCAGGGGTCAAGGACTAATGCTTGTGTCTTGGTAGTTAAAAAATAGGCACATTCTCAAAACTTGTAGAGGCATAATATAAGCATATTTTAAGCATTCTGGGAAAAATAGAAGGTTTGGGTTATCAACATAAGACTAGTTGGACTAAGAGATAAGTTAAAGAGCACAAAATAGAGCAAATGTGAGACTTCTAAAAGTGGAAAAAGTCTTAAAATAAAAGAAATAGTCAAAATTTGAATTTGCCAAATATACAAGACTAAAATACTATATAATTCATAAATATCATCTACACCTATTAAGTAACAACTTTATATATATATATATATATATATATATATATATATATATATATATAAACCATGCATGTATATCCTCTAATGTAATGAAAAAATGCAATAAATTGTCTCATATAAAAAGCATAATGGATATCAAAATAACCCAAAAAATTATTTTCATTTCTTAATATTCATTGTTGGTGGTAAGGTCTTCTCCTTGAAAAGAATAACTTTAACATTTTAATAAAAAATATAATTATAAAAATGGTATTGTTTGCAATGATACCCCAATTCTCACTAATATAGATTATTGTATTATATAATGTAGATATTAAATTATTATAAAAATCAAAATCTTATTAAAAATAGTTAATTTATATTTATTATTATAATAATAAAATATATAATGTTATTAATTATTATTTTTTATTAAAATATTAACATTTTGAATTTTGAATTTATATTTTAGTAGTTAAAATGTTAGCACATTTTACCATCATCTATAATAATTGATCAATAAACCTTCCAATAACATTATTAACCTTAAAAAAAAGAAAATGACGATGGGGGAGCTGAGTGCAGTTAGCGCAGGTAGGGTAGAGTATGAAGAGCATGAGTAGGAATGTGTTGAGGAAGAGGATTTTGAGGGTGAGTTTAAGAATGAGCAGATAGAGGAGGAGGATCCTAAGGATCAAGTAGAGGAAGCCATGGAATTTTTGCTAGAAGAGATTATTATTTTGACAGGTTCAGAAGTGGAGTAGGGAAAGCACCATATTCTGTTTGTTGACCTCAGAAGGAATGTAGCTTTGGTTATGTTCAATAACAATAATATTCAGGCTGATTTGGCTCCTTGGTGTAGGGTGTGGTTGGTGAGGGAGTTAAGGCTAGAGCAGCCTTTCTCTCCTCAAGTGTTGAGTTTAGAAGCTCCCTTTCCTCCTAACCTTGATCCACCTTTTTGTTCTTCTTTCCTTAATTCCATTTTGGAGGAGTCAAAGGTTGAGAGGGAAGTTGAGGTCAGGACTGAGTTTGGAATTAAGTTAGAGCTGATATAAAAACTTTCAAATCCTATTACCTCTTTGGTGATGGGGGTGGCTAAAGTTGGTGCTTTGGTTTTTTCATTGCCAAGAAGCTTGGATGAGAAATTAAAGATTCCATTTGGTTTGAGGAGTTTGAGGCTGGTGTTAGTTGATATCATGAGTCAAAACCTATTTCTTTCCTTTCACCAGATCTAGAATTCTTTGGTTGGAGAAAAATCTATTTGGGCTTGAGGATGTTGGTGGTTTGGCTAGATGCTAGTATGGCTATGGCAATTTGGGCCCAAAATCATTTTTTTTTGTTTTTTCTGAGGATGCCACTCTTTGTGGCCCATTCTCTATGTAGAGTTAAATGGAAATCAGTGTTATTTATCTACCTTGATCCTTAGGGTATTTTTGCTTTGGGGGGCTTGATCATGGTAATTGGGGTTTGCCTTGATGGCTGTGGTAGGGAAAATGGTCTTATAGTCTAGTTTGGTGAATTTAATTTTGTTCCTAGTGGAGATTTTCTATAGATATCAATTTTGTCTCGATGTGGGCTTATTTGTGTTGATCTCTACTTTTAGATGGTGATTTTAGTTGGAATTTTCTTAATGGTTTTGACTATGGACAATTGCAGTTTAATTGGTTAGTACAGTCAATTTGATAAAGTTTTGTCCTTAGTTTTTAGAGACAAAACCATGGAAGGAAGTAGGAGGTTAAGTTTGGTTTCATTTTGTTGATTAATATTAAAGTTTGTAAGATGGTGAGAAGTAGGAATAATGTTTGTCATGTTTCTAGCTCTTTGTTTGTATCTGTGAGTTCTCAGTTCAAGTCTTATAAGGTAGTAGAAATTAATTATGGGTGTCCAATTTGATTAATTTGTAATTAATGCTAAAGTATTGGTAATACTCTTAGTTTGTTAGTATTTTTGTTATTTGATTGGATATATGCCTTGATGGTATGACCATTAAGCCCAGCGTTTTTGTTTTTTCAAATCATGTGTTATAAGGCCCATGGACTCGTAAATTCTCTAGCATTGATAATTTTTTTTATTAACCTTAAAAAATGAATTTAACATTTTGTAGAAGTAAATATTTATCAATATAAAATGAATAAATTGGATGGTTCATTATATCTTCTTGTAAATTATATTTATAATTATTTATTCAATATTATCATCCATAACTTAATACACTTAATAAAAAAAATCAAACATTATATATATATATATATATATATATATATATATATATAAAATAGTTTTTAAAAGTTTATTCAAAATTTTACCTTGTAACCCTTCCACTTTACAAAAACTTTTCATTGTATTAAATTATAGTTAGAAATCTAGCCCAATTTTGAGCTAAAGTGGGAGGGGATTTATGTAGGGTGAAGCCTTCCTCTACATACACCTTGAATAAGAAGATAAAGTTATGGGAGGTCTTGAATGAAAGGGGATTGACCAAATTCATCCATAAAATATAAGGTTATGACCCACATGTTTCGATTGAATTTGCTAAAAAATGGAATAACAGAGTGGTCGAGATGCATGGTATTTGCATTGAAGTTGCAAAGGCGATCATTGATTTTGTTACATGCATGGAAATGGGTGGGCTCAAATATTTTAAATCAAACAAATATAATAAGGAGGATAAGGAGAAGTTTTTTATCAGTGATGAAGAGCTTATTGAGTTTCAAAGAGGATATTTATGAGATTCACTCCCTCATCCTTATAATGAAGTGGCCAAGCTAGTCATGAAGTTTATCATACTAGAAGGAAGGTAAAAGGTTATTCATTTTGTGTTAAAATATTTTAGGAGTCATGTTCCTATTAGCTTGTCATTTTATATTATGATATATATGGAAAACACTATGGTAGATGTGTAGTTCGGCAAAAAGGCCTTTGTTCTTTATTAGGCAACCATTTTCCTTTTGTATAGTTATTCTAAGTCTATGAATTTAGGATCTATCTCAGGGATCAATTTGGTTATTGTGGTTAATAGGGTGGTTTGGCTAAAAGTAGTATTTTAAGAAGTGCAGGTAAGGGGAAACATCCCAAGCCATTTAAAATCAAGAGTTCTGGAAAACCAAAGAAAAAGGTGGGGTCTGTGATTAGTAAAAACTTGGATAAAATTGAGGATAAGAGGGTTTCTTATGATGAGAAAATGGAAGAATTTGTTGCAAGACTGTGATTATTGAAAGGTCAAATTTCTAAGAGTAAAAGGAGGGAAATTCAAAGGAGATCTCAAAAGGTAAAAAGAAGATGGTGGATGAAGTTGTAGAGGAATTCAACAATCAGGCCAAGATGAATTTGGTTTTGGGAGATTTGAATCTACTTAAGGGAATTATTAGGTGGTTTATCAAAGACCATAAATTAATGAAAGAATCCCTTAGTAATGTTAAATTGGAATGTGAGGATTTATGTCACAAATAGGATCTGAAGGGTGTGATGATAAAAATGGAGAATTTGGAGGAAAAATATGTCAATCTTGAGAAGCAAATGTGTTGATCAAGAAGAATATAGGTATTCTAGTGTGATTTAGTAAGGTAATTATTGAAAATTGTCTTTCAAACATGGATGGACTCAGGCAGTTACTCAAGAGGAGGCAAGAAGATTCAGGTTCAAGGAAACCATGTAAAAAAGACAAAGGTATTATGAAGAATAAGAAAGAGACAGGAAATAAAAGGTATGGAACACATGAAAGGGGTGTTGAAGCATATGGTAGACACTTGGAATGAATCCCTTGGTTCTTGGTTGTTGTCTTTTGTTTGGTTTGTTGTTTAGTAGTTGTGTAGTAGTTGTTTGTTGGTTTTTGGTTGGTAGACCCTAATATTTTATTCTACCTTGGCGACATATCTTCTTGACTCTTGTATTAGGGTTGGGTCCTTGTAACAAAACACTCTTTTATGAATAATCAAAAATTTATAGTTAGAAGTGTAAATACAACCAAACAAACATCAAACTTGCCCTATAAACTTTATGAAGTTGGTATTGCTTTATAAGCTTATGTACGTAAAATAGCTTTATGATAACTGAAGTATATGAATCTTAATTCATAGACTGTTAAAATAATCTCTCCCTCAACTAAAATATAATTATATACATATGAGTTGGTGCATAAATGAGCCTATGGTGAAATAGTGTAAACTATTTATTTTGATCTTATGCAAATGTTAGATTGTGTGGGTATATTTGTTTTGGATTTTGGGTTGTAATCATGAACTCTTATTTGGATTGCTTGTTTAGTCGACAAGTAATTATTTTTTTAATCACTAAAATGAGGGTTAATTGGGGCCCTCACCTATTTATTAAATCAAAAATACATTATACAAAGTTTACATATACAGTTATGTTGCAAAATAAAGCTCTTTAAGTCCATGTAAAAATGATGACAACATACTCATAAATGATCCAAAAGAATTCTCAAATTAAAAGAAAGCTTAGTGTACTTGGCAGAACAATACATCCATTTTTATTTTAAGATAGTTCTCTAAGTACTTATTTATGTTTGAGCATGGGCCTTGCCTCTTTATTTATCACAAGTAGTTTTCCGATTTGTGTTGTACTTTTGCTTGGTGTGTGCTCTCATACCACTTAATTTTTGATCAAGTATGTATTATGTCCTTTTTCTAATTTATAGAATATATTATATACTTCAGTATTAAAAAGAAGATAGTGTTCCAAGTAATGATGCATTTTTGTTGACAATGGTTGTGATGGTTCTATCCAATTTGATTTTAAGTATGATTTGTAGATCTTATACCTAATGCCTATATGAATATCTATTTTCAACATGTAGGGTTGATGGAAAAGGTAATAGGAGTTTCAAATTATGAAATGATGGCTTTTGAATATAATATGTATTTTGTAAAATTGTGTCTTAGCAAATAAGGATTTAAATAAAGTTATAGGTATATCCAACTTGGGGTAGTAGTAAGGCATGCATTTAGAGGTAATTGAACCCTTTTTTTGGATTATGAGTGTAGACTGAGCAAACAACATATTCATACTACAACCAATCAATCATTATCTTACTAGGAGGGTCACTTCCATTGTAGCATCACACACATGGCATAAGGATTATGGTTTATTGTGTTTATATGTTATCGTATGGTTTATTATATTTATATGTTTTTTCATGGTCTATTGGGTTTATATATTGTTATTGGAGGTTAAATTTGATAGTCATGTGAATGTTTTTACTCTTTTTAATCGTAAAATAATGTAATTTTTTTTTGAATATTAACAATATAATTTGAAAGAAGAAATTTTAGACTATATAAAAAAAAAATTAAAGATTTTGAAAGGTATTAATATATTCAAATTTTACTTCTATCAAAAGGATTGTAGTCCAATTGGTGAGGATGATGGCTGTTTATATCCATTCACTACGGTACAAATCTTTCTCGATACTTGATACATTGATTCAAGTAATTCAGGTCGAGATCGTGTCCTAAGTGATTTTGATAGTATGAATACCCCTTATTTTTAATTACTTAACCAATAAACTTACTGATTTAGATATATGCTTACTCATCATTATAATATGTTATACATTTAATCCTAAAATATAGATAAAGATGTTGATTTTCTATATAATTCAATGATTCACTGTAATGTTTAGGTATTCAATAAAAAAAATCTAATTACAACAAACCAAACATACCAAACAATGAAAGTTGGTTTTTTTTTTCCTTTGTTCTCGAATGAATAGATATTTTAGAATAAGATTATGTATATTAGATAGTAAATTCTAAGTCTAGTAACTTAAGATGATGCCTCCAAATGTCTGGCATGGATTGTCTCTATTTTTGTTATTAGTCTTGGAGGGTATACTAAAACAATCAGTTTACTTTAACTATTGATTAAACTCCATTTTCTGGACCAATGAAAATTCATTATTTTTTTTGCATTCAAATATTTGCAGTTATCCAATGGTTAACTTATGCATTTGTTAACAAAAAATATGAAAAATCTATTTATTTGTATTTTGGTTGGCTGAAATTTTAGATATGTTATTAAGGGGCAGAGAGTGTTGATGTCATGCAAAATATTCATCAGAATGTGGCATCATGAATGGTATCCAAAAATAAATGCTTTGTCAGGGGGAAAGGCTCAAAAAATATCTTGAAACTGGCATTGCAATTTGTGTGGCAGTTATCCGATGAACGACTGTGCATTATGTTTTTTCATGTTTTTGAGCATGGAGGGCACTTTTGTAAATCAGGGCTCTCTAATTTACGCTAGCTTGCAGACGCCAAGATGAACCAATGCCAAATCCTGCGGATGAAGATGGGTATTGTAAGTTACAATTTATAGTTTCAAATTTGCTTCTAACGTTGGCATGTTTTATGAGAAGTGAAGCTCTGCAAAAAATGGTGTTAACTCTGTGCATGAACCTTCAACACATCCTCGCGTGCCTTCAAATCAAAATAGCATACCAGGTATTATAAGCATTTTCAGATTGTTTTGTTTTGAGATTTTTTGTGTGCTTTGTGAAGAATGATATCCCTTAGAAGCTATTGATTTTGTCATGCATAGCAGTTACGTTCTTTTAAATTTTCAATGGGAAAGGCTCAGATTTGTATTGGTTGTATCCAATACATCTCATGATTATACTCTAGTTGTATGTTGATTCAGATACATATTCGTAGAGTTTATCCACTGTCATATCCATGTTTTAGACAAAATTGATAAGAAGATTCTTCAGACATCTATTATAGTTAGTACAGTGTAAGTGTTGCTATATCATATCCATCTACAGGTGAGTAAATAGAAATAAATCAAAAACAAGTAGTGGAGAATAGGAACAATTGTAAAATACAATGATTATATAGCTGGAACCACTGGCAAAACTAGGTAAAAATGAAATGCTATTGTAATATCAGCAACCTATATATATACAACTTCCCTTGCGCAAGAAGATTGTCAGAGATACAAAAAAAGTTAGAAATATACATTCCATGGATTCAACAAGACTGTTATTGAACTCTTTGAATAAACAAAAATAAAATCTGCATATGGACTGTTCATAGATATTACAGTTGTCAGTTGTCGCTGCCATCTCTATTGTGTCCCAGCTCCTGCTTTCTCACCCAACTCCCATCGTCTACCTTCCTTCCTTTCTCTCACCTTTTTTCTTCTCTGCCATCGCACCGTCTACATTCCTCTTGCTTCTCTCCATGTTCTATTCTCTTTTCCCTCCCATGCGTTCATCTTCTTCCCATATCCAACGCTCGACTCTCGTCTCCTCTACGTCCCACTCACCTCCTTCTCCTACCTTGTTACTCGTCAACTTCCTTCCTATCTCCATTTTCCCCCATCGCCATGCACACAACCCAAAGAGAAATACAACGGCGCAGTCCAACAGGCTGAGTTTCCCTAGGCAAGATCCACGTGATCTGCATTATTTCCCACATGCTAGTTGATCTGGATTATCTTTAAATTTTTTTTTGGCATGCATTAAATATTAAATTCATATTGCTTACCCCCATGCACCTTGAAAATGTTGTTTGTTTAATGTCTTGCGCTATGAATATACTGGGAAGAAATCACTATAGAATTTTAAACGTAAACAAGATTTAGCCCCACTTGAATACTGACACACATATTAAGCATTGAAAATCGTTTCCATGATATTCAAAAAAAATAGTAAGTTTTGCATTTAATTTTAACATCTCATGTTTCCCGTCTGCATTCAAATCTTAAAATGAATATATACAATGTAGTTTCCAAAAAAAAAATAGTATGCATTTCATTGTCGACTAGCACTGCTATTAATCCCCAAATAGAACTTACCAGCTCGATGCAAAAAAAAAAATGTCGAGTAAATTTATAATTAAAATTATTATATGTTTGGTTTTCTGATGTGTATTAATAATAATAATGAACAAATTATTAATGATAATATTTGATTATTAATAATTATGAGCAAATTTATATCGTACATGAATTTTAAGTATATTTTATAAATTACTATCATATATTATTATTTATTTTTACTAATAGATTATATACAATTCATTATTATAAATGTATATTAAATTTTAATTAATAATTTATGGCATGATCACTTATAAAATGGCTATCGATATTTATTGTTTAATTAAGTTGTTCTTTTTAAAAATATTTTTCAATACTCTGTGTTTTGTTTTTTTCTAGTTACATATAGCTAATGGTAGCCAAATTATCACAAGAATTAATCCCCTTATCTTAGTATTCCCTGAGATGTTGGTATGACATGATATCTACAATTTTAGCACACGTTTTGTATATATATATATTTGTAACCGAATGGACATAACTATGTAGCATAAAGACATTGAATTAAATCTATTTATTGTGGTGTTAGATTCAGAATTTAAATTTGGTAAGTTTATTCTCGGTAATAGCTATATAGGGTTTTAGATTTGTGATTTAAGCTTATTGTTTCATTTTATGATTCTATTCTATTTCTTTTATGTTGTGTTAGCGATGTGGATATCATTTTGCATCATGTTTGGATTTGGGCTACCATAAATAGAATAGTTGCCTTATATTATGTTGTTTTACAGAATTTCCTTTCCCTGGGGAATTTGAGGATGTTACGTTGTCCAATGTATATAGTTGTTAAAGAAACAATCACGACTGCAACTAAGATATTATTTAACCTATTAGAATGGATGGATCAACGAATTTATTCTATATATTGGAGTTTGATGACACACTTCATACTAAAGTTGTATGTGTTTATGATGTTGCTGTAGGGTATGCCTTGGTGCTTGCTCAGATCATGGTGAAGGAACAGGTGGTTTTTATGCTTGCATGACTTTCCACATCATACAACTTTTCTATAATCTATTTTAATGTACTGTATTTATAGATGATTGGTTTAATACTTAGTTGATCTAAGAGGACACCATGGCTAGTAGTCAAAATATTTTAAATAATTGTGAAATATTTTGTAACAATAATTGTTTATCTTATGTAATATTAATACTACTAAGCAAACCAAGTTAATTAACTTATTTAAGATGTCGGTGTTCAGTATGGCATAAATTGTAAGAGTTTTTTAGGCGGTTTGGAAAGAGGAAAATGTTCTATGATGATAGTTTGGAAAAGACTTGATTGTATCTTTAATGAATGAACTTTAGTATTATGTATTTTAAGAATATTTTTTGAGATATTTATTGCCATTCTATAACGTGATGCTGAAATACTTGTGTATATAGCTGATTATTGGTGTCTACATTTTATAATTCATTAGGTCTTCATTTGGAATCTCAGAAGCTTCTTATAGCCTTTCATTTAAAATTTATTAAACATAACATGCTGGTCTTTCTTATAGCAACCTTCGCTAGAGATATTGAGTATTTAACCATTGTTTCTCATATTTAACTTTAAGATTTTGTGAGTCCAATTTTATCACCCCTTAAAAACATTAAGAGGTTCTGTAAAATCTAGATTACATTCTTCTAAGGTGTCATGTTAAGCAGGTTTCTAGCCCTAGTATCCGTAATAAATGTTGTATGGTTTGAGTGGAGATCAGATTATACATTACTAGATATAATAGAGTGGAAAAAAAATTAATTTGTGAAAATCACTTAGCCATAATAGATGTTTATATTTGTTTCTCAATGTAGGCTCTTTGACCAAAGACTTGTAGACCCTATCCAAAAATGTAATTCTTACACCCTACAATCTTCCCTAATTTGTTGTATCCTGCGAAGCCAATTTGGTGTTGTGGGTTCTTGGATGTTTCCTTGACAATGTGCTTTGACTAGTGTTCTCAGGTCAACCAGAGTTGCATTACAAGCATCCTATCTGACTAAAGACATATTTTTTAATCATTCTTTCAATATTCATTTTAGAAACTGGATTATTTCTACCAGTACTGTAACATATTTTTTTGGAATTGAATCCATTGCTTTGATTGCCTTTCACTAAATTTATTTACCTATTGTTATCGTCAATACCTTCTTTGTATACTGATGTGGAACCTTGAGTTGGAAGTTACAGCAAAATATCATTTGCTATTATTATGATCACCACATCAGTTCTCTCCGCTGTTGTTTGGTATTCTACATATCACATATGATTACTCTTTAAGTGTTGGTTGGAATCCTTAGAATGGTCTTTGACACCTTGTTGAAGTAGTTTAGATTGCGGTATCACATATATTAATAATAAACTTGATAAAAATACAAGCCTAAAGTTTAAATTCCTATTAAAATGCAAATGTAACTTTTGATTTTAAGCTATTGAAATACTTTTCTTTTTGTGAAAATCAATTGAGCACTTCTTTCACTATCAACATGTACCTCCAAAAACACATTTTCCAAGTTCCATTTCTCCTATAAATGAAAGTTTGTGAATATTATAATAATTAACTTTATGCTCTGCTTTGTTACCATTTTTATATTCTAACTACCAAAAGTGACTCACTCCTCTTATAGAGGCTTAGGACTATGCGCCCTTGTTCTATCAAATGTTAATACTATCAAACAAACCACCACACGACCATTGTAAAATAAAAAATGACCCATCAATTATTTGATAAAAGTGTTAGCCATCCATAAGAAAAAGGAAAGGTCACATTTAGCAAAATATATGGAATTGATGATGTCATTTTCTTTGTCATTAATGCAACTTAAAACATTTTAAAGTATGTTAGCTAAGTATTATCCAAGAATATGTTTGTCCTTATATTGTCAATGCCCGTTGCGGTCCCCTCGTTTGGAAAGAGATTGTGCCCATGCATTGGTCGGTTCAAATTAAAGTATGTTGTACATACCGTGTCACATTAATGAATGGGTTGATGGAGTACACGTGTCTCTCCACAATTTATTTATTTATTTTTGTAAAAAAATTATATAATATTGTTTTTAAGGGACTTGGTGGGGTGATAAATTGGAGCACTTACTCGGTTCAATATCGATTTCGTGTAGAGTAATGTAAACATTTATATATGAGTTACCACTTAAAATAATATGTGCTAATTGTAGAAGGTTTTAATGAGTTGATTTTTGTTTAATTTGTTTGTTTTTCCAAAAGAGTTCGAAATAATATATTTTTGAATATAATGCTCACAATTAATGGTATATTATGGGGTGATTTTTTTAAGCGAAAGAATACGATGTGTTAAGTTGAATTGTACTGTCGTATATTCTTAATAAGATGATAAAATTAATTATGATAATCTGATAAAATTAATTGTACAAATTTTAGAATCTTCAAAATTGACAATCAAAATTTAAGATTTTACGATCACATGATCCTAAAATTGACAACCAAGATTTAAGACTCTACGATCCCATGACCTTAAAATTAACAACCAATATCCAAAACTCTACAACCCCATGAAGATCAACAACTAAAATATATATTTTCTTTTCACAATTATATAACACCTATTAACATAAATATATAAATTCATAGTTTAAACAAAACAAAACATACATGTTTACTGTGTAATCTACCATGATAATATGCAATAAATAATCTCATTCATTAATAGCGACAATCCAAAAAATAATGAATCTTAAAAAAAATTAAAAAATATTTCAATTTTTGATATTATTTATTAATATTAAAGTTTTCTCTCTTGAGAAGAATAAGTATTAAATTTTAATTTTAATTATATAAAAAAGTGTCCTGTCCAATACCATTTAAATTGAAAGTTCTATTAATATAAATTAGTGTGTTGAGGAATTATATAAATAAGAAAATTTAAAAAAAAAAAAAAATCTTATTAAGTCATTTCTATTTATTGATATAAAAACAAAATGAATTGTGACAATCTAAAGCATAATAAATCTCAAAATAATTTTAGATTTTTTTTTTAATTCATATTCATTATTGATGTAAAGGTTTTCTCCTCCTTAAGAAGGATAACTTTATATTTTTAATTGAAAATATGATTATATTTTATTATTTTATTTTATTTTTGGTTATTTCTAACATTACCTAAATTCAAAGCTCTTTAATGTATTAGAAATTATATAATGAAAATAATAAATTATTAAAAATAAATCTTATTAAATATAAATAATTTTTAATTATTATTATGAAAATATAATGTATTGTGACAATCCAAAGTATAATAAATCTCAAAATAACTTTAAATTTTTTTTTGATTTTACAATGTTGATGTGAAGTTCTTCTCCATAAGAAAAATAATTTTACAATTTTAATTTAAAATATTAATATAAAAAAATGGTGTTATTTTCAATGATCAAAGCTCCACTCATACAAGTTATTGTGTTGAGGGGTTATATAATTTAAATAACAAATTATTAAAAAGATAATTTCTATTCATTGTTATAAAATCAAAATAAATTATTTTATTAATTTTTTTAGATTAAATGATTAACATTTTAAATTTGAAATTTTTATTTTAAAAGATGAAGTTTTAACACATTTTACTATTATTTATATCAATTGAACTTTAATCTTTTTAATAATATTATTAATTTAAAAATAATTATTTTACAGAAACAACAATTTATTACATAGAAGGTGTTTTTAAAATGGTAGTTGGATTAGCATTTAATTATTTGAAAGTCGATATTATAAAATAAAAAATAAAACAATTTAATTATATCAAATCAAAATGATTAAATAAAAAATAAAATAACAAACATAACAGTTTAAAAAAATAAAAACATATAAATACAAATAAATTCAAACCAAAAAAATAAACAAAAATATAAAGTAAAGGGAGAGAAATAAAAATTAAAGACGAGCAAAAAAAATAGTAAATTGAACTGTCATTCCATATTAACAGATAAAATACAAATTTTTTATATTTAATGTCTTAAAGATTACTTCTTTTCTCATTGTTTTTCATATACAACTTCTCTCATACATCATAATTAATAAATAAATAATCATATTACTACAACATATTTATTATCACATGATATTTATTAATAATCATAACAATAAAATTGTAAAAATAAATTATCATAAAAAATATTACATCATATGATATTACTATATGATATTTATTATCACATCATATTTATTAATATCATTATTTCATTGTAAAAATAAATTATAAAAAAATATTACATCATAATAAATAAATAAATAATATACAGATATAAATTACACTAATCTAATATATAGATAAGTGGGTTACACTGTAGTAATACCTGTACTAATTATTTGTACCTGCACTAAATAACCCCTTTATTTATACACTGATCTAATACCTATACTAATTACATATAGGTAAGTGGGTTATCACATCATGGTCCCATTCTCTCTCTCTCTCTCTCTCTCTCTCTCTATATATATATATA
The DNA here is from genome assembly GCA_037957365.1 of Torreya grandis. Lineage (NCBI taxonomy): Eukaryota > Viridiplantae > Streptophyta > Pinopsida > Cupressales > Taxaceae > Torreya > Torreya grandis. The sequence continues at coordinate 6,729,470 of JARHVA010000078.1, forward strand.
TATATATATATATATATATATATATAGATTTATTTTACTACATTATATTTATAAATAATTATATACTATATAGATTTTATTACATTATATTTATAAATAATCATAATTAATTTATAGGTAATATATAAATTTTATTATATATATATATATATATAACATTATCATAAATTGTGAAAGAATATTATCATAAAAAAATAATCACATCACAAAAAATATCATTACATGATAATAAATAATATATAGATAATCATGATTAATTTATAAGTAATATATAGATTTTACCACATCATATTTATAAATAATCATAACAATAAATGTGTAAAAATAACTAATTTATAGTTAATTAACAATGCAGTTTTATAATTTGATCCCAAGGAATGGAGAGCAAAAAAATAACTAGTGCAGGGATTTTAAATTCCACTGATGGGCGGGATGAGGGAGAGTTGAAGCCCAACAATCATATAGAGCCCATGACAGCCCTGAAAAAGGCTTCTACTTCATTAGACACAATAAAAGATCAACTGGTACTCACACCAGAGTCAAGTCAGGGTCCACTAGAATCAGACGTTGACCCCATAAAAGGTAAAAAGCTTGCTTTGTGGGCGGATTTGGTCACAGGTGATCGTCATTTCAAAAACGTCATGGAGGAATATATCCTTATCCCATCGGGCGAAAGATCTAAGGTATGTCTTGAAGTATTGAACTCTATCATAGAAAATATTTATTATTCTCTATCACATTCTATTTTGGCCAAATTCAATAACTTCAGGCCAAATATTGACTCGTTTTGGAAATGGGCCAACCTCAAATGGAAACCAAAAGGTCAAATTGATATAGTGGCCATGCCCAAAAATGTTTTTCTACTCAACTTCATGTATCCCAAAGATTATATAAAGATACTCATGGGTGGCCCTTGGTTCATGGGGAAATCCATCGTTAGCCTTCATAAGTGGAAGGTAGGATTCAACCTTGATAGTTTGATCTTGGAGGACAATCCTATCTAGATTACCTTGTCAGAACTACCCCTAGAATTCAGGGCACCAGAGGCAATCTTGGGAATCACCAGGGCTCTTACACAACCCATTTCTATCGACCTAATAATAATAGCTAGACTTAGACTCTTGGTAGCTAGAGTGTGTGTTTTCATCTTAGTTGATAACCACTGATTCATTTCATTAAGATCAAATCCAAATATGGGATTTGGAATCAAAGAATTGAATTTGAAATAAAATTATAAATTTGCAAAACTTATGATGTCTTGAACCATTCCTCCAAATCCTATCCCCTCCTCAAAAAGCTCCTGATTCCTCCCTCCCCCACCTGGGTGAAAACATCTTCTACTCAGAACCTCCTCCCTGCACCCCCTTAGCCACCCCTCCTTCGCCCCCCTCAAGTCTCCCCCATCCAAACCCCCTAAACCTACTTTGGCTCCTCTAAGCCTATGGAAAAAAATTTAGACACGGTTCCTCCAAAACCCTCCACAGCCCTGAGGATCTTTAGCCCCCTTAAGAAGCTCCTATACCAGCTTTCCTAACTGGTCTGATGTAAATGACTTCAGCCAGAACCTACTCTCCCTTGTAGGATATCTTGGATGAAACTATGTTTACATTCTCGATTGCCCCTTCCCCTCCTCCTTTAGGCCCTCAGGACAATCCTGACTTGATCTCTTCTTGTACCATTGCATGTAAATACAATTTGCTGGATAAAGACCTAGTTATCTAAGAAATCAGACCTTCTCAGATTATTACACCTCCATCTAGATGCTTAAGGGAGTCTAGGCAATCCTCCTCTTTTGAAGTCCAATGCTCCTCAACAAACAAAGGGGAAAGCTCTAACCTAAGCATGGAACCGAATGAAGAACCATGGATGAATGTTCAAAAAAAAAGGGCAGGAAAAAACTAGAAGTTGGTGAGGACCAAAAAAATGTAGATAGACCATCATCTCAAAGTGTTAAGAAAGTATAAATAGATAGATAGGTAGCAAAGGGTGTGCAAATGACCTTTAGACACTTCCCAAATAATAATAAATGAAAATTCTCTTTTGGAACATAAGGGGCTTGAATAACCCAAAAAAATAGAGACTAGAAAGAAATTTAATTATAAAATACAAACCTGATATTGTTTTATTTCAGGAATCTAAAATTTCTATGGAAAAAATTTTGAATATCAAATCCAATATTTGGGACAAGGCCTTGTGTAGCTACAATAACTCTAGAGGTGCGTCTAGTGGTGTGATGATGTTTTGGGTCCCCAAGGTCCTGGACAACAACCCCATAAGTTAAACTAAGTCCCATATTACCATCTTTGTTTAGGATATCCTCTCTAAAAATAATTAGGCCCTCACTAATGTTTATGCTCCAAAATCCAAGAATGGAAGGCATAGACTATGGGAAAATCTCAAACCTATCAAAAACCTCTTCAAAAACTAGTGCTGGATGGTGGTAGGGGCCTTTAACTCTCCCTTGAGCCCTAGAGAGAAGAAAGGGGGAACCTTCTCCTTGACTGATAGCATGTTAGAATTTAGCAAGTTTATCACTCAAGTTGGTCTTATTGATGTGGACCTAAAGGGCAATCCTTACACATGGTCCAACAGGAGATTGGGGGATAATCTCATTCAAGTCAGACTTGATAGGTTCTTGATGTTTCTCAATTAAAATCTTGATTCAACCAATTCTCTATCTTCTTTGCCAAACCATAACCCACTTTTATTATAAATAAAGAAGATGTCCAAAGCCAAATGCATTCCCTTCAGATTAGAGAAAATGTGGCTCTTTAATCAGACCTTGAAATATTCTATAAAAGAATGGTGGTAAAGCCTAGTTCATGGATCTGCTATGCATACCCTAGTAATGAAACTCAAATTTGTCAAGAATAAACTCAATGTCTGGAACAAGGAGGTCTTTGGGAATATATTCCTCTAGAAATGATTCATAGAGGAGGAAATTAGCAGTTTATAAAGGGAAACTAATACTTTTGGCTCCACCCCCTCTCTCTAGAAAAAATAAAAGGAACTCCTAAGTCTCTTCCACAACCTAGAAGCTAAGGAAGAAACTTATTGGAGGCAGAGATCTAGGAAGATCTGGTTAAAGGAGGGGGACAAAAATATAAAGTTCTTCCATACCTCTACATCCAAGAACCACCAACACCTGTTCATCTCAAAAATCAAAGGGGAGGATGACACCTGATATAAGGAAGAAAAGGCTATTGAGGGTCAAATCATTGATTTCTATAAAAAATTATTAGTTTTTGTTCCCTCCCAGGATGGTCAGCTAGAAGACTAGGTGGTCAGTCTCATTGAAGGGGTTATTCCTAGGAGGACAATGCTACCATTCTTTCCCCCCCTCAAAATACAAAATCAGAGCTATTGTCTTTTCTTTGCAAGGGGACAAAGCCCCAGGTCCTGATGGTTTCCCACCATTCTTCTTTCAAGTTTTCTAGGATATTATTCAAATAGAGGTTTGTTTGGTAGTCTTAAAGTTCTTCAAATTAGGTACCATGCTGTAACATTTTAACAATGATTTTATAGTTCTTATCTCAAAGAAATTGGGGGCATGTCATTTGACAAATTTTAGGCCCATCAGTTTATGCTCTACCTTCAACAAAATTTGTACAAAAAGTTTATCTTTAAAAATTCAAATGCTACTGGAAAACATGATTGTGGAATAATAGGGGGACTTTATCTTTGGTAGATAGATCTTGGATGGTATTATAATGTCCCACAAAACCATTCACTCGATGGATAAATCCTCCAAAAAATGAATGTTTCTCAAACTAGATATGAACAAGGCCTGTGATAGAGTCTCATGGCAATTCCTTGACAAAATTCTGCTTAGATGTGGATGTAATCAATCTATTAGAAACTTGATTTTCTCCTACATATCTACTCTCATGTTCTCAATTATCATTAATGGTGTTCTTAAAGGTTTCTTTTCTAGCTAGAAAAGGGCTCAAATAAGGGGATCCCCTTCCTTTGTACATGTTCATCATCATGGTCAAGTCTTGAGTAGGATGATCAATAGAGCCATAACCTCTAACATCATCAAAGGTATCATAGTGGCTCTTGACACCAGACTAGTCATGCACCATCAATTTGCAGATGACACACTAATAATGGGGGAAGCCTCGATCAATGAAGCTAGATGTTATAGAAAATTCTTGGAAATCTATGAGATAGTCTCTAACCAGAGCGTAAATTTTTGTAAAAGCTCGATGTTCTTCATGAATACTCTAATTTCCATGTAGGATAATATTTCTATAATTTTGGGCTACATCATCAAGAACATCCTTTCTTTACATCTTGGTATTCCTCTCTTCAATGGCCCTATGAAAACTAAATTTTGGAATCCCCTCATTGATAGGATTCAGAGAAAACTATCCAGGTGGAGAGTAAAAATCCTATCACAAGCCAAAAAATTACAACTTATAAAAAGTTTCCTTCAAAGTATCCTGGTTTACTTCATGTCCTTGTTTATCATATCAGGAAAAGTAGCAAACCAGATCAAATAAGTTCAAAAAATTTCCCTCTAGAGAGGGTCTGAGGATAGATTCAAGTTTCCCCTCATCTCCTAGAATAAGGCTTTCTTTTGATATCAAAAGAAGGACTAGGATTGAGAAGGGTGAGATCCATGAACCAAGCCCTTGTATCAAAATAAGGTTGGAGGGTGATTAAGGAAGAAAAATTTTAAACTAAAATCATAAGGGCCAAATATCTAAATTCTAGGGAAGGTCATTCCTTTCTTACTAAAGAAGTTCTTGGTAACGGTTTAACTTTTTGGTGAGCCTTGAGAATAGGTAAGGACATTTTTAAAAAAAGGCCTCAAATGGAATATAGGAAAAGGGGATAAGGTTGAATTCTAGTAGGATTCTTGGATTTGGTCCCCCTAGACTCCTCTATTTAATATCCGAAGCTGATAAATGTTTTCAAAGATACAATTGGCCACAAGGTATGCGATTATTGGGAGGTTATAGAATGTATAAAAAGAAGGAAAATTTTGCATAAAGTAGACTCCAATTATCACCAAATGCTCATCCTCTAATACTTAAATTTAACTCTCTAGAATATTCACATCAATATATTCCCAAAAGAGAATGACATCATCTGGAAATGTGATCCTAGTGGTCTCTTCTTTTTCAAATCTAGCTATCTTTCCCTTTGGAATCAGGAGGAGCCTAAGGAAAATTGGAATGACCTATGGATAAAAAACCTCATCTTGAAGATCAATGTCTTCTTCTAGTTGGCTATCCAAAATAAGATCCTCATAGTGGACAATCTGATGAGAAGGGGAATCCCCATCTCAAACTATTATGTGATTTATATATAGGAGGTAAAATCAATGGAACATCTATTCCTCTTCTACCCTTTCTCCTCTTCAATCTCCTATTCCTTCTTCAGCCTTTCTAGCTTCTCCTGGGTCACCCTAAGAAGCATCATTGATCTTATCACCCAATGGAAACCACCCTGGGACTCACCCCTCTTGAAACTCTAGTGGACCCTATCCCTACCCCATATCTTCTTGGAAATATAGTTATGTATAAAATTAATTATCTTTGACAACCATAGGCCTACTCCTTACTCAACCTTTAAGAAAATCATGGCCCTGGTAAAGGAAAACTAGCTATCCTATGCTTCTTCCTTAGATAAGCCTAGATCACCTCTCTTCTCCTAGATTATTTTCCAACTAAATTTGGTCATACCAAGTACATCTTAGAAATAATGTGTAGACATATCAAAATTCAAGTGGACTCATCCTCTGCTTAACTGGCTTAAATTGAATTTTGATAGGGAAACCAAAGGCAATTCAGGCCTAGTGGGAGCAAGAGGTCTCATCAGAGATTCTTTCAAGAATCTTAGGGTGGCCTATGTAGGTCCCCTGGGAACCCAAATGAATCATGTTGCAAAAGCACAAGTAGCTCTGTGGGGAATTGACCTCGTAATCAAACTAGGGATGGAATTTCTTCTAGTCAAAGGTGATTCTATGAACATTATAAATTACCTAAAAGGTCTGAACCACTCATCTTGGAACATTGTTGGGATAATAAATGATGCAAAAAAGTTGATGACTCATCTCAAAGGGGTGTCATTGACACACGTGTATAGATAAGGGAACAAATGTGCTGACATGATGGTAAATATTAGGGTTCATCCAAAGCCATTTAATAGTTGACATGGTGATCATTTTTCTACTGACATCACCCCCTTATTAAATTGGATAGAGGAGAGCCCACACAAAGCAATGATGACCCATTTAATTATGAATCAAATTAAGTCTAAAGGAATAGATGGTATTTCATGAAAAAAGATCATTATTTGGCCCTCTCTTAAGATTTTACATGCTTGAATAGACTTGTAGTCCCATAACATTAACTTATTTGATCCCAATGCCAACATGCATTGCACCACAAAGGGTTTGAATATGGAAATCTATGGAAGAAGCTTGTAGATACAAGTGATGGGCAGGGATTGTGACCATTTTGAGCCAATTTCTTTTGAGGAAGCCAAAGCAGATGAGTACATCTGACATGAAATGGTGAAGGGTGGTTTGTCAAAATTTATGGAGAGACTGGTAGGCCATGACATGTGACTGTCAAAGGACTTCACTAGAGGGTGGAAAGACTGAGAGGTTCATATGCATGGACTAAAAATAGAGATAATTGAAGAACTCATCAAGGACACTATAGGAATAGACTGTTCTAGGATTAAATCATTTAAGGACAAGAGGAAGGAAGAGCTCATAAATATCTTCTTCAATGAGGAAAAGAAAAAACCTAAGGTAATGCCCCAAAAAGGGTTTGTGAGGATGGAACTATCAAGGAAGTGGCTCGAGGTTTGTCTGAAAATTATGTGATGATATTCTGCCATCACTTCCTCTTACTCAATCATTTTAGAGGGCACACCATCAATCTCTCATTATTTGTATTGAAATCACTAGAGGCTATGGTGATGAACTTCAAGGGAAATCCATCGACAGACATCATTCATCAAGGCTTAATTCTCTTGTTAGTAAAGCAAGGGGAACCGTTATGGTCTAGAATAGTTTTGAAGGTAATCAATATTCCAAGTGAGTTGGAAGAATCAGAGAAGGATGAGGAATCCTTCACTGAGTTTGACACTAAAAAAGATGGTAAGGAATAATTTGAGGGGAATAGAGGTGAGTCCTCCCAGGGGAACTCCAAATATTGAGGCATCAATAGGGGCACTCTAGTTTATGTGTCTCTTATTTTTAGTAAGGGTTGAGGGACCCCTAATCCCAAGATTAAGGAGGGTATTGAACATTCAATGGAGAAGCTATTCACGAAGATATTAATTTAGAAGCTATTTTGTAATGAGATTGTGGAGGAATTTGACAATCTCAAAGGGATGATAGCTCTTAGGATGGTTGAAGCATAGGTTGGTAAAGAACAAGTAGGAACTAAGGAGCTCACCCCATAGGATATCACTCAGAGCGATGGAGTGGAAGATAGAAGGGAGCTCAAGAAGGAGATGGAAGAAAGGAAGATGACTAGCTTGAAGCAAAAGAAGAAGGGAGAGGACAAAGATTAGTTTGTGGGGAATTGCACTAGAGAAAAAGTGAACATTAAAGGTGAAAGCTTGACGACCAAAAAATTGGTTATTTATTTTGAATCAAACTAGTCAGACTCTTCTCTATTTCTTTTTGTTTTCCTGGGACTTTTGGCTGAAGTTTAGTGTCTTTTTGGTAGAAGGGTGTTTTTTGTCAGGTCTCTATTTGTTTCTCTAAGTTTTGTTGCTTTGTCACATCTATCTTTTGGATTTTTGTGTACGGGAATGGGACCTTGTAACCTGGCTTTTACCAATCTAATAAAAAATAATAAATTTTTAAAAATAAATTATCATAAAAAAATATTACCGCATCATATTAAATAAATAGATAATATACATATAATCATAACTAATTTATAGGTAATATATAGATTTTACTACATTTTACTTATAAATAATTATAACAATGAAATTGTAGAAATAAATTAAGTCACAAAAAATATTACCATATCATAATAAAATAACAAATAAATAGATAATATACAAATAATCAAAATAATTAATAGATATAATATATATTCTACCACATCATATTTATAAATAATCATAACAATGAAATTGTAAAAATAATTAATTTATAAGTAATATATATAGATTTTACCACATCATATTTATAAATAATCATATACATATAATTATAAAAATAATTAATTCATAAGTAATATATATGAATTTTACCACATCATATTTATAAAAAATCATAGATAATCATAATATATATATAGTAATATATTTATACATAACCATAATAATGAAAATTTAAAAATAAATTATCATGATAATTAATAAATATATAATATATAGATAATCATAACTAATTGATAAATATTCATAACAATGAAATTATAAAAATAAATTATCATAAAAAATATTACCACATTATAATAAATAAATAGATAATATGTATATAATTATAACTAATTTATAGATAATATATAAATTCTACCACATTATATATATAAATAATCATAACAATGAAATTATAAAAAGATAATATATAGATTTTACCGCAACATATTTATAAATAGATTCTACCACATCATATTTATAAATAATCATAACATTAAAATTATAAAAAGATAATATATAGATTTTACATCACATATCTATAAATAATCATAACAATAAAATTTTAAAAATAAGTTATCATAAAAATCTTATCACATGATAATAAATAAATAAATTTTATCACATCATATTTATAATAAATAATCATAATTAGTTTATAGACAAATAATTGCAACAATAAAATTTTAAAAATAATTTATCACAAAAAGTATCACTACATGATAATAAATAAATATATAATATATAAATAATCATAATTAATTTATAGGTAATATATAAATTCTATCGAATCATATTTATAAATAATCATAACAATGAAATTGTAGAAATAAATTATTATAAAAATATTACCACATCATAATAAATAAATTATATATATATAAAACTAAATTATAGGTAATATATAGATTTTACGGTAACATATTTATAAATAATCATAACAATGAAATTTGAAAAATAAATTATCATAAAAAATATCACCACATGATAATAAATAAATAATATACATATGATCATAAATAATTATAGGTAATATATAGATTTTACCATATTATATTTATAAATAATTATAACAATGAAATTGTAGAAATAAATTATCATAAAAAATATTATCACATTATGATAAATAAATAATAGCATACATATCTTAGAGAAAATCTATGTAAAATAAGTGGATAAATATTATTTTTGAGACACTCACAAATTTATAGGATAAGGTGTCTCAAGAATCATATCTATTGATGCATTTTACATAAATTTATCTAAGATATGTATGCTAGTTAATATAAAATAACTAAATTTCATGGTCAATTATACCTTCATATAAAATTTTAGTGATGGTTATTTAATCTAACATCAACATACATTTCATAATTTAAAAAATAAATTAAAAAAACATATATTTATATTTATCATAATCTTATATTATAAATTTTATAAAGTGGATATTGTTTTATAACCTTATGTAAGATAACACTGTGATAATTAAAATATAAGTATATATATGAGTTACTAGTTTGGATTTTATTTCAAACTAGAACTCTTAGTACGAAACTCGTTTGCAACACTTGAACCCATAAAAGATATAGAAAATGGTTAAGGATAATTACATATAGAAGACTCCCCCTAATTAATTTAATATCATAGAATACTCAATGTCTCATAGGGTCCTTAGCAAAATTATCTTAGCATGTTGCCTATTAACAATTAGAAGAATTTTATTTTAGTTGCCTATAGAGAGTTAAGATTTCAAGGTCTTTTCTATAGACTACTCTGAAATTTATTTCTCCTAGGACATCTCACATTTCCACTTACTATGAAGATGGTTGTGGCAATACAAGTATTTTGATTTCAAATAAATTTCCTTCTTTGGTTTTTACCTTAGGTGAAAATTTGTCACATCAGTTTATTTGGGTTTTTATTCATCAATGGTCATTCTTTGGGGGTTATCAACATTTACAACCTAAATGATGGCCCTTACAAAATAATTTATTATGGTGATGGATGGCTAAAAATATGTTTTTCTCACTTGGCTAATTTTTGGTGATTTTCATATGATTGAGAAACCCATTGAAAACATTTATGTCCTTTTGGTGTGATGGTGTGTGGGAGAACATGAAGCTTTGTTTCTAGTAAAAAAATGTTCAAGTTTGGTAGACCCACTCCTCCAATGACATATATTTAATTATTCACCTTGGTTTACTTGGTCTAATTATTGTGTCGACACTGATAGGGTTCTAAAGTAGTTAGACTATTACATGATTTATAATCAATGCGTGTTATATTTTACTATTTCCAATGGGAAAGTTATCACCATCCACCCAAAAAAATTCCTCTTAGACCATAATCCCATCACTTGTAGAGTGGAGTGGAGTGATGGCTATTTTAAGGTGCCACATAATCAATTTTTTTAACACATTCCATCTTTACCACAAGGGTACCATCAATCTCATTACTAGAGTTTTGAACCTTGATCCATGATTGCCTTTTGTTACTAGATGGATTAAATGGTGGAATGAGGTGATCAATCTCACTACGACCTTCCTTCGCAATTATGGAAAATAAGTTCTGCAAGTCTGAAAGTGGGTCGATGGTTTTATGCTGAAGGAAGACAATATAATCTCTTCTCTTATTGAACATAATCCCTTTGATCTACAATTGCAATCTAGGGAAGCTTATATGAAGCATAACATAAAAGTTATAAACAACCATATTGCCATAGGGGATCAAAGCTGAGATTAACTATAATGGTTCAAATTCAAGGACTGGGAATCAAAATAATTTTTCATATCCCTTTTATCCATGTAGGATAAGGAGAAAATAAAATCTATTAATATTTTACATCTTACCGACCTACTTGAAATCTCTGTAGATTTTGTTGACCACTACTCGTTAGTGTTCCAAACCCAAGGAAATATGATAGAAAAGGAACATGCTCTATAATAATTTTTAGATGTGGTGCCTCACAAACTCAACATTATTAATCAAAATATTTGTGATGCCTCTCTATATATTGAGGAACTGTTTTAGTTAATACAATGAATGACCAATAATAAAGCCCCAATTATTGAGTGTTTCCCTTGTGAGTTTTACAAGGTCACCTGAAATTTTATAGGGTCCAACCTATAGCAATCTTATAAATAAGCCTACAAAATAAATATTTAGGTTCTCTCATTAACAAGGGTAATGTCAAGTTCATTCTCAAGTCCAGAGACCTAAAGCTCATTACCAACTAGCGCCCCATCACCCTCCTTATTATGTCTTATAAAATCCTTACCAAATCCCTTATGAACCATATTTATTTCATCCTACTTTCCATCATTAGACCATAGCAAAAAAAAATTATTAAAAATAAATACATTCTAGATAATCTCATTGTTATCTAGGAAGGAATGGAATGGGCATGAACCTCTCATCAGTGAACCATATTCCTCAAACTAGACTTTGAGAAATCCTATTATATGATCAAACATGCATTTATTATGGCCATGCTTTAGGCCTTAGGCTTTGGCCAATTATTTATATTATCAATTCATACATTATTTTCAAAAGCTTCATCTTGCCTCACTATCATTGGGGTTAAGTCAAATAGTTTTGACCTATTCCATTCTATTAGATAGGGTTTCCCCTTAGTTTTAACTCTATATATTTTTTTGTAGAGGCATTTGGATATCTACTTGCTCATAAGGCAAAGCAAAGGCTCATTAAGGAAATAATTCCTCATGATTACTCCTCTCAATTCATCAATGGATAGTTCACATATAATTTTTTTTAACTCTTGATAAGTAAGAAGCTTTTGTTTAAGAGGCACCGATCTACCTCAATATTTTTTCAAAACCTCATGTTCTAATCTACATGGGCCAAAACCCAATGCTATAGACTGATCATGATGCATATGTCATAATGGATTAATAATTATAATTGGAAGTGGATCTAAAAAGGAGAGAAATTCAAATTTATTAGCATCCAATTTAATTTTGATATCTCTCTCTCTGAGCTTTAGAAGTATGTAATTGATTGAGTGGAGAAAAAGGTGGAGTATTGGATCTCAAAACCTCTTTCTTTATTAGCCACCCATGTTTGTTATTATTCTTTCCAAGCCCCCTCTAAATCCTCGTATGATCAACTGGAAAACATTATTTGGAGTTATTATGGGACAATGATAAGCAAACTTGAGGTTATCATAAAGTTTCTTGGGACATTTGTGTTCTTCCTCATGAGAAAGGTGGTTTGGGAATTATGGACATTTATATACAAGGTATTGCTCTATGTGTTAAATGGGTGGTCTGAGAAATCAAAATCAACTAAGCCTAGAAAATTATTTTATGACATTTCATACCTCTAGTCACCTTATGGTAAAGTTAGTTTGAAATATGTTGGGTTTCATACCTTAATTGTTACCATTGCACCCATCAATATTGAGGTATCCTTTGTTTCTAAAATCATTTGTTAATATTTTGAACCTACCAAACCTTATCTAAAATGGGTGGGTGATGGTTTTAAGAGTTTAATGTCCTTCAATGAGCATAATACTTGGTGGTATCCTATTATGACCAACTCAAATATTCTCTTAATATAGGTGCTAGGTATGAAAGCTTTGAAGCTTTAAAAAAAAAATCATAATGTTAAAGATAGGATTTCTAGCCATGATTGAACTCCTTGGCCTCTCCTAAAGGATAAATATAAGTTAAATAATTCATACTTACCTTCCATTGTACACGTTCAACAGATGATGCCCAATGTTATATTTCACAAGATGGGTTTGTAGTTTTAATGGGTTTGGTGGAAAGGTTAGATATTGTACTATGATACTCATTTTAAGAATTACTCTTTGAGTCTCTTTTATCAAATCATGAGCCTATTCTCTCTTTCTTTGGACAAGTGAAATATGCATTGGAACTTAAATTCCTCACCTAAGAACTGTATTTCTAGAATTAACAAAATTTGGAATGTTAGTCTTGAACCTAAGTTTTGACATTTTTGGGACATAAATATCAACATGGGTTTTAGTTTGTTTTCATGGTGTCACAAAGAGGTCATTTAGCTGTCCTTTTTATTGCAAAATCATCTCCAAGATTTTCCTCAAAAACTTAATGTTTTTTCAATAGTTCATACAAACCAATGAATATCCATTGAATATTCCCAAACCAGTGAATATTTCCATGCATAGTCTCAAAATAGTCCCCATGGACTTTTAAAGTGCTAAAACAACTCCAAAGCTCACAAGATTTCTACCCACAATTACAACTCTATATCTATATAGAATTTTCACATGTATTGAGCAACCCCAAAATCTATCAGAGTTTCCACCAGAGATCACAAGTGTATTTTGCATCTACCTATTTCTACGATAGATTCACTTTTCACATTCAAGAAAGAGAAATGAGAAACTAAGAAGGAAATAGATGAGGGTTTTGTACGTACCCAGATTGTAGACGTGCACACCAGAATTTAGACGTTAGCAGGAACTCCTCTTTGGTTATGGAGGATGACACCTGAAAGGGAAAGACACTTAAAACACAAAAAATGTTAGATGCTAAAAGGGTGGACTGCCAAGCGAAGGCTTGGTCCTAGAAGCGTAAAGGCTTCTTGGAGGATGACAGTCCACTATTAGAAACAAAATGCTAATCAGAAATAGAAAGTGATAAATGATAAAAGACAAAAAGAAAGAACTGAAAGCAAAAGCGTACCTATTTAGAAGCAATCTGCCTTTGCACAGTCACCAACGTCGGTTAGGAAGGTCACCGACGTCAGTAGGGGAAATGGACGAGGTCGGTTGGGGCAATAGTCAGGGATGAGTTACAGGTCTAGGCTTGGTCTGCAAAATGGACCGAGGCTTCGTTTGAGGGTCTGTGTGGGATTCAGAGGGACTATTTGGGGTCTGAGGAGTAGTCTGAGGGTTTATGCAGAATTGGTTGGGTAGAGGGGACTGTCGAGAAAGTGACTGGCTGGAACCAGAAGCACAAACGGGGTTGGATGAGAGGCAAGGGTCTGAGAAGGCTTTTCAGCCTCTCAGGGACAGACAGGGAAGGTCTAGGTAGTAGTTAGCTAAATAGATAAATGTAGATAAGAAATGAAATGGAAAACAACACTGTACTTACCTCTTACTTGCTAGTTAGAGAATGGAGAAACCTGTTGTCAGAGCTGTGGAAGACCTATTGCAAGAAGAAATGACTGATGCAAAGTACCTGTACCTACTGCTGTTGTTGTATGAGGGGGAGAGAAATAAAATATGAATGCAAAAGTGTCAAGAGATTTTTGTTCGTGGGGGCAGAGAATGGTTGCAAAAAATGGTTTTGAAGGCTGCCGACGCTGGCATAACCACCGACATCAGCCTCATAATGACTGATGTCGGTGGCCGAAGAATGGAGATAGAGGCTAAAATTAGCCTCTGTCTATTCTTGCATGCTGCCAGGTCAAGGGGCCGTGGGAAAATGGTTAAGGGAGGCATAAATGGATGTGGGAGGAAGGATAAAGGGGAGATTTGGGAAATAAAGGCTAGGAGAGAGGTGGGGGCATCCAAGGAGGGGATCCAAGGTGGCATGGGTGAGGTGGAAAGGGGGCCACCAATTTAAAATATTAGATTTATTTTGATTTAAAATTGAGGGGGCTTAGGACAAGTGTTAGAAAATAGACCAAGGGGGCCAAGGGGGGATGACGACCTAGGGGGTAGACATGATTTCAGTGTCTACATTTGCCCCTTTTTGTCTTGTTGGTTGTTCTTGACGAACTGTAAGACAAAATAGGAGTTAGTTGGCCCAGGTATGGGATGAGGTGTTCCCCCCTCAAAGCTGGAGTCGAGGGAAGGGAACCTAAGATTGAGTGTCGATTTGATAGAGAGATGGATAGAGAGAGGGTGAGTGTGAACGTTGCAATAATTGTGATTGTGCGTATACCACTTCATGGGATGGTCGGGTCAAATTGTCGCAGGTCGAGGGTCAAGGAGTGCCAAAATTTAAATAACTGGTCCCCAACATTTGGTTGTAGCTGATCAGGTTATTCAATCTAAGCTGAAGCTCCAATGGTCATCGTGTTCTAGGTATCCCGGGCTCAAGAAGTGCTCCCAAAAACACGAAAAGGTCACAAGTAGTGGGGATCAACCGGCTTGCGATCCTATACTTGTGAGGGTCAAAAATATGGGTTTCACATAATTTTGCTAACCAGTCATGAGGTAGCATACATGTAAAAACAACCAACGCAACATTTGTCTTGGAAGTGGTCACGGTCAGAGGAGATGGTCATGATCTCCAAGGTCTGGTGGTCGATGGACGAAGGCAAAAGTGATCTCAAGTGTGCCCCAGGGGGCCAAGATGACTTGTACTAGAGAGTTGACTGATTGAGGGCATGATTTTAGGCAATGAAGAGGTTTGAAGGATGCCGACATTAGTGAAATAACTGACGTTGGTGGATAAAAAGGACTGGTGTCAACAGAAATCGGTTGACGTTGGTGACCTACCAAATCTGACAAAACCGAATTGGCGGCCCACCAAAGGTCATTTGCTACTTGTTGAATGAGAGAAAAAAGAGCTCTGGAGTTTGATTGAGTGAAAGTGACACCAAGTTGACTGAGTTAGTGGGGTGAGGTGGCAGATAGGCATTGGTGGAGAGAGGGAGCGAGTTGGAGAGTGATTGGAGGCTACAGAGGCATTTGTGGGCCAGGTGAATTATGAGGGCAGAGAGACACAGTGGAGATGATAGAGGGGAGTAGGGGACCCATAGGAGGTCTACCATTAGCAGCACCCATCGTGCCACCATGCTGATGATGCTGAGACGAGGTAGGAGGCCCTAATGAGCTCAATTGATTTATTTTAGTTTCGATTTGGTTTTTGAAATTTTAGTTGTTTTAGGCAGAAATTGAGGGGGAGGGGTAGCTAGGAAGGTGGGTGGGGGGTCTAGGATAGGTTAGAAGGCATTTATGAGTGATTTGGGGGGAAATGGGTGGTTAAATTGGGAAGCCCTAATTTTTAGGGCTCACCCCATTCGACTGTAGGGCTGAACCAGTCGTTGACGTCAGTGGTTTTGCTGGCGTCAGCTGACCATCGATCGACGTCAGTCACTTTACTGCCGGCATCGGTCACCATGTGACCAACATCAGTTAGGCAAGTGCCATCATTGGCATGTGAACTGATGTCAGTGGGTGCCTAGTCTGAAAGAGGTTAAAAATTGCCAAGTCAAAAGGGGCGAAGCCACGCCAAGGGCTTCCCAGGTGTCAAGATAGCCATAGATGATCTGATAGATGGTCAAGTAGATAGATGAAAGGGCAAATGGTTGGGCTAGGGAAGAAGAGTCATGGGGATTGAGAGTCATGTTGACATGGATTTGATTGTTAGATGTAGGTGAGGTAGACGCTGATGCTGTGAGATCGGTTGCTGACATTGCTGACGTAGATGCGTCGGGACATCACTAGAGAAGAGTGGGAGCAGATGAGCATAGTGGGACTCAGTGGGCTATGATAATATTATCAGGTGGGGAGGGACATGAGCTTGATGGTGGCACTGATTGAGCAGTGGGATCACTCCACCAACACCTTCCACTTGCCAACAGGGGAGATGACATTGATGGTCGAGGATGTATACTAGATTCTGTGGCTGTCGGTACATGGAGCAGACCTATATGCGTGCTCGAGAGAGGTGCATGATATACATATGGTTACGCTATTTGGAGAGCATGTAGCTGAGGTGAGTTATCACTCAGCCAATTTTTCTTATGAGCCATTATATGTGACAGATGAGGATGCGCATCGGCAGGCGGTCTTGATGATGATAGGCATCACGGTTTACGCGCTGCCAGATGCAGAGGGAGGTAGGTTTCTAGTTGCTATGACTAGAGTGCTAATGGACATGATTGAGTGACAGATAGTGTTTACTTGGGCACCAGTCTTTTTGGCCCAGGTATACAGAGAGCTATGGGGCATTAGCCGGTGGTGGTGGTACAGCTTGTGCGTGGGCCACTTGCTACACTATTGGGCATATGAGCATATCATGGTTACCTGACCTCTTGGCCTCCTAATGGTGATTTAGGCCAGCTTTAGGGTCAGATTTAGATGATGGCGCGAGGTGATGGTGCAGACGCGGGTGGACGGAGTGGTCAGAGATATTGACCACTATAGAGGGGTACTAGAGGCCCTGATCTCAGTAGATATCATCTAGAGACCATACTTGGTGTATCCAGCATTTAGAGACTAGGGGGAGTAGTTGGTTGGGGTACAGAGCTTGAGATGGGTCAGGGGCAGGTGAGTCGGTGAGCTCGAGAGGGTGCCAGTGGAGAGAGTGCGGTGCCAGTATGGGCTGCTTCAAGATGTGCCGCCCGCCTTCCCATTGTATAGATGGGATGACATTGAGGTGCCGCTCCCATTACCAGAGAAGACAGAGGGGCCTGATTTTGAGGAGTTACTAGTAGGCCCTGGGATAGCAGACCCAAGATGCACAGAGGCTTATACGACATGGTGGGCAGGGCAGTATGCAGGGATACAGGCAGGACCACAGCTGGATCTACAGGTAGTGATCAGGGACATGGATGTGGTGAGACAGGAGAGGGATGCCACCAGACAGGAGAGGGATGTTGCCATCTAGGAGAGGGATGCAACATGAGGATGAGTGACCATTTTGGAGAGCCAGGTCACAAGATTACATGGGGAGATGGTAGGGTTGACAGGTCGAGTGACTGCTTTGACAAGACATGTCACTATTTTGTAGGGTCAATTGGTTGTAGTCCAGGCATAGGGATTGGCAGGATAGGGTCTGATTCAGCATCCAGCCCAGCAACCAGTTCAGTAACCCACACAGTCAGCATCAGTGTAGCCAGGGTTTTCATAGACGCAGGGTTTAGTGTAGGGCATGGTAGCAGGTCAGATGGGTCCACCATAAACTATATCTATAGTTAGATACAATAATGCGTTGGATGAGATCGCATATTATGAGGGAGCCATTAGGAGGTTTCCTCAAATACAATGATACTTAGATATGAGGGCAGAGTTGAGCTGGTAGTGGTCTATGTCATGGGTGACTACTACCAATTTGCGTAGATGGCACAGATCAGAGGGGGGAGAAGATACAACATCTTCTCGGCCACTGCCACCACCACCACAGCCATAGCCTTGAGGGCAGATTTTTGACATGATGTATATACCAACCTGCATGTCGATGATGCAAGATGTACTTGATTTTTGTGAGAGAGAGATGCACAAATTGTGCGATTGTATAAAACTTTGAGATATATATGATGAGATTTTGGCTTATTGATGTGTTATGAAAAATGTTATGGATGTGTTTGTATGTTATTTTGATTTGATGCATGTTTTGATATGATGTTTAGGATTATGATGCAGATATTGTTGTGATTATATGATGATGAATGTATGATTAGGATTAATGATATGGATGTAAATGATTAATGTTAATGATTATGAAAATAGGTGATTATTTGTGATGTGATTGGCAGGTGACAAAAAAATGTGATGGAAGAAATGCGATGAAGGAATGGCCGAGCTAACCCTAGAAGACCTCATGTCAATTGAGTGCTGCCTACATAGCCCCTGTTGTTAGGGCATTAGGCCTATGTAGTTCTCCCAAAAAGGGAGGAAGGGTCAAAGTGGTCGATGGTCTGGTCGGGGTCAAGGTCATGGTCAAAGGAGAAGAATATGGTTTGTCCATCAGGTAGATGAACAAACGAGGGTGGTCGAGCTAACCTTAGAAGACATTGTGTCATCTGAGTGCTACCTACATAGCCTCGATCTTAGGGCCTCAGACCAATGTAGTTCAGATAAGGAGTTTGAGTGGTAAACAGGTGGTCAAAGTGGTCGATAAACTGGTCTTGGTCAAGGTCAAGGTCGAGTGATGAAGGAGAAAAGGGGTTTGTCCATCTAAGAGATGAACAAACAAGATGGCCGAGCTAACCCTAGAAAACATCATGTCATTTGAGTGCTGCCTACATAGCCCCAGTCTTAGGGCCTCAGACCAATGTAGTTCGAACTAGTTGAGAAGATTAGTTGATGATTGGTTTGCTCATGTGTCGAAATGATGAGGGGAAAAAGATGTTACAGCCTTTTCCTAATGGTGTATGCTGTAACATTGGTTGAGGGGTCTTTCATCCCTAGCAATTTTCCATATTCATGATGGATGTATTCTAAAAATGAATTGAGGTCTATTTATGCTTTAGCAAGTATTGGTTTATGCTTAACATAAATTGCATCTGGTCGATAGTTTCCATGTGTATTGGTGTCCATAGAAACTAGTGTGAATAGGCTATGTGAGTGGTCTGAAAAGAGTGTTGAGTTGAGCTAGTTTGACAAATGATAAAGTTTGAATGTGACCAAAGTGTAAAGGAAGTGAAAGACATATTCGCCCTTTCATTGACAAGGACTAGAATGACAGCATAGATAGGGGTTGTTAGAACCAAGAGCCCCATTCATGTATTGCGTCATTGACCAGTGGTTGCTAGAGAAGTAATCAAATCACTTGACATTAAGTGAGCTCAAAGTCCCTTGAGCAGGTGTTATGATAGGAGGAGGATAGGGTAACCCATTTTAAGAGCAGGGATAACCTTGCCCCTTTTTATAGGAGACCCTGAGACAACTATAAGCCAAGTCCATGACCCATTTTTTTTTGGTGCAGACTGATCGATACGAGAAGTCTACATAGAGATGTCATTTTGCTTTGTGGTCATTTGTGAAGCTGATCGATGCAGGAAGCTTCTAAGAAAGTGCTATTTGTAGCAAGATTTAGTCATAGCCATCCTTCGAGGGAGTGGTCTATATTTTTGCTTTATATAAGTTGGAATAGCTGTCCTTCGAGGGAGTAGTCTATTAGCTACAGCAATGATAGTACAACTGTCCTTCGAGGGAGCAGTTTGCTTTTTGATTTGATTTGGTGACCTTGGATATGTTGACATCTTGATTTTTTTTTGACAGAATTTGGAGTCATGGACAAGATTATATAAGTTCAAGGGCTCCCTTTTATTAGGACAAAGCATCCATGCGTCATAAAAGGGTTATAGAGGATTTATTTAGGGGAATAAGGTTGAAAGGAATGAGGATTAGGAGGATGGGGATTGCTCAAGGGACAAGCTCAAGTTAAATGTCAAGTGGACGAGTACACGACTAATAGTAGAATGGTCACAGATGCAACGCATTGAGAGGCTCAGGTTTTGGCCGTCTGTCGAGAGAGGACAGATGATAAGTCCTTGACCCATACTTGTGCGTGATGATGAAAGGTCCAAGCCAATTAGGGGAAAATTTGCCTCATTTACTTCACTCCATATTGGTGACATGCTGATTGATGCTGGACATGAAGTTGGTTGATACGTTGGTCATTGTTTGGCTGGTTGATGTTTGGTCATTGGTCTGGTTGATGTCTGGTCGAGGTTAGATGATATTTGGTTTGGTTAATTGTTGGTCGAGGCTTGGTTGATATTTGGTCAATGTCTGGATGATATTTGGTCAAGGTTTGGTTGAGGTTATGATAGTTGGTATAAAGTCGAACTCCCCCCAGTCATTTTGTGGTAGGAAGAATGTCTAACCCCCCAGTGCGGATGATTAATGGGTTAGATAAATGAGATGGAGAGAAGATGAGAAAGAGAGACTTGGGTACCTTCCCTGGTTGATAGGTCAGGGATTCCAAGCGAATGGTGTTTAGGTAGTGAAAAAGCTAGGAGGGATGGAAACCACCGACTCCGTAGGTGAAGAAGGAGGAATGTGTGAGCTTGGAGGAGATTGTTCAATGGTTGGCTCAGGGCAAAGGTCTGGAGGGGCCTGAGTAGGTTCTTGAAAACCTAGGCCAAACTATTTCTTGGCATTGTCATCATTAAGAGGCTCAATAGGTTGATGGGAGCCTTGCTCATAGCGTCCAAAACCAAAACCCTTCCATGCACACCTGTAAAGGTAAGTGTGTGCAAAGGTGGGGTTGCCAAGAAATAAGAAGTCTGATGTGAATGGTTGGGGTGAAGAGAGAGGGTTGCCATCAGTAGGAGCTTGATTGAGCCCCCCATAGACAAGATTGGTTTAGAGGTGAGGAGGATGATAAGACACGACCATCCCTATCCGATGGTCATAACTGGGGTTGTGGTGAAGGCGTCCATACTCTTGTGGAGTTTGGAACATGTCTAAGGTTAGAAAGTGATATTCCCCAAGTGAAAGTCACTAGAAGATGTCTTCCAAGGGGTCTTTGGTAGTCGCTTGAAGAGGAGGGGTGAGGGCAATCGCCGGTTGCGAACTGGTTGAAGCTTCTGCAGATGGAGGCGGTGTCAGAGTTGATGGCTTGATAGGAATGAGGATGTAATTTGGATGGTAGGTTGTGTTACAAGTTTTGAAGGGTGAAGGGTCAACAGGAATGGTGTGGACTTGCCCATCACGCTCAAATTTCACACAACGATGTAGGGTGGAGGGGACACAAGCCATGGCACAGATCCAGGGTTAGCCCAGCAACATGTTGTATTGAAACTCTCCTTCGATGATATAGAAGAGCTCTGAGACTATGCGTGGACCAACGTGAATGTGAAGAATGACTGTGCCAATGGTTGTGGCAGTGGTGTCATTGAAAGAGTGCAAGATTGCATCAGTTTTGGAGATGCAATTCTTGGGAAGAGCCAACTAATCAAAGGCATGGGTGGAGATAATGTTGATGCTGGCACCTCCATCGATCATAATGCATTTAATGCATGTCTAATCAACATAGGCAGTGATGAAGAGGGCGGTGTCTTGATCTTCTGTGTTGGATGTGGGAATCTCAGAATCGCTAAATGTGATGGAGGCAACAGGAGATAAAGAGTGGACAAGGGCAACGAGTGGTTGGGGCTCCTTGAGTTGGACCTCCATTGTTTGCAAGGCTCGAATGAGGGCTTGACGATGCTGAGGTGAGTCTTGGATGAGGTAATAAAGGGACATCTTCACAGGCATCTGGTGAAGCTGTTTCAACATGGAGTCATGAATCGGCCTAGAAGAGGAAGAAGAAGAAGGCTGAGATGCGCCAAGGATAGAAATTTTATGCTTGGGTGCTAGAGGTGGCTTGACGAAAGGGTAGGTCCAAGGAATGGCAGCTTTTTCTTTTGCCTTGTGCTTTTGTGACCTAGTGGTTATATGGATGGCATTGATTTCAAAGATAGGAGGTGAAAAAGGGGTCATGGCCTGCTGGTGAGATGTTGATGTGGTTGAAGAGGTTGGATGGGAAGGTGTCAAGGGTCAATCAAGAGTGTCCTCAAGGAGAAGAGTGTCCTTCTCCATATAGCTGCGAATGATGGCTTTGAGGGCACAACAAGTCTCGATATTGTGTCCTGGCGTACAATGGTATAAGCAAATCTTCATGTCGTCAAACCAGGAGGGCTTGGACCCGAGAGGTTAGAAAGGCCTAATGGGTGGAAGGGTTATGCTAGAAGTCTGTAAAATTTGGTGTAATATCAATGAGTATGAGCCCACTAAAGGGTCCATGCTAGTTGATGTGTGTGATGCTGGTGACTTTTGCTTAGGCAGAGTTGGAGGAGGTTTCCGTACCACCTTTTGGGTTGATGGTGCGGTGACAGGTGGAGACAACACTTTCTTCATGAGAGGTACTACCTTTTGAGGAGAGGGTAGGCTAGAGGTAGGTAAAGGAAGCAAAGGAGGCAACTGGTTTTGATTAGAGGTCGGAGTGGGAAGGACTCTGGTTAGGGTCAAAGGATGGGGGCCCAAAATGGAAGGTAATGGTGATGGGGGAGGAGGCATTCACTTCTATGGTCTGGCAGTTTTCTTCAACTTGGTTGAAAGACTACTATTGGTCGAGGTCTGGTCTAAGTCCACCTTCACTTGCGGGTGAGTGAGGGTAGAGATAGGGTGAACACCAAGTGACTTGATAGGTTTAGATGGGGTAGATGCGGGTTTAGAAGTGGGAGTCTGGTCTTTGTTGAGAGTCTTGGGAGATTCTACCTTAGGAGGATTGGCAGCATGAGATGAGAGGGCACGGGCATGTTGAAGAACTTTAAGACGCTCCCACAATACTTGATGCTCCACTTTCCTTGAAGAGAGAAGTCCAATTTTCTCCACTAGTCGGGAAAATAGTTGAGAAGATGTTGGATGAGGTTTGGGTCCTTGAGAAGATGTTGACAGTTGTGAGGCCAAAGATGAGATGGGTATAGCAGTCTCAGACCCATGGCATGATGAAGTCGTGATAGATTCATCCTTGGTTGGAGACGAAGGAGAGGCAGGTTCTTCCCTGGGTGGAGAAGAAACTAGAGAATGAGGCTCCTCAAGCAGGTAAAGGGCAGGGATGATGGTGCCCTCCACTTGTGGTCAAGGAGTAGGAAGGGTCGGGTCCTCCATAGGTAGCAGGAATGAGGATGGTGAGACCGGTGGTGCCGGTAAGGTTGAGGCATCCTCCAAGATGAGAGAGGTTGATGGAGAACTAACCGAGGAAAGAGGTTCGTCCACATGTGATGGACTAATAGATGGACTAACCTCTTGAGGTTGGTCGGGGATGAAGGGCGAGACCGTATTGACTGTTTGAATGTTGTGTTCATGAGTGTCATCAATCAAGGTCTGGACATTGTTTTGGGTCGGTGGATGATTGGGGAATGGTTGCTTGAAGATGTCAATGCCCTGATTAGGGGGTGCATTAGGATTGTCTAGGATGAGGTCACCCTTTTCAAGCATGTCTTGGATTATGTTTTTAAGGGTTTTGCAATTTCCTGTGTCATGTCCTTTAACACGGTGGTAGTTGCAAAAGTCATTTTCCCTATACCACGCATGGATGGCGCGTGAGGGATCAAATTGTGGAGGTGGTCGGATCTGGGGGAGATTGAGAACCCCCTATTTAACAAGTTTTTCTAGCACAGACGCGTATGATTCTCTGAGAGGAGTATACTGTCATTGTACGTATCTCTACTAGAATTAGCGGGTGGCGCTCTGAGATGTGGATGGCTCAGGCTGACTGGTTAAAGGCAAAGAGGATGAAGGTCTAATGACCACAGCATTAGCTGAAGCTTTAGACTTAGGATTGGATGATGAAGGTTTAGAAGAAGAGGAGTCATTGGTCTTAGAGTTGGGATTCTTGTTCTGCAACTTGACTTTATTCTCCTCGATGGCACGTAATTCAAGTTTGCGGGCCATCGTGAAGGCTTTGTCAAAGGTGCGGAAGGTCTGAACCCGTAAGGTGGAAGAAATATGTTTGGCACAGGCTTGGGAGAAAAGTTCAATAAGTTTGGGTTTGGGTAAGGAAAAGGAGAGTTGATTGATGAGGCCTTTCCAGTGAGCAATGAAGTCAGCTATGGATTCGTCCTCAAATTGGCGGATATAATAGAGGTTTGTGATTGAGACCTTCTTGGTGATGTTGATGGAGAAGTGATCAAGAAAGAGCTGGGCCATCTGTGTGAATGTAAAGAGGGAATGGCTGGCAAGAGATCTGTACCAGTCAAGCGCAACACTAGAGAGAGACATAAGAAATGTGCATAAAAGTAATGCATCGTCATGGGCAATAAGGTAACAGGCATGTCTGAATGCCCATAAGTGCTGTTGTGGGTCTTCCTTGTTTTAAAAATAAAAAAATTAAGGAAGTTCCCATTGGCTGGGATATGGCCTGATCGGGACAAAAGGATGAATGGGCTCATTGCAAATTTGCTCGTATGAGAGAGCATTGCATAAGCCAAAAATGGAGGTCTCTAGGCTAGACATCTTTTCCATCAGCATTTTGATGATATTTACTAATGGATTGGCAGGTGGAGCGCCCCCTAGGTTGTAGGGTGCTTGGAAGAGGCTAGAGGAGGCATACGACATAGTTGGTTGTGCCTGTAAGGGTGCAACGTAGGGATAACTAGTCGTAGGGATAGAAGAGGAGAATAAGGGTGGTTGGGTAAAAGGCATGGCTAGGCTCGATGTTGCCATGGGAGGTTGGATTATGGTAACAGGGGCCAATGGATAGGTAGCCACCCTGGTGTTGATAGGGGCCAGGGTAGGCGGAATAGATACAACCAAGTTTTGGAAAGGAGTGGAGAGCGGTTGAGTGGGCTGAGGTTGATAGGGGGATGAAACCCCGATGGAAGTGGGCCCAAAGATGGAGGGAGAGGCCACACTTGGAAGGTTGGTCAAGGTCTGGTCATTGGTCAAGGTGATAGCTTGGGTGTCTAAAGGTTGAACTATGGACGCTGTCGATATGGCTGCAGTCTCGACAAGAGAGGTCAGCATTCCATAAATCGGATTGCCCAAGGAGTCTCACATTCGGCTATGCATGAGATAGTGCTGTAAGGCTTTGACGTTGAGGTCCAAGAATCATGCAAAATCTTGGTCCCCTTCTGGGAAAATAGGAGTCTGGGGTGGGGTTGGGTGAGTAGGAGTTCTTTCAGTCTCTAAGTGGAACTCCATTATAGGACCAGTTATGGATGGGGTAGATGGAAGTGGTTGATGCCTCGCGTGGTTGACTAGAGGCTTGGCTTGATTGCGAATCAGAACCATTCAAGGCAAGAAAGGTCAAGTTTCAGAAACTGTGTTTTTTCAATTTCAAAAACTCAGAATGGGGTTTTGGCAGAAAAGGGGCAGGTTTTAAGGCTGCTATTTTTGGAAAAAAAGGACTGTGACAGAGACCGACGTCAGTTAAAAAAATGATGTCAGTGATAAAAGATGGCCGACGTCGGTCAGATAGCCAATGTCGGCGAGAAAAGTTACCGACGTCGGTGGTAAAACTGATACCGGTGACTGTGGTTTCTAGAAACCCAAAAGATTTGAGAGTTTTTGGAAAAAAGGAAGAAGAACATCCTCACTAGCTCAAAAGAAAAATAGATAGGAATAGAAAAATAGAGATGGAGACAGGCAGACCCTAAGTGTTAAATCCTAAGAATCAACTTTTAAAATCTTGTGGCTTATGCCTTAAAGTGATGTTTGGGGAGGTTGGCTGTTAGAGGGGTCCTAGAAGAGGTAGTCTATGGATGGTTTCAAGTTTGTTTAGGTGCTCAAGAGTTTGGGTTAGGTTCCGTACATGGCCTGGTGCTAAGGAGCAAGCTCCCCTCACTTCATGAGCCCAGTGATAAGCTGGTCTCACTTAGCCAAAATATACTTTCCCTAGAGATTAGACTTTGCTAGAGAATAGAGTGGGCTTTCCCCTTGGTGATGAAATCCAAGTAGGATTGCCGGGATGGGTAAGGTATCCGTTGGGTGATGAAATCCTAGTCGGGCCTTGTCTCAGGTGAGTTTGATGTTTTGATTTGGTGCAAGTGGTTCGGTTGTGTAACATAAAGTGGACTATGATTAATTCATGATGCAGTTTATTAATTACTAGGTATGGACTAAGAAATGCAAGCAAGTAGAAATGGAATGCAATGTATTTTAAGCCCCAAGTCAAAATGTTAAGTTCAGATGAAAACAAGTTGAGAAAGGGTTGAAGAATATGACTTTTGACTAGTTTGAAATGCAAGAAAAGAAAGAAAATTTCTTTTTAAGCCCACTTATGATGTCATTTAGAAGAGAAAAAAGAGGTGAAAAGGGAGAAACCTAATGCACCTATATGAACAGAAAAAAAAGGAACCCAAGGAAGACCCTAAGGTCCCACCGGGTGTGCCAGAATATTTCTACGCTAGATTCGCTTTTCACATTCAAGAAAGAGAAATGAGAAACTAAGAAGGAAATGGATGAGGGTTTTGTACGTACCTGGATTGTAGATGTGCGCACCAAAATTTAGACGTTATCAGGAACTCCTCTTTGGTTGTGGAAGATGACACCTGAAAGGGAAAGACACTTAAAACACAAAAAATGTTAGATGCCAAAAGGGTGGATTGCCAAGCGAAGGCTTGGTCCTAGAAGCACAAAGGCTTCTTAGAGGATGACAGTCCACTATTAGAAACATAATGCTAATCAAAAACAAAAAGTGATAAATGATAAAAGACAGAAAGAAAGAACTGAAAGCAAAAGCGTACCCATTTAGAAGCAATCTGCCTTTGCATAGTCACCAACGTCGATGGTATTGCCGGTGTCGATCAGGAAGGTCGCTGACGTTAGTTATTCTGTCAACATCAGTAGGGGAAATGGATGAGGTCGGCTGGGGAAAATAGTCAAGGATGAGTTACAGGTCTGGGCTTGGTCTGCAGAATGGACTGAGGCTTCATCTGAGGGTCTGTGTGGGATTCAGAGGGACTATTTGGGGTTTGAAGAGTAGTCTGAGGGTTTGTGCAGAACTGGTTAGGTAGAGGGGACTGTCAGGAAAGTGACTGGCTGGAACTAGAAGCACAAAGGGGGATGGATGAGAGGCAGGGGTTTGAGAAGGCTTTTCAGCCTCTCAGGGACAGACAGGGAAGGTCTAGGCAGTAGTTAGCTAAATAGATAAATGCAAATAAGAAATGAAATGGAAAACAACACTGTGCTTACCTCTTGCTTGCTGGTTGGAGAATGGAGAAACCTATTGTCAGAGCTATGGAAGACTTGTTGCAAGAAGAAATGACTGATGCAAAGTACCTGTACCTACTACTATTGCTGTACGAGGGGGAGAGAAAGAAAATATGAATGCAAAAGCGTCAAGAGAGTTCTGTTCGCGGGGGCAGAGAATGGTTACAAAAAATGGTTTTGAAGGCTGCCGACACTGGCATAACCACCGATGTCAGCCTCATAATGACTGATGTCGACGGCCGAAGAATGGGGATAGAGGCTAAAATTAGCCTCTGTTCGTTCTTGCACGCTGCCGGGTCAAGGGGTCATGGGAAAATGGTCGAGGGAGGCATAAATGGATGCGGGAGGAAGGATAAAGGGGAGATTTGGGCAATAAAGGCTAGGAGAGAGGTGGGGGCATCCAATGAGGGGATCCAAGGTGGCATGGGTGAGGTAGAAAGGGGGCCACCAATTTAAAATATTAGATTTATTTTGATTTAAAATTGAGGGGGCTTAGGACAAGTGTTAGAAAATAGACCAAGGGGGCCAAGGGGGGATGATGACCTAGGGGGTAGACACGATTTAATTTTCTACACTACCATCTCCACTAGATATTTCCCTACAATTACAACTCTAATCTCTACTATAACTTTCACCTGCATTTTGCACCTTCAAATTCTGCCAACTCTATAGTTGGTTTTCCCTCAATAATTTCTATAGAGTCCATGTCTAGGAAAGAGATGAAGTTTAAATCCAAAGGACCCAGTGTCACACTTAGTCTAGAATCTAATACAAATGAGATTATAGACACTGACCTAGGTCACATTGACCTAGGGGATTTTTAGACTAGAGTAAATGCCAAATTCAAAAAATGACTAGATTTAGAGCATTTATGACTGTAGACTACCCCAAATAATAGATTTTCCCTTGATTGTGTAGATCCTTGAGTTGGTTCTCACATTAGCAAAGCATTATGATGCTGATAAGAGAGAGGTGTTGAATAAAAAAGGGGAAAGGATTTTAAACCTAAACCCAGACTTCATAGAATCCATATTCTTGAGACTTGAATATGAGAGTTACCTAGATATAAATCTAGAGTCATCAAATAAATTCTATCAAGATAACAACACTTGATGTCAAAGGGTAATGAATAAGTAATGGCTAAGAATCCCTAGGGCTACATCTACCACAATACCTAAAAAATTGGCAAGAATAGATTTTAAAGATGAGGTAGGTGATCAGATCATACTACTACATAAAATCATTGGTGACATTGATGTGAAGAAATTTCAATATTGGATGTATCAATATACATGGGTAATCCACTAGAATAAACAATACATCCACTAGGCAAAGTTGATTAGTGACTCCATCCACAAACAGTTGATGGAAGTCTGAAATATAGGGAAGTTCTATATGACTTCTTATCTAGTTTATATATTATCCAAGGGGAGAGACTTCCTAGGTCTAAACATAATAGCTAACCAAGTTAACAAAGTTTTCAAATATTATCCTAAACTCACTCTTGAGACAAGCATGTAACACTTCAAGAGAGTAAATGATGTGTTCATCTACTACATCATAGTCATGTTCTAGAAAGAGCTGGAGAAGAAGAGATTCTCTGATGTTTCCACTTCAAAGATTACTAATTGGGGATCTTATTTCATCTAGTTACCCACATACTCATACTTTAGAGTATGTGGATTTAATGGTTGTCTTTACATCCTCTTGAGGTATGTGAGTGATAAATGGGCATTAATGGATCTTGTGAGGTAACTAGTTGAAACTCACAAGTTATTATCTAGCAAACACAAGGTGGGAACTCATTTCCCCATTAGTATATGGAGGTACACATGACCTTATTTATCAAAATCCAAGTGTGTAAAGGCTAAAATAACCCAGATGACCTTGAGAGCTTTGAAGGCAAGGCTATTCTATGATGTGAATGGAAAAATTACTAGTGTATTGTGAATCTCAACATATTCCCATGTCCCCTATTATGAAAACTACTTAGAGGACTTACATGATGAAGAATAATTAAGATCAAAGGACTAATCCAAGATGACCCTTGATCAAATCAAGGCTTTTAACATGGCACCAATTCTCAAGGACTTGGTCAATGATGAATCCCCAGTAGATAAGGTCTACTATGAGAACATAATATATGCTCTACCCCTTCTAGCAATAAGGTGGTTCATTCATAAGTACTTCTCATTAATGGATAGAACCACCAATGTAATAAATAGAAAAAACAACTAGCTTAGAAGTAAAGGGGTCAAAGTGACCAAAGAGCTAGTGAGTATCAGTGAAAAACTATGAGAGCTCAAGGAGAAGGGAGTACCAGCATCAGTAGATGATTCTAGTAATGGATCACTCCTAGAATAAGTAGATAGACTAGTGATCTCCCATAAGAGAAAACAAAAGTCAAAAGCTAAGAGAGGACAATCAAGTAGTTAAGGAGTAACAACAGATCAACCAATAGTGAATTCATCTAAAGATACAACTACCGTTGAAGTAATAATAGTTTTTACTCCCATCTCAGTCATACTATCTACTCCCATTTATTTAATAATCCCTCCACCTATCTTTATCATTCCATTAGCTTCAACACCTCCTCCTCCTATCTCCACTCCTCCATCTCTAGTGATTCCACCCTCCATTTCCACTAGTTCACCTATGTCAGTAAGTCCATTACCAATAGTTCAATAAATTCAATTAGACACCCAAGTCTCCCTTCCATTTCACCCTTACATAATTCCTCCCTCTCCCATAATTTCACTCCCTCCTACAATTACTTCCACTCCATTAATCACCAACACTACACAATAATAATAGCTATGGATTCAATCATTTTGACTATAATCCCACTGGCCATCCCAACCCCTAGGATAAATATTGCTCCATTTTCAACTCCCCTCACTTTCCCTTTTTTCATCAATCTTGAGTGTCCCCATGACACTGATTGATTCATTCATGGATTTGGAATCCACACTCCCATAGGTTCTTCAATTCCAAGTCCCTGTGCGTACCCCTCCATTGGTGTTAGTTCTATCTACCACAACCCCAATAAACACATCCATTTCCATTACACCCATCTCTTCCACTTCCATAGTAACCCCAAACCTCATGAAGGAGATAGAGATGGAGCAAGTCACTAATAAAAATGTAGACATTTAACCCACAACTGGGGAAGAGGTTGAAAAGACATCTACCAAATAATCGGTGGATATATCAGTGAGGATACAACACTTGTCACCATAAGTACTAGTGTAACATCTTTAGTTTTATATCCATAAGTGATAGTGTTAGCACAACAGGATGCTACTCCTAGTTGGTTAGTAAAAATAGTGGGGAAAAAATGTAAGTAGATGGTGTCCCTGAACACATTGGATTTTGGCCTCACAAATGAATATAAGAAATCCAAAACAACTCCTAGAACCATATCAAGGATATTGTATGAGTTAGTAGGGGAGAATTATGTAGAGATTGTAGTTCCCCCACTATAAAAATAGAAAGAAGATCTAGTGGTGGGGGATTACTAGATATCAAAGGTTCACCTTGGTCATCCTACAAGAGAGGGATTAAAACATGATGCTCAATCCATCATTAACTCTCCTTTTAAGAAAATGGATAGTGACAAGGTCACTAAGGATGAATTAAAGAAAAAGGTTGAACAATTAATGACTACTGTTTCTACCTCAAATTTGCTTTTCAGACTATAAAGAAAGAAACTAGAAGAAAGTAATGGACAAGGCTTGGAAGTACCTGGACATAAGATTGCGCACCGTAAATCCAGACGTTCGTGGGTACTCCTCTTTGGCTGTGGAGGAATGACACCTGCAAAGAAGAAAACTTGGACAAAAAGGAGTTAGATAGATAGAAGGTGGGTTGCCAGGCAAAAGCCTGTTCCCAGAAGTATGAGAACTTCCTTAAGGGAGGTCAACCCACTGTTTTGATAAAGACAAGTCTGATAAAAAGACAGAATGCTAAAAAGGACTGAAATAAATAGTAAATTGAAAGAGAAAAGGAAGCAAAAGCTTACCTGGAAGAAGCTGTCAAACTGGTCACAGTCGCCGGCGTCGGTGGTCCTACCGGCGTCGGTTGTCGGGTCTGCCGACGTCGGTTAGTCTGCCGACGTCAGTGGGGGTAATGACCGGTGTCGGTCGGGGTTGTGGCCTGTAGACGGGTCTGGGCAAGTTCTAGTCGAGTAGATAGTCTGGGCTTGATCTGTGGTCTGGTTTGTGGACGGGTCTGAGTCTGATGGACGGGTCTGAGGATGGTCTTAGGCAGAGATACAGGGGGAGTGAAATGGACAGAGAGGGACAGAGGAGGACAATCAAAGAGATGGGAATACGGGTCTGTGTGATTTGGTTAACAGTCTGGGTTGGGGGAGAAGGAGAGCTGAATCTAATTTAGAAATAACTAGGAAGCATAAAGAAACAAAACAGAATACAACATACCTGTGCCTGCTGAAGAAAGTGTTGGTCTTGTTGTTGATGTTGCCGGATGTGAACCCTGTTGCTGATGAAGATTCCCTATTTTTCACCTGTAGAAGATTGCTGTGTTCCTGAGGGAGAGAGGTCAAGTGAGGGACTGATACAAGGGTCTGATACGAAGAACGAAGAGTTGGGATGCCAAAGAGAAAACGTAGAGAAGCTAGGAGAAGTCAAGAGGAACCAGAGGGAGAAAGAACGGTGCAGAAGCCGTTATGAAAGGTGCCGACGCCGGCAATATCGCCGACGTCGGCCGAAGGTTGACCGACGTCAGCGGCTGAAAGGCCAGAGAAAGGCTAAAAATAGCCTTTCATCCGTTTCCCAACGGTCGGGTCAAATGAATGCCAGGATGAAACGGTCGACGGGGTTAAATGGACGAGAGGAGAGGTTGGAATGGGAGACTAAGGCATTAAATGGCCATGTGGGGAATAAAGGGGATCCAAGGAGGGTATCCTAGGGTGGCGAGGTGGCAAGGAGAGGGAAAAAGGGGCCTTATTTAATTAAAAATAGATGTTTATTTTCAATTAATAAGACCTAGGTGGGTTAGGGACCAAGGAGGACTAGGAGGGAGAAAGGACCAAGGGGTTAGACACTTTTTAGGTGTCTACAACTACATTAAAGAAGTTCATAAATCCCACTACTCAACCAACACAGCCTTTTACTAAGATCATAGACCAAGAAACACTTGATATAGTGACATAAATTAGTAGCATGGGAAGGGCCACAAAGGATTGGGCAAAGGATCTCATCTCAAAGGGCAAAAAAGTTATTGAATTATTAATGGACCATTATACAACTCCAATAGAGAGAAGGGAAACTTTGAGAGAGTAGATCAACAAGTATCAAGAAGAGACAAAAAGGTTAAACCTTTTCTATCCAAAGTTGATAGCTATGGATACAATTGATACTGACATCCTCTTTGTAGAAAAGATATTGAGAAATGCTATAGAGAAAGAGGAATTAGATATAGTATCTCAGTTCAAGATAAGTATACTCATCGAGAGTACCAATAAGGCTAAGGTTTCACATAAAAAAGCCACTGATATGATATATGACATTGAAGATTTGTTGAATAAATTTTCATGTCAAGTAATAGATAATTAGAACTAGGTCCTTTAAGCTTATGAAGTTCAAGATAAATTCAAAGGAGTGATTGAAAAAGAGTCATCTTAGGACACCATATTCAGCTTGAGATCTATCCACTATTTTATTAGGTACCATAATACATTGGATCAAATGGGAAAAGAGACACAAAAATATAGAGTTGCACAAAGGGAACTCTCTGATACTATAGTATAATGTGAAATAAGCCACCCCTGCTCTTTTTATCCTAATGAAGATTGCATGTTGGAAATCTTCAAATTTTTTGATGCATATATTGAAAAGACATAGACAAAAAAGAACAAAGAGTCTTCAGAAGTGTTGGATATAGATTAATTATTTCTATCACAATCATTATTATATTGTATTTCCTTATTGTAAAAAATATTGTAAAGTTGCATATTGTAAATTGAAACTATCATTTTGATAGATCTTTTTAAGAAAGAGACACTTGCAATTTCCATGTTCTTTTTTGACAGGTTGAAGGTTATAAAAAAAAGACTTGTAAATTGCATTTTCTCTTTTGACAAATTCGGAGTTACTATAATTGTAAAAGCACATATTGTGAAATGGATTTCTAGTTTTATCAAAATTATGTGACTTGAAATTTATAAAATTCCTAATTTAAAATTACAAGTTAAGATTTTGAAAAAATAACTTAAGTCATCTAAAAGCTATCTCTTATCTTAAAGTTTTAGTTTCACTTTTTAGTGCCTCATTGCATGAAGAGGAAGTAGTAGCTTGACTGAAAAAGACATAGGCAGTGAATGAAGATTCCCAAGCTTCCTCCATGCCTCTATCAATTTGGATCATGCTCAATATTTACATGTTTCTTTCCAACCATTTACCTTGGAAAAGACATCATTACAACTAAATATCACACACCCTTTTTGCATGGAGTTTCCAAATTTGCATGCTCTTCAACTAGGAATGGATTTATTTGTTAACTACATATCTTTTATGAGTTTTTTTATATAAATATGGGTACTATGGCATAGCCCATTTTTATTTTTATTTTTAGAGATATTAATATACATTTTGAATAACTTGTCTACATGTTATAACCAGGAAAATGAGAATAAATTGAAGATTTGCCTTTCTTGTCTATGTAATCTTTGTATATGCAAGGTTATGTAAATATTTGTGGATGTTTTATTATTATTTTAGTCACAAAATTTTATATATGGTATTATTTTTCCCTTTTGAAAGATTTTTTGATTAAAAATAAAGAATCTTGTCCCTTGTATGAGAATATACCCATTTATACCTTTGGTTTCACATTTGCACGAGTTTGTGCTCTAATAATTTTCAATATATTTATTATTTTTCCATGTTCATTCAATCAAGCATTAATATCCATTACAAATTATTTGGTGCAATCACCATTTCTAGTTTTGTAATTTTTGTTCCAAAACTCTTTTCTCACAATCAAAACCCTAGTTTAGAATCAAGATCACTAAGAAGTTAAATTTACACAAGAGCTGGTAGTTTATCAGTTGAACTAAATTTAGTGAAAGGAATACAACCTTCTCTAGAGGTTTAACTCAATTTTCCAAGGTCCTATAGCTTGAAGGTGATCCCATTGTATCATTAGATTTTTACATAATGAGTTACAACATTAAGTCAAATGCAAAATCTATGTTATAATAGTTTTTGGCATGCCTGGTGGGACCTGATAATAATTACTAAAGAGATTGTTTCTATTCTCAAAAATCATTATACTAGATTTATACACATTTAAAAATAATTTGGTGACTCCACGTACTTACAGATTTGAGAAATCAAGGTTTATATATGCCAAAGAAACAAACAAGATCATCTACTAAAGGTAAGAAAGATGATTTTTTGAAATTGTCATTTCCATATAA
The DNA here is from genome assembly GCA_037957365.1 of Torreya grandis. Classification (NCBI taxonomy): domain Eukaryota; kingdom Viridiplantae; phylum Streptophyta; class Pinopsida; order Cupressales; family Taxaceae; genus Torreya; species Torreya grandis. The sequence continues at coordinate 6,764,365 of JARHVA010000078.1, forward strand.
AAAGAGATCAAGATCAATTATTCCTTACACTAGAGTATATCCTAAAAATTTATTTGCATCTCCTTCAAATATTCCCAACACTTTCATACCTCTCATTATGGTTGCGAGAAATCAAAATTTCATAGCCTTCAATGGAGGCAACCCACTTCAGTTAGCATAATATGATGACATACCTACCTTAGCTTTAAAAATCCTTCCATATTTTACTGGTGAAACTTCCACCACTCCTATGGAACATATACAAGACATTGCTAATCTTTGTTCAGTCCACAACATGGTAGAAGATAATATTACAATTAGACTTCTAGACTCTTATTTTAAGGGTAAAGCCTTGTAATGGTACATAGGCCTGCCTCCCAATTCCATCCATGTTTGGGATGACTTCGACACTACACTATTCACTCAATTTGAAGATAAGAGTGACTACGTCTCCGTAGTTAAATAATTAACTACTATTCAATGGGATCCTCATGAGCTCATGAATGATTTCAATTTTTTCTTTCAAAAGACATGGAATAGAATTCTAGTATTGGTCAAGCCAACTCCAAATAATGTTTTCCTATATTACTTAAGAGCTTTGAATAGTGATATAGCTATTATGATTCAATTAATGGGTGGAAACACATTTCTCAATGCCTATGAAATTCAAATAAGGGCAGAAAATTGCCTAATACAAGTGGTAAAAATTACCCCAAGGCCACCAATGCCTTTATTCCCAAAAATAACCCCTACACAACTGAAAATTTCTCTAATTCCCACATGATCAAGGGACTATCTTTGACTCCTGATCCTATGGACAATTTATATGAGGTTAAGTCATTGCTTAAGAGCTTTGGAAATGATCTAGTAGCAATGAAAAGGTAGCAATCCCAAAACTATAGGCCTTATTAGGTAGCTAACCAAGCATACCAACCTGACAGGCAATCATACCAAGGCAATTCATAGTCACAATGTCATAATATGCAAGCAAAACCTACAAAAATCCATGCTCTACCTTCACCAAGTACTTCCTAAGCTATTGTACCTATTCATAACAACTTGTCTCAGGAGTATGAGTGGTGTTATCCTTGTGCTCAACCACATAATTAGAATACTTATCTTAATGGTATCATTAGTCAAACCTTGATGGTGCAAGGAATATCAAACACATAAGGAAAAAAAAGGAAGCCACTTCCCAATAAATAGATACATAATAACTTGCTTAAAGTGAGGCTACTCTTTTGAACTAGCAATAAGAAGTATTTTATGGTGTAAATTAAGAGACATTGTTCAATGGTGGAGGTCTGGTGGCTTCCAATACATGTTCAAAGAAAAGAGAAATAGAAAGTGATCAACCCCCTAGAGTGAAACAAGATACAACTTCTAAAGTTGTACAAGAACTTGCAAAGAGAAACATAGTATGAAGGCTACCCTTTGTACCCATAGGCTAGTCCAAATTAAATGTGTAGACTTTGAATCTCATAAAAGAACACATAACTCATACAAAAGCACCATCAAAGGTTGGTAACATTACTTTTAGTATTGTTTAATATATGAATAAGACTAATTTTAATGTCACTATGTGGGAAGCACTATCCATTCCAATGCAAAGAGATTTGTTATAGGAAGCTTTAAAAAACTTCTAGATAATGAATAGGGTTTCAACCAAGGGACATAATGCTGAAATTAATTTGTGTCAACCATAAACTAACACTAAAGTGATAAAAAATTGTAATCCTCTCCATTTCTATCTTTCACTTATAGTAGGGAAACATCTCATTCATAATTACATGGTAGATTCAGGGGCTAGTAGTTCTATTATGCCTAAGAAAATATTTGATGATCTTGATATTAAGTATAAATATATCTAAAAAGGTGTGGTTCAATTAGATGGGACTGTTATTCAAATAGTAGGGACAATAAAAAAGTCTAAACCTCACTATCAACACATGTCCAAGCTTGTCAATTTCCCAAGATATCTCAGTTACTGATCTCCCTCCTTATTTTTCCATTTGTCTTTCATGAGACTTCACTGAAAAAATGGTAGGATATATATTTGTGGATTGGTCTCACATGTTGCTTAGGATGAGATATGGAACAAGAGTAACAATAAGAGTTGAAATAATCACTAAAGACCATATTGAGCCATACACTCTTATCCCTTTGGACATGAATTATAAAACATAAGACTAGGAAAAGGAGATTGATCATGAAGTTGTAACACTTGTAGAAGAGATTCTAGACACCAATCTAGATGAATGGGGATCAACTCTCCAATTTGATCCTTATGATTATGTATAGGAAACTGGGTTGGGTACATATTACATTGATGAAAATGATGCACTCATCTTGAATCTTGTAAAACTAGTTGAATATCTTCAAGGAATATGGCAACTATTCTTTGATGGTTTAAAAAGTAGGAATGGTGTAGGTGTAGGTATTGTCTTGATCTCTCTGCAAAAGGAGAGCTATTTCTATTCTTTCATAATTCAATTCAACTACATAAATAATATAGTTGAATACAAAGCTTTAATTTGAGGTCTAGAATTGGCCAAGGAAAGAGGGATAAAATCCCTTTAAATATTTAGTGACAATGAGTTGATTATTCATCAAGTAAGATCTAGAAGCATAACCATGAATAATTTGTTTAGATCCTACAAACACAGGTTTTGGGCCCTGTTAGAAGACTTTACCACCTTAAACATTCAAGCGGTATTGTTAGCCATTTTTGGCCCACATACCAAAATTATGCCCAGATGGATTAGGTTACTAATGGATGAGCAAATGAATATATGTTCTGGATGGAATGAGTGGACCAAAGAGATCATGAAGCTTGAAAAGCTTTTGAAACACTTTAAGTTCACTTAAAATATAGTTTGTCCAAATTCAAAAAAATAAGCCTCCATGGTGGTCATAACATTTAGAAGCATGAAGTAGGTTTTTCATAAGCCCCAAGACCTAATTCGAGCCATGGAAATTCATGCAAAAGGTCAAGCATAAGCCTAAGTGAGCGTGACCATCACTAGGACATCACATAAGAACAAATGAACCAATTAGCCTATGCATTTTATAAGTCCACTAAAAAAGCATCACTACCCAAAATATTATAGTGCCAGAGTTTTTCATGCCAAGAACATCCTCTAATAGTTTTATGTCCATGTGAACCTTTTAGCTCACGTTATGAGCATTCAAAGTTTAATCTACCAAATGGGACATTCACACAAATGCCAAAATAAATATTGGGATATTAATTATTAAGGTAAAAATTTTATGGTCATATGGATGTTAATTATAGTCATATAGACATCAAATAATATTTTCATAGATGTCAAATTTAAGACATGACAAATAGCCATTGGGGTTCACAAATTTTAATGATAACCAAGTGGATGTCAAGTACATTTGTGCATACATCAAATACATTCATGTGGATGTCAAAGTTTGGTCTCATGAATTAGCCATTTGAGTTCAAATAGTGGGTCTCAATATATCTAATGATTAGTGTTACTTTATATACATATTGATCTGATGATGCATGATAAGTCAAATAGTCAAGAAGCTCATGAGGTTGCCACATGGCACAAGTGCTAAAGCTGATAGACTGACAACAAATCTTGAAATCAAACATGGGGATACCAAGTGGTATTAACTCAAAGAGATATTGATAAGTCAAAGGTCTATCAATGACTCATGGTCATTAATACTGAGCAAGATCAATGATGTGATATGGGTTAATGAGTCAATGATTTGAGCTAGTATCGATGACCAGTTAAAATAAAGGTCAAGAAGACAAGGGTAGTTTTCAACCAAGATAAATAGGTATTACAGGGTCATCTTGCCACCATTGAAGCTTGATAAAATTCCATGAAAGGCCATAGCCATGTAGTTAGGTATACATAATATAAAGGGATGCCATTAAGGTTAAATATAGACATCTAGTTTGAAGGTTTGTAGCATATGGGGTCCATTATGTGACTGTGTCTACCATTATTTAAAAGGAGACCTATACATAATGATCCCTCAATTTTTATAGATGCTCAAAGGCAAAAATAGGTCTTTGAAACCTAATGGAGATCAAAAGGGCTATGTAGTCAATAAGTCTGTATCGATATATGTGACTCAAGGAAAACTAATAAAGGAGATTAGTTTTCTATCTATAGAAAGGATCTGGGCTAGATTTTATTGAAGGTAGTTGTCTATGATTATTGAAGAAGCTCCTTATCCTTCAGCATGGCCATATTTTTGACAAAAAATTGCCTAAAATGCACAAAGCCATGTTTTTGTTAGACCCATGAGCATGAAGTTTTGTCCTCAAGTGAGATATGGCATTAAGGATAAAAGAAAAGGTCTAGTGTTGAGAACTATAGCTATGGAAATTCAATGCATTCTTAGGGCCTTTTGAGGCTTTTCAACTTGGCAAGCCATGCGTAGTGTCTTGATTGATCAAAAAGGTGGCAAGGATTTCATTGGCTAAAGAGGGTGGAAACTCAAGTTTAATTAATAACTTAAGATGGTGTGTTCCCTCTCTGATGTTGTGCTCCCACTTTCTTTCTCTATCTATCTTATCTTATATATCTCAGTCTTATTCCCATGATGGGGGTTCTCAGGTCTTAGAATTTATCATTCTTTTCTAGGACAAGGATACTTGTTGAGACTCTTGAAAAAGTGTGCTCATTTGATATGGTTAAACCCTATCAAAATATTATAAGAAATGCCTTTTAAAGTAATAGGATCAACTCTTTGCCTATCTCTTGTCTTTAATCAGTGCTTAGTATGCTTATGTATGGTAAATTTATGAAGGAGATTATTCCTAGTTTATTCTCCTTATGCTTGCCTCTTTCAAGGTGTTTTCAAGCTAACATGCAAATCTAGATTAGTGTTATACTTGTAACCTCTTTCATGAGATATTTATGCAACTAGTGAGATTTTGAGATTGAGTAAGCCATAGTTGTCTTTTGTTGATCTAGTGTGTGTTCAAGCTTATATGAGTGCCCATTTTAACTTTGGTGCATCACTTTTTAGCCCTCTTAAGAACCCTTAAACATTTTTTAACCTATTTTTAGTGATTTGAATTAGTTTAGGTGATCACCAAGAGGAATTTGACCTTCTCCAGAGGTCCAACCCCACCATAGGTGACCCACAACCTGAGGTTGTTCCCATTGCATAGCTCAACTAAAAAGATCATGAAAAACTCTCTCCAAGGGTGAAAATTGAGCCTACAATAGATACCAAAAGCATAGAAAAAATATGATAATTACATGGCCTTGATAGGATCCCAATATAACCTACCCAAATAAATAAAGAGGAAAAACATCCAACATGCAAATTTGATAGTAAGGCCATCTGTTCCTAATAGCACAACCAACTGACAAGTATTCAATAGTGATCAAAAAATTATCAACTTTATGAGAGAAGAAGATAAATTCTTTGATACAAACCAATCAAGACTCCATAATCAATATGGAGATCAAATCATTTAGTTGAAGATAAATAAATTACCCATGGGCCTTGTTACTTTAGAGAGTATCTTTAATTCAGATGATTAGTTAAAAGGCAAAAAGAAGAACATCAAGTCAATGAAGAAGAAAATGTGCTAATAGTCATTTCAAAAGGCAAAACACTAAAGATTGGAAAGGTACGTAATGATTCTAAAAACCAATATTTTATTGAGTTGTGTCAAGAGTTTGATGATAACTTCACTTGGAGTTATCAATATCTAATGGGTTTTGACTCTAGCTTATCCCAACATACAATAGAGCTTGATACAAATTCCAAGCTCATTAGATAGAAGCAGAGACTAGTTAATCAAAAAATATAACCCTTGATGAAGAGTGAGCTATCCAAACTGATAGAGGCTAACATCATTTTTCCTATCAAACACTCATCCTAGATTGCTAATTTGGTCCCTATAAGGAAAAAGAATGGTGAAATCAAGCTTTGTGTAGATTTCAAAGATCTAAACAAAGGGTATCTAAAGAATCATTATACCCTTCAACCCATGGAGCAAATTATGCAAACTATATCAGGATTTGAAAGGTTTTCCCTTTTAGATAATTATTTTGGATATAATCAAATCCTAGTGTAGGAATCAGACTAGTTCAAGATTGATTTCAATACAAAATGGGGCATGTATGCATATAAAAAGATGCCATTTAGCATAAATAATGTTGGTGATACATTTTATAGATCCATGGATATGGATTTCATAGGTTTGATAAATGAAATGAACTTGGTATACCTAGATGATATCACTATTTACTCAAAACATGATGATGCACACTTGGATCACCTTAGGAAAATATTCAAAAGGTGCAGAGAATTTGGAATTTCCCTCGATCCAAAAAAGTTCATTTTCCTAGTTCATGAAGGGAAACTACTAGGACACATTATTTCAAAGGAGGGTCTTGCTATAAACCTAGAGAGAATAAGTGCTATATCTACATTAACATTTCCAAGCCATAAAATAGGATTACAAAGTTTCCTCATGAAAATCAACTTTGTAAGAAGTTTTTTTCCAAATTTTGCATCTATGTCCAATCCCATTAATTTAATGCTTAATGAGGTTATGCTTTTCAGCTAGACAAAGGAAGGAAAAGATAACTTTTAAGCCATCAAGTAGGCTATTTCTCAGGCTCCTACCGTAGTCAACCCCAAGTATGATAAATATTTCATTCTCTATGATTTTGGAGGGGAAGGTAGCATCTTAGCTATTCTAACCCAATAAAATAAATAACAATTGGAACAACCAATATATTTTTTCAATCAATCCATGAAGGATTATGAAGAAAAGTACAGTTTCATGGAGAAGCAAGTATATACTATAATTAAAGCTCTCAAAAATTTTAGGCATATGCTCTCCAACAATAAAATTCATTTGATGGTTAGTCACCAAAGTGTCAAAGAGTTCCTATTGAGCTAGGAAATAAATTAAAAAAGAGTAGGATGGATCACAAAAATCATGGAATATGACGTAAATATCATAATTACATAGATTGCAAGAGGAAAGGGCTTGTGTGAATAGCTGGCTTCTGATATCAAAACTAATGAAACATTATTTGATGTAGTATATGATCAAAGTGCATCTCATCCAATGAATCCACCTCTTTTAAATAGTTGGATCCATGACATATCCATCTTCTTATAGATTGGTGAGTACCCTTATGAGTTCTAGCAGACCAAGAAGAGGTATTTCAGACTCTAATCCATTCCTTATGTTTTTGTTAATGGAATATTATTTAGAAAAGATATGAATGGAGTCATGTTAAGATGTATCAAGCATGATCAATTCCCCAAGGTACTCGAGGAATTTCATGATGGCCCGTCAGGTGGACACTTCTCTGCAAGAACCATAACCATCAAAATAATGAGAGGGGGCTATTATTGGAATAAAATATTCAAAGATTCCCATCAATGGGTAAGGAAATGTGAGAAGTGTCCTTACTTTATAGATAAGTAAATATTAACAACTTTCCCTCTCAGACCAATTCAAGCTGACCAACTATTTGCTTAATGGGGATTGGATTTCATTGGTATGATAAATCCACCATCAAGTTTAGGTTACAAATGGATCCTTACAACAATTGACTATTTCACAAGGTGGAATAGAGTAGTTGCATTGAAAGATGCCATGGAGGCATCTATCTTGAAATTCATGGATGGCATTATCTTAAGGTTTGGTGTTCTTCACACCATTATCTCAAACAATGCCAAAGATTTTGTGGGAACTCAAGTGAATGAATGGGATGTAAGACACAATGTATACCTAAGTAATTCTTCTAATTATTACCCATAGGGTAATGGATTATCTGAGTCTACCAATAAGAATTATAAAACTTATCAAAAGGACGATAGAGGATAACCAAATGACATATCACATAAAGTTGAAATTGACACTATTGGCTGATAGGATCACTCCTAAGAGAGCCATTGGCAACTCTCCATTCATGTTGGTATATGGAAGGGAATCTAGAGTCCTATTATTAATTAAGTTACCATCTCTAGAAAACAATCATAAATTGGATTTGATTGACAATGATGAAATGATAATAAGATTGGAAGAACTCATGGAACTTGAATAAGTCAAGAAGCAATCAATAAAAGTTTTGAAAGCAAATCAGGCTCAAACAAAGAAGACTTTCGATAAAAAATCATCTAATAGAAACTTTAATGAAGGAGACCTGGTTCTCAAATAGGATGTAGATAGAGCTAAACTAGGCAAGCACACCAAGTTTGATGTAATATGGAGTGGTCCATATATTATAACTCAGTGTAAAGGAGATAATGCATTCCACCTATCAAAGCTCAATGGATTAGAACTACCTATCCCAGTCAATGAGATATACCTCAAAGCTTGTTTTTGAGGTTGGAATTCATTCCAATTTTTTTGTATATATTAGGGTTGTGTTTTCTAATTAAGTGTTTTCACACATGCCAACTCATTAGGAGTTTTTATTTCCTTAGTTTGTTATATTTTCTCTATTTTATTCTTGTTTAGGCAAATCCCAATTTTGTTCTTTACCAGTTAAGTGTGTTTAAGCTTAAAATGACTCTATGCCTAATGAACTAGAAGGCTACTAGAAAGAAACTGATTAGTAGGAAATCACCCCATAGAGGTCACCAAAAATGTTGATATTTTTGTCCCAAAAATGTCAAAATGTTAAATTACCGTAAGGGAGACCCATTAAATTTTTGGAAAAATGCCTTAAAATGTCTCAGAACACTCATATCCTTAAGCCAACAAAAACTAGAGATATGGGTGTAATTTTCAACTTGTAAACTTACAAATTGCATCCAAACCTCTACTTCCTATTATAAATTAAGCTAATAAAAATTGAAGATCTAGGTGCAATTTGTAACTTGCAAACTTGAAAATTACATCCAAACCTTCACTTCCCACTATACACCAAGATGAAATAAACTAGATATTGGTTTGTAATTTTCAAGTTTGAAAACTTGAAAATTTCTTCCTAACCTCTGCTTCCTCTAAAACCCATAACCACCAAAAACTAGAGCCTCACTCATAATTTTCAACTTAAAAAGTTACAAATTACAAACAAGTTACACTTCCTACAAACCACATACCCTACAAAATTTCTTCCTAACCTCTGCTTCCTATAAAACCCATAACCACCAAAAACTAGAGCCTCACTCATAATTTTCAGCTTACAAAGTTACAAATTACAAACAAGTTACACTTATTACAAACCACATACCCTACAAAAACTAGAGATTAAAAAGAAATTTGCATCTTGTAAACTTGAAAATTGCTTCCCAAACTCCACTATCTTGAAAACTTGAAAATTTGAAAATTTATTCCTAACCTCTACTTCCTGTAAAACCCATAACCACCAAAAACTAGAGCCTCACTCATAATTTTCAACTTAAAAAGTTACAAATTACAAACAAGTTACACTTCCTACAAACCACATACCCTACAAAAGCTAGAGATTAAAAAGCAATTTGCATCTTGTAAACTTGAAAATTGATTCTCAACCTCCACTTCCCATGCAACACTCTAGCTAAAAACTAAAACTCTAGTTGTAATTTTCAAATTGTAAAGTTGAAAATTGTAACTTGAGTTTTGCTTCCTACCAACCATCCTTCCTACATAATCTAGAACTCCAATTGTAAATTTCAACTTGCAAAGTTGAAAATTGATCCTTATTTTTTTCCTTCCCATTTTAAAAGAGTCAAACTATCCTATAGAATGTGGAGGTCAAAGTGTAATTAGCAAACTTGGAGAATTGTTTGTAGACTCTATATCTCCTATCAATTACTAACCTAGGCACATTTATTGTAGAGTTCATATATAAACCTAGTTAGGGTTGTCAAAATTCATTATTTATTTGCTAATTTATATTTTGGATCTCTACACCTCAAAATGTAAACCTAATAATGCCTTCAAGCCATGAAAGCATGCATTCAACCATGCAACTGAGCCACAACTCCATAGATTTCCTTGCATGATATTCTATTTGACCTCCTATGTTTTTCAAACTATTTTAAATGCAATCAAAATTGCTTTAGTATTTTTTATTTCTTGCATGTCATTATGGATTTAGTTATAATTTGGGGATTTATTTTCATTATTAAATGTCAATAGGGTTTTAGGTTTTTTTTATGGTATCACAAAGAGGTTGTTTAGCTATCATTTTTCTTGTAAAATTGTTTTCAAGCTTTTCCTCAAAATCCTAGGGTTTCTTAAAGAATTCATACAAAACCATCGAATATCCATTGAATATTCCCAAACCAGAAAATATTCCTATGCATATTCCCAGAACAGTCCCTGTGGACTTTTCAAGTGCTAAAATAATTCCAAAACCCATGTAATTTCTACTAGCAATTGCAACTCTATATCCCCATAGACTTTTCATGTGCATTGAACAACCCCAATCTCAGTGAGAGTTTTCACTGGAGATCACAAGTGTATTTTGCATCTACCATCTCCATTGGAGATTTTACTTGTAATTGCAATTCCAATCTTTAATATAATTTTCACTTGCATTTTGTACCTTCAAATTGTACCAAATCTACAATTGGTTTCCCTCAGCAATTTCTCTAGAATCCATGTCTAGGAAAGAGATTAAGTTTAAATCCAAAGGACTCGGTGTCATACTTAGTCTGGAATATAATATAAATGAGATTATAAACACTGACCTAGGTCACATTGACTTAAGGGGTTTCTAGACCAGAGTAAATGCCAAATTCAAAAATGACTAGTTTCAAAGTTTTTATGATTATGGACTGCCCCAGGTATCGAAATTTCCCCTAACTATGTAGATCCTTAAGATAGTGCTCATATTAGCAAAGCATTATGATGATGGTAAGAGAGAGAGGTGTTGAATGATAATGGGGAAAAGATTTTAAACATAGACCTAGACTTTATAGACTCTGCATTCTTGATACCTAAATATGAGAGTTACCTAGATATAACTACAGAGTCATCAAAGAAATTATATCAAGACAACATTTTCACTAGATATCAAAGGGTAATAAATAATCAATGGCTAATGATCCCTAGGGTTATAACCACTAGATTGCCTAAAAAATTGGCAATAATAGATTTTAAAGATGAGATAGGTGATTTGATCATCTGACTGCATATAATCATTGGTAACCTTGATGAGAATAACTTACAAGATTGGATGTATCAATATATATGGGTAATCCATAAAAATAAGAAGTACATCCACTAGGCATAATTGATCAATGACTCCATCCATAAGTAGTTAATGGAAATCCAAAATACAGGGAAGTTCTATATTACTTCTTAGCTAGTTTATATATTAGCCAAGGGGAGAGCCTTCCCAACAATAAACACAATATCTAACCAAGTGAACAAAGTTTTCTACTAATAATCTTGAGGCAATAAAGCAACAATTCAGGAGAGTAAATGATGCATTCATCTACTACATCATAGATATGTTTGATAAAGAGCTAAATAAGAAGAGATTCTCTAATGCTACCACTTTAGAAATTACCCATTAGGGATCTTATTTCATCTAGTTCCCCACAGACTCATACATTAGATTATGTGGATTTAATGGTTGTCCTTACACCCTCTCAAGGTATGTGAGTGACAAATGGGCTTTAATGGAACTTATGAGACAACTAGTTTAAAGTCGTAAGTTATTATATAGCAAACACAAGGTAGGAATTCATTTCCCCATTAGGATAGGGAGGTACACATGCCCTTATTTATCAAAAACCAAGTGTTTATAGGCTAAAATGACCTAGATGAATTAAAGAGCTTTGGGGGCAAGGCCATTCTATGATGTGAATGGCAACATTACTAGTGCACTGGGAATCTAAACATATTCCCATGTCTCTTACTATGAAGACTACTGGGAGGACTTATAGAATGAATAAGAAGTAAGATTTAAGGACTACTCTAGGATGACCCTTGATCAAATAAATGCTTTTAACATGGCACTAGTCCCTAAGGACTTGTTTAATGATGAGTTCCTAGTAGACAAGGTCTACTATGAGAACAAAATCTATGCTTTACCCCTTCATTAATGGATAAAACCACCAACATAATAAATAGAACAATCAGTTGGCTCAAAATTAAAGGGGTCAAAGTGACCAAAGAGATAATGAACATAAATGAAAAAATAGGAGAGCTCAAGGGTAAGGGAATACCACTATAAATAGAGGGTTCAAGGAGTGGAACACTCCTAGAATAGGCAAATAGGCTAGTGATCTCCCACGAGAAAAAAATTCAAAGGCTAAGAGATTACAATGAATTAGTCAAGGAGTAGTAGTAGATCAAGCAATAGTGATTTCATCTGAGGATATAGTTATCTTGAATCAATAATAGTTTCTACTCCCATCTTAGTCATAGTATATACTCCCATTTCTATAATACTCATTCCACTTATCTCTGTCATTCCATCAGATTCAACACCTCCTCCTCCTCTTGTCTCTACTCCTCCTTCACCTCAAGTGATTCCACCCTTCATTCCCACCAGTTCACCTATGTTAGTAAGCCCATTACCGATAGTTCAATCAATTCAATTGGACACTCAAGTCTCCCTTCCCTTTCCCCCATCCAAAATTCCTCCCTCTCCTAAAATTTCACTCCTTCCTATAATTCCTTCCACCCCATTACTCACCAACACTACACAATGGTATAGTCACAGATTTAGTCATTCTAACTACAATCCCACTAGCCATCTATAACCTTTGGACAAATACTACTCCATTTTCATCTCCCCTCACTTTTCCCCTTTCATAAACCTTGATTATCCCCACAACACTGATTGATTCATTCATAGCTTTGGACTCCACACTCCTACATGTTCTTCAATTCTAACTCCCTATTCCTACCTATCCATTGGTGTTAGTTACATCTCCCACACTTCCTATAGACACATCCATTTCCACTACACCCATCTCTTCCACTTCTAGAATAACCTCAAACCCCATGAAGGAGATAAAGATGGACCAATTCACTGATACAAATGTGGACATTCAACCCACCGATGGGGAAGAGGTTATAAAGACATCTATCAAACAATCAACATATATATTAATGAAGGATACAACACTTTTCACTATAAGTACTAGTGTAACATCTTTAGCTATAGATTCACAAGTGATAGTATCATCATAACATGATTCTACTCTTAGTTTGTTAGTATAGATAATAGGGAATATATATAAGTATATGGTGTCCTTGAACACATTAGATTTTGGCCTCACATATGCATATAAGAAATCCAAATCAACTCCCAAAATAATATCAAAGATATTGTATGATTCAACAAGGGAGAGGTATGTAGAGATTGGAGTCCACATAGTAGATAAACAAAAAAAAGATCTATGGTGGGGGATTACCAAATATCAAAGGTTCACCTTGGTCATCCAAAAAGAGAGGTATTGAAACATGATGTTCAATCCAAAATTAAATCTTTTTTTGGGAAAATGTATACTAACAAGGTCACTAAGGATGAATTTAAGAACAAGGTTGAATAATTAATGACTGCATTAAAGAAGTTCATAAAGTCTACTGCTCATTCAGTACACCCTATTACTCAGATCATAGACCAAGAAACACTTGATGTAGTAATAAAAATTGGTAGCATAGGAAGGGTCACAAAGGACTAGGTAGAGGAACTCATCTCAAATGGAAATAAAGTTATTTAATTAGTAATGGACCACCATATAACTTTGATTGAGATAACGATAACTTTGAGAGAGCAGATCAACAAGTATCAGGAAGAGACATAAAGGTTACACATTTTCTATCCAAAGTTGATAGTTGTGGATATAATTGGTAATGACATCCTCCTTGTAAAAGTGATACTAAGAAATTATGGAGAGAAAGAGGAATTGGAGAGAGTATCTTAATTCAGGATAAGGATACTCACAAAGCATATCAATAAGGCTAAGGTTGCACATGACAAACTCACTGATATGATATATGACATTGAAGATTTGTTGAATAAATTGTCATGTCAAGAAATAGATCATTAGAACCAGGTCCTTTTAGCTCAAGAATTTCAAGATAAATTCAAATGAGTGATTGAAAAAGAGTCAGCTCAAGACACCACATTCAACTTGATCTCTATCTATTATTTTATCAGGTACCATAATACATTGGATCAAATGGGAAAAGAGACTCAAGAATACAAAGATACACAAAGGGAACTCTTTGATCCTATTTTAGAATGTGAAATAAACCACCTCTACTCTTTTGGTCCTGATGAAGATCACATCTTGGAGATCTTAAATTTTTTTGATGCATCTATTGAAAAGACAGGCAAAAAAGGACAAAAAGTCTTCAAAAGTGTTCGATATAGATTAATTCTTTCTATCACAATCATTCTTATATTGTATTTCCTTATAGTAAAAAATATTATAAAGTTGCATATTGTAAATTACGACTATCATTTTGATAGCTCTTTTTGAGAAAGAGCCACTTGCAATTTCCATCTTCCTTTTTGACAGGTTGAAGGTTGTAAAAAGCAGACTTGTAAATTACATTTTTTCTTTTGACAAATTTTGTGTTGCTATAATTGCAAAAGCACATATTATAAAATGCATTTAAATTTTGTCAAAATTATGTGACTTTAAATTTTTAAAAGTCCCAATTTAATATTACAAGTTAGGATTTTGCAAAAATAATTTAAGTCATATAAAAGCTATCTCTTATCTTGAAGTTTTAGTTTCGCTATTTAGCACCTCATTGCATGAAGATGAAGTAGCAGCTCAATTGAAGAAGACATAGGCATTGCATGAATATTCCCAAGCTTCCTCCATGCCTCTAGTAGTTTGGATAATGCCCAACACTTGCATGTTTATTCCCAACTATTCACCTTACCAAGGATGTCATTACAACTGAAGATCATGCCCCCCTTTTGCATGGAGTTTCTAGATTTGTATGCTCTTCAACTAGGCATAGATTTCTTTGTTAACTATATCTCTTCCTTGAATTTTTTTGTATAAATATGGGTACTATGGTGTAGCCCATTTATCTTTTTGCTGTTAGAGAGATTTTCTACATTTTGAATAACTTGTATACATGATGTAACCTAGAGAATGAGAATAAATTGAAGATTTATCTTTCTTATCTATGTAATCTTTGTGTCTACAAGGTTATTTAAATATTTGTGGATGTTTTATTCTTATTTTATTCATAAAATTTCATTTGTGGTATTCTTTTTCCCTTTTGAAAGATTGTTTGATTAAAAATAAAGAATCTTGTCCCTTGTATGAGGTTATAGTCAAATTACAACTCAGTAAAATGACATTTTTAACTAGGTTGATTAAGCATGTAATAGATTTCCAAATAATTGCAAAAAATTAATCCAAGTCAATTCATCAAATTAAATCAAATCAAGAGCCTAATTGAAAATTCCATGGAAGTTATTAAAAATATATTTTTTGGAAATTTATTCCTCAAATCTAAATCATCCCATGACATCATAAATGGGGTGGCATCCATAAGCCATTAATGGAATATATATTAGGATTAAGGTATTCCATGCCTCGTTAATGCCCCATTATTCCAAATATTAATGGGAATATTTATGGCCTGTCCCTAAAAAATTAAATCAATTTTTGGCCACACATCTTGATCTCAATATGGATGGTCATGGTTGATTTTGAACATTTTTAGAAAACTATAAATATAGGGCCTCACCATTGATTAAAAAAGCTTCAATTATATAAACTTACTATGCAAAAATTGCTATAGAAAAGCTTCACCAATTTACATATATCAACCAAATATTATGAGCCTAAGCCATTGGTGCACTACAAAGTGATGGAAGAGCATGCTAATTATCATTGATGTAGACTTAGAGCACCAAATCTAAGAAAAAACACACTTTTTGGCTGCTCTTTAACAGAGGGATATTATTTAGAAGGTTTTGTAGTATTACATCTTTAAATAACTATTAGAAATCATTAGCAATACCCCATGAGGGAGTAGGCTTAATGTTTTATTGTCTCTATTTTCTTGTGTAGGTTGAGGTCATCATTCCACAGAGTGATATCACCACTCTTTAGTGCATTCCTGCCATTCTACATATCAATCTCACTAAAAGATAGAGTGAAGGAAATGCTGGTTTATGATCTCACCAATTAATAGGGTAATATATCTGATTAGGAGGGAAATCCCACCAAATTACAAGGCATTTCTACCAAAATGATAAAAAGAAACAATAGTCACCTATTAGTTTCTATTCCAGAGTAATCTTATCATTTTATAGGTTGATCTCACCAATTTATAGAGTGATCTTATCGATCAACATTACATTCCTACCAATTTATAGAGTGATCTCATTAATCTATAGTGTGATCTCACCAATCTAAAGTATGTTCCCACTGATCTACAAAGTGATCTCGCCGATCCACATTATGATTTCACTGGTCTTGTAAAACACACAATTAAACAGAGATAAAATAAAGTGATCCTACTATTCATGGATGTGTTTCCACCATTCTATAGGGTGAACTCACCAATGTTTAGGTTGATCCCAGTGACTTCTAGAGTGATCTCACTATTCTATAGGTCAATCTTGTTGTTTGCCTCAAAAGTTGTAAAAAACATAAAATGAGAGAAAAATAAGTACAAAATAGCTTCCAAAGAGAGTTTGAATGCAAAATTATAAGGTATAAATACTTGTGTGAGGTGTGCATCCCATCGGGCATGCCAAAATGTAGAATATGATAACAAGATGTGTTAGTCTATGTGTTAGTCAATAAAATCTCTATAAAAAGCATATAGACAATAAAACATCAAGCTTACTCCATCATGGAGTATTGATAATGATTTCTAAGAGACATTTAAAGAAGGAATACTACCAAACCTTCAAAATTGTGTCCCTCCTTCTAAGAGCATCCAAAGAGTATGTTTTTCTCCAAATTTGGTGCTCCAAGTCTACATCAATGATGAGTAGCATGCTCCTCCATCAATTCCTAGTGCACCAATAAATTAGGCTCATAATATTTGGTTGATTTGTGTAAATTGCTGAAGCTTTTCTATAACAATTTCTATATAGTAAATTTGTATAATTGAAGATTTTTTAATCAATGGTGAAGCCCTATATTTATAAATTTTTGAAAATGTTCAGAATCACCATGACTATCCATCTTGAGATCAAGATGTGTGGCTAGAAAATTATTCAATTTTGGAGAGACAAGCCATAAATATTACCATTAATATTTGGAAGAATGGGGCATTTATGAGGCATGGGAGAGCTTAATCCTAATATTTTTTCTATTAATGGGTTATGGATGCCACACCATGATGATTACATGGGATGATGAAAATTTTAGGAATGAATTTCTAATAAATAGATTTTCAATACATTCTATAGAATTTTCACTTAGGCTCTTGATTTGATTTAATTTGCTTAAGTGACTTTGATTAATTTTCTACAATTATCTGGAAATCTATTGCATGCTTAATCAACCTAGTTAGAAATGTCATTTTACTAAGTCATAATTTTACTCAAGTATAATTAGAAGAAGGTGTTAGTTATGTATGGAACAATACCCTAGTGCGGGCATTATGGACCTGAAATAACACATGCATGTAATATGTGCTATTGAATTAGAAAAATTCAATAGCCCAGAGTGTCATTTTGCATGGTCATAATTTGACTTGAAGTCATTGAAGAAAAGATAATAATCATATAAAATGCATTACCTTATTTAGGGATACATTAGCCTAAATAGACACCTATACATGACAAGTTTGAACCATTTAGTGCATTTTAGTGATTTTGGTTAAGATTGTGCATTATCATAAAATATTACTTAGATTGTAATTACAACACAATAATGATGGGAATTGGATGTATACACCTACCTCAAACTCTATAGTATGATGAGCCAAACTAGGGATAAACCCCTTCAAGTCATTTTACTCCCAAGTAAATATGTTTGCAAATTCTTGACATAACTCTATGAAGGCTACCTTCTCCTCTTTTGTGTTCAATTTATCTAGTTTGAGAAGCCTATCCTTGAAGATATTGACCTTATCATAATTCTCTTCCTTAGTTGATATGCTAAACTTGTCCTTTATTAACTAATCATCCTCATTGAATATGTTTTCCAAGGTCACTAATACATTAGGTAGCTTGTTTTTACTCAATTGGACAATCTAATCACCATACTACTGTTTCAACTTGCCTTACTTTCTTGAGTAGAATTGTACCTCCTACTGTAAGAAACATGCTATCTGCTTGTCATTTTCTAAGACCTACTAGATGATCTCATTATTAGAGACTAAAGGTCTACAAACTACCTTGGTTTGAGATCGATCTTTCATGTCTTTAACCCCATTAGGAATATCATACTATGCTCTTATGGCTACCAACCGATCTGCTTATTGATTGGCCTATCTTGGGATTGAACGAATCTTAAAGGCCTCAAAGTATTATAAGAGGTCCCAAACCCTATTATTTTATGCCTTCAAGAGTGGATTATTGATTACATTCTACCATCTCACCTGATGTATTACTAACTCACTATCTCCCATGGCTTGTAGGAGCTTAATGCGCCTCTTTATTTGCCATTGTAGTTCGTGGATGAGGGCCTCATAGTATACTGTGTTGTATGTGTAACTAAATTGGAACCTTAGGGAAGAAAATTATCTTTGTTTGGAAGGAGAGACAAGCATGATACCTACCCCACTTCCATTATTTAACCTAGAGCCATCAAAGAATAAACTTGACACTCCATCACGATCTTGGCTTGGGTTAGTGAGAGCTGGTATGACAACCTCTTCCTCTTGCATAAAATATATTCCAAAGCTTGCCTCTTCAATTATGTGATATAGATCGTAGCCATGGTTATCTTTCCCCCACTTATCAAGAAGTAAGTTTGATAAACCTTCAAGTGGTTTAATTGGCTTCTGATCATTGGGGTGTTCATCTCCATCTATGATAGTGCAATTGACGTTAGAAAAATTAGGCATGTAGGGCTCTAAATGGAACCTAGAGATAGTATCAAACCTTATGGTGACCTTTATTCCATAACTGGTCCTAAAGACCATATAATACCAATCAGAATAGAAATAGCCTCCTATCTTGGTAGTGAAACCCCTAGATAAACATAAGGAAAAATAAAGAGAGAGGTCAACTACCACAACATATTAGGATATAGTAAAATTAAGATAAGTAACCAAAACAAATATTTTGGTCTTTAAGTACACCAAAAATGTTAGTAGGAGACCCATCTAATTGTAAGACCCCTTTGGAATTAGGTTCCTACTTTAACCCCAACTTATCTTCTATAGACTTAGGTATGATGTATGTATGAGCCCCACTATCTATCATAAAATTGTGTACTAGAGAGTCTCCTATGATGACATAAAGATAGAAAGGAGGGGGTTTTTTTACCTTAGGTGGTTGAGACTCATTAAGCTAATTGGTGTTGGCTAGGACTACACCTACCTTTTATGCCTACTTATCCAAGATGTGAAGTTTGGCTAGATCTTCTTGGAGGAGATATTTTTATATAATGAGAAAGGCATACCACATAGGTATGGTGATATGGGATTTCTTCATCTGGTCCACAATACTGATGTGATAACTAGTAGCTTTTGACTACAACTTAGGAGTAACAATACCACTTAGAGCTTGGGTTAATTGGGGTATGAATGGACCTTTATAATTTTGTACTTTACCATCTTGAAATTTTTGAGTTGGTGGAGTCTTAAGGGATGCATTTTATCTAGTAGCCTCTTGGGATGATTGATATGATAGATGAATTATTCTTCTAACTTTTAAATCATCACCCACTACTCTCCTTTTGGCCCTTGTATGGGTTGTAACAAGACTGTCTACTTTGGATGCACCCCCAAGCTGATTGGCTACACATTATTTAAAAGGATGTTATCCTTCCTATAAGTTGAAAAAAAGTGGTCTTTGATGGTGCCTTTCTCCCACTCATTCCTTATTTTTTTGATATTTTAGATTGAGTCATGAAGGGAGTCTCTCCATGTTACATAGAAGGACCTTCTATATGTTATGTAGGGGGCTCACTATCTTGCATTGGAAGGGCCTAATTATACTTCATAAAATAGGATTGACAAGCATCTCCACTTGGACTAATTAACATCTCATGTGACTACCCCCATTATGTAGACCATTGACCTTCTTAAGTATAGTTTTTCTGAGTTAGAACTAGTGCTTAAGAAGTGCTAGCAAAATTGGGATTGAATTTGTTATAGGGTCTTAATTGAGTGATCTACCCTTGAAATTATGGATTAGGCTAATATGGAGGTATATTTAACTAATAGGGATGATAAGGGGCTTGATAGGGTGCTTGGTAAGGTCTATGAAGTATAATTTGCTACCTTTCTAAGGCCACTATCTTGTTACTTTGTGCCTTGAGCATTCCTTCAATTTTACCAAATCTATCTTCTTGATTAAGATATGCCTAATTATGATTAGTTGATGTTGGTAGGAGAGAAATGGTAGGCACAATAGGTTGTATATCTAATAAAAAAGGCATGAGGGGCATTGGGGTAAGCTTGCCTAATTATATTATGTAGTTTTATGCCCTTATTTCCACTTCATTGGGATCTGATAGTGTGTTCCATCCCATGGATTATATCATGACTACCACATCAAAATTTAGGACTCTCAAATAATAAAAAAAGTCATAAACAAGGTTAGGCTTGACTGCTATTAGGATCCTATCCCAATTTTTATTAAAACTATAATTGAAGTCTACCATAAACTCTTGGGTAGCCCTTTTGATTGTGGTGAGTTTTTATACTAGAGACAAATGGTCACTTCTATCCTCAAAATGCTTTCATAGGTGTTCCCAAAATTCATCCCAAGTATTGATATAAGTAGGTGTTAAACCCCTAAACCATTGAAGTACCTTACCCCTCAAAGAATTATCTAATGACCTCATTGCCACATTTTATTAGGACACATTGTGAACTGAACAGAGGTTGGCTATGTATGCAATGCATTCAATAGGAGTGGTAGAGTTTTGTATTATGAAGTATGGGAGAATATTAAGTGATACAACAAGGATATAATCATATTGGTTTAGGTTTAGTGGGATTCCACCATTTAAGGGCACAAAATATTAATTCTTAGGCCTAGCCATTAGAGGTGTAGGGTTTGAAATAGTCTTTTGTTGAGAAGGACTAGGAGAATTAGGGGGTTTAAGATTAGGATTATACCTAGGATACCTCTTTCTCCTAGAAAAGTCTAAATATAACTCAGCAAACTCATCTCCCTTACCTTTTTATGAATACCTTGAGACCACTTTTGGTATGAAACTTGATTTCAAATCTACCACTAGAGTGTTTGAAGCTCATGATAACATCTAGTGCTACAAGTTTATGATCCAAATTACATTAATATTGGTCCAATTGGGCATGTTATAACTATTAACCACGAAACTACACCCTTAGGAGAAGATTGTTTAGAACTTTCCAAGTTTGGGGTAACATGAGATTAGTTCAAGTCTATGGGTGACCTGTAAATGGACTAAACCTCTAGTTTTGGGGCTAAATCCCTTGGTGCATAAATTTTAATTCAAATCCTAAACCTATTAACTTGATGATGAAAAGGGATAGAAGGGAAACATGAAATGAAACCTAAGCTAATGGGAGGTGATGCACCAATCTATTCTTATCCACTCTAATTGATCCTTCAACAACACTTTGTAAATCAAACAAGGAATAATGACTGAATTATGTTTTCAAAGGGGATCCTAAGCATTGATAATTCACATTAAGGTTGTGGTAGATTGATATAAAATGAAGGTGATGGATGAGAGGTCTATTTTAAGTCACTACCAACCAAATTACACTTTAAACATAATCACCAACACTTTAACACATCATATGACCTGCATAGAACAATATCTAAGGAACTAGATGAGGATAAGGAACTAAAAATGGGAATATAAATTCGCCACTTCTATAAGTTAACAAGCACATAACACACTAAGCTAGTAAGAAAATATGAAACATTCTTTCATATTGATTCAAAAGGTTTGCAAGATACAATTTGGGTAGAGTTTCATCATACCCAACTGAGGGATAAGTATAATGGCTTAAGAGCCTCAATTTATAGAATATTAATAAGAATGAGAAGATAATGTGGCATGGATAAGGCATGGAGAGGTTATTAATGACCATAATTCACTCAATGAGTAGTTACAAGTAGTCCCATAATTCCTTCCATGTTTTACCTTTATGGTGAGTGGTCTTCAATGAGCCTTTTGGGTGTTAGATGTTTATTTTTGGCCAAATTTTACTCCATATATATAATTATCATGCCAAATTGGACAACTAAATCATCTTATGATAGTTACAATGTCAAAAAATTGGTCTAATTAGTCCTCCATGAAGCATATAGTAGCATGTCACTCGCTTACATGTCAATAAGGCTTGGAAAACTATCCCATTTTCCATAATGGATATGGAAAATGTCTTCTCACATTCATGAGGTATTTTAAGGGGTGTTTATGACACTATATTTAATCCCTTATCAGCCCTCTATGCTAATAGGCATCTCCCTTAGTTGACCAAATATGACTATTAGGCAATTAGGCTTAGTCTCTTGATGCTAACTACTTGGATGACCATGAGACATAAATAAAACCTCAATAATAGGTAAGTGAGAATTTTTTAGGTCCATACAAGTATAGTACACCATGGATTATTCTTTTCAAACATTTTACACATGTAACTCTACCTCATTTAGGTGACTAGGTCACTTCTCACTAGCATTTCTAGACTAGCTCTTTAGCTTAGACCTATAAAAGCATATCCAAGAGGATTAGAAATACGTTTGTGATCTAATAATTTGGAAAACACCTCAAACCACCTTATTGAATGGTTTTCAATTCTTCATATAACTCTACACCTTGAATTCACCACTAAATCTTGCCAAAATAATATTTCTAATGGATATGTACAACTATTTGTATAGACCAATGCCATGAATAGGAACTCATGAAATTTCACTATGATTTTCAGGTGTCTCCTAAGCCAATTCAATGCATCTATGTGAAAATTTATCAATATATTTCCCATCAGGTCTCTATTAGGGTTTGAGATAGGTTTAGATGGGTTTAAACTCTTAATAATAGTTCATAAAGGTTAGGACTTCAAACTATGAACTTATGATACTAAATTATAGTATAAAAGGCCCCTCAACCTTCTCCACATGCTCAAGACTCCATGAAAATCTTCCATATAGTTATGATCACAAGAAGGTGTACCTTAGGTGACTATCTTACCATCTATGCACTGTCAAGGTAGTTTTAGGCCAAAAATGGCCAATCTTGAGATCTCTTCAATAGACTAACACCTCTTGCACATTGGAAGCTCCTTGAAGTGTACTTCCATGAGGGTTTAAGGTCTCAAATAACCCTTCTTATCCTCTAATTTTAGTCTTCAAGTAGTCATGGCTTGAGAAGGATATCAGGCTAATAGGCCTAATGATAAGGTTCTTATATTTTCCCTTCAAAAAGGAGTCATGAGATCACTTGGCTACATATAATGGCATGGAGTCTACCCCTCATATCCCTTGGGATCATATATTTAAGCTTGGTTAGGCCACTTACTTTTTTTTCATGTGTACATAGTCAGTTAACCAAATACTTAAGCATGTCTGCATGTGGTTATCAGATGTGGAGATGCATGCAGATGATCATTTTGTAACCATTTTGATTTCTTAATACCTCTCACTCTTCAAAAGCGTGTAAAACATGTATTTTCTTTCTAATTTATTGCACACAGGCTTGTAATAGTTCTATCTAGGTCTAGTTTATATACTATAGACCTTGAATGTGCCAACCAATGACTCATATGGGTTCTCATGATACTTGAGGATACTTTCAAGACCATTTCCATACTTAACTACCTCATTTGAAGGCATTTGAGGGAAAACATCCTTCATCAGGTACTTATCAGGGGTTAAAGAGGGTTTTAATGGCTTACCATCTTAAAAATGGTTCATAGAGTATAGGCCTCAAATAAAAAAATTATTACCATTGATTTTGAGACCATATAACCTTTTGAAACTCCCAAACATCTCCTAGCCCCATATACTTTGTATGGTGAGTTGTGAGTGAAAGTTGGTAGTCCTCGATTCTATACTGGGCATTCTTTATGGGTTGATAGTGTTAGGGATTGTTTATAGAGTTGAGATATTAAATGAAACCATTTCCCTCATGTATAGTTAGTGCATAGGGTTCCTAAAATCCCCCTAAGATCATTGGGGTTGATTCATATTTCCATGTGAGATATGAGCCTTGGAATTGGTAGTTTGAGATGGCAGACTAGGGTAGTGAAACTCGAGAGGGGTAATAAGGCAAAAATAAACACTTCCCTATCTTCCTATTCTTATAAAAACTTATTCAAGACCTATATCATCACTATACATATTTTCATGACCTTATGCCTAACATGGGGGTTTTATTGTATCACCAAGATAGAGATGGGGTCTTGAGGGTTTAAGGAGGGCTTTAGGCTTTATAGGATTATACTAAGTTTTAGGACCTTGAGTCACATGTAGGTTTATTTATGGTTTCAATCACCATGAAACAATTTTACATCAATTTATAACTTTTTAAATTGTCTTCAACTACCCAAACCACCATCTCTATGCCTCTCTCTTGTAGGCCTGTCCTGAGCACCATTGCCTAGTCTGAGTGTTTGAGTCAGTTATTCCACTAGAGACCTAAGTAGTCTTTTCTCTTCATTATCTAATACTGATAGTGTTGGAATCCTCATGTAATATTCTCTCAATATTTTAAAACAACCTTTTAATTGGGTCTCCCCTATCTCTACTATCAAAACTCACTTATATAGTCATGCCTAAGGCCTATGAGTCATGGGTGTTCAACCCAAACCAAACAACTCTCAAGCTTGATCATACCCTTAGGAATATTAAGGAGGATGAATGAAATAAAAAAGGGGGGTGATCTGATAATTTTTTACCATTATCATTCACATCAATCAAGCATCCTAATTGACTAGGTAGGCTTAAATGCACCTAGGTCATTGCTCATGCTTAAGTCAACTTGTTTGTGTTATCTATTTAAGTCCCCTTGTCCTTTAACAACATGATATATATGCTCTACTTATCCATTATAGATGTCTCATTCATGTGACTATAACACCTCATATCCAATGTTGAAGGTAGATTGCATGTATTCTATTAGGTGGTGGTCTAGGTGTTTTACTATCAAGGGGTTTCTTACACAAGTCTATGAACAAGAGGGGGTATTCCATACTATATTTGAGAACCTCAATTTATTTCTCTTGAATCCCAATCCTCCTCTTAAGGTGGTAATATTTGTAACATATGACTCTTCCTTGTATCTTATAGACTTAGGTGTAAGTTGCCTTCTCTTTAATCCCAATCATCGTCTTAAGGTGGTCATCTTTATAACATAAGACTCTTGCTTGTATCTTATATACTCAATTGTATGATGGTTTAGGAGAAGCCTTTGGATTCTAGGCCTGAGTTGGTCTTCTGAACCTACTCATAACTTTTTTAATAGTGCCCACACTTTGATAAACCCTTCTCTCACATTTTTAATGGATCTTCATGGTATAATGAAACCTTTGACCTTACTTTCATGCCTTAAACTTGGGAATAAGGGTTCAAAGCTATAGTTTTAGTCATAGGGTCCTATGGAGTTCTGAGTTTGGAAATCAGAGCCTATTATGGGGTGAAATGGCTTGATAAGACCATTACATAGTAGATACCCTTTGAGAGGTTCCATATGGATTGTTGACTCATGTTCAAGATCACTTATGGGGACCTTAGACACCCCTATTCATACACTCAACAAGGCAAGACATTTAGAGTTAGTTAATCAGACACGTTAATGGAGAAATTGAAACTTAAGATTCCATGAATACCTTAAGCTCTATTAATGAGCCTTAAACTTTATTAAACTAGTCTATGAAAGCATTAGAAGGCTAGTTCATAGTTTTTAATCCTTAAAAGCCATAATAAAGCCTATTATTTTTTAAAGAGGCAAGATTTTGAATGAGTTGAAGGTTTATTTGATCACTCAACTCTGTTAAGGAGGAAAAATCCCTAAATGATTCCAAGAAACCATTATTCAAACTCAAACCACTAATTATTTTCATATATATATATATATATATATACATTGAAGGTCTTTCATCATCAAGAAAACATTGCCTGTAGTTTGTAACTTGTGACAACCTAGAGGTTTCTTGCTCCCATATACTCACACATGTGAAATAGGGGTCGAAAATGTAATGGTAGGACATTGAGGACTTGTAAATGACATAGAAAACCACCATTTTCCTTAACCAGGCTAGAAACACACTAAAACCATTCCATGATTGACCCTGTGTAGATATAGAAGACTAGTTTGACTACTTAGATTGTTAACTATTGTTCATAAAACATAAGTAATCATTCTAAACACCAATGCCAAGGATCAGAATGCCATTATACCCCCTTCCTCTATCCAAGAGATCATGTCGCCATATTCTCTCTCTAGTCCATACTAAGTAAGAACTTGAGAGGCTATCTAAGGATACTAAGGAGGATGATGGAAAGGAAGGGTTAGTTTTTGACCTTTTTTGACTTGAAGTTCATATATTCTTTCATATAATTTCTACATTGAGTTTCCTGTGCATATCCTTGACCTTTTATGACCATGACCATATTTTACGAGTCCGTACATGCTTGAAAACACCTACACAATACAACTTTCCTACATTTTCTCAAGTTTTTAGATCTTGAAATGTTATTGGTAGGTAGGAGGGAAATGAGGAGTCAAAATGCATTTAAAATAGGGAATATAGGTGGAGGGAAGGTGAAAATCCATTCATTCCCATGTGTGCATCCCTTTAGTGGTGAATAAAAGCATTTGACTTATAAAAGGAAACCTTTTTGCATATAAAACCACTCCATCATGGCATTATGATGATAATGGAGACCCTTGAGGGCATAATTGATGGTTTTGGTGGTGATTTGGGGTTGAAATAGCATTATTATCATGATTAAACATCCTTTTAGAAGGAAATGGACATGATCTCAAGTGAAAATTCAAATAGATATTACCTTAATATCTACTAAAAGACTTTAAAACATGCGAAGGACCTAAACAAGGTCACCAAATTCTCCTTATAACATCTTTAATCCTATGATCTTGCCATGCCTTGCAAGCTCTCAACATACTTAGATGGATTCTTAATAGGCCATGAGATGAAACATTTGAGTCACCTTGAATAGGAGTGATTTTAGAACATTAGGATCACCTCAAGACCTGTTATGGACTATTTTACATAGCTAACAACAAAATGGACACTTGATACAAGCTCAAATAGGGTGAGAAGATAACCACCACGACATATCTTGACGTAAAACATTAGTTGAACATGCTACCTCTAACTTGTTAAGAATAACCTTCCTCTTCTTGTCTATCAAGACACTTTACTAGAGATAATAAGGTGATCAAGACTAGATTCAAGTGTTCATGGGTATAGGTTGACCCTTTCTAAGCCCAAGGGTAGAAAGAAGCCAAAAAACATTACAACATAAAATTTTCAATCTAAATCACATTCAATCTCACCAAGGTTCCTTCATTTCCTTTCTCTATCATTTTAATACTTCTTTTAGTTCCATTTTTCACAAGTTAGTAGTCTTTAAAATTGCAACCTTATAACTCACTAGGTCGACTTGGATGACTTAGTTCTATAGTCTATCTTCATCTGAGAGACATATTTAACATGTATGACTCTATTCTTAAAGACCTTTCTTGTACAAAACATAAATGACCTAGTCAACTCTATTATTTATTTTTTGCATACAGTGTTGCCTAAATTGACTCTATACTATTCTTAATCAAAGGATTAACATTTATTTTCTAGTAATTAATTCACATTTCCTTTTTAGCTGCTTGCATGCTTAGAGTAACACAAATAGTCTAAATAGGTAGTTTTTAAAATTACCTTTTTAGTCACACTATTTTACTCTTATGAACACACCACTAAATCATTTAACATTCAAAAAGCATTTAAACATTTGTTTTCCCAAGGCCTACCTACTTGGATTTCATCACCAAGTGGGAAGTTGACTTGGTTTTTTGGCTAAATGTAAATACGTGGTTAATGATATATATTGGCAAAGTCCCTAACACCCTTATCATTGACAGATTGTGAAGTGAGGGGGTAGGCCCTAATACCAAGCCAATACCATTACCAACACATTTCCCTTTCATCCAAATGTCCTAAAACCAACTTTATACTACTTCCTAGTTTCCTAATTCAACCAATTCTCCTATCATTAACAATTTCTAATAATCTAATAACACTTAGGGTGACCAGTTAGTTAGCATTTAATTTTCAATTTAATGCTTGCTCTTTGATATTTGTGTGTTGTATTGCAAGAAATTACATTGTCTAGTATTGGTGAAAGGTTTTGTGTCATGTGCCCTAATTGGATCAATAACTTTGATCTAATTATTTGTGTGTTTGCTTTCATTATTGATTCAAACTCTCTTGCAAATTTCCCCTATTTTAGAACACTATCATCTTAATCAACATAGTCTTTTACAGATTGTTCCACCTTCCTTCTAATAGTACATATCTAACTTACATGACTCTATCTTCTTATCTCTCTATTTTTCCCTCTGTCTAGCAATACCCAGTTGACCTATATGACTCTATTCTCTTATTAACCTATGTTTTAGTAGTAATTTACTGATTTAGTCAACTTGATACTTGTTGGCTGACCCTATTCTTATCTGGTTGACTTTGCTCTATGTTTATCTAACTTTATCCCTAATTCTCCTTTTTAATTCCTAAATTCTATTTATTTCATCAAGAACCATGAAATCTCCTATCATAATCTTCTTGGATAACCTGAATCCATTTAGAAACTATATGGGGTGATCTTTTTTTATTTTATTTTCTTATATTCTATTCTTATTTTAAACCTTTAGGGCATCTTATGATGCCCACCCATATGTTACTTCAGCTTTTGGGGCATGTTGTGATGCTCATCCCTACATCCAATTACCCATTGGGGCATCTTACAATGCCCACTCTTATTCTACATTGCATGACTCCAAACTAATTCAACTTCAAGAGACCTTTTGAGACATATTTACTTGACTCTCAAATGCTAATCCTTGATATAGATGTTAGCTTATATTTTCCCCTTCTTATCATTATTTTGATGTTCTATCCTTCTAACACTTTTTGTAGGATACTTACACAGGTCTAACCCTCTACAATAGTTCCCTCTTTCCATAAACCTTAGTCCTTCCTTTTGATTATTTGGTTTCTATTTTCCCAGTTTATTGTAAAATCATGGATAAGACCTGGTCCTCCTCATGATTTCTTTTTGTTCTCATCATTTTCGTGCTTTCCAATAATTTTAGCACCCATTGGCTTTTTATTTTTTGTGAGTTGTAGTGTAAGAACATGGATAGGACCTAACCTTCCTCACAAATACCATCCTTATAATTTACTTTTCACATGCTTTGTACACCCTCATGGGTTTCTCTTTTATGAGTTGTAGTGTAAGACCATGGATAGGACCAAAGCTTCCTCATAAAATCTCCATCTTTCAATCAGTGTTCCTTTTCTAGAATGTGTTTGCAATATTTATGAGTTTTTGATCCCTTATTCTCAACTTTCTATTTTGATTCTTTTGTATATAAAATTTACACAACAAACTATGTTAGCATGTTTCTGACACTTCCCTCATTCTTATGATAAAGAATTACACTTTTACTATCCTTGTATCCCTCTTTCAACCTTTGCCTTTTTTTTTGAGATTTCAAGTAATTCAAATTACTTCATGTTTCATTCCTATTGATTTCCTTTCCTTTCACTCCACTTTGGATAAAATAAGTTCAAACTCAAGATAACACTTTTATTTCACTTGAATTAATGAGACTCTTAGACATCATGCTCTCTAAGTTATATTTCTTAGCAACCAAGTCCAAAGTCTTCAAATGAAAGTCATATTTAGCACCCATGTTTGGTTATCCAAATTTTTATGGAGGAGGAATAGAAAAATCAATCAATAAAATTAAAATCAAAATCATTTAAAATAAAAGGTGATGATATACAAAAGGCAACATACAAATTTCAAAAGTCAAAATCACACCAAAAAGATGTGATTACAAGCACATATCCTATCTCCAATCAAAGATAAAACTCCATAGTTTGACTCATGATAGAGCCAAGGTCCATTGGGTATAATACACCAATAGATTGGAATAGGAGAATTCAAAAATTTCTATGGTGCTACCTAATTTATCATGTAATAACCCAATCTTCATAGTAGATTAACAGTTTTGTAAGGGGTCCTGAGGAAAGGGGAACACATTATGGGAAGGTAGGTCCATTTAAATTTTCATGCATATAGCCTTAATGGGATGGTCTACATAGTTCATTTATTTACCTAAGATTTGTGTGGATAGGATAAGTTCTTCAGAGTCCTTAATGTCAAAAATCCTCTTATTTTGACAAACCTAATTTGAGAGTCTTGACTTTGATAAAGAGTTCCTCTACCTTGGTTCTTCCTTCATTTTCCCTTCCACCCATTTCATTTTCCCTTGATAGGAAAAATGTGATTCTAAATTTGTTTTCCCTTCTTCTATATTCCCTCTTCTTCACATCTTAAAAACATGCTAGCACTACTTTGTTTAAGTTTTATCTATCTTTAGAACCAACACATATGTTTGAGTGACTATGGATTATTTTATTTATACTATTGATTCACATTCCGCCATCAATTTTATTTATTTTTACCATTTATTATTTTGGTACTCCCCCTTTTATGAACACTTAAGTCCATTTCTAATTTCATGTACTTTTGCCATTATTCAGTGAGTTTGGTTTATTACTCCTCACTCCTCACTATTGTTTTCCCTTTTATGCACCCTTTAATATTTATGATTGAGTAAGGATTATTATTTGTCACTCATAAATGATGTTTTACCATTTTACTTGCTCATATTTGTTTAAGTAAGGATTTTTAATGACTTTACATTGATGTTTGATTACCATTTTTGACATGTATCCTTGGTTTGACTTGGTGAGTTTGCCTTTCTTATAGGTTTACTTGTTTGAGTTTTTTAGTCTTTAGTAGCCTTGGATTTTTTTTTACTCAAATTACTCTAAATTATACTTGGTTATTTGGTCTAACATAACACTTATCACCCCATATTTCCAAAGTTACAAGTACGTCCCATCCATAGAGCATCAATTATCTTGGTTTCCTTACGGTTTGTTTATTTTTGCTCTTTAGTTTTGTATCCTTGGGTTTGTCGAAAGCAGTCTCTGTGTCCTCTATGATCAAAACTAAAAACACAAAAGATAACCATCTAAAAATAAAGGTAATTCAAGGTAGTTATACATTTAATTTCTTAGTTAAATCCCATTTTAGTCATTTACTTTTAGTTATTTTTTGGCTTTAAAATACTAATTTTTTTTAGCTTCAGCATTGTGTATTGCTATGTTATTTTCATCAAGCACCACCCCCTATTGTATCTAAGTGAAACATGATGAGATTCAAGTGGGGATTATATATACACATAATATTTTCAAACTTTATCAATTACTAATGCTTTCTCTCTTGTAGGAACCCATCAAGTCTCAATCTCTCTAAGTGCACTAGGAAAGGGGTGGGTAGACCATTAGTACTTCGTGGGATTATTATCCCTATACTACCACTTGCTACTTACACACCCATATCCTAAGAACATTTCACTAAGCTTTGATTCCTATTTTGAACCCTCCTCTTGTAATTTTATACCTTCATTAGCCTATCCCAAGCCTAAAATCCTTTTTAGTAGTGTAGAACACCCTGTCAAACCCATTGACCCTGTACTCTAATTGACAAAAATCATTTAGGGTCTAGGTCAGCCCTTGGCCAACATAGAATAAGACCTAATTTTATTTTTATCAATAATGATATAGAGTTGACTAGGTCAAAAATATTGACTAAACTTTTAGAAAGGACTAGGGTTAGATTCAGCTATATAAACACATTCATTTTTCCATTCTTAGAGAGACAAAAAGAGTTAATTATTCATTTGTGCTTCTTTACAATCTACTCTTCCACCATTCTACTTTAGGAGTCTTAGCTCAATCTTTCTACTTGGAGAACAATATTATCTTGTGGAAAAGTCTTGGATGCTTTGGCCTTTATTAGTGATCCTTACAAACTGAAACTTATTTTGAAGAACCTTTGGCAAAGGAAGATATTGAGTCTCGACATGTTCATATTCAAGGTAAGTATCTCTAACTTTGTTCCTCTCTTTAGTATATAAAATTAGCATAAGTAATGGATTTTTAATAAATTTATCTCTTCATGCATTAGGGTCTTATCTATACATAACTTAAATAGGAATCTCTTATGCATGTTTACTAACCCCACTTTGTTCCACAAACTTTCATGAGAACTAGATTAGACTTTACTCGTTATTAGTTTACTGAATATGAAAACATAGGGCATAATTAGGATTATTGCATTGTTTTGCTTGAGTAGAGGATTTAGAACCCTCCCTAGTAATATTATTGTGGTAAGATATCCCTTGGCTAAGTATAGCGGATCCATATTGGTCATAACCTTGAATATATAATGTATCAACAATTGAAAGTGTAAGTAGGATTTATCTTCTTTAAGCTAGGATTGATTTATAGATCAATTGCATTTCCATTTGAGTATAATAATGATACCATCCCTATGTTGACCCATACCAACCTCATCATGAGCCTTATCAATCATATATTGACCCCTATCAATAGTCTAATGAACATATTTGTCTTATATTAATCCACTTCAGACTTATGATGAGTCTTATCCTCTACATGACTTTAGTTATCCACAAGGTCAGCCTTACTATCAGCCTCCTTGGTAGCCTTGTTATTAGGAGTAATATCCCTCCTTCCCTCCCTAATCACCCTTTCAAAATACACCTAGTTCTTATAATGAGTGGAATGAGATACAAAGAATGAGTCAAATCATTGAGAATGAGTTATTAGCTTTAAAGGAGCAACAAGCTCAATGCAATTAGTTCTATAAGCCTTCTAATGTCCCATGTCAACCTTTTTAGCCCACTCTTCCCATGCCAAATCCAAACCAAGAATAGAGGAAGGTTTTAGAGGTTAAAACAAGGAGATTACTATGATTTAAAGCCCCCTCACCTCTTCTTCAAACTAATGTTGTTCATGGATGTCTAGGTATTCAAAGAGAGAAAGAGGTTGTGAGTACTAAGCCTAGAAAGTTCCCAAGTTTACAAAGTACCTCTTCACCCACTAAACTCACCCAAGATAAGCATATAAATCATTATGTTCATATTCCACTATTTGGACATTCTTTCCCTCCCACCATCTTCTTATTTGAAGGAGGACCTATGGTTTGGAGAGTAGATGAGGAGCATCTAAATAAATAAAAGGATTTATCAAGAAAGGGTGATGAAGGGATGAACACATGGTATCCTTCTTGGACCAATTACCTGGGCTACAAAATGCTCGATATTTGTGTCATTTAGGTAAGCCAACTAGACTTGAAAGAAGAGAGACTTGATGAAGTGATAGTTAATATCAATCAAAGTCTAGTAGCAGCTACAAATATGCCTCAAAATGTTTCCAGTGATGATGTTCTAGTGATAGTTGTACAAGATGTATAGTTGGATAGTCATTAAAGTGATTATAGTGGCCAAGATAGATTAATTCCTCTAGATGAACTCCCTTATTTCATTGCAAGTGATGATCAAAATGAATAAAATTAGTCTTATAAACATAGTCTTAAAGAATAAGGGAGTCCATATGCTTTCAGACCTTATAGAGCTTCCATGTTTCATAGAGGAAGAAATTGATGAGCTTGTAGAACATGAGTTAGAGGATCTTGGTATAGGCTTTGAAGAAGGTGTGAACTGTAATATCTTCCCTTCCCTTGTTAATAACTCTATCACACCAGCCTTCACCAAATTAAAAAAAGACCTAGATGAGTTAAAAGCAGATGGAGGATAGCTGAAATATTTGTTTGAAGTCCTAGAGAAGGGCTATGTGATTTTACAAGGAGATCATGATATAACTAAGTACAAGAGGGGTAGCCTTCCAAACATGCCATACCAAGAGACTACTACACTTGATAGCAATTGTTTGATGTCCCTAGAAGTGGCTATCAACTCCTTGACCAATTTTTAGACTCTCAAAAGGATAACACTCACCAAAGTAGGCAACATGAAAGCTTAGATGAAGTTGTTATGGTCCTTAGTAAATAAAAGACATATCTTAAATGAGCATATTTGTTGTTGTATCAAGTTTACATTGAGAAATCTAAAGTCTTTGGTAGGTTTGCATCTCTTAGAGAAGAAGAGGACCTAAATGATGATTGGTAGTAGTATATTGAATCGCTTCAAGAGGTTGAATATATTTACAAAGACAAAATACCTATTAAAGGGTATAAAAATGAAGAGATTGGTCAACACACACTCATTGGAGACCAGGATCAAGCTTGGGTTGAGTATGAAATATTCCTTGAAGATCTTGAGGAACTTGCAACAACTGCTAAGCATTGTGAGACCATTCAAGATGCCATGAATGTCAAAGAAGCATGCTCAAACGAAGTACTATTTGTTAAGGTTATAGCTAATAAGTAGTGTGAGAGGGGTCTTGTAGTACAAGAGGAATATATCTTCATAGAATATTGGTGTGTAGTTATCACCTCACTTGAGAGCATGATAAGAGGAGTGGAATTCAAGTTGATGATGAAGACAATTAGACCAAGGTCCAAGAGGAAGCTTGCCTCATGTCATTCCTTACCTCATGGAGTGAAGGACCCAAGAAACTTCCCCTTTGACCCAAGAGGGAGAAGAAAAGTCTAGGTCAGTTGTATATAGTCAGTTATTTTCTTTATTTTCTTGTTTCTAATAAGTGTTTATTAACACAAGTGTGGTGTGTTTGCTTCCTCTTTTTTTGGGTGAGTTATCCTTTGTTTTGTGTGAGTGTGAGGTTGTTGCAATCCTTGAAGCTTATAAGGTTCTAAGGTTTGTTGTTAGTTCATGTAGAAGGGTTATATCAGTTGGATCATGATTGTAATGTGTGTAGATCCCTCACCCTATTCAATGGATGAGACAACTAGATCTCTTGACCAATACGTAGGTCAACCCCTGAGTCATTAGAGATGATGATAATTTGGCCTCCCAAGCCAAATATAAACCCCTATAGTTTAAAAATTTATCATAAGTCCCTCCAAGAGTGTATTTGGTTAGTTAAACCTTGTCATGGTCTTCTACATGCCTTTTGATATCTTCATATGGTCTTCTTTAAGCCTTTTAGCATTGTTTAAGGTTTCATTTATATGTACTATGGGTTGCTTGAAGAAATCATCATATGATAGTATCTTATGAGTCATGGGGTGATGTATTAGGTCTTGATAGGTTGTACATGGTTGAATGGAAGGGTCTCAATTATTTTTTAAGCATAAAGAATGGTCTGTACTTTGTTTGATAAGGTTAAGGAATTGTTGGTCGAATTTCACTCCCAAGTTTGCATCTTTCAAATTTGGCCAAGTATAGTATTCATAAATTTTCTTCAAGAGTATTTCTCATTGAGCCGCAACAAAAATAACAAGTATTATTTCACTTGGAGACTTTGTTTTAGTCTTTTGGCTGGGTGTTATTTCCTTTGGAGGTTTTGTTTTGGGTCTTTTTCTTTTGACTAAGTGATTATTTCTTTTATAATTTTCATTTGACCAAGTGTCAAATTATTTTAGACAATTTGTCTGAGATAGGTTTCTTGAAAGATATCTTTTCAAGATGAAAATGTCATCTTTAACATTTCTAAAGGGCACTTTAACTTTTGTGAAGGGCACCTCCATCTTTCCAAAAAGGTCATTTTCAAATTTTCTAAAGGGGTCACTTCAACTTTTCTGAAGGGACATTTTCAGAAAGCCAAAAGATAATTTACAAAAAAATACAAAGGGTATTTTTGTAAGAAGGTGGACCAAACAAAAGTTTTGAAAGTCATCTTCAACGTTTTGAAGGGACATTTCCAAGTGTCGAAGGGAAAAAAGACAAAAGTTTGAAGGGCCAAATAGAAAGTTTGAAGGAATTCTTTCAGAAAGATTGTCTAAGGAATTATTTCAAAAAAATTGTCTACATTAAAAATAGGTCAAAGCCTAATTATTTTGGACATTTAATTGATACAAAGGAAACAAAAGTCCCAAAATATTGTTCAATAAAATAGTTCATAGGAATTGTCAATAAAAATCTTGAATGAATTCTTTTAGGAAAAGTGCCAAGACAAAAGAGTCTGAAGGAGAAAAGTGCCAAAACAAAATGACCATGAGAAAAGTGTTTGAGGAATGAATTCTTTCAAAAATATTATCGAAGGGAGACAAAATTCTAAGGGAAGCAAATCTCTATAAAAAATACCTAAAGAGTGATGGCCCATAAATGTTAAATTCAAACTATGAGAACTAGCCATTGGTGTCAAAAGGCTTGGTGAGAACTTGAGGGCAAATGTGGAAGTAAAAAAATGGTAGGATCTTGAGCATCTGGCATAGACAAAACAAGCAAAGAATGGATAGGTTGATGGTTCAAGTAATTGTTGGCAACCGACCAAATCAAAGAGCTTTCATGAAATCAAAAAATGCAGGTGTCTAAATGATGACTGGTAGTTAGAAGGTGCATTTTATAATTATCACCATGAGTTCCTTTTCCATCGAGCAGTGCTATGTGTTGAATCTCCTATTTTTAGTTTAAAATGTTCATGGATGGTCTTTGATAGAGGTAGTTTCCTGTGCCAATTCTGAAGGTTTTATGCCACTTTTCACCATTCTCATGACTTGTTCTAGACAAGTAGACCACCTAACATGGCATGAATCACCTCTCTCCTCTTTCACATATAATTGTAACTAATTCTCACATATAGACACATGTCCAAGTGACTCTTGAACTTCCTTGGCTTGACCTCTCTCTCAAATCTATATATATGCATTCTTTTGGCTTGTTTTAGTAGCCTCTGCTAGTCATTAGGAAAACTCTAGCCAAATTTTTACTTGAATAACTCTTGAAGAAATATACAAGTGTTGTTGCCACTAATATGCTGCAATATTGAGTAATGACTTCAATCTTGTTGGTCTAGTCTAGTGAAAGATTGTTTTATCTAACTTGTACTCTTGATGGTCAACCATTTGCAAAAAGGAGATTGTTGTAGGTCTTTTCTAGTATTCTTTTCTAAGTGTATAGATATCCTAGAAGTGGTCCATGATTGTATCCCTATTTGGAATCATTCATTCCCTTGCTAAGAATCATATACCTTCTTGAATCTAGCATATGAAACATTGATGTAACAACGAATCCTAAGTTGTGTGTTTTGAGTGATAAAAACTTTTTTTTGTCTTTAAGTAGTAGTTTCAATCAATTGGGAGGACATTATACATTGGTGCATCACCATTTGGTTTCTCAGTCATTTTTGTTAATCCCTTTTCATATCCAATTGATAAGTTAGAGAGTGAGCTTTAACGGTGCATCAAGCGGAGCTAGCCATTTCAATCCTAGAGATTCATCTCTCCTAAAACTTCCCACAAACTTGAGAGATGATTCAATGTTGCATAAAATTGAAGGAGCTTCATAGAGAGTCCTAGGTTGCATAATTTGATGATAACATGCACTATAACAAAAATTAAGGTATTTGGAGAGATTAAGGTTTCATGTTCTTATTATATTTATGATTTTTTTAGCCACTTATCAAGGGGGAGGCCTGTTAGCAAAATGTAAGACATGTCAAAATCATTTTGGGATAATTACAAGAGGTGTAGTGATGTACACAAGGTTGTTTTCTATGGTCTATTTGTCAAACATGTTTCAATCTCCAATTAGCCCTCCAAGTCATCAAATGCCCTTAAACATGTCATATAAGTCAACATCTATATTATAAATCTTTGAAGAAGATATTTTTTGTATGTCACATTGAAATTAGGAGTTTTCAAGGGGTCTTATAGCCATTGTAAGTCATAACAAAGTGGTTTAATATGTAAAAATAGGTCTTTTTAGGATTTAAATATCATTTATTCATCACAAATGGGCCCCACACACATTGTAAAAATGAATCTTCAACTTCCCTCCATATGTAATATTTTATTTAAATATGTATTTCACCCCTTATTTCCCTCCTTTTACTCCCCAATGTCTTCTCAAGATCTCAAACATGAAACAATGTAGAAAAGGGGGTCTTACAGGTGTTTTCAGACTTGTACAATATAATCAAGGTTATAAGAGATTACAAACTTCATGGGGGGTGTATTTTAGGAATATTAGAGAAGATATAGGTC
Organism: Torreya grandis; assembly: GCA_037957365.1. NCBI lineage: Eukaryota > Viridiplantae > Streptophyta > Pinopsida > Cupressales > Taxaceae > Torreya > Torreya grandis. Next base: position 6,802,632 of record JARHVA010000078.1, read on the forward strand.
TCAAATATGTAGGGAAAGTTAGAAAACACATCAGGATCTACATCGAGCTCTTGGAAAGCTCACAAGGGCTAGTTTGAGATAGATGGTACGGTCAGTACAAGGGGAATTAGAGCCAAAGATATTGGTCAAAGTTAGGGTACATAGTGGGATTCCAATCCATGGAAAAATTTCTTAGATATATCCCTTTTGCTCTATGAACAAATGCTAAGAGTCTAAGCAGTCAAATTAGCATTCTATAGCTACATAGGGTCAACCTTTAAATGGTTTCAGTGTATCCTTAGCTTGGCTAGTGAAAGTGGTGGTTTCATATGGTCTTTATAGTCCTTCCACTTAATTATCCAGATTTGGTTTAGCATGTGAAAGTAGAGGAAGGAAAAAATCTCTACGTAGTGGTAGGTTGCTGACCTATACAAGGTGACAAGTAAGGTTTTGGTTAGTTTTATAGTATTCCTTACATCAATTGGTCTCTAAGAGAATAATTATAATCATCATTTATCCCCAAGGTTATATTGAAAGTGATAATCATTAAGAATCCTTAAACAATGGCTTCAGGGTTGGATAAGAGAGGTCTCATTGACCTACAAGTCTATAGACATGTAGGTCTACTTTTGACTAAGGAAACTTGTAATGCATTTGTATCTAGATTACTATAAGCTATTTTCCATACCTAACCTATATTTAATACATCCCCTAAGATTTGAGGTCAGATTATATAGGTTATAAGCACAAAGATAGCCAAAGAGGTAAAAGTACTAATGAGTTGTTAAAGTTGCAGGTAGGGTCATTGGAGGAAAAGGCATTTTCAAGTTTAAAGATGATTGTTTTCAAAAATAAGGCATTGACTTGGACATTTTGTGGATTCATCAAGCATTCTAAAGGGATTATCTAATCATAAATAGATTATAAATGGGGAGAATATTAAGTTTAGGGTTTGAAGAGATTGACAAGGTGAATGTTCTTTGTCAATCATAATAGACCTGAGAGTTCTCCTATAGGCCTACCATAATTGAGATGAGAAAACATGTGTCAAGTGTGTTGGATAGGTTATTGTGGCATAGAAATTTCCTATAAATGTGTAGGTAGAGTTAAAACATCATGAAAAACCTCATAGATTGGTAAAGTGAAGAAATTCAAGCCTAAAAACAAAAAGGGACATTTATAGGCTTGAAGTTCTCAATGTGGTAGTTATGGGAAAATAGGCCAAACCTTGAGAAAATGAAGATTTAGAAAATGAAGGAAGGCACCTTCAAGCATGAGTAGAATATTTTCAAGGGTCACACGTAGATTAAGTGCAAGAATAGGTAGGCTCTTATCAAGAAACCTAAGTACATGCACATACACCTATAGATTGATCACGGAAAAGTAGAGGGAGGTCATAATTGTGATGTTTTAGTAAGTGTTATAGGGTGGTTGAGATTTGAGAGAGAATATTTAAAATATTTATTTATAATTAAATCACTAGAAGGACATGCCTCAATGAAAAGATGCTCAAACCAAGCTAACACAGTCAAGAATGCACAAACTGCCTCCTATAGGTCAGCATGAGAAGGTAAGGTAGATGAGTTGAAGATGGTTTGGATAAGATAATAAAAGGTATATAAAAGTAATAGGACATTGTGAACTATGTTTTCAATGATTAGTGAGACCTTAAGATGCTAACAAAGGAAGAGACCTCTCACATAACCACTTACAAGAAAGGTCATGAGGAGTGAAAGAGTGTTTGCAATATGCATGAAAGAGGTGAAAAAGGTGTGAAGGAGATCCATATACTTAGAATAAAAAATTTATCAGTGTCTCTATTGAATGGTTTTGGTTTTGTGAGTCAATGAGAACCTTGATAGGCTAGTTAGGTCCATTAGCCTAAATAGACAATTACATGCTTAGATATGAGCTTAAAAACAATTGAAATTTTGGGAGTATGTTGTGCATTGGAATCCTTAGGGTATTTTAATGATGTTTAGATATGTCCATGAGGTTGAACTCAAAAAATTTAAGAAGAGATACCCAGAACCAGACCCTAGGGTCAAATTAACTCAATCGCTTGCAAACCCTAGTACTCTGAATGAGAGGTCTACATGTAGTTTGAAGAGTTGGTAAAAAAGGTAAACCATAGAAACATGTTGAGAGGGATGTATAATAATTTTTTTAAGGTGTTCTCAACCCAAAACAACTGTTTTACTTCAATCCATATAAATGCTACAATTTCAACCTCACAAAATGTAGGTTTCCTAGCCTAAGAGGCATCTTTTGCACATGTGAACATCTCTGATAAGATGCATGGAGTTCCTAGATGATAGGGGAAGTTGAGGGAAGTTATATTATCAAAATTATTAGAATTATTTTTACAGTTTAATCCCTTAGGGCTATGAATAATCATTACAAATCTATGCATGTTTAAACCTACCTAAACCATTCATTGTGACTCGATGGAAGAGATGGAGAGATAAATGACTCCAAATGGAATTGTTTGAATAGGAAATGACCAATGTGATCTAAATAGGTATCATGGATAGAAAAATAAGTTATTTCCTCACACATGCATGGTATAAACTATACAAAAAAGGGATTAAAAGGATTATTGTAGCCTATTTGGGAGCATGAATGGTGGTTTTAGACCACCAAATTAGACTTGCGGAGTCTTAATAAGGTCCTTATATTTGATTAAATTTTATCCTCAAATTTTCACACATGCAAAGAATTTTTGGAGCCAAATTTCCACTTTTCAAGCTTAGAGGTAGTCTAGAAGTGGTAGTGAAGGATGACCTTGTCACCTAGATGAGAAAGAATTATAGGTGGGCATTGAATAAAATGTATAAATCATGGTGTACCATGATTTTTTATTCTTTAAGAATGTTCACTAAACCATTTAAAAGTTTTTATGCAAGTTTCATGGCCATCCAAGTGATTAGTATTGAGTGACTAGACCTAATTGCTTAGTAGGCCTATTTGGCCTACTAAGGAAGAGGTCTCTTGGCATAGAAAGATGATAAGGGGTGAATTGAAGATCATAAATGGTCTTGTAACTAATATATTGTATCATTCATGCATATTTCATGAACATTAATCAAGATGAGGCAATTTTAGGCCTCATTAACATGTTAATGCTTCATGGAGGCTAATTAGACCACAATGCTACCATTGTAACTGATAAGAAAATTAATGGTTAACCAAGATGGCATGCTCATAACTTGAATGAGGTCAAAACAAAACTAAAGGAGTTTTCACTAGAGTATTTTCTATGCCTTACTCTTATGAAGAGCATCAACCAATCATGACTCATACATTAGAGAGGGCTAGAAGGTGGTGTCTCATGGACTGTTATGCAGCATTAGTGAGATTTAATGATATATTATCACTCTCTCTTGTTCTATAAATTAGGATTGAAAAGATATTATAAGGATCCCTCAGCTAGGTATAAAGAAACTCTACCCAAATTATACCTTGTAACCTTTGAACTAATTTGAGGACTGATTCAACTTCTCCATGCTATTTTAATGTGTTTTTTACTTGTTGATTTTCACAAGTGATTGAGTCTTATCTCCCTTTACAGGTCCTTATTTCTCACCTAGTTTCTAGGAGATTTTTCTATACAAGTCACATGGTATGTGAAAGTTTTAGTGATTGTGCTTGGATTTGAATCTGATTGGCACTGTCTTAAATTAGACCTCCCATTCATCACCCTCAAGTTGCATCCATATAGAATGGCCTCCATGTGAAGCACTAATGCTTAGGAGTATTTTAGAGAGAGTGGTTTAGTCACTTGTCCTTTTATTATTCATAAGTGTTGTTGAAGGGTTAAATAAATAAGACACAACATATTGGCATCACCTCCTATAGTATAAGGTTTAATTTCATGAATTCTTATATCCCTTTTCATTGATAAGTAGTAGGTTTAGGAATTGAGTATAAATGATGTATCAAGGGAGTTAGCCCCAAAAATAGATATTCATCTCACTCAATAGGCTACCCATACCTAGAGTGATCCCACTGTATTATATAGATGAGGTAGGTCTAAAACACCTTTGGCTCAAGGGTGAAATCCAGACTAATAGCAACTATAGTTTTGAAAAATTGGAATAAAAACTTACAAATATACAAGGTCCTATATGATCAGGCCAAGAATCTTGATGCTAAGTGGGTCAGCAAGGAGGACATCAATGCATACATAGTCCACACCTTTCAGGAAGAGGTTTGGGTGGGTATGTTTATACTAAAATGATTGTTCAAGGCCCAAGACTACCTTCATGTTAATGAATTATGGGTTCCCCTCCTCCATATGATCCTCACTAAATTTAAATTTATAGACATGATAGGGATAATAAACTTTAAGTTGGTCAATGCCATAATAAATGCTTATGTATGAGGCAGTTTATACAAGATGAGCTATCTCATAGATGCAATCTATGGGATGCTCACCCTCAAGCCATCAACTTTTCTTTCATGGATTCTAAGGGGATCGATAGTCCATGTTATCTTTTATAAGATGTATGGACACTAGTACTAGAATAACATCTAGGACATCTACAAACACTTTTACCCAATGTTTTATAATGCAATCAATGAGGCCCCAATACTCATTTATCATAAGAAATTAGGTACTCTATTATAACCATCAACAATTATTAGTTCTAATAGGAGGACACCATGATTTAGGTCATGAGAGTTCTCAAGTAACCCTTAACTTGCCATACTTCATCTGAAATCACCTCACAAAGTAGGAGATCACATACCAGCTGGTAAAAGGTACTTTTGGTTTTTGCATAGGCCACCACTAGAAGGCATGCTTGCTACTCCCAATAGCCATTCAACACCATGTTTACAAGGCCTTCCCTCCCATCTAGAAAATGGAAACTAGGTGAGACTCCTTCACCCTAGGGAGAATGAAATTAGAAATTGGGACCTTAAGGGTATGATCAGGGCTCATCTAGTAGGGTATTCAACTCACCTTAATATAAATTATGGACACTAATTAGAAGATGATGATGATATCTACCTAAATGCTACAATGAATAGGATTTTATGGTTTGAATCATAGCTTAGAAGAATAAGAAAGGAAATAAGGTCATTTTAGTCCCATCTACACCCCTCCAACACCTACTCACTCCATGAAGGATGCTACACCAACTCATCCTATGATTTATTAAAGGATTTTGTAGTTATTATACCACTTTCTCCTCTATAAGTTCCTACTCCTCATGTCCTAGCTCCATATCTCTCTCATCAAGAAGCTCATACTCCTCATATCTTAGATCCATGTACACCTCCTCAAATAGCCTCGATATCCCAACCAAGCTAAACCTACATTACTTAACATTAGGCATCACAAGCGTAGGTGTGTCAACCATTTACACCTCAACCTTAGGCTAAATAGACCCTTATGTTTGATGTCACCATCAAACTAGAGGCAAGCCCAGAATAAGGATCCCATCAAACATCGATTCATGTTTTACCCCTCACACTTGCTACTTTCAAGGTTCTTCCACTTACTCCCACTACCTTCCATCTCCCTCTCATGGTACCACTTAGTTCTTCTCCTCTTATATAAGCTCTGTAGGTGATGCCTCCCCTTTTACCTATTGCCTCCCCCTATTTTTCACCCAGGTATCCTTGGCCTTAATCCTCTTGAGCATCCTCACCTCTTTGTTTCCCTCTACCCCATCCATTTTTCAACCTAAAACCTCCCTAATACCTCCATTGGTTATGACTTGAGTCTAGGTACCTATAGCCACACCTCCATTGATGAGCATGACTACAACATTAGAAAGTGCATATCAAATGGATAAAACCATCCTAACCCCCCCATAAATCATCATGGCACCTCCTCTAAAAGTTCAACAACATCCATAATTGACCCCCATAACTCTTGCTATCCCTGGTAGTCCTTCTATCATAACATCCAAAGCTAACCTGGGTAAGATACCTAAGAAGAAACAGAAGGCCACTAACCCTTAGGATTGATTATACAAACCTTTGACTCTAGTCCATCATCCTCCATAAACCTCTATAGTTCCTCTACCACTAGTTGTGATGGCTATGCACATTACTCCCTAACCCCCTCTTTCTATTACCCTAGGTGCCTAGAGAATTGGCTTCAATTAGCCAATCTCTTCCATTATATTGAACACCCCTCTCTTGGGAGTCATTTCCCCTCAAGTGGGCATGCCCCAAGATTAGTGGTGGGCATAGATGTTTCCATGGGCCTCCCCATTCATACTTCCTCCCTTCGATCCCTTCACTCCCATTCCCCCTCCTCCTCTATTTATTTCCTCATTTATCTCTTCCACTTTATCTATCTTCCCTCCACATCATCCTATAACCTTCACCATCATCTCTTCCATCCCTCTAATGCTTCCCAAAACTTGAGGAATGGTCCCAAGGTCACAAGTAATAGAGATGACAATACAAGGTGATTCAAACATGCAATGGAGTTTCAATCAAGCCATGGAAGCATGAAGAGGACCATAACACATGAATTAATCCAAGAGGGAAATTGATAGTATGAAAAACCCAACAATATTTATTCTCCCTCACCAAGGTGAAGATTTCCACTAGGGATGAAAAGGCAACCAAGGATTAACTCTCCATTCTTTAGTCAACCCATGACATGTCAAAGAAGATCCTTAAGGATATACAAAATTAGGTTTAAACATTAGAATCCGATGTGAATATCTCCTTCCCCACTAAGATAATTGGGTAGGTCAAGGTTGCCCCCTCACTACTCTTCATAGTTTTGGGGGAGGTGGTAGAAATTATGGTAGAGACTAATGTGCTCATCCAACAAACTCAGTCTTACATGAAGAGGATTATAGAGATTTATTGGAAGTGTAGGAAGCTATTATTGATAATAAACAAAGGTATGTTCTCAAAATTGAAATTAATTTCCACCTTAGACTTGGGTTTGTATAAGATGTACACTAGGAACATGAAAATAGCTATGGAAGACTGGTTGGTTATGGATCAAATTATAAAATAAACCTTGGAAGAGGGTAGGAAATAATATTGGCCTACTTCAAAGAGGTAAATATCTTTAAGATGTTCCACTCGGATAATACCCTACTAGACAAGGGAGAATTTGGAGTTCACCTAAGCCACTTTGACCAAATCATGAGGAATAAATTCACCAAGGCAAGTAGGGAAGGGGCCCAAGTGGTTTTTAATCTCTCAACTCAGTCCACAATAATCATCAATCAAGATTCCAAGGTTCATGTGTCCATGAAATCTCCCTTCTAGGTGTATCGAAGACTAGTGACTTAGGTCAAGGCAATATTCAAGGAACTCCTGATGAACCTTGGTAAGTTGGACTAAGATTTTAACCTCATGGAAGCTATGTTGGAATCTAGGGATACATGATTAAATTAGTTGAGATCTAGATCTTCATAGCCACCATTGTGTATTAATTAAGTGGTATGTCTCATGCCCCCCACCCCCCATAGATATTTTTGAGGGATTGGGGAGGTTTTTTGTTTTGAATTTTAAATTATGTTTGAAACTACCATGAGTGGCCATCATGGCTCAGGATGGGAATCTCACGCTATTTGGAGGTGAATCCTATTCTTATCTATAAATAAAAATTTGTATTGTAATTTAAGGGTCAACTAGAATTTGCTTGAAAGTGCTATCAAATTTAATCTAGAATTTCAATTTTCTCCTTCATCTCTTTAGATTATAAATTTTTCCATGACTAATAATATTAAAACAATACTTATTTTATTTTAATGAATATATTTATATTTTTATGCAAAATGTTTGTTCTATGGTTCAAATTATCTGTCATCTCCACTCTGGATGTTTGTCAATGCTAGATTAATTGGAATAATACCTTTCTATTAAATGTATGCTATGGTCATGATGTGATTTTATATTATAATCCTTTTATGAACTATTTCATTTCTCTTCTCATGGTACTATTAATTTTTGTGTTAATCTACAAGTTACCTTTCGAGGTTTATGTGTAATATACTATAAACTTCTAGTAATTATTGTACACACATAATATTTTTAACTTTTATCACATATTGATGCTTTACATCTTATAGGAACCCGTCGAGACTCAATCTCTCTAAGTTCACACCCTTAGGGGTGCATCAGTAAAGGGGTGGGTAGAACTTTGGTGCTTTGTAGGATTATTGTCCCTTATTGCCATATTATTACCAATCTAACTAGATCCCAAAACTATATATCTTCCTTTGAGTATTCTTCCAATCTTTTCCTCTTTCCATTCATCCTTTCTTATCTTAAAATAATTTTTGAATTTTTATTGTATTGGGTCAACCCAATGTAGTTTAGGGGTATTCTTTACTTTATTAGCTTGTTAGTCCTTTGGTTGACCCAACTCAGACCTAGTAAATATTCCCAAAAACACATTGGGTTGACTAGGTTGACCTTATATAGCTGATGTTCCTAGAAGGATTTGGGATAAGATTCACCTATATATACAATATAATTTTTGTCATTATTCATATGTGAAATCATGATTTGTTATTCACTCATGCTTCTTCACAATTTGCTCTTCCACCATTCTACTTGAGGAGACTTAGCTTAGGTTTATTATTTGGAGAATCTAGTCTTGTGGATAAGTCTTGGATGCTTTGGCCTTTCTTAGTGATCCTTAAAAACCACAAAAACCTCTTAAAAATCCCCTTTGTCCAAGGGAGATATTGAGTCTTGACAGGTTCAAGTTTAGGTAATTATATTCTAACTTGATTTTCCTCTCTTTTAGTAGATAAAAGTAACATAAGTGTTGGCTCGAATAATATTTCATATTTTATGTATTAAGGTGTTACTCATAATTAATTTAATTGAAGTTCCTTATACATGTTTTCTTTATTATTTATAACCCCCACTTTTTGCCATAAGATTTGGTGTGCACTAGATTAGTTTTACTTTCTTATTATTAGAGTAAGTGAATGTTTTAAACCTTAGGACACCATTAGGGTTATTGTCTGATTATGTTAGACTGTAGGCTTTGGAACCCTTCCTATCATGATGTGTTATAACAATTGATCCCCTAATTGGGTCCAATAGATCCCCATATTGGTCATGCTCCTGCTTAATAAGTGTATCCCCAATTAGAAGTGTAGGTATGCTCTATCTTCTCTAATCCCAGATTGATTTATAGATAAGATGCATTTTCGATTGCATACATTCTGGTAAACTCAACATGAAAATAACTCTTGCAATATTTCTTTCACTTTTTCATTATTTTAGTCATTCTTTTGATCATCATTTTTATTATATATTTTGACATACTAGATCGATTCTATCGACCCAACTTTTTATCTTTGTGCACAAGTTTTTAAGAATAGGCAACTGGATCAACCCAGTCAACCTAGTATAGGTTTCCATCCTCTTAGAAATATTGTTTAGACTACTAGGTCGATTGAGTTGAACCCTTACAATTTCAACACTTTTTAGTAGGTTCCTGTATAACTTGATCAATTTTATCAACCTAGTTTACAGGTTTCTCAACCATACTTCAAGGTTTTTCATCAATAATCTTCCTTTATTGCATCTCTAATTTACCAAGGTTAATTTCTACATCTCTTTTCTTTTATTTTCTATATTTCCTTTCATAATTTGTAGTCTTTAAAATTTCCCTTGAATAGCCAACTGGATTGACACTGTCGACATAGTTTTATGTTCTATGTGCTATCTAAAATAACTAGATCGACATTACCAACCCAGTTCATTTTTAGACTTTACTTCCATAATGTAGGTTCAACCTTGTCAACCCTATTCTATATTTTGTGCATTAACCTTATATTTATTAGTAATTAACTCACATATTTCTTTTCTTATTATTTGCATGCTTAAAATAGTTCACATAGTCTAATTAGGTGATTTTTAATAAATTGCTTGGTTTCACTATTTCTATTTTATGGACACATGGCCAAATCACAAAAACATAAACAAGAACTTTAACATTTTGTCTAACCTAGGCCAACCTAATTGGATTTTATCACCAATGGGGAAGTTGACTTGATGCTCTTGTCAAGTATAAAGCATTGTTAATGGTATATTTTGGCTAAGCACACATTACCCTTATTGTTGTGGTGTGTGAAGGGAGGGGGTAAAACCCAATACCAAGCTTGTATCATTGCCACTATAGTCCCTTTTAATCCAAACTACCTGAAACCATCCTTAGATTTGCTATATAGTACATAATAGCCAACTTCTAAAGACATTAAAATCATTCTTAATAATTTAATTAATGATTAGGTTGACCAATTAGCTAGCTTTAATTTTCAAGTTGTTTGATTTCTCTTTGCTTAATTATGTGTGAAAAAACTTGCATTAACGAGTGTTAATGCAAGGTTTTATTTTTTATGCCTCAATTGGATTGGCCAACATTGATCCAATTGACTATTTTTTCTTTTAGCTCTTACTTTCCTAGATTAGCTACAAAAATTATCTTATCTCAGTTCATACTTGTCATCATATTTCTCTTTCTCCTTATCTGCTATACTAGATCGACTCAGTCAACCCTGTACCTTTTTCATCCCCTATTCACTGTACTAGATTGACCTAGTTAACCCTATACAATTTGTAACTCCTTTTTCATCTTTTACCTACCTTTGTTCACTGTACTTGATCGACCCAATTGACCATGTACAGTTTACAAGCCCTATTTTATGAACTAGATCAATCTAGTCAAACTTTTACTATTTTTTGATTTGCCTATTTGTCAATCTAGATTCTCATTTTTCCTATTCTACATTTTTTTCATCCCTCTTCAGTCAAAATGAAATATCCTATCATAATATTCTTGGATAGCTTGAATCCATTTAGGTACTATATGAGATGTTCATTTCTCTGTCTCTTTTCCTCCTGAGAGAATGATCACTCTTCAGGCACCTCTTATCCTCCATCTGTGAACTGTAACATGGTGTAAATAACACCTCAAGATGAAGTTGATAGATCTGATCCTTTCTCTATTTACCAAGAAGATTCTAAAAATATTTAAACTAATGTGGGAGTAATTGATACAAGTTCACTTAATAATCCCATTAGTAATTCTTCTTATTCCAATCCTCTTCCTAATACCAATTTAGGGAGTGATCCTACAAACACCAACTGACCTCTCGATACAACCCAACTTTTAGCCCAAGTTATTCAACAAATAAACATTATGCAATTTTCTAACACCAACAAAATGATGCAACTTAAACAACACTTAATCAATGTGGCTAATCAACCTCCAACTATTCATTCTCAAGCTAATCCTAATTATATTCCTCTAGCTCTTAGGGATGCCTTAGGTAATGTTATTCCTCAACCTATAATGAATAAGAAGATGCTTCAAACTATTCAAAATGAACCTTTAGCTCCCTTAATTGTTTCCATTGATATTGGTTATATATCTCCAACTATCAAATATGATGGGACTAAAGACCCTGCCTCATTTCTTAAATCCTTTGTCAACCTTTACAAAGAGTGGATCCAAACTAATACCTTCACCAAAATAAAACTCTTAGTGAAAACTTTTATCGATGATGTCTTAGAATGGTATAATAAATTTCCCTAACATTTTATGTGGCAACTTGAAGATTTGGTTAATCCTTTGGTTAAAGAGTTTTAACACAATGATCTTCCTAAAAATTATCTTAGCCATTTCATCAAATACTAAGAAATATCCCACTAAATTAGCTCATGACTTTATCAAAATATGGAAATATTTAGCTCATAAAGCTGATCATAACATGAATGATGATAATCTATTCAAACTCTTTATCACTACTTCAACTCCTACTTTATAATATAAAGTTTGAACTTTTGCTCCTGAAACACTTAATGAAGCTCTTGATCAAGATAAGCATCAAGAATCTCTTATGAAGCAATTCGAATGTAATCCTAAACTTCTTAAAGAATCTTTCCAAACATCTAATGCTATCACTAGTAATACTCTACAAACCAAACAAGGAGTTGCCAAAATTGATATTCCTTCACCTTCTCATACACCTCTCTTGGTTTAACAAATGAAACAATTTTTACCACCCTTGAAAACTTTCATCTATCCCAATGCTCCTCCTAAGTGGTATGACCCTAATCTATTTTTCTAGTTCCATGTTGACATTGGGCATTTTCATGAATCTTGTAGATGACTCAATATATTTGATATCTCTTATATGCTTGGTGATTCATTCAATCATGAAGCTATAATTAATATTCATCATCAAGAATACACTACTGCTTCTCAAAAATGCAAAATTTCAAAAATTATACCTCCAATAACCAAAAATCTTCTTTTAATAATCAAGTAAATATCACAAATGTTTATGCCATTGATGCTGATTGTGACCAATATTATAAAAAATCTCAATATGTCAACAATACCAAGGTCAATTATCATCATAAAATGACTCAAAAAGATCTTATCACCAAGCCCAAAATGCCATCTTTAGAATAAAAACTTCTTAAAGACACTACCACCTCTAATGTTAATTCAAAATTACCTAAGGAACAACTTCCTCCTTTCGTTCCTCCAACCACATCTATTATTTCCAAGAATACTTTACCTTCTAAACCTCATGCTAGTTTTTCTAAATATTATTAGAATTTTCTTGAATAACTCAACTTTATGCCTTGCAAGATTATACTTATGGAGTTGGTTCACACTTCATCTTATCATCATAAATTCCTTATGCAACAACTTCAAGAAAATCATGATCCATCCTCCACCAATTAAGAACCACCTTCTATTGATTCTCAACCTACTAATGTCAATACCATTGAAACCTCACGTCCTTCTTCCAAGCTTTCTATTGAGTTTCTTGAATAAGACATGATTAATGATGAAATTCTTTTTCATGCTAATGATCCACCACTCTTTATTGAAATATCCATTAATACCATTCTTATCCAAAAATTCTTAGTTGGTGAAGCCTTTACCTAAGTTCATCAAAATGAGTCCTAATTACAAGTTACTCTTGTAGATTTTGATGATGATGATCCCAATTAATTGTAACAAACTTTTAATACTACCAAGTTACCTCCATATATTTCATAATGGCTTCCTCTCTCTATATTACTAAGAGATTGTACTATTCCTCTTATTGATGAGATTACCAACTTTCCCCCTCCATACAATGCTCAAGATCCTTTTTTACTAGAATATGACTTCACTTGTAATGATTTTGGAGTGGCTAAATTATTTCAAGATCCTCTCATCTTGTCTCCTCATACATTCAACAATATTGGGATTTCACCTTCTGAAACTCCCAGTGATTCTCAAACTTGTACGCTTTCTCCAACATATGATGATGATTATATCATGGCCCAAGCTCAATCTAGAGACTTGGATGTCCAGCATTAGTAGAAAGCTTTATCCCAAATACATTATTTTAATAGAGATGTGCATACCATTTTTATGAATCTTACCTTAGATCTTGAGGGTCATGTGCCTCCTCTCAATCTTCCTCTTATCGATACTCCTTGGGTGATAGAGAAAATTATGCCTTTCGAATCTATGGAAGTTTCTACACCTTTGGATCTTATCATTCCATTAGATCCTTCTCCCATCACCAAATCCACAAGCACTCCAATTTCTTCTACTCTATCTACTTCTTCTACTCCTGAAATTACACTAGATGTCAAGGCAACCGATGTCTATCAAATTCATTCTGAGTATGATAGCCATGGAAATCAATTGTTATATCTTGAAGTATATGTCAAGTATTGTGGTCCTCTTCCTACCTTTTCTAATAAAAAATATATTCTTGAGTTACTTCATGGTTGTGAACCTCAACTTCCTAAGCAACATTATAAAGTTGGAAACTTTAAGACTAAAACTCCTTGCTTCAACAACTTCATTGCTAGCATTGATCCTAAAACAAATATAATTTATTCCTTACCCAATGCACCATACCACTTTCAAGATGGTAATTCCATGCTTATTTAAGAAATGACTCACATTGAATATGCTACATTCTCACAAGTACTCTTGGTAAGATCATTCCTTTAGATTTTTTCTTCACCTTTGATGTCACCAAAAATATGGCCAAGTGCAAAGCTCTTATCTTAGGCATGAGAGCTTCTCTTGATTTAGACATTCAATATATTTATGATTTAAGTGATTATCAAATTATTTGTCATCATGTTAGTGGTGATTATCAATGTAAAAGTGAGAACCTTATCACCTATCATCAAATTTGAACCATTCTTGCTAAGGACTTTATCTCTTTAACTATTGAGCATATTCTTAGAGATCAAAAATCCATTTTTTATTCTCTTTCATCTTTAGATTCTCTATTTCATCCACATCAAGTTCTTTTGGATCCTTCTTTTGTTATACAAATTATAAAATCTGCATCTTCAACTCAACTACCAGATTCAATTATTTGTCATATTGAGGCTATTACCATTAGAAAAAGCCTTTGGTATAAAGACATCATTCAATTCTTATAACACCAAAATTATCCTCCTAATTTATATATTGTATTCATAAACAAGCTTTCAAGTATGTATTTCTACACAACATCCTTTAATATCACAATGCTGAATGTACCTTTCTCCATTATGTTATGTAATATGAGGTCCCTCTTATTATTGAATTATCACATGGGGTAATTTATGGTGGTCACTACAGTGGACATGCTACAACATGAAAATGCCTATGTAGGGGTTACTTTTAGCCTACTCTTGAAAAATATGCAATTAAATATGCTAAAAATTGTACTTCTTATCAACTTCATGATGATCTTATCCATTCACCTCCTACTGAACTTCAAATTATTGAATCTCCTTGGCCATTTTATACATGGGGATTTGATCTCATTGGTAAACTTCCTTGCTCCTAAGATGGGCATGTCTTTATGATCACTGCTACCAAATATTTTACCAAGTGGGTAGAAGCTATGCCACTTGCTAATCTCACCAATCCTATCATTTTCAAATTCATTATTAACCAAATTATTTACTGCTTTGGCATTCCCCATTCCATCATTTTTGAAAATGGTGGCAATTTCAAAAATAAACATGTTAAACAACTCTATAACAAATTTAAAATCAATGATAAATTTCCATGCCTTAATATCCATAATGCAATGGTCAAGCTAAGGCCACTAATAAAATTCTCAAAAAAAATCCTTCAAAAGATAATTTATGAAACCCACATGGATTGGAATATTCATCTTTACCCTATACTTTGGGCTTATTAGACTAGCATACGTACTACCACTTAGGTAACTTCATTTTTTAGTCTATGGTTCTGAGTTGATTCTTCATTTATAAGTTTAGCTTCCCTCTCTTCGTATATCTCTTCATGGAATTATTCCTGATGAAGAATTATATGAATTTTGCCTTCATGCCCTTAATCTTCTTGATGAACTCCATCTTTCTGCCTTGCAACATAACTAACAAGACAAGGCTTGCATCACCAGACAATGTAATAAAAGTGTCAAGGTCCACATTTTTAATGTTGGTGATCTTTTACTTACATTAGACTACACTCATGATAAAGAAGGCAAATATGCCCAAAAATGGTGGGGTCCATATTTAGTTAAAGACATTATTGGTCCAGTCACCTACCATCTTCAAACCAATAAAGACCATGTTTTCAAAGAGCCCACCAATGCTCAATTCCTTAAAAATTACTTTTCCTAAACATTTAGTTCTTGTCATTTTTTCTATCTATATCCATCTAACATTTTCGTAGGTTACTTAAGCATGGGTCTCTCCCTCTACAATAGTTCCCTCTTTTTCACAAACCTTTAGTCCTCCCTTTTGTTCTTTTATTTTCTTGATATACCATAGTCTTCTTGCATTTTTTATTATTTTTCACACCCCTTGGGTTTTTATTTTGTGAGTTTATTTGTAAGACCATAGATATGACCTAGCATTCCTCACAAAACCACCATCTTTTCTCTTTTTTTTCCTTCTCTTTCATTGTTGCTACTTGCCAATGCTATTTGTACATCCCTTGGGTTTTTGTTTTGTGAGATGCTTTGTAAGATCATGGATAGGACTCGGCATCCCTAAAAAAAATAATACTATTTCTTTGCTTACCTCACCTTATTTTTCTCTTTCTTGTCGGCACCCTCATGGGTTTCTATTTTATTAGTTGCTTTGTAAGATCATGGTTGGACTTGAACCTCCTCATAAAATTACCACCTTTTCATGTTCTTGATCCTTATTCTCAACTTTAGCTTTTGTTTCTTTTGCTAGATGGAATTTGTGCAAACAATCTATGTTAGCATGTTTTCCTCCATTTCCCTCATTCTTATGATAATGAATCACACTTTACTATCATTGTATCCTCTTTTTCCCCTTTATCACATTTTTTGCAATTTGACGTAATTCAAATTTGTTTCACGTGTCATTCCTCTTGATTTACCCTTTCTTGCATCTCCTCATTGGATAAAATAAGGTCAAAGTCAAGATAACACTTTTATTTTACCTATATTTATGAGACTCTTAGACCCCATTATCTTTAAGGTTATTACTCTTAGCAACCTTATCCTAAGTATTCAAATAAAAGTCATCCTTAGGACTTGTAGACACTAGAAGACCACACATAATGGTTCTAGATGTTGAAATGCTTTGAGACCCTCTAGGGACCACCTAACCCTTTTGGACCCACTAACCAACCCATCAAACCTTGAATCAAGTTAGATACTTGGCTAACCAAACTCACTAAAACACTAATTGACCCTTAACCCAACCCTTTTAAATCACCTTGACCTCTTTACCTCTAGACCCTCAACCACTAATGGTCAACATGACCATCGACAATTAGGCTGACCACCGATGGTCAAGTCTTCCTTGTTCTAACATAAACACTAGATATATACAAACTAGTAAGGCACAATGTAATATGGCTACCTTAACTAGTGCTAACAAATTTTGAAGCATCAAAATCAGTAGCCTAACCTTCTAGGGAACCTTCTATCGTCCATCTCTCTTTGCCTATAAAAGGAGGGGAGTAGGAGGTGAATGGGGATCCATAATCAAGAATTATTGCACATAGGTATTCAAGAATTCTAGCTAGTCTTCCTTCTATCAATTCAAAAACTACAATAGAGATCTGAACCTTTGCCAAAAATGCTCTTGAAGAAAAGTACCATTACTCTACCAAAGTTGCTCCAATAATCAACCATCAACCATTTAGCAAGCAATAGGTATATCTATAGTTCAACTTTTTTTGTTGAATTTTTGACCTCCCTACCCTAATCAAACCTTTCTACATCTTAATTTATAACTTTTGGACCCTTAACTAGATCTTAGACCATTCACTAGCCCATTCTACAACTCCTTTCTTAAACATCTTCAGAATTTGTAGGAACCATTAATGATCACCTCAACTGCTAATGGTCACCCTCAACCACTGATGGTTACCTAATCGCTGATAGTCAGCTTAACCAACAATGGTCACCCCAACTATTGATGGTCACTATGGCAATAAATAATAAGTTATTTCCTACCCCTTACCCCAACCAAATCTAACCTTCTATGTCTCTGTCTATTCACAGAGACCTCACCTATTTTTTGAGCCTAACTAGACCTTCTTTAACACTAGTATTGACCTATTATTGATATATTTAGTTTATTTTCATTATCAAGCATCTATTTATTCTTGTATTTCATTTCAATTCTTTCCATTATTTGATGCAAGTACTTCTTTTTTATCTCTTTCAACTTAATTGTTATCAAAGAGTGGATTGACAACCTCTTAGCAAGCTCACGCTTCTTATATCTAGCTCATGTTAGGTAGTCCACCTTATTATCTTTTTAACAACCCCTTTTGTTATTACTTTATTATCTATAGGTCATCCTCCCAAGACAAAGAGGATCTTTCCACACTTTTCTAGATCACACGTGCATAAACAATTAGGTTCTTCTACCACACCCTTATTACTAGTTTATTACCTACTTCCTTAAATAAGAAATAAGAAAAAAAATTAAGGGAAACATTTTGGCACAGCTGGTGGGACCTAGTAGCATCTAGGTGCCCTTTTCTTCCTTTATTATATGCTCATACAATTAAATTGAAAATTTATTTTGGGTATAAAATAAACCTTGCATAAATTGATCGCTTGCATGTTCTTAGTTCATCTAGTTATCTTAAAAGCAAAGTAATCAATCGTAGTTTCACTCTTGTTCTCATACACTTTAACAAACCACATAAGCAATCAACACATTAAAACAATTGAGATAAGGCCTGACTAATATTTCATCACCTATTATAAACCTTTCCCTTTAGCTATCTTACTTAAAGGTCATTACCAAGAAGAGAAACCAAAACTTAGCTCTTTGGTTGAGTCTAAACTCTAAAATTTAGTATATCTTGGCTAAGCATCCAACACCCTTATCACTGTAGTGTGTGAAGTGAGGGGGTGGGCCTCAATATAGAGCCATGTACTAACTTTCAATACATATTTTTGAGAGTTTTTAATAGCTGAAACCAACCTTAGACTTCCTTTTTAGTACTTGATTTACAAACCAATGTTATTCTTCACTCATTCTAAGTCATAAGCCAACAATGATCTAAAAAGAATCCTAAGTTTTTAAAACTCACTCTAGTTTATGTTTTGATTTCCTTGACATATTTTTATTTTACTTGATTTGTGTTTGAGTTATGAAATTTTCATCATTTCTTTTCTATTCCTCACGTGGTCTTTACTAAACAACAATTGAGGAATCAAACCAACCAGTAACCACCTTCCTCTTCTTCCTCCTCCATGGAGTATAATTTGGATGTTAAGGGTTCTCCTCATCTTTCTCCCCTCCTAACATGCCTCAGATAGTTTTTGAAGGTGATGTGTATTTTTTCACCTAATTGATAATAACTCCTTGGACCTCCATCGCTACTTTAATACCCTATCTTACTGCACCCCTGCTTTGGTTCCTCCTATGGATGCACCTTATGGGATGCCACCCAATTTTATGTTTGGCACTACCTCCACCTAACCTATGATCAACCAAGAATATTATTACACCAATATCCCATCCACTACCTCCACCCAAACTTAGTGAAGTATCCCAACCAATAACCATACACCCCCTACACCAACTAACACCTCCAACATAGGGGTAACCTCACCTCTTGTTACTCATACTTTATCCACTATGGGGATATCTTCTACCTCTATTTCCACCATTCCCCTTTTCACTACAAACCCACCAATTTCTACTCCACTTCAAAATTTGGTGCTTTCCATACCCCCTACCCTTCTACCTATCATTACTAGAGTTACGACTCAACCCCAATCAATTAATCCATCCATACATACAAATCAACCCATATTAATCTATCAACAAATACCCATGACATCCTACCAATATTTCCTAATCCACAAGGATACATAGTACCCTCTACCCAACCTTTTGTGCCCATTAATCCTTATGTGGTATCATCACAACCTTAAATAACCACATACCAATATGTGGCATCTTCTCAACCTTCTATCACTTATCCATTTATTACATCTACCTAACCCCAACCAAAACTACCACTCAATTATGGAGCTTCCCAACCTCAAATAGATTTGGTCAAAATTTTAATGGAAAAAATGACCAACCTAGAGTCATCTATCTCTGGGGCTCATAACATTTTATCTTATGATCAAATCTATAATGAACATATTCACCCATACATTCCTATCCAATCCTATCCTCCTTTATGGGAACTACCCAAGTTTTCCAAGTTTCAAGCAAGGAGGACCCCCAAAAACACTTAAGACCATTTTGCCATTATTTCTATTTGATTGCATATGATGTTCTTCTCCTTCATAATTTTCCCATGTCTTTATCTAGACCAACCTTATATTGGTATAGTGCTCTCACAAAGTACTTCATCTTTTATTTTTCCCAACTTGCCCAAAACTTTTTAGATCACTTCTCAGTCAATATATATTAAAAGGTCTCTGTCATTGACCTTTACTCCATCAGGCAATTTGATGATGAATTAATTTCCAATTTCATAGCTAGATGAAGAGGTCTTATTAACTAACTCTCTTTATCTTTACCCCAACCTAAATTGATTGAACTTTTCTTTCAAGGTTGTGCCAAACACATCTCTCCTACTCTATAGGTTCAAACTCTCAAAACCTTTGATGAGGATTTCACCATGGCATGCAAACTAGAAATTAGAGCCATCGATGAAGGGAAATTGAAACTAAGAAATAAAAATTCTAGATTCAAATCCAATGATCCTCCCTCATCCAAAACCACCAACCAATCTAATCATCCTAACACCAAACTAAAGGCATCAAAAAACATGATGATCCTTAAAATCGACCCACCTTTGGTTGTCAACCAACCCAACCAAACCAATTCCTCTAACTCCTCTAATCAACAAACCCAAAATCAAAATTGGGCTGCCCCAAAATAATATAATCTGGTAGGGGAGTCTTATGCTTCAATTTTTGACAAGTTTCTCAAAACCAACATCATACAACTTTCCCATATCAAACCTCCCCAATAATTTAATGCTTCTTACCCTACATCTGGTTAGTAAAATGAGAATGATTTATGTGCTTTCCACCATGTCATCTAAGATGACTTTAATAGGTGTAACACCTTCAAAAACATTGTCCAAAACTTTATTGATAAGGGAGAAATTGTATTGGATAATCTCAATGCACCCCCAAATCAGTCCATTAACATCTTTCGACAACCTTTTCCTAATCATGCTCCTTCTACCAACCATGATGGCAACAAACTAGAATCATCTCATGCTCGTGAGGTCCATATGGTCAATGTTATTATTAGTGAACCTATCATTGAGGAAGCCATTGCTTCAAATACCTCTTCCTCCACTCAACTTGTTGAAGTGGTGGAATTACCCACCATTCTTATTGATACCCAAATGGAGGAAACAACCACCTCTCTTTCTTTACTTGATGAGACCATGTACCTACCCACCTCTCCTTTGATATAAATACCAAAAGAGGTAACGATTGCCTCAACTACCTCTTCCTCCACTCTACTCATTAAATTTGTGGAATCACCCTCCATTCTTTTGGACACCCAAACAAAAGAATCCACCACCTCTGTTCCTTCACTTGAGGCCATCACACATTCCTCCCCCATCATGGAGTCACCTACTCTCTCTTTTGAAACCACTTCAAAAGAAGAGATCACCTTATCTACTCCTTCCATGGAGGAAACATCTTCTCAAATATTGGAACCTTCCATCAAGGGCAAGGGTGAAGAAACCATTCCTTCATCTCAACCTATGGGCCTAATATTTGAAACCAATGATTAAGGAGTCAAACCAATTTACAAACCCTTATCTAGACTAGTCCAAATCCTATAATTCTCCTCCCAACCCAATATTGATAGAGCCACCTTTTGGCACCATCTTGAGCTTCCCTATAAAAACAAACATGAACATTCAACCTCAATTTTATCTATGATCAAACCTATCATCACCTCAATCCCTTTATCAAATCCTTCCCCCTCCAAAATCATGAGAGATCCATCAAAACCACCTCCATCCAAAATTGTCGAATCACCTTACACCTCTCTAACTAAACCTATCAAGAACCTATGAATACTTCCTAATCCTATCCTTGCTCACCCATCTTTCAAGTTGGACTTAAATCCATCTAGTCCACCAAAGAAAACCTTAACCAAACCAACTAAAAAGGTAGAGCCACCCAAACTCCCACCTTGAACCAGAGCCATACCACCTCCTTCCTACTCAATTTCTATCTCAGGACCCCATCCTTCAACCATCCTTAGAGCTCATCCTTCTACTAATAAGGTGAACCTTCCCCCAACTACCCAAACTAAACCTTCTCCTTTCATTCTTTCTTTACCTACTACCATCAAATCATCAAATTCCCCATCATTTTTAACTAACCTATTTACCTCTACCTTCTCACCTATCTCCAAACCTTCATCATCCAGATCATCTATATCCAAATCATCCACCTCAAAACCAACCAAAAACAAACATTTCAAACCAAAACCACCTACCAAAACCATTCCACCACCTATAACTTCCATGGGGAAGCCTACTTCTAAGAAGGCTCCCACCCCTAAATCCAAAAACCCATCACCCTCAACACCTTTACTTGAATCTTATTCAACCATTTTTCAAAGGTAGTTAGAAAACTCTTCCTTAAACCTACCACCTATCAAACCCTTTGACCCTTCAAGTCCTAAATCATCTTGGTTCAATGATAGTTTAATCTGCTCATACCATAGGACACCTAAACATGACACAAAAAACCTAAAGCTCTCCAAGAACTTGTCCACAACTCATGGGATGAGGATGATATATTATCAAATGAACCTCATTTTAGCCCATTATCAACCTAAAAACAAAATGAACCCATCCAACATCCACCTACTCCCCCACTCTCACCTAAGAGTGAGGAGGAACCAAAGCAACCTTCTAGCCCAACACCTCCCCTAATCCACACTATCTATATGGTTATCCAATATCGGGACCAATAAAAGGATAAGGGAAAGGACAAAGTGTCCATTATATGGACACATCCTTCCACCCCTCAACCTTCCAATTAAACCCAAACACCTTCACCATCACTTTCACCAAAACCTAAAATATCTATTTTGGGTGCTTCACATTCTAACCCTTTTGAATCTATTTAGTGTGTAGTGTTAAAACCACTCCACCAAACACCAGTGAATATTAGCCTATACAAATTAATCAACACCTCACCCCTTCACCATAAAAGACTGATAAAGATCCTATAATCTATAGAGGTTCAAATTGAAGATCTTCAACCTTTTGTAGCCTTTGTCAAAGCCCTTCAACTTTCTACCCTTGTCACTTTTAAGGACTTAGAAACACCTTCTGTTCATCTTGAAGATCTTGATCCTCCCCTCTTCATCACCATATACATCAATAAAACCCACAACAAAAGGGATATGATTGATGGAGGAGCTAGTATTAACATTATCTCCTCTCATGCTTATGACCAACTCCAACTACCAAAGAATATCATATCAAAAACTATAGTAGTCTTCTGATCCTTCAATGATACTATTACCACTACCTTAGGAATAGTCATCCTCTATATCTGCCTGGGACCTCACACAATTCCTAAACTCTTTCACATTTTAGATTTTTTTTTCCAAAATAATGTCTTACTTAGATGCCCTTGGATCCATGCCATGAGTTGTGTCTCATTTTACTTGTATCGCTATGTCAAGTTAAAACATGAGGGTCAAGTCATTACCATATTGCCTGACCCTAGTCATTTTACATCTTATAACATGACATATCAACTCAATGATGTTCTTCTTCCTCACTAATCCACCTTACCACCAACCAAAAATAATACCAACTTTCCACTAACCAATAACAACTCCACTCCTACCATCGATTAAGCTTCAAATATATCATCTATCTCTTCTTCTTAGATCCCCATAGAGGACCTCTCATAACCTACATTCTAACATGTCTCATTGGAAGAGTATCATATTTTATCCTTGGATGCCTTCCCTACTCAAGAGTATGGGAACCTTGACCATGATCCTTCCTATGATCCCAATATTAGAACCATCATTATTTTTGATCATTCCAACCATCAAAATAATTTAATCTATGGGAGACTGGATCATCTACTTCTTACTTCCACCACTACCTTTTCTACTTGACCATTTACCTTTGACTTCTCCTATCTCAACAAACTGACATTTACCAAATTATACCTTCATAGGTGTGCCTAGAAAGGATTTGGCCTATGCCATTATGAACACGGGCCTCATGAATTACCTTAAATCAAAACCTAGAAACCTCATGAGCTATTTGGCCTTGGTTTCATCCCACTAAAAGAACCCACCAATTTACCCAAACCCATCTCCAACATTGAAGAGGACATCCCATCATCACCAACCCCATCTCTTTCAAAGTCTAAGGATTTCAAAACCATTCCTTATAATTTTTTTAGTTAATAAGATTAGTTTGGGCCCCTTGACCCATAAAAAGGATGGCTAAACTAAAACCTTTACTCTAATTCATCCTAAAATGATAGAAAATGATTATCCTACCATCAACATCATCCAATATCAGGATGATGATTCCATTCTCACCTATCTTGGTGCAAGGGATTATTATATCCACATATCCATTCCTCCTAAGAACTAAACCATGTTGAATGAATCCACTATCAATGTCAACTTGGGTACTCAGGATGACCCTCACATTGTAAAGATTGGTCAATCCTTAGATTCTTTGAAGTAATAGGATTACCCTTCCTTCCTTCATGACTAAGGCATAGCATTTACTTAGTCCTATCAGGATATGCCTAGAATTAACCCTTCCATAGTTCTTCATAACATCATCATCTATCCCAATGCTAAATTCATTAGGCAAAAGCTTTATAGGATGCACCCTCATATCACCCTTTTAATCAAAGAAGAGCTTTAACACCTCTTATCTGTCGACTTCATCCAACACATTGACTATCCACAATAGGTTTCCAATATTTACCCCATTACCAACCCATAGGAGGACTTGGCCTCTGTTTTGAATTTTGTGACCTCAACCTTGCTTATCCAAAGGATGAATTCCCTTTGCCTAGCATTGATGAACTTGTTGATCTTACAGTTGGCCATGAGATGTTATCTCTCATGAAAAATTTCTTGGGATATAATCAGATATTGATTGCCCCCAAGGATCAACATAAGACTTCTTTCATCACCCCTTGGGGAAATTTTTGTTATAGGGTCATGTCATTTGGTCTTAAGAATGATAGATCAACTTACCAATGTGTGATGACCTGCATCTTCCATGATCTCATCCATAAAATCATAAATGACTATGTAGATGATCTCCTTGGGAAATCCAAATATCACAAGGATCATCTTGACATTCTCAAAACTATATTTGAGAACCTAATCCATTTTCATGTTTAACTCAACCCCAATAAATGTGTTTTTGGGGTTCTCTCTAGAAAGCTTCTTGGACTTATCATCTCTCTTTGAGGAATCAAAGTGGACCCTACCAAAGTCAAAGTGATCCTCAAAATACCACCTCCAACCCATCTGAAACAACTCCATTTCCTGTAGGGGAAGCTCCAATCCATCTATCATTTCATATCTTAGTTATCAGTTAAATGTCAACCTTTTCAACATCTTTTCAAGAAAGATACATATTTTAAGTGGACTAAGGACTACCAACACTCCTCTGATTCACTCAAAGAGTACCTCCTTTCTCCACCTATTCTTATACCACCTAAAGAGGACCAAACCTTATACCTTTACATATCTACCACTGACCATTCCTTATGGGGAATGATCACTCACCATGATGAATAAAACAAAGAGTAAGTTGTTTACTATATAATTCAAACACTTATAGAGTATGAGACTTGGTACACCCATACTAAGAAACTTTGCCTCACCTTAGTATTTGTGGCTACCAAAATTCATCATTACCTCCTCAATCACAAAACTTTTTTCATCACTAACACTGACTCACTCAAGTGCATGCACTCTAAACCATACCAAAACTAGTGTATGGCTAAGTGGCTCATGCTCCTAGATGAGTTTGACCTTGAGTTCCTCTAGAATAAATCAATTAAATGGAAAGTTATTTCCAATTAATTAGCTAAAGATCATTTTCTAGATAACCAACCACTTCCTCTTGTGTTTTTAGATGAGTCAATTGTGACTTTTTCTCAAGAGAACATCACCTACTAAATGACCATGTTTTTCAATGTCTTGAAGTGCTAGTGTGGTGGGGGTGCTATATTTATTCTCATTCCCCTTGATGGAGAACCTCTTACTCTCTCTTTTAAACTTGATTTTGAGTGTACCAACAACATGGCTGAGTATGAAGCCCTAGTGATAGGTCTCCAAACTGCTCTAGCCTTGGGAGTTAAGATAATTAGTGTCTTTGGCAATTCCCAACTTGTGGTTAACCAGGTTAATGGACCCTACCAATGTAAGAATGATGTCAGCATCATTTGATTATTACCTTATCCAATCTATTACATGATCTACCAACAAGTTTGTGGATACAATGGCTTCCCTTACTTCTCAAATACCATCTCATCCTAGCACTTCCAAACTCTTTGTCACCATTCATCACATTATCACACCCTCTTATATCCAATCTGATCTCCCTACCATTTTTAGTGTGGATAAATCTCCATCAAACATATGGTACCAAAAAATCTTTAACTACCTCAACCTCAACATCATTCCTCCTAACCTCTCTCAGAATACCCAAAGAGCCTTTGTTTAGAGTACCTCTCATTATACCATACTAGGGAGAATCCTTTACAAATGTTATTTTGATGACATCCTTCTCTGTTACCTACACAATCATGAGGCTTCCCATGCTATAAAAGAAATGCATGACATACTATGTGGAGGATACTTAATGGTTTAGCTGTCACTAAATATATCCTTCACCTTGGATACTATTGGCCCACCCTCAACCAAGACTATTATGATTATGTAAAAAAGTGTGTAAAATGTCAGTAACATGCCAATTTACATCATGCACTGGCTCATGGCCTTCAATTATCCAAAGACTTTTGGACCTTCTCACAATGGGGACTATATCTCATTGGGGATATAAATCCTCATTATTTATAGTGACACCACCCCATCATCACCACCACTAGTTATTTTACCAAGTGGGTGGAGGTAATTCCTCTCATCTTGACCAAATCTAACAAGATAGTCAACTTCATCAATCATCATATCATCTATCATTTTGGTGCTCCCTACAATATCATCACCAATAATGGAAAATATTTAAAGAACAAAAAAATACAAAGTCTTTATGATGTATTTATCATCAAGTTAAGATTTTAATTGCCTTATCATCCACAAGTGAATCGATAGACAAAAGCTTCTAACAAAATCATCAATAAGATGTTAACCAAAGTAGTCATCACCTCTAGTTGGGATTGGATCTTGCATATGCCTTTCAATTTATGAGCCTATCACAATAGCACTCAAACCTCTATGGGTGCTACCCCTTTATCTCTAGTCTTTGGAGTAGAGGAAATTTTGCCTCTTGAAGTCCATATTCCCTCTCTTTACATATCCTTTCAAGACATCATTTTTGATAGCGACTACCATCAAGATCATCTAGCATGAATTGAGATAATTGAATAATACCATTTAGCAACACTTAACCACCTTCATGTCTATCAATATTGAATCAAGCATGCTTGAAATAAACACATAAAAGAATGAGAATTCAACATCAGAGATTTCATCCTAAAATAAAACCATGTAACCAATATGGAGAAAAGTGAGGCAAGTTTTCTTTCAATTGTCTTGGACCCTACATCATAACCCACAAGTATAGATCAAGATCTTATCATTTGTCCTCTCTTGAAGGTAAACTAGAACCTAA
The DNA here is from genome assembly GCA_037957365.1 of Torreya grandis. Lineage (NCBI taxonomy): Eukaryota > Viridiplantae > Streptophyta > Pinopsida > Cupressales > Taxaceae > Torreya > Torreya grandis. The sequence goes on from JARHVA010000078.1 coordinate 6,829,921, forward strand.
GCCTCTCAATTATTCACATTTACATCCTTTCTTTTTTTAAATAAGTATGAAACCCACCCTTTTGCCTAACTTAAGCTCATCCCTTAATTTATGAGATTTTCACTTTCCTCATACCCTCATCCTATTCCCTTTGAGGACAACTGATTAAAACATAGAACCATGTGATTAACCATCACAATCATAGCCTAATAATAAATATGGGTACCATGGATCTACCCATGGCACGGTTCTCATGGATACTTTTCATCCCTAATCAGATGGAATGCCATTTTCATTATCTCTCAAAACCACCACTTTCACCTATCATTAACCTCTTGTGCACTAAGTTTTACCCTCATAAAGGTAAACCTTAAATCCTAAATAGACTTGTCCATGTCTAACCTAACATCAAAACAATTTGGGATACCAAAATGTCACTTGGGTTAAATATCTCTAGCACACAGACTGCTCTCTACAAGGACAACTACCTATTGACGACTGGAGATTGCACCCGATGGCAGGAAAATAGGTTCCTGCCCTCTCCCCGCAACATGGAAACTCCTCTCTCACCTGTGGGATGGTGAAGTAGGAGAGGAGAGTCTCTAGGTATGGGCTAGTTCCCTCTCATGTATCTTGTTTGTTTTAGCAAGCAAAATTTACGTACAGGCATATATATATATATATATGCCTGTACGTAAATTTTGCTCACTAAAACAAACAATATACACACACACACACACACGTGTGTGTGTGTGTGTGTGTGTGTGTGTGTGTGTGTGTATTGTGTGTTTTAGCGAGCAAAATTTACGTACAGACACACACACACACACACACACACACACACACACACACACACACACACACACACACACACACACACACACACACATATATACAGCTATAAATTGGTGGGAGATGAAAAGGGAAGAAAGTGAAAGAAAGCAAATAGCCTACTCTAAAAGAGGTGATACACCAAAAAAGGTTGACCTTCTACATCCACTCTTAGAATCAAGAAAATGTAAATATACTCTATACATCTGGCAGAAGAACCGGGCTGCTAAGACTAACAGGGAGGCTATAATGGAAAATACATAATAGAGGTTTACCAAGGTGTTATAGAATGCACACTTGCAAGCAACTGCCTCTATTATGTCCTTCTCAAATATTGCTCTTCTCCTTTTAGCTACAAAAATGGCACCTTGTCGATGGCTGGTCTGTTGGCATTAACCTGTGAAAGCATCGAAGGTAATGACTAAACACAAATAATGCTCATGACATACACAACAAATCTATCCAAGATGGAGGCAAAAACTATATTTTATTGATTCAAGTGGAGAATTTGCAGAGCTGGGCTCTTTACAAAAAATGGAGAAGCTTCTATAAAATGACCAAGTCTGCCAATTTATATGAAAAAGCCAAGAGGAGACTCATTGGTGCTTTGCTTGCAAGTGGCTACTCGAGTCTTCATTGGGAAAGGGAAAAACACTATTGATGACATCAAAATTTTTTTGGGACCATGCTTGCTATTTTTTCCTTTTCCCATTTTGTCTTAACTGCTCTATGGCTTGCCTTAATATTTGTCAGGCTTGACGTCCTCCATGCTAGCCTGAACTGCTGACGGGTCTTTCTTGTTTTGAATGTAGCTTGCTCCTCTACCAGTTAGTCAGGCTCTTTTCCATGTTTCACAGGTTTTTTCCCCACAGACTGCCATTCGTGGTTATATTACCACTCAGTGCTCTTAGGCTAAATATTGGCCGCTAGATTTTCTTGTTGGCATGTATTTCTTATGGCCTGCTCCTTTTCATGGCACACTTACCTGTCTGCTAGCTAACCTACGTGGACTGCATGTGGTTGGCGGCTTGCCTTGCTTGGTCTGCTCGTAGCCTTTCATAGGCTTTTTTCCATGTTTTCATGTTGTTCACGACAATTTTGCTGCTCTCAGCCACAGATTGTCATGCGCAACAATTCTACCACTCATGGTAGTTTAACTGCCATTCATGGCAATTCTACCACTCTCAGCTATAGACTATCATGCACAGAAATTTTGCTACTCACGGTAGTTTAACTGTCATTCATGATAATTCTACTACTCTCAATTGTGGACTGTCATGCACGACAATTTTATCACTCACTGCATGTTTGCAGTCTCCTTTTGCTTGGCAGACTTTGTTAAATGTTTCCACAGAGTTTTAAAAGCTCTACAAACTTTGAATGCTCACGGGTTATTTCCCCGCAGACTTTTGTCCATAGAAATTCTGTCCTCGCATTTGTTTTGTTCTAAGCTACGGGCTTCTGCGTTTGCATTAAGTGACCCGACCATTCCCTTTTATTTTTTTTGTTAACCCACAGACTTTGTCTACAGACATTTCTTGTAGACAAAAAGTTCACAAAAATTCCACCCGTTCGTTTTGCTTTCCCTTTCTCAAGCCTTAGTGTTTTAGCTGCCCCTGCTCCTTTGCCTTAGTCTTTCCCATGGGCCTTTGTACTTACCCTGATTTAAATTAGAGCGCCTGTCCTATGCAAGGGCATTGGATATTTGATTAAGCTGATGAACCAAGGCCTACGGGTCATGTGAAGAAACCGATGGCTAGGTGTTGAGCTAAGCGCATTGAACCATCCCCTTGAACCAAGAGATCGAACTAAGCCATTGAATTAAACTATTTTGAACCCACTGATCTTGAAAAAGACTAGCCTTTCATAGCTTTTGAAGAAGGTGACCAAAATTTTGCTAGAGGGGCAAAATTGGGTCAACAAATTGGTGACTCACAAGGGAAGCGTGCCTGCTATGCTTAAAACCCAGTTGCCTTACATTCCATTGGGTGCAGAGTCAGATGCAATATAACGAAAGTTAGCAACAACCCTCAAAATTTGTAGAATCAAATATGAAGCTTTTAACCCACAAATGAAGGGAAACACACAAGGCTAAAAAACACTACCTGTGCAACTGCACTTAGGGAAAATAGGAAAAACAACTAAAAGCAAACTATTATATACAGCTAACCAAGAATGCTCGCATCCCTCTTGGATCGAAAGGAAAATTTCTTAAGTTTCCTTCTTGGTGAGGAGACTTATGGTGGCAGGCAAGTAGCTGAAAGAAAAAGAGAGATGGTGACCTACTCCTCCTGCCTATCACCTGAGTTGGCTGGAAACTGAGGGGATCAAAATCAAACATGCCTCCAATATATATGTATGTTGATTGTCCCTGGAGGCCTGTTAAATGCTGGTCCTTAATATTGGTGCTCCTCACCAAGAAATCAATTGTTGCCAGCTCATCACCGTAAGCCTTCTGATCTGCACATTCCTTTTGCAACGTATCATGGTCTAATTTATTTCCTTCTGCCTCTTTGAAAACTCTATCAGACGGATCCTCTGCTTCCTTTTGGCCTTCTTGAAGAAGTGTGACTACTGAGATGTCTAAAATGGACTCACAAAATGGTTGCTCATCCCACAGAACATCACCTCTCTGTTAAAAACTCTCTTCTTCAAAGCATTCCTCCTGGAAAATAGACCTCTCCTTTTCCTCTTTGCTGATCAAGTTCTCTAGATTTTCAAAAATATTCTCCTGATCCTCCTCTAACTCAGGCTCTTCAATATAGTCATCCTCATCAAAACAGCAAGGAAGTTCATCAAACAGAGGAGAAGAGAGCTTACCATGCATTTGTTCCTCCTCATACTGCTGGAACATCTGAATATATGCAAGACCTACATCTTCTCCATTGCTGATAAGGTCTCCACAAGGAGTATCAATGACGATTTCTTCTTCATTGTTGCTCATGACAGCGTCTTAAATGACTGCAAATTGGATCTTTTGCTCCTCACCTACCTCTTACAAAATAGGATCTTCCTTGAGAAGGGGTGAAGTGGAGAAGACATGTGGAAGAGGGGGCAGCCCTTGAGTTAGAATCGAATGATTTTCCTCCTTCCACTTGGTCAACACTTCATCAATATTAGGTGCGGCCTGATAACTCTCTTGGAAATGTGTATGTGGGGTGTGTTTAGGCATGGAATATGCTATTTGGCCTGAACCGTCCACCACACATTCGCTGAGGAATTTCTCTTTAGATTCCAACTCTGCTATTCTTCTAGCCAGATTTTCTTGGAAAAGCCTTTCCTGGAGGCTGCCATTATCATCATATGTAGGCACAACTTCAGCTTCTTCAAGGTTTTGAGAAAAACCTTGCTTTTCTTCTTTTCCTTTACTGCCCCATGATTCCACTGTTCTTCCCCAATTTAGGATCTCTGAATTAAAATTTTACCCCTGGGAATAGGCAGCAACTTTCTTTTCCACAAGGTCCTGAGGCTCCTCCATAAGGTCCAAAAATTTCATCTCTCTTTCAAGGAGCAGATTCATCCTGGCCTCTAAATCCTCAATTTGTTTGGCTAGGTTGTCTTGAAAGAGTCTTTCTTGGAGGTCACCAGCATGATCTTCTCCAAAGCTTAGAGCTGGTTCCTGGCATTCCTTCCTCCAACTTGGAATCTACATATCATGCTCGGAAACTTGGGGAGGCTGAGGAATGCAAGGAAAACACTATTGGTGCATTGGAGGAGGGACGTGCTAGTTGGTGGTACTATTCTCAATGGGAGATTCATAGTATAAGGAATTTAGTAGGTTCATCTCCATGGGATGTTGTTCTAATGCCATTTGGTGTTGGAAGGCTAGGTGCACTGGATTGGGAACAACTGTATTTAATGCATTGGAGTGAGCGAGTGCAATTTGATAAAATACATCTAGTGTAAAAGAGGGGGTTTTCTTCAGGATAGGAAGGGGTACGTAAGGTTGGCTACCTTGAAAAGATGGATTTCTCCATTTTGGTGCCTCTTCCTTCATGGATTGTAAGGCCTGCACTTGTCTAAACAAGCACTCCTCTTCATACATCAGCTCATGCTGATATCTGTACTACTCTTCCAACCTATTAATCTCTAATTCCAAGGCCACCTCCCTTTTCATTGTAGTGCAACTAAGAGAGCCGCTTGAGGGGATTCTTTGAATATTTTGAGTCTGATCGATATTATATGAAGGAAAACAAAACCCATGATTTTGTGCAAAAGAAGTATACACACAAGAAATGGATGATTTTTGATGGCACCAAGCTGCTTAACCAGTAGATTTAACTCAGAGTCACCAGATGCTGAAGGAAAAATTTGATCTGCTGTAACAGGACCAGCATCAATCCTGCAACTTTACTTCATTGAAAACTTAGTCCCACCAGGCATGCCAAACTGTTGATGACTGGAGATTGCACCCGGTAGTAGGAAAATAGGTTCCTACCCTCTCCCCACAATATGGAAACTCTTCTCTCGCCTGTGGGATGATGAAGCAGGAGAGGAGAGTCTCTAGGTATGGGCTAGTTCCCTCTGATGTATCTTGTTTGTTTTAGAGAGCAAAATTTATGTATAGGCATATATATATATATATATATATATATATATATATATATATATATATATATATATATATATATATATCTATAAACTGGGGGGAGATGAAAAGGGAAGAAAGTGCAAGAAAGCAAACAACCTACTCTAAAAGAGGTGATACACCAAAAAAGGTTGACCTTCCACATCCACTCTCAAAATCAAGAAAATGCAAATATACTCTATACATTTGGCAGAAGAATCGGGCTACTAAGACTAACAGGGAGGCTATAATGGAAAATACATAATAGAGGTTTACCAAGGTGTTGTGGAATGCACACTTGCAAGCAACTTCCTCTATTCTATCCTTTTCAAATATTGCTCTTCTCCTTTCAGCTGCAGAAATGGCACCTTGTAGATGGCTAGTCTATTGGCATTAACCTATGAAAGCATCGAAGGTAATGACTAAACACAAATAATGCTCATGACATACACAACAAATCTATCCAAGATGGAGGCAAAAACTATATTTTATTGATTCAGGTGGAGAATTTGCAGAGCTAGGCTCTTTACAAAAAATGGAGAAGCTTCTATAGAATGACCAAGTCTACCAATTTATATGAAAAATCCAAGAGGAGACTCATTGGTGCTTTGCTTGCAAGTGGCTGCTCGAGTCTTCATTGGGAAAGGGAAAAACACTGTTGATGACATCAAAAATCTGCTGGGACCATGCTTGTTGTTTTGTCCTTTTCCCATTTTTTCTTAATTGCTCTACAACTTGCCTTAATATTTGTCAGGTTTGACATCCTCCATGCTGGCCCAGACTACTGATAGGTCTTTCTTATTTTGCATGTAGCCTGCTCCTCTACCAGTTAGTCAGGCTCTTTTCCATGTTTCACAAGATTTTTTCCCCACAGACTGACGTTCGTGGTTATATTACCGCTCAGTGCTCTTGGGCTAAATATTGGCCACTGGCTTTTATTGTTAGCGTGCATTTCCTGTGGCCTGCTCCTTTTTGTGGCACGCTTACTTGTCTTCTATCTAGCCTACGTGGACTGCGTGTGGTTGGTGGCTTGCCTTGCTTGGTCTACTTGCAGCCTTTCAAAGGCTTTTTTCCATGTTTTCATGTTGTTCACGGCAATTCTACCACTCTTAGCCACAAACTGTCATGCGTGGAAATTCTGCTGCTCACAGTAGTTCAATTGCCATTTGTGGCAATTTTGCCACTCTCAGCCATGGACTGTCATGCACGGCAATTCTGCCGCTCATGGTAGTTTAACTGCCATTCATTGTAATTCTGCCACTCTCGGTAGTGGACTATCGTGCATGGTAATTCTGCCGCTCACTGCATGTTTGCAGTCTCCTTTTGCTTGGCAAACTTTGTTAAATGTTTCCATAAAGTTTTAAAAGCTCCGTGGACTTTGAATGCTTGCATGTTATTTCCCCGTGGACTTTTGTCTACAAAAATTCTATCCTCACATTTGTTTCATTCTAAGCTGTGGGCTTCTACGTTTGCATTAAGTGACCCGACCATTCCCTTTTGTTTTTTTGTTAACCCACAGATTTTGTCTGTGGACATTTCTCGCAGACAAAAAGTCAGCAAAAATTCTGCCTATTCATTTTGCTTTCCCTTTCTCAAGCCTTAGTGTTTTAGCTGCCCCTGCTCCTTTGCCTTAGTCTTTCCTGCGGGCCTTTGTACTTACCCTGATTTAAATTGGAGCACCTATCCTATGCAAGGGCATTGGATATTGGATTAAGCTAATGAACCAAGGCCTATGGGTCATGTGAAGAAACCAATGGCTAGGCATTGAGCTAAGCGCATTGAACCATCTCCTTGAACCAAGAGATCAAACCAAGTCATTGAACTAAATTGTTTTGAACCCACTAATCTTGAAAAAGATTGGCCTTTCATATCTTTTGAAGAAGGTGACCAAAATTTTGCCAGAGGGGCAAAATTGGGTCAACACTACCCAAAATCTAAAATTGGTTAAAAGGATAGACTACTCCCTTGAAGGACAACTACCAAATAAATAAACCCAAACTTGGACTACTCCCTTAAAGGATGGCTAAGTAAAATTTGTCAAAGAAATCATATGAAGCTTCCCACATCGATCAACTTCATAAACCTATATTAAAATCAAAACAAGCTATCTCAAGAAAGTTGCAATCAACTTTCACATATAGCATTAGTAGACTTCCCACATCAATCACTCTAAACCTTTCATATGACATGGACTTGCCTATTATGGTTCTTAGGTTACCTATAAAATGGGAAAACTAACCCACATAAGGTTACCCTACCTATCACCCATTTTCCCTTCATATCACCTACCACCCATCCCCACTTTGTATCATCTACAAATAAAGGGATTCAAAGCTTACTTGACATGATGTCACCAAAACACCTTTTTATAAACCAAATCATGCTAGTGTGAAGCATTTGAAAGGCATACATTCCTTAAGACAAATCTAAATTTGATTCTATTTAGTCCTTACCAATGGAGAAGCATCATGCCTCTTCCTTATTCTATCATGTAGACATATGTCTTGTGATTTCCATCTCTTTGCCCACATCTAGTATGTTATCTAACTTACTTTATGTGATTTCATCAACATCATAACCATAAACAAAATAAATCACATCACATCCAACATCATAAATCATCTCTTTCATAAACATCAAATCAAAACATCATCATTATACATAAAATAATAACCATTTATCGAAACCATCATAATCAAAACACCATAAATACCATAACCATAAACATCATATCCATGAATAAAACAAAACATCATCATAATAACCACTAATCATAAACATCATACATAATCATCACATGCCTAAGCTAATGAGTCCACATCTCATAAAACATAAAACATCAAAACATTTAACCCATGAACCATGAACCATAAATCACATCTATATATCATCATGAGCATCATAAACATCATATACATCATGCCATAAAAATAAATAGTACATATAATCATGTGCATCTCTCTTTCTCAAAAAATATACATCTCACTACATCAACTCATAAGATGGTATCAAAATCATATACATCATATCATATCATATACTATGCCCCAAGGGAACCACTACCATTGGCCCCTCCTGTGACACTACTACCATCTGATACCTACCTTTATAAGGTGCCTACTTACCCACTCATTAAAACAATCCATTGACATGGAGTATCTATACCTACACCACCTACCAAGCTAGCTCTATACTCACCATATTAGGGCTCCTGTGGATGTTGTGTCAAAACTATGGCCTCATAATATCGTAACTCCTCAATGGTGGCTAAATAGCATGCCATAAGGATGTTACCTAGTGGTCCTGCTAGTACTACAACTACTTTACCTCTCTATCTTAAGTGTCCCTCTCTTGGGTCACCAAGCCTAGTGAAGTCCTATCCTAGTCCCTCTCCCCTATCACAATCACAACCTAACTTGGTAATACCAAAATTTGGCCCTGTAATGTGGTGACCTATCCTTATAACACTATGATTTGTGCCTATACAATGACCAACATTGCTCTTGCCTATCCATCAGGGCCACCTCCTTGTATCTATACTTGTGGAACCCCATTAGTTGGATCCACATCCATAGCCTAATTCCCCCATAAAGGGATTGATACTATAATGCATAGCCATTAATAAAATCATCATCATCAACCTCTACTATGATTGGCATCTCCTCATGATCTAGCACCACCTCTTCTAGCTGTGGCTTGAGAACCAAAAACTCAACATCCTCCCTCCTATACCTCAATAATGGACTTGGAATCCCCTGTACCAGGTTGACCTACTTGCTAACCCTATCATATAGGATAAGCTTAGTCTCACCCTCTCTCCTCCCATAAATCCACCTCTAGCTCTAAAATGACAATGTAAGATGAGTGTAGTGAAACCACTTAAGAAAGATGACAAACAACCTCCAAACCACATCTCCCATAACCAACCCATCTAGTGCACCCCTAAATTAGTCAATATCCCTCACACCTCCTCTAGTTATTATGAATGCATAGTCACCCCTCCATCACATGAAACCCACTCTAAAGTCTATCTAGGCATAGCCCTCCCATGGTAGCCCCATTAGTCTTAGAACCCTAATATGCTTATAAGCCCAACAATGAATCACAAACCCTACACTAATCCCACATCATTGGTGAACTCAAAATTCCCATAAGTCCCTATATATCTAGACCACCAAAACTGGTGCCCACCCAAATATTGTCTTACCAAGAAACATCTACACTAAAACACCTAGTAGTAGGGAAGGAAACCACCCACTACTCAAATCTAGAAATGAAAAATAGGAGGCTACCATCATCACCATCATCATCAATTTCTTGTCATATTGATCCCTTTGGTATAATGTCCTATAACTAAAACTACTAGCATACCAAATCATAAGGTCTTGATCCTCACCATATAGGAGCTCCATATGTTCATACCTCTCCTCACTCTCAATATGGTATATTGGCTCCCCTTGAATGGGAAACTATGTAATCCTATATTCATCCTCTAGTAGGATGGTCATCTCTCCCATTGATAGGAGGAAGGTGTTCATGGTTGGTTCCCATCTCTTAATGAGGGCCATAATCATCATTGCATCTCATGGCTCATGTTGGTAATGCATCATAGCTCCAACCTTGACTACCTCCATGTGCATCTAGTCATCATTAGGCATCCCTCCATGGATCTATGTAAAGATCTAAGGAACCCAGTCCCTCATTTGAATCTAATTTTATGCCTACAAAATTCAAGTTATCATGCATACTTAGTTTTCTATACCTATACTTTACCCATGTTCTTTCACTTCATTAATTCTAACTACATCAACCTCTTTATCATTCTAAACCTACCTAAATCAACCTATTACAATGCTACCCTTATAATACTCAAGCATTTTAAACATACCTCTAGCCTTAACTTTTTAATCAAAAAATGCCTACCCTAACCAACAACCATTTAAACACACCACTCCTACTTGAAAGCTACCCTATCCCAACCTACCCTTAGAATTTTAAATACTAAAAACATTTTAAACCCCACCCATTTTTGACATATTTTTCACCATTCATCTAATCACTGATGGTTAAGTGACAATTTAACTTCGATAGTCAACCATTGATGGTTAAAATTGACCATTATTGATTAGGTAAGTCTGCTAATGGTCATTGTGTATGACCATTGATGGAAAATACACACACCTACCTTCTTAAAAACCACCTAAAACACCCAAGTTCAATAAATAAACACCCTACCCCTACCCTCTACACTACCCCCAACCAAACTACCCCATCAATTTTGATTTTTAATCACTAATTTTACCAATCACAATCCAAACCTAAATTTAGGGAAAAAACCCAAAAACCTCACCCAATAATAAACAAACAAACCAAATCCAAAAAATAATTCAACTATCAAATAACCAAAATCAACTAATCTAATAATTTAAGGCAACACCAACCTCATTCCTCGACTATTGTCAAGGATGAATCCCACATCCCACTACTTAGTCGCATCTTCATCCACCTTGTATCCTCTGTCCTAGCTAGATCAACTCAACACAAGCCTCTCACCAATAAACAACCACCCAGTCAAAAATCAACCCCACCTCATCATTATTGTTGCCCAAAAATGCCAAATCATAGAGAGCACATAAGTCATGAGAGTCAAAAGCAAATAGTGAAAATGAATTATCATTTTCACTTTTTATGTTCCATGGTTTTAGGGTTTTACCCTAACTATCGATAGTTAAGGTGATAGTCAATGATATAATTTTTGGAACCCATGACCATCGATGGTCAGGAAACCTTCTTTTTAAAAACAATTGCTTTTTTTGGCACTAAACACCTTCATTCCACCTTTTTGGAGATTACCTTCTCTACCAAACAAAAACCAACATTAAGATAACACCCTCTCTAACCAACCAACCACCTAACCATGTCCACCTTGACGTTGGCCATTTTGGCTTGAATTTTTACATCTTTTATGATGACCCTACCTTGGTCCTTTTGATCATACCAACCAACCTTTCCATGTTGAACATTTGCATTTTGCTCTACCTAGTGCACAACTAGATCATTTAAGTTTTTCATGGGATCACTTCCTACCTCAAATATCTATGAGAACACTAAACTTGTCTAAGAGACTTGTATTTATGAGTGTTCCTAGATGCCATACCTAAATATGGTCACATGGTCTACTTATCACTTATTCTTCTAGAACTGACCTTATTTTTACCAACTATGGTAACTTAGTCTTTGTGTGATCTTAACTATCATACTTAGTTGCATTTTGTGAGCATGTTTGTGCTTTAAATTCCCAAATATTTTTTTTCACCAACCTCATGACTCACTACAAACCACTTATCAAACCTTGACTCAATTTCTTTTTCACCTCATTGACTCCTAGTTTGAGGGGGAAACACCTCCTCCCATACTTGGGGCAACTAGACCGTTAACCAGTAATTTGTTTTTTATTTTAGATCTTGTTGACACAAACTACATAATAAAAAGGGGCAAAATGTAGACACTAAAAAACCACACACAACGGTACTAGATGTCAAAATGCTTTGAGACCCCCTAGGGACCACCTAACCCTTTTGGACCCACTAATCAACCCATCAAACCTTGAGTCAAGATAGCTACTTAGCTAACCAAACTCACTAAAACACTAATTAACCCTTAACCCAACCAATTTAACTCACCTTGACCTCTTTAACTCTAGATCCTTGATTACCAATGATTAGCATGACCACTGATAGTTAGGCTGACCACCAATGGTCAGGTCTTCCTTGTTCTAAGATAAACACTAGTTATGTACAAGCTAGCATGACACAATTTAATATGTCTACTTTACCTATTGCTAATGAATTTTGAAGCATCAAAATTAGTAGCCTAACCTTCTAGAAAGCCTTCTATCTTTCATCTCTCTTTGCCTATAAAAGGAGGGGAGTAAGAGGTGAATGGGGATCCATAATCAAACATTCTTGCACATAGGTAATAAAGATTTCCAATGAATTTTCATTCTAGTCATTTAACAACTATAATAGAGATCTAAACCCTTGCCAAAGATGTTCTTGAGGCAAAGTACCATTACTCTACCAAAATTGCTCCAACAATCAACCATCAACTATTTAGAAAACAACAAGTATATTTATACTTCAGCTTTGTTTGTTGTATCTCCAACCTACCTACCCTAATCAGACCTTTTTTCATCTTACTTTCTAAATCTTAGACACTTGACCAGATCCCAAACCATTCACTAGCCCATTCTACAACTCCTTTTTTAAACATTTTAAAAATTCACAAGAACCATTGACAGTCACCTCAACCACTTATGGTCACACTTAACTGTTGATGGTTACCCAATTATAAATGGTTATATTAACCACTAATGGTCAGCCCAGCCATTGATAGTTACTATGGTAATAAATAACAAGCTATTTCCTACCCCTTACCCCTAACCAAATCTGACTTTCTATGTCCTTGTTTGTTCACAGAGACCTCACCTATTTTCTAAACCTGACCTGACCTACTTTAACACTAGTATTGACCCACTATTATTATATTTAGTTCATTTTCATTATCCAACATTTATTTCTTCTTGTATTTATTTTTAGTTCTTTTTGTTATTTAATGCAATAACTTCTTTTTTATCTCTTTCAACGTAACTATTATCAAAGAGTAGATTCATAGCCTCCTAGCAAGCTCACGCTTCTTGGATCTAACTCATGTTAGGCAATCCACCTTACTATCTTTCTAACAACCCTTTTTACTAGTAATTTTTTATCTATAGGTCATCCAATCAAGACAAAAATGAGGTCTTAACACTCATCTAGATCATGCACACATAAACAACTAGGTTCTTCTACCACACCCTTATTACTAGTTTCTTATCTACTTCCTTAAATAAGAAATAATTAAAAATTGAGAGAAAGTAGGAGGTGAACAGGGATCCATAATCAATAATTCTTACACATAGATATTCAAGCTTTCTAGCTAGTATTCCTTTCAATAATTTAGTAATTACAATAGAGATCTGAACCTCTAACAAAATTTATCTTGAGGCAAAGTATCCTTACTTTTCCAAAATTGCTCCAACAATCAGCCATCAACCATTTAGCAAGAAATATGTATATTTATACTTCAAATTTTTTTATTGGATTTATGACCTCCCTACCCTAATCAGACCTTTCTACATCTTACTTTCTAACTCCTAGACCCTTAACCAAATCTCAAACCATTCACTGGCCCATTCTACAACTCATTTTTTAAACATATTTAGAATCCATATGATCCATCAACAATCACTTCCACCACTAATGGTCACCCTCAACTGTCGATGGTTAGCCAACCACCAATGGTTATCTTAACTATCGATGGTCACCCCAACTATCAATAGTCACTATGGAAAAAAATAAAAAGTTATTTTCTACCCCTTACCCCTAACCAAATCTAAGTTTTTATGTCCCTACCTGTTCACAGATACCTCACCTATTTTTTGAACCTGACCTGAGCTAATTTAGCACTAGTATTGACTCGTTATTTCAATATTTAGTTTATTTTCATTATCAAGAATCTATTTATTCTTGTATTTCATTTTAGTTCTTTCTATTATTTGATGCAATTACTTCATTTTTATCTCTTTCAACTTAATTGTTATCAAAGATTGGATTGACAACCTCCTAACAAGCTCCAACTTCTTAGATATATCTCACGTTAGACATTCCAGCTTATTATCTTTCTAACAACCCCTTTTGTTAGTAATTTATTATTTAAAGGTCATCCTCCCAAGACATAGAGGATCTCTCCACACTCATCTAGATCATGTGTGCATAAACAACTACATTCTTCTACCACACCCTTATTACTAGTTTTTTACCTACTTCCTTTAATAAGAAATAATAAGAAATTAAGAGAAATAACACCTATGTTTAGTTTTCCAAATTCATATGGGGGAGGAATGTAATAAATTCCATCAAGAAAGATAAAATCTAAATCATTTGAATCAAAAGGTAATGATATCTAAAAATAAACATATAAATATCAAAAGTCAAATTCACACCAAAAAAGACATGATTACAAGAACATCTCCTATCTCCAATTGAAGCTCAAACTCGATAGTCAGCGTCACATAGAGATGAGGTCCTTTAGGGTGTGGTAGGCTAGTATATTGGAATAGGGGATTTCAAAAAACTTTATGGTACTACCTACTTTCTCATGCAAATACCCAATCTTCACAGTAGACTGATAACTCTATAAGGGGTCCTGAGGAATGGGGAACGCATCATGGGGAAGTAGGTCCATTTTAATTTTCATTAATATAGATTTCATGGGATGATCTATGTACTCCATTTGTTTACCTAATACTTGTGTGTCTAAGAGAAGTTCTTCATATTCCTTAAGGCTAAAATTCCTCTTTTTTTGATAAACCTAATTTGAGTGTCTTGACTTCTATAAAGAGTTTATCTACCTTGGTTTTTCCTTTATTCTCCCCTCTACCCATTTCATTTCCCATCTTGATAGGTAAATTATGATTCCAAATATGTTTTACCTTCTTATTTAATTCCATCTTCTTTATCTCTTAAAAACATTTTAGCACTACTTTATTTTAGTTTTTTCTATCTTTAGAGTTAAACAACATGTCTGAGTAACTATAGATTTCTTCTTTCTTTACACCATGATTTTACATTTCTTCAGTTAATTTACTTTCTTTTTATATCTTGCTATTATGAACACCTGCTTTCATACCCCTTTTTCCATTGTTGAGTGTGGTTGGCTTGTTACTTCTCACTTGACAATGTTGTGTTACCTTTTATGCACCTTTTTCCATTGTTAAGTGAGATGTGAATTGTTACCGCTCACTCATCAATGTTGTTTTACCATTTTGTTTCTTATTTTTACCATTTTTTTTCCCCATCTTGTTTAATATGTATCCTTGGTTTGATTTGGTGAGTTTACCTTTCTTACTAGATAACTTTCTTGAATTTTTCAATTTTTAGTAGCCTTGGATTTTCAATTACCCAATGTACTCTTGTCATTTGGTATAACATATCACTTGTCACCCCAACTTGCAAAATTTTCCAAGTATATCCCATCCTCATAGCACCAACTATCTTGGCTTTTATTGATTTTATTTGTTTTTTCTCTTTAGTTTTGTATTCTTGGGTTTGTCAAAAGTAGTCTTTGTACCCTACACAGTAAAAACTAACAACACATTAGACAACCATCCTATAATAAAGGTAAGTCATGGTATGCATTACATTTACTTTTTTTTTATTTCCCCTTTTTATTAGTTTCCCTTTTTAGTCATTTACTTTAAGTTATTTTATGCTTTTAAAATACTATAAATTTTTTTAGCATCAACACTGTGTATCCTTATGTTCTTTCTTGAAGCACCATTCCCTATTTCACCTTAGTGACACATGATGAAATTTGAGTGGGGCATATGTATACACATAATATTTTTAATTTTTATCACATACTGATGCTTTACATCTTGTAGGAACCTATTGAGACTCAATCTCTTTGAGTGCATGCCCTAAAGGGTGTACCGAGAAAGGGGTGGGTAAACCTTTGGTGCTTTACATGATTTTTGTCCCTTATTACCACATTATTACCAATCCAACTAGATCCTAAAACCATTCCTTAAGAAATTTCTCCTCCCTTGAGTATTCCTCTAGTCTTTTCCTCTTTTCATCCCTCCTTTTTTGTCTTAAACTCCTTTTTTACTATTGGTTTTACTGGGTCGACTGGGTCAACCCAGTACAATTTAGGGGTATTCTTTACTTCTTATATTTTTAGCCATTTGGTCGACCCTACTCAAACCTAGTAAATTATCCTAAAAAAACACTGGGTCAACTAGGTTGAGCTTGTACAATTGATGTTCCCAAAAGGATTTAGGACAAGATATGCCTATATATACAAGATCATTTCAATCATTATTCATATGTGCAATCAAGATTTATTATTTTCTCATGCTTCTTCACTATCTACTCTTCCATTACTTGAGGAGACTTAGCTTAGGCTTTTTATTTAGATAGCCTAGTCTTATGGATAAGTCTTGGATACTTTGGCCTTTCGTAGTGATCCTTACAAACCACAACAAACTCTTGCAAAGCCCCTTTGGCTAAGGGAGAGATTGAGTCTTGATGGGTTCACTTTTAGGTATCTATATTATAACTTTGTTCTCTTCTCTTTTAGTAGATAAAAGTGGCATAAGTGTTGGCTCGAATAATACTATCTTTCATATTTTATGTATTAGGGTGTTTCTCATACTTTAATTGAAGTTCCCTATACATGTTTTTTTATTGTTTCTATCCCCCACTTTGTGTCATAAGATTTGATGTGCACTAGATTAGTTTTTCTTTTTTATTTTGATGATAAGTGAATGTTTTAAACCTTAGGACTCCATTAGGGTTGTTGTGTGATTATGTTAGACTTTAGGCTTTGGAACCCTTCCTAGCATGATGTGTTGTGATAAGTGATCCCCTAATCAGGTCTAGTAGATCCCCATATTGGTCATGCTCTCGCTTAAAAAGTGTATTCCCAATCAAAAGTATAGGTATGATCTATCTTCTTTAAGCCAATATTGACTTATAAACATGATGTATTTTCAATTGCATACATTTATTTAGTAAGGGTTCATATTTTAAGCATGCTCTCTTGTTTCCTCAGACTCTTTCCATTGTGTGTTCCTGGAGGTATAACTTTTTGTGAAAATCAATCCACAGTGGTATAACTGTGACAAGGGCACTTGGTTCAATGGTTGATGCATTGATTTTATTCTAGACCTAGAAGCTCTCTTTTTTGCCTTACTCTCCCCTTTCTTTTGTGTTTATTTTCAATGTTTAAAATACCCTTTCCCCTTGTGTTTAGAAAATAGAGGAGAATAACACATTGAAAGGTATGAGAACAATATCATTCCAATCTAGGACTCGTAGGAATTGACATCAATAAAATTATGATAAGCTTTCAAACAAATGAAATTCAAAGACAAAGAAAATTAAATGATATTAAAAAAAACATGCAAGTACAATAGACAACCCTTACATAAGTAGGTAAGTCAAAAACATAAACTAACCTAACGAACCAATGTGAGATAAATCCTCACATAGGAAAAAACTAAGAAAATAGAAAAAACCTACTATAACCTAGAAATCATGTGAAATACATACTTTAACACCCCTCTCAAGTGAAGCTAGGGGCTAAAAATAACCAAGAAAGATATAGTGGCATATCCACAATGTGTCATGGTAACTAGGCTCGATGAGGTACTCATGTATAATATATATCCATAAAAAGTGGAGAAAGGAATAAAACCCATAAGAAGAAAAATTCCCCTCAAAATGATGTAAAATAAGGAAGGACTTCATATGGAATCCAACCAAAGATAACTATAGTCGATACTAAAGCTATCGATACTTCAAGATCGTAAGATGACCAATGTCAATGTCAAGATCTTTGGATAGAAGACTGGGTTGGCCTAGATTTATTTATCTCTAGATCCATCCTCTTTAATTTATAAATAGATAAAGGAAGAATAAATATTGGGGTAGGAGCGAGGAAGTGAATAACAGGTGGAAAATTGAGCAAAAAGGTTGTTCAAGTTGCTACAGGGGGAACAATTCCATGCCCACTATTATATCTCATATAATGAATTGAATTATGCCCAATAATTCTCACAATGAGGATTGAGCTTACCATCACTTTTATAAAGTATCCCAATTCAAATATTTCAATGTGGACAACACCTTGGTTGCCATTTGTGTGAAGCATCTTAGATTTCTCCTCATGGTGGCACCTCTCTCTTGATTTTTCATTTTACTTATCTTTGCTTTAGTCAAATACCTAATTTGTGCCCTAATTCCCTTTTATTAAAACTACCTTGAAAATAAATTAAAGTCTGTTCTATTTAAATATCTTTATTTTCTCTTAATAGGTTATTTTTTTAATATTTGGCCCTAAGTGAGATTATCATTTCACTTGAGATCTCATAGGGGAGAGAATAAGGGGTATTTTTGACTTTGGTCAACTTGAGGAGGTTTGGTGTTCTATATTGGTTCCAAAAAGTGGTTATAAGGCTATAATCCTTTCCAATTTGATCACTAAAATTGGTTTATAGTGTATTTTTAATGTTTTAAACCCATTTACGGGAATTTGTAAAGCCTATAACTTTTAAACCATAACTCAGATTTGAGTTCAATTTTTTTTTAAGTGTATGTTTTTAAATTATTTATCCATTGGTGTCATCAAATTATAAAAATTTCCTAGTTTTATAAAGTGCCAAATTCTAAGGGGGCCTTACACATTTTTGGGGGTTTATTTGTTCATTATCATTCTTTAAATCAAGAGTTATTATTTTGGTGGGATCATTATTTATTATTTATAACTTCTTCCTTATGTTTTGATAATGTATCCCCTCAACACATAAATCACACTACTTGGAAAATGAAAATGAAGATACACCTTTAGTTGAAAGGCCTTTGGAGAATGGTACTTAGCAATCTTCCCAACTTCACCGATGATGAAAATGTTAAAAATTAGTCCTAACATTTGAAAATAAAATAAAATAATATATTAGATAATTGTAAGTGATTTATTTAAATCATGTATAATAATGGTTTATTATAAGTTATTAGGAGGTTTTATGGGTTTAGTTTTATCTCTTATTTTTTAGGAGATTGTAGTCCTATAAATGTAACACATTACATTTGAATAAAAATGTTGTTTTGATCGACCCCAAATTATTTGTGCCTATGCACATTTTAGAGCCTTTATCTCTTCACCAAAATGGGATAAAATATAATAGTGTTATAAGAGCAGGCCCATCTTGGACCTCTCTAAATTTTTTTGACCTTATTCATCATAGAGTTGAGCAGTGTAGATCACGTGCAAAATCTCTGTCATTTGATAGGCCTTCCATCATGACTTGATATTGAAATATCAATGTGAACCATGTGATATTTTTAATATCATTCATTTGATGATAAATCTCTATAAAATTATTTTTATACATATATTTCTACGTATATTTTTAGTTTTATGGTTGTAAATCACTGTATGAGGGAATGTAGTGTGGCCATACTACTCAGATCAGGGTTTATTTATTTTTGTCTCCATTGGCACTACATAAATTATGATTCATTATGCATCAATGTTAGCTAGCTATAGATTCAAATTTTCATGTCTGAGTTGCATCGCCCAGCTGCATCTATCATCCATACATGAAAGACATGATGTCCAAGCTAAGGAGTATAATAAGGAAAAATATTGGTGCAACTTGTTATATATTTTATTTATGAAGAGATCTGGTCTTTCTCTTACCTAATCACCTTTCAAATTAACCTAATTAAATGTAGTTGTTGTTTTCTTCAAATGGTTTCTCCTCCATGGTGTTTTATGCATGAGCACAACTCTACCAAATTGACGCCTCCACACATGAATCTGCACTTAGCATTTAACATTAGGTTCTCTAAACTCAACTCCTAGTTGCAAGTTTATTTCATGGTGGCATCAACAATTTTATCTTTGCCTCATCATTCCATTTGATCTCTAGCAAATTTGGATCAATTATTCTCTTTTGGGTTTGACTACAAAGTGCCCTACATCACAGCTTTGCCAAGTCTTTGTTAAGCATTAAAATCAATTCTAGCATCATCTCACCTTGGTGATGGAGAAGTAGACTATATTTCCCAGTAACATATATATTTTGGAAATGCAACTCATGATAGCTAAAAATTTTGTCATCAACACCTCCATCCAAACTGACTTTATCCTACAAATCCATTCATTTTCCATAGCCCTATCCATAGTTCACTCCATTCACTCTGCATTGATGAATTCCTTTGGCTTGCAGTTATACAAATCTCCACTCATCTTGCTGAGCTCCACCTCTCTATTTCCAATAGCTTCATTCCCAAGCCATGGCTTCTCTCCTATAGAATGATGACCTGATCAGGCTCAACTTTCCTTCAAACAACTCCAACACAATCCAAGCATCACCATAAATCTCTGTATGTAGATAAAGATAAAGATATAAGTCTCTTATTCTTAGGGATTTGTTTGTCTATTTTAGATTTATAATTAAATATATTATTTTGATTATAGGTTTAATTTCTAATAATAGATTTAGCTATATTAGAAAATTTTCATGTCCATTAGTAGTTTGTTTTAATATTTAGATTAAAATAGATTTGTTTATGATATTGGAATGACAATGTAGACCATGTGGAATTCCATTATCACCTTTTTATGTATTTGGATGCATTTTTGGGTTAACCCGACATCAACATTCAGCAGGGGCATTTTTAGGTGTATGTTAGAACTAAAGGGGGGATGTTGGGAATTAGTACTAACATTTGAAAATAAAATAAAATAATATATTAGATAATTTTAAGTGATTTATTTAAATCACGTACAATAGGGGTTTATGATAAGTTATTAGGAGATTTTATGGGATTAGTTTTATCTCCTATTTTTTAGGAGATTGTAGTCCTATACATGTAACACATTACATTTGAATAAACATGTTTTTTTAATCAACCCCAAATTATTTGTGCCTATGTACATTTTAGAGCCTTCAACTCTTCACCATAATGGGATAAAATCCAATAGAAAATATTGCTTGGATTGCATCTATGAAATATGAGGCTCTTCACTTGATTCATATCAATGTTTTAGACAACTTGCACATTCATATTATGGATGCCACATCACCAAAGTGAGATTGGGATGCTATTATAGCCTTTTTTGAGGAAGATATTGAGCCTTTTGTGTTTTCTAAACCTTATGTTACTCCACCTTTTATTCCACTTACTTCTCCTCCTATCAGTGAGGTTTTCTCTTCTGATGATGTAATCTCTCCTCTTACTATAGTTTCTTGTGTTGACACATTCCTGATGGACATTGCTCTTTTTTTGTCGAGCCACCTATATGGGACAAGTTTCTGCCAAACTTGGAATGTCTATTTGTAGAACCTCCCTTTGTTCTGATGTAGGATATTGAGTCACCATAAACTATCACTTTAGAGGACTCTATTAGTTCTAGTGAGAGTACACTTGTTGATCATTACTATCCACTTCCCATGGACATTATTTAAATAAATGTTCCATGTATTTATTTTGATTAGTTCATTTTCATGGCATTACATCTAGTTCTTGTGGATGATCTTGCCAGATTTATGCCACACTTTAGATTTAGACATAATTTAGAGATCTTTGTACTGATGCCTCCTTCATCTTCTATTGTGGAATGGGTAGACATCTAGTACACTATTCATGTTCTTATTTTGGTAAAATGAAGAAACATTGTTCACTGCAGATGAAGCTTCTACAATCTTGTAGATGAGGATCGTGACATAAACATTGGTCATCTTATGATCTTGACTTAGAGTATCAATAGATTTAGTATCGATGATAGTTGTCCTTGGGGTATTTAATAGGAAGCCATTTCATTCTTTAACATCATTCTAAGTTAGGAGTCTGAAGCATTGGTAACAAGAACATCATGATAAGCTTGTAAAAAAATGAAATAAAAAAATAAGGAAAATCAAATGATATTCATAAAATCATGCTAGTACAATAGAAATCCATTTCATAAGTAGGCAAAGAAAAAGTATAAACTAGCCTAACTAATTAATGTAGGATAAATCCTCAAATAGGACAAAACTATGAAAATCTAAACAACCTAGCTAGAACCTAGCAAACATGATAAATACATACTCTAACACACATGAGATTCAATAATAATTATGAATAGTTAAAACTATACCCAAGAAAATCATATTGAGATTCTAGTGGTGGCACAATATCTCTTGGATAATATTTCATACAGACTCTATAGTGAAGTCAAATACCTATAGCCATGCCTAGATTAATCCCATATCAGTCCTAAAATAGAGGATGAAAGTCCATCATTATTCCCATCTTCCTCTTTGGGAATACCAATATCATGGGTATTTTATGAACTAGATTTTGGATTAAACAACAAATATGATGAATAGAATGATTGAGAGATGCTTAAATCCCAATGTGTTGACTCTAGTAACTATGTTATTTGGCTCTTCTATTGAAACTAGAAAATTTAGGGTGATCAATCCCCAATTTAAATTATAACTATATAAAATAAATAACACCAATTGAGGGATAGAGATACCTCAATTTACATGAATGGTATTTATAACACTAGGACATGAAACAAGCTGGAATCCATAAAAGATTTGTTGGATATAGTGCTGGAGGAAAAAAATCTCCAAGTTATACACTATGCACTTTAATTAAATAGACCACTATAGATGGCATTAGATTTGTTTCCCACTTTTTTCCTTAGTTTATGTATGCATGATTTAAATATAATGGATGACATTCATGCCCCTATCATGTCTAAAAATAAAAAATAATATAGTATATAACATAAATATGTATTATGCCCCTTGAATGTGAAAAATAGTATAGTGTGCATGAATCTATATCATGCCCCCAATTATAAATGTAGAATTTGTAACTACATACGAATATAAATTTGTAATTTATGTTAGAAACTTGTGCATAAATTTGTATCATGTACCCAAAACTACATGAATTTGTACTTTGTTCCTATAATATGAGTACATATTCATAACATATGCCCCCATAATCTATACCATTGATTGAATTTTTTGAACCTTTTTGTATTCTTTGAAAATTTAATGTGTAATATTTTAGAATATTTAATCTTTGATTTATAATTTTATTGTATCCACCTGGCATATGCACCCAAACATTGTAATAGTATCTAAACCTCTGAGGTCACACTATAACATAATGACTAGTAAAATATTTGAATTACATCAGTTTCATAGTAATTTTGTAGTTTATGTCCCTTGTTTTCCCCCTTTTGAGGTGAGAGATGAGATTAAAAAATTGATCAGATCTAAAGATATAACAAAATAGATAATTTTGATTAATTATAATGGTTATAATATCATGTATCATGTTTTAATATTTATAGTATGCAAATTATGTTATTTATAGCAAAGTATGTATGCTAGAATAAGAGATAGTTGTATTCAATTTATAAGTATTATTAGGCAATAACACTTGTATCATTAAGTAAATAATTGACCCATTTGTAATGTTGTCGATAATATTTGAGTAGCGTCATGTTGCAAGACAAGGTGTCATGTGTATCTTGGTGAAATTTATAGATGCATTTTTGATAAACATAACTTGAGATATCACTTGTAGAAGTTTTGAGAACTTGTAGAAGTTTTGAGTAGTGAATTGAATTTATTGCATAATAAACATAGTAAATGGTATTATCAAAAGTCATATCATATAAAACTAGGGTGAAAAATGTGTTTTTAATTCATTTTCACTATTGCATTATGAAAATTGAGCTTTGAGTTTTTGAATTACCTAGATGATGAACTACATTACCACTATTATTGATGTGCTCGAAAAGTGATATATATATATATATATATACATAGACTACAGATGATCTATTATTTACTATAATTTATATATTTTCTAAGTGATTTTAATGAGCTATGATAATTTTTGGTGAAATTTTGACTTTTTGACTTTTTGTATTGTTTTGTCATTTTGAGAGTTGAAAATGCAAAATTTTATGGTTTTGTCTTGTTACAACAAGATCATCCAACTTGTGACATTATTGTCCCAAATGGGATGATACTATTGATGTAGTCATGATTAGAGGTCTTGATTAAGATATGTCTTCTACCAGACAACCTACATTTACATAGTGAAAATACAACAATAATAACAAAAATTTATTATATCAAGGATAGTTTACACAACATCAGATAGATCACCAACGATACAAACTTTCACATAATAAAATTCCACAAATGATTGAAAAATTAAAAATAACATATTAACACCATAGTGTTAGTCAAGCGATTTATCTCCAATATCCCCTCCTATATCTAGACTCAGATCTCTATCATATTACTCCTTACAACTCCTCTTGAACTATTTACCAATCTAGAATAGAATTGAATCAAATATCATTTCAAATGAAGAGGGTGTGTTTATATAGATACAAAACCCACCCATTTATGTTTATTTCTTTTTAAAACACACTAAAGGCAAAACTAATAAAAAATATTAACACATCAAGATCCATTATAATCATTAAATGTACATAATTCCATACAGTTGTTAAATACCAAACATCTCCACATTTCTAAGGCACACTAACATGTTATAATCCAAAACATCATAAAATAGATCACAAACATTATTAAATGAATCCTTATGAATTACATGATTTTAGGATTAAATGCCAAGTAACCATCAATGATTCCTTCATAACACATCATAAATATAAAGAAAGTCACATGAAAAGTTGCATGAATTCATAGTCACCATTTACCATGAAAACATTTGTACCATGCTTATCATATTGTTTTAAGAATGATATAACATTTTATTTTAGGATTTACAAATGACATGATATTCAACACATAGGCTACGTAATGAAGATCCAGCTCCTTTATGAAATATTATCCACTCATTTGCTTCTAGGATAGAGAATCAACTCTAAGGAATGTCTTGTTTCTATAGAGATATTAAAAACTAAAGGAAAGATATCACAACTCTTTTTATTATTTCACTGAGTTAGAAACCTAACACAACATCTTGCATAGAGTTTCACATCCTATCCTATTAAATCTTGATGATTTGAAAAAAAGCCTTAGACTTAGACTATTAAAATTAAAAAAATACTTCACTTAAATTTATTTTAAATTAAATACTCATGTTTTTGGTTAATGTAATATTAAACAATGATCAAAATCCCCCCCCCCCCCCCTCTCCCCCCCCCCCCCCCCCGCCCCCCCCACCATACACCTAAGTAAGAAAATGTATAAGCATGGTGAACACACACTCACACATTTAGGCCGAGTGGAAAATCCAATGTTTTCACCCCATCCAAAGGTCTTCACACACTATTTCACCATGTGAGATTAATCTCACCTTTCATTTTAATTGACTAATTAACTGGGATAAAAACTAACATCCTCCTCCAAAATTATTTCATCTCATGATTGCACCAACTTCTACTCCAATTGGATCAACCTCCTTTGTATATGTTGTGCAATCCACTATTTCACTTATTTGTTACGACACTACCCATTGCAACATTCCCATGCTTGTGGTTTACAATATTGTTTACCTTATTTTATGTGGAAATGTAATTTTTATCCACATAACCACTCTCTTTCCTTTTCATGGTGGCATTATATGTCCTTGTGCACTCTACCTCATACAAATGCTCCTTACTACTACACACAAACAATTGAATTTAGTGTGCATCCTCCCTATTATCCATATTTAGTGGATTTAATATATGGAATCATCAATCCTTCCTTATTCACACTCTATTTTTTTCCCATCATATAACATATTTTGGTCATACTACCATGACCTCCCCAACAAAACATGACATGCACCCATCTCTAGTACATCACACAAAACCTTGTTTGTGTAGTTATAAATCATCATATCTAATTTGCATTGTTCCTTTACAACATTATCTAGGTCCCCTATCAACCAAAACACTATATAAGGTATTGAATATATTTTTCACACCAATCATAGTTTCCTTACCATTTTTATAGATACCAAATTATCTATGCTTCCACTATCTACCAAAACTATGCAAACATTACGTATTTCTTGTAGTTGGTCTGGAAAATATGTTTTCATTGTCTCACATCTTATCTCTTTCCTATGACCTTTAAGGCTATCCTCAATGCCAATAAACTTTCTCCTTTCTCATGTTTATTTATATGGTGTACATGCATTTTTTCAAATGCTATGCCTATTTGTAAGACTTCCACACCATCAATTACTCTCTTGCCACTATCCAATTATGTATGAGGGCACCCAAATGCATGATGTCCTACCTTTCCACATTTGAAACATGCTCTAAATTTTTCACCTATACATCTTCCTTTTCTAATTATCATAGAAGATGATGATTCCTTTTCTTGCAAGGCTTATGCAATGCTTGTGTCTTCATCTCTATTTTTTATTAGTTATCCTTTGTTATTGTCGGTCCTTGCTTTGCCTCTCATAACATTATGTCTATGTGGCAACCTATTTTATTTTCTTAGCATATACTAATACATTTCCTCCACTTTATACAATATCATTATGTTGATTTCATCTTGGATAACCCATCATAGTCCATTAATGTACTATACTACCTTCTCTTGGTCAATCTCACCATGGCCAACCTAGATAGTGATGTTTTTGAATTGCTTTGTATACTCTTTCACACTTAGCTCATTTTTTCACAAATTCTATAACTTACTCAATAGAACCAGTTAGTAATCTCCAAGGAAAAACTTAGTTTTTAATTTTGTAGCCATCCTTTCCCAATGGGTGATTTTAACTTAATTTTTTTGATTTTTCTCAAGATGTACCTAATTCCAACATATAATTATGTGTACTTTCATTGTTATCTATGAAAAATCTATCTTGTGCTCATTTTATTCTTAATCAAACTCAAATTATTCTCTTATCTCTATGAGCCAATATATTAACTCTTCTGGTTTTAATGTTATATTAACACATAAAAACTTCATTCATGTTCCTCCTAAATATTAAATATGGATTTAACAAGCCTCTTTTATCCGACATCTAATATATCTCTCATTGGATTTTATTTTTCATCTTCATCTTGTGATTAAACCTCTACATTGCTTACATCATCCCTTAGGATGAATCCTCTTCTTCTATCCTCCTCTATTATGACCAACCTTGTCTAAATAATTCACAACATTTAAGTGATATTATCCAGTCTTCCATTCACATTCATTACCATTATGCCTACTCACCCTACTCTTCTTGGAAGAATCATCTTTTGTAAACTTCAGATCCAATTTTTCACCACTTGTAATCCTATGTAGACCTCTTTTACATCATTCTCAGTTCTCTATCTAACAAATAATATGGAGAACACAATAATCTAGATATTCTTTTACATGACTTTTAAACCTATACAAATATCTCTTGTGCACTCATATTTTTCTCTACCCACCCTCACAAATCCTTGAGAACACCAACCTCAATATCTCAATCCCAAAATTTTTCCCTTATTTTGATACCAAATGATGCAGTCATGGTTAGAGGTAGCAATTATGACATGCATTATATTTTACAACCCACTATTACATAGTGAAAATATAACAACAATAGCATACTTTTATTGTTTCAAAGAGCCATTACACAACATCAGATAGAGCACCAATGATACAGTCTTTCATAAAATATAGTCCCACTAATGTATACAAACTTATAAACAAAAGATTAACACTATAGTGTTAATCAAGTGACTCAACTCCAATAGCCCTTCTTAGATATACACACTGATCTCTATCATATTAATCCCTTATAATAATCTTGAATAATTTACCAATTTGGAAGTAAATGGAATAGAATTCCATTTCAAATAAAGCGGATACACAACCCACTCATTTAAATAGATTTCATTCAAAAACACACTAAAGACACAACTATTGAAAATTATAGACACGTCAAGATACACTACAATCATTAAATGCATATAATTACCTACATCCATTACATATCAAATATTTCCGCATTTTCAAGGCATACTAACATGTTAGAACCTATCACATCACAAAATATATCATGAATATTATTAAATGGTTCCTTATGAACTTCCATGTCTTTTAGGATTAAATTATAAATAATTAGCTATGACTCCTTCCATAACACATCAAAAATAAAAAATAAAGTTGCATGAGATCATAAGACTTTATAGTCACCATTTACCATGAAGACGTTTATACTATGAT
Source organism: Torreya grandis (assembly GCA_037957365.1). Classification (NCBI taxonomy): domain Eukaryota; kingdom Viridiplantae; phylum Streptophyta; class Pinopsida; order Cupressales; family Taxaceae; genus Torreya; species Torreya grandis. The sequence goes on from JARHVA010000078.1 coordinate 6,858,108, forward strand.
TATCATATAATTTCAAGAATAGTACCATATTTTATCACATGATTTCAAAATGACATAATATTTAACACACATAAATTAAAAAAGAAGATCCATATCCTCCATAAAAAATCATCTACTCATTTGATTATAAAATTAATAATAAACTCTACTAAATGTCCTATTGCTCATGAGATATCACAAAATTAAGTAAATATATCACAACTCTTTATATTAATGTGCTGAGATAGAAGCCTAGCATAACATCTTATGCATAGCTTTATAGTCTAACATAAGAATCCTGATACTTTGAAAATATGCCAAAGACTATTATAACAAAAAAACACTTCACCTCGATTTTATATGAACTAGATAATCATATTTATGTTTGATGCAAGATTACACATGGACCTACATACTCTTGCATCACTATCCCATATGAGACATTTTTGTGTGTGATTTTGCCTTGATTTGGATGATGTTGTCTTTATGTTATTAATTATTTTTGCTTATAATTTGTATGTGTTTACTATATTTACTTGGATTTGAAGTTGATAGACATTTTTTCTTTTGATTTTATAATGTGATCTAAATTCCTATGAATTTTGATATGGTGAAAAATGAGTACCTTGATAGAGTTGGGGTTAGATGACATGGATTGGTAGATATTATAAGAGATTGGTTTAGTGCACATTGGTTAGTTGGGCCAAATTAGATATAATATGGATTTCATGACTACATTAGTGAAGTGGTGAAATCTTGATACATGTACTTTTTAGTTGTCAAAGGGTGATATGAACATCACATTAGAGGATGTGTGGTGTATCTTAAGAATTAATATTATTAGAGAGAGTAGGCATTAAATTTGAATTATATAGAATCTCAATCTTGTATGCTTGGAAAATACCTATCATGGTTATAAACTTCTATTCTAAGACCTTTTCATTGCCAAAATGCTTGTATTCACTATCTCTTTATACCAAATTGCTTATCTCTTAGTCTAACCATAGTTATTATGATGACTAAGACTTATACATTGTGAAAAATGTTATAAACCTAATTATTATTATCAATTTTTGTATGTTTTCGACCTGTACCTATTTTCTAGCTTCTTATAAACTTGTGTCCTAGTTAGATGACTGCATTGATGCTAGTGTTCATTTTAAAACCAAGTTTATAATGCCCAAAAATCATCCAATTTATAGATAAAACATATCCTAAAGTTTTTCCTAAGTGATTTAGTGAGATATATTTTAAAAAGGGATTGGTATATATACAAGATCAACTCTCATTCATTCCTCACATATAATATACTGAGAACTCATAATGTAACTTACCAAAAGCACTCAATTAAGAATTCAGTGATCAAATATACCCTATGCATCCATATTTACATATTAATAAAGGATCAATATCCCCATAAGTATGAAGTACTAAGGGAACTTTCATGAGTGACATTTTCCAAGTTACAAGCTAGGTCACTCTTTATACTTGATTATCACACATTAAATCCTTATGCACACACAAGCCAACATGTAGGAAAAAACTATTTAAATATGAGGCCCTCTTCAGAGTATTAGATATGTGGGAAACACCCATTGATATATGGGTCCTTAGGGTATATTGACACTATGTGCCCACTAACCCACTTTTCTTATAGTCACTCTAATGGTGAGGAAGATAAGGTCTAATCATTTGTCAAATAAAAATAACTTGAACATGCAATATTAACACACAAAAAATAAAGGTGACATAAAACTTAAAGGATCTAGGTGGTCGCATCTAGATCTAGCAACTATTCCATACTAGACACCTATGTCAAAAATAGACACTAGTGTCCATGAAACCATCTAGATCTAATGTAAGCATCTAAGGAAACATAATGCAAAATCATAGACTATAATACTATTATAAAATCCTATTATAGTCCACTTTAATCTTGTTTAAGCCCATATCTACATGTGCATATTAAGCCAACTAAGTAGTCTTGTTTTCCCATTTATTTCAATATCAATCAATAGATTTACTTTCTAATTTTAACATTATAAATTTAGAATATTGATCATCTAAGTTTACAAATTAATTGGCCTGTTATATATTTTTTAATCACCCTTGTGCTTATTAATTTATATATTCTTAATCCTAGATTATCTCACACCTCTTAATTTAGGGTTAAAGATTTGGTGAACCCATCTCTTTATGCAAACACTAACCTATCCTAGGGTTTTCAGCCTTTTGAGGTTTTTCATTATTTTATTTTTTTAGCTTTACTCTATCATTTGTATGAAACCTAAGCATAACCCTATCTTAGATGGTGTTTCTATCAAACACTTAAAACTTCCCCATTTTCCAACTAACATGGATGAAATCAATGAAGAAACCAATCTTATACCTAATGATGATGCTACTAATTAAACTAAATCACATACCAAATAGGTTATCATATAAGATAATTCTAATCACAAAAATGATAAATCTAATGAAAATAATGAAAATGAATAATTAGACCATGAGAAAGTACAAACTCTTGTTATGTTTTGGCATTGTATCTAACAAAACTAGATAATCTTGATAAGATCTTAAGAACCATATTAGAAACTAAAAAAGTAAAAATCATAGATAAATAATTAGGTCCATTTATTGATCATGTTATTAGAGATATGGGCCATCCCCATTTACCAATAACCATCCCATTAAACACATCACCATATTTAACCCTAAAATATATATTAAAGAACCTAAGGTTAAAGTTGTTATAGATAGACTAAGGCACAAGGGTGATAAACTATCTCTATAGTAAACTAATTAATTTGTAAACTTAGATAAACAATATTCTAAATTTGGATATTGAGAAATGATAAATATAATAAGTAAAAATAATTATTAATGTAGAGAGATTTTGAGCACACTATATGAATTTAACAATCTAATTCAAACTCAAAACACAAACTACCTAATTAGGAAAGATTCTAGAAATAAATCAAAATATATGAACTTACCAATCCTTACTTATAATAACCTCCTTCCAAGATTTGCAAATGGATTTATAATTGATTGCATGTAGAATTATATTGACATGGATGCTTTCTTAAATATGATGGATGATGGATGCTTGATTGAGGATTTATTTTGGCATAATGGTGTTATAGAAATGCTAGTTTGATTGCTAAATAGACATGGGTTTGTTATGAGATTCCTAGGTTGGTTTGAGGGTGGAGGGAGAGCTTGTTTAAATAGGCAAATGAAGGGAATTTTAGAGGAATTAAAAATTATTAGAAGTTTCTATTTTGGATATTTATAGAGACTTGGAGGAGCTTCTCCAATTATAGAATCTTTTCCATAGGTTTAGGGGATAATGAAGGAGATTAGATAGGGATTAATGAGGATTAAGATTCCTAGGGATATAGGAATGCCTAGGGTAGAGGTTATTAGGTGGTTAGGTGGGTTTATGGGAATTTTAAATTCCCCTATAATGGATAACTAGGATTTGATTAGGATAATGGGAGATTTAGAAGAATCACTGAGGGAATGAGATTAGACTAAGGATAGTAAATGAAGAATAATGGATGGGGATATTAGATATATGGTTTGGATTAGGATAAATTAGTAGGATAAAATAGGTTAATTAGAATTAGTGTCGGTTAATATGGATATTAGTAAATGATAATGAAGTGAGAAATTTTAGGTGCATACATTTTGCCCCTATTTGAAAGGGCATTACAAGTGGAGCAAAGTGAAAGGATTAATGGTCTTTAAAAGAAAAACCATGTCATGGAATAATGTTAGTAAATGATGTTAGTGTATATGATGCGCCCTAAATAGGACATGCAAGGAATAATGAGATGACTAGCCATTCATAGTAAGAAATGAGGGGTGGGATACAATGGAGAGATAAGGAGATGGGATGCCAGATGAAGAAGATGAGTTCAAATTAAGTAGTGAGCTACAAATTGATGATGATGCCCCTTATAAGGACACATGCACAGGGAGTAGAGGTGATAGGTGTCAAGGTTGTTGACACATCCCAAGGGGGAATCAACCATAATAGGATTAAAATTCCATAGGATTTAGATGTATCTCAATCAAGGATGCATGCAAGGGATAGCTGTTGGCTAGGATAAGGCTGATGATTTTATTAGATTAAGGATGGGTGTGGATAAAAGTTAAAGTTTGATCAATGATGAAGAGGATAAGAGAGAATAAATGATATGATTAAATGACCAAAAAATTGGGGGCTAGTGATGGATGATAGAGATAGTGGCTGAGCTATCCTTGGGCATTGAAAAGTGACCAAGTAATGCCTACCTAGTCTGAACAAACCTCAAGCCAATGTAGTTATGACTAGGAAATGATGATGAAGATGATGATTATTGATTAAAAAGTGATGATGATGATGATGAGGATGATTAAAATTGTTAGTGATTGCAAGATGATGAGTATGATTAAACTTGTTATTGATTAGAAAGTGATGATGATGAGGATGATGACAAGGATGTTAGTTGGATTGGGCCAAGAGGATTATATTAGTGATAGGAAGGAGGATAGTGAGATAAGTAATGAGATCAAGCCATCACAAATGTCATAAAACTCATCATAGTCTAAGTAATCCATTAAATATGGCACTTGGTAGTATGCCCTATGATATAAATATGACCAAGAGGACATAAATGTCAAAGTGCATGGGTGAATGGCAAACTCTTCATCCTTGAGGCCACCTTTGATGTCCTCATAACATACCTTTCTCATTTACAAATAAAAAAGAGAGGCAATGCAAATAAAACATAAGACAAACAAGATATATACATGATGTAAAATAATTACTAGATAAACTATAAACAAATAATAGACAAACAACAAACAAACAAACGACAAATAGGTAAGAGATAAACAACAAAAAAGTATCTACATGTAATGTCACAATGTCTTATCTAATGATGAGAAGAGTGGCTAAGTGATAGGTTGGATTAGGATAATCATGATGTGATGGGGATGAAAGATAGACTTGGATTTGGATAGGATGATGATGATTAGGATGAAGACATGGTGTTGCCCCTAGTTTAGGATAAAAGGATAAATGATGTGATAAGGTCCTTGAATACTGATTTGGTCTTGAAATTAGATCAAAAAGTGCCCAAAGATGATGATTAAACAAGTTATGACCAAGGATCACCAATAGATAAGGACCTGTAAGGATCCAATCTATCAAGGAGATTAGGAGATGATGATGGGATCAAATACCTTTCATTTTAGTAAAAGTGATTGAATGGGTGCTAGGTATGAAGATTCAATGATATGATAGTGATGGGATCAAGTACCTTCCATACTAGAAAAGGGTAATTGGATGGGTGATAGGTATGAAAAGGCCCGAATAGGAAGTGATGGGTGCCAGATTAAAGTCTTTAACAAGGTGATGTATGTTGATAAGACTTAGCAAAGGATGATAAAGAGATGGAGAGATGGGTGACCACTCTAATTTGGTGTTAAGACTAGACATTATATCTAAAGATAAGGGATGAGAAAAGACACATGACATGGAGATAGATGTGACTAGGGGATTGGACATAAGATAAGACATCATAAACTAATTTGGCCTTTCCAAATTTTATGATTTTTTGACATTTTTCATTTTTAGGGCTTTTTTGGAATATGTATGTACATTGTCCAAATAGGGTTACTATAAAAGGGAATACAAAACCTATAAAATAGGATGAGGATGAATGAAATGATAGAGAGGATGAAAAAAGGATGAGGGTGATACTAAAAGGAGGATGAGGACCAAAGAAGAATGGACTATGGATTGCTAATGACCATGTCATGAATGAACCATATGTTTATGTGATTAAGTGTTCATTAGAAGATATGCCAAGATGGTTTGGGACATTTATCAAAACACCTTCTACTTCCTTACGAAGGTCAAAATAGGAAGGAAGAAGAGATATGATGAATGATATAATGGTGGATGATGGATAAGATTAATGGGTTAAGGTATGAGATGATGGGTGATAGAGATAAGGTGTACAAGGTTGTGACAAGTGGGATGGATGGATGAGGATATGAAATGGATATATTTTCCCCCAAGTGTTGAGAAATAATGTAGATAATAGATTATTTTACCTTGATGTTGGAGACTAGTTTTCATCATGGTACTTGCCCAAGGTGATAAAAGATTGGTTTTCACCATTGGATGAATGATTTTTTTGGACTTTTATGGGCATATCAATTTATTAAATATGGGTATGAGATACAGGAATACTGATGCTAGATGGAGACATTAGCTGATACCTATTCTATAAAAAGGTGATGCTAGGACCGTGTGATGGTGACCTTTATTGACACTTGATGTAACATCCTCTAAACATTTTAATTAGGTGTCTTCATGACCCCTATGAGGGATAATGCTACCATGAGATGTGATATATGATATAGATGGGGGATTTCATGTTTATGATGGTGATATATAGGATGTGAATGAGGAACATTATCGAGATGAGTGATGTGATGAGATGAGGAATGGAAAGGGGGTTTGACATTTGTATACACCATTGGATATGGAGGAGGGGATTATTTAGATTGGTGCCAAGTGACTATGGGATCTAAGACCTTTTGATTTGCTGATTATTTGATCCAAACATTAATAGGATGGTTGGCCATATGATTTTTGACTTTATTTTCCTCTGGTGCTAGTTTTTGGGCTTCACCAAAGGAGATTGATTTTTGACTTGATAGATAATTATTTTAACTTTGATATGACCCTAGTGCCAAATATTGGGCTTCACTAGGGGAAGACAATATTTAATGAGGATGATGATTTGTCTTTGCTTGACTTTGGCTTATGGGATCAAAGATAATTTGATGATGATTTATGATTTTTGGAATATGGTCTTGAACCTTTATATTTGTGGCATATGATATTGCATGCAAAGGGGAATCTAACGATGCATGTTCCTATTCATCCCCTAAATGGAGTGAGATATAAGGATTATGGATGAGGGGTGAATTATTTTGGTGTGATGGATTAAGGGGATAATGGGTAACATAGTCCTCATAAAGGTTACTAGGAGCCCCAACCTCAATGTTGGAGAAAGTGTCCTCAAAAATATCCAAAGGATCACTAATACATGCCTCTATGGTAAGATTAGATCCACTCTAAAAATTAGATAAAACATTCAAGAACTTGTTTATGACATCATCATCCTAAGTGGGATCTTCAAAATAGTAGGCATTATCACCATCTACTATAATATCAATAAGGGATGATGATTTTGGTGAGGAATTTGATTTGGAAGTTGGTGAAAAACATGATCCAAATGTAGATAAAACTTGTTCTAAATCCAATGTTGACTTTGATGTACATGACATAATGCTATGAGTAAAGGAGTGATTTTCTATTATTGTCCTCTCAATGGGGGGTATTTGATGTGATGGGTGAGAGGGAAATGATGGATGAATACTAGATGAAGCAAAGATAGGTCCATGAAAGGGATTATGGGATATAAAAGGAATAGGTTTGTGAGGAAAAGACTTGTTTTGAATGGATGGGTGGTCAGAGATGGGGGGATCATGGAGGATGGATAGGATGTCTTAACCTTAGCTTAAAAGGGGAAGGGTTTGATCATGATAGGGAATAGAATCTTGACATTCCTCTTCTTATTCACCCAAGGATTTAAATTCATCTGATTCATCCTCAATTACTATGTCACCACTGTTGATGAGGTATTGGATATAGTCTCAAAAGTTTTGACATCATTTAATGGAATGCCCCCAAGTTTGATGATATAGACAACATTAGTTTACTTTATACCAATATGGCTTAGGCTTGGTAAGATCAAGATGTCAAATGGGTGGAGAGACCATCATGTTGGTGATGGCTAGTTGTTGGAAAAGGGCTTCTAGGGATATAATAAGGGGAGTATAAGGATAATATTTGCTTTGTGACTTTGATGTGGAAGCACTAGAATTTAGATCAAATGGTGTTTGATGCAGCTAGGTGGATGGATGGGTGGCCAAGATTGAATTCCCTTTGCTATTAGGAGAAGGGGTAGATGATTGGATATGACTAGTGGATGGGGGATTAGAAGAAGACATACATGAAGGAGATTATGCTAGAGGTGAAATAAGTTGAAGGGGGTTAACACCTTTAGGAAGTGATACACCCATCATAATGAACTACAAGAGGATCTCATCCTTGTTGGTAGCTATGTATTGGTCTATGAGAGAGGTGTCTAATTGTATAGTGGTGGGTGATAAAGGTGATGGATTATCATTACTAGATGGAGGATTTGACTATGGATGGGTATGAATTGGGTCCAAGGGTTTATGAATAGGGATAGTGGATGGTGGATGGGAATGGGATAAGGGTTGATGGTGGACTAGTTTGGTATGTAACTTAAGGCTTATGAGGTCAAAATCATTAGGAAAATGGGCACCCATATTCCATAGCTATAATAAGGATTCATCTTTATTTTATATAATGTATTGGTTGATAAGGGTGACCACATCAAGGAATGCTGATACAAATTTTGAGGGGTTATAGGATGGTGATTTGGGGTGAATGGGATCAAGGTCTAAAGGTAGGTGAGAACCTAATTCTAGTGCTTGAAAAAGTATTCATCCTTGTTGGTTAGGATGTATTGGTATACAATAACCAGGTCCAAATCTATGGGAAAGATGGATGATGATGTGAATCTAGACTAAATATTATTTGAACAAAGTAAGGCTCAAGGACCGAGCTAGTAGGATTGATGATGAAGAGGATGGGAAAGACTTGATGGATTAAATACTATGATCATATTTCAAATTGGTTATATAATAAGTGTCAATGACCTATCACTGATGTCTAATTTTTAATGTAACAAAAAGATTAGAGATTTAATGGGTGTCTAGATTCAAACTAGCAAGGTGACGATATGATGGGTGCTAGGAATGAATAGAAAAGGATGATTAGACTAGATTGATGATGATGGGTTGCTAGCTTTAAATTTACAAAGTGATAAGATGCTAACAATATATTGATTAGGTATGAGATCTAATTGAATGATAGTGGACTAAGGTGATAGGATGATGTTGATAAGAAGACTAGCTCAAGATCTTAAGACCGAGTTGCTCAAGATGGGATGGGGTAGGATTAAGTGATGAAGGTGATTAGGACAATGGAATAAGGATAAGTATGATGATAGGTGATGATGAAATGATAAATGGGTAATGAAAGGTGGATGGTTTAGATTTGGATATGACCTAAGAATCCAACTAAGACAATATAAGATGGGGTTAGACTAGATGGGTGATAAAAGATAGGGTCAAGACAAATGATGATGGGTTAAATTGTATTTAGAGTAGGATATGGATGGTGAGATGTGATTAGGATTGGTGATGGGGTTTGACTAGGATGGGATGAAGATAGTATGGGATGTGTAAAAGGATATATAAAAGGATAATACACACACACACACACACATGCACACACACACACACACACACACACACACACACACACACACACACACACACACACACACACACACACACACACACACACACACACACACACACACACAAGGGGATGATGATGAGATAGGTATGAAAGGATACACAAGATAAGCAAAATATGCATAAGATGGGGTGACTAAGATAAGGATATATAAGAAAAGATGATTAGGATATACAAATGATGAAGTATTACTAATGATGAGTGAATATGATTAGACTAGGAGGGGATGGAGACAAGATGGGGTAGATGGGATATAGATATAAGATGACAATAACCAAGACAAAGGATATACAAAGAGACTATGTATAATGGGTTGATGACAAAGGATATACAAGGTCATGTGATGATGAGATGAGATAATATGGGAGGATGAGGACTATGGATGGGATGGGGTTATAAAAAGGCATTACTAGGATAATGAGTGGATGTGATTAATATAGGAGATTGGTAGAATGTATAATAGAATAAATTATGTACAAGAGGATGAGGCTCAAATATACAAGATGCAACTAGGATTGGGTGGATATGACTAGGAATGAAATCAATATGGTGATGATGATATAAAGGATGGTCAAAATAAGATGGAGGTGATAGGGGGTATGACAAATGATAAGTGGATATGGTTAGGCTAAGATGGGATGAAGACAAGATGGGGAATGGGAGATGGATGTGTAAGATAAAAATATACGTGATTAAGATAGGATGTGACTAAAAATATGCACAAGGGAATAAAATTATGTACAAAGGGGTGAGATAAGGATATACAATATGTGATTGAAATATGTGATGGGGTGTAAAAGATGATGTGTACAAGATAAAATGGGGGTATGACTTACAATAAGTAGGTATGACTAGACAAGATAATATGGGATAAAGATAATATGTACATTAATAGGATGGTAAGGTGATGAATATGATATATACAAAGGATGATGGGATAGAGATGTGGTAAGGATAGACAAGATGATACATGAAAAGGACCTAGATAGGTTTGGATAGGTAAAGGCTGACTTGACTCACAAACAATAAGAGTTTAGCACAATACACACCCAAGCAATAAAACCACAACCTATGATTAGTAGACTTAAGGGTGTATAACCTTATGTCCACACCATCCAATAGCTTCACAGGTGAGGCTATAGGCTAGTGACTCATTACAGTATCAACCAAACCCTCTCAACCTTGCTTGCACATGATGGATACTTTGGAGCTGATATTGACTCTTGTAGTGGTACACTTGTTATGACTGAAAGGTCCTATGCTAGGTTTGTATAAGGTTTATAAGTGCTCCCCCTATATACATGAAGTTGTGTTGAGGCCCAAGTCTATGTAGGGTTTTGTCTAATGCCTCATTCAAAGAATTAAATCTTATTATTCATGGATGATTTGTATGGGTTTAACTACTTAGCCTAATGATAGATATCCTTGATTGTTATACTTCACTAGAACATGGAGTTTTGTCAATGTGTGGTGATGAAATCCATTACACTAACCCCTATATACTAAGCCCATGTGTGGGTGTTAATTGCACATCATGTTCTATCCTAGAAGGGGGGTTTGACAAACACACAAGTAAACACATGATATGATTAATTAACTGATTTAGTTAACTACATGTGATGGGGCATGATACAATGATTGTTTACAAGTTAACACAAACAAGCATACAAGGAGAAATCCAACAAAGATATATATACAAAATAAGATTATTAAAAATGATATATACAAGATAAAATGGATTAAAATGATTCTAAAATAATTTTAAGAGTACCAAAATGGATCTTTGATGGGAAACCTACAAGCACACAAGTTAGTAGTTTGATTTGAAAATTTGAAATAGGAAACTTGTAAGTCACAAATGTTTGTTTTTATGAAAAAATGTTGATTACCTAAAAAATAATGGTTAGATAGATAATACCATGATTGTAATTAGTAATATCATTATTCACTATATAATTGATATTTTTGGTTTTGTCATGAATCACAAAACTAAAACTCAAGATGACAAACCCACCACTATGAATAAAATGATAGTTGTGATATTATGTAGAATGAAAAAACTTCATAATTTAAATTTTTTGTCAATAATAATCAATGTAATAGATTATAATAGATGCTAAAGATGTTTATGTATGGATGCCTATATCATATTAAAACTGGTTTATCAAGGTTTTACAAATGGATATTGAAATGCAAAATTGGGCATGAAGGCTTTATAAATTTGCTAGGTTGGTTTGAGGGTGGAGGGAGAGCTTGTTTAAATAGGCAAATGGAGGGAATTTTAGAGGAATTAGAAATTATTAGAAGTTTCTAGTTTGGATATTTCTAGAGACTTGGAGGAGCTTCTCCAATTATAAAAGATTATCCATAGGTTTAGGGGATAATGAGGGAGATTAGATAGGGATTAATGAGGATTAAGATTCCTAGGGATGTAGGAATACCTAGGGTGTAGGTTAGTAGGTGGTTAGGTGGGGTTATGGAAATACTAAATTCCCTTATAGTGGATAACTAGGATTATATTAGGATAATGGGATATTTAAAAGAATTAATGAGGGAATGGGATTAGACTAAGGATAGTGAATGAAGAATAATGGATGGGGATATTAGATATATGGCTGGGATTAGGATAAATTAGTAGGATAAAATAGGTTAAGCAAAATTAGTGTCAATTAATAGGGATATTAGTTAATGATAATGAAGCAAGAAATTTTAGTTTCATATAATTAATATAGAAATGAAACAAAAATAGGATAACTTAGATGGATTACTATGCACATTCAGATATGATATGGAACAAGCTAGAAATAGACTAGATCTAGATTCTGGATTAGTCATCAGATTCTAGAAATTTGAATTTTGTAGCCTCAAACACTCACGTTAACCTCAAATAATTACACTTATACCTAACTTGGATGAAAGTGTATATCATGAAATAATTTTTGTATCTTGATGTAACCATATAGGATATTTTGGGTTCCATGTCACTTTTGCTTTAGTGTGCTTAAATTTAGGTCATGGTTTGTCACTCCTTGTCAAATAACAAAACTATAATTCTTCATCTTCATAGTGGCCATTTTAAAAATGGGTTAGTGGGATCATGATGTAGATCTAACCCAAAAGACCACTCTATTAGTGGGTGTTGCTTACATAGCCACTACTTTGAAGAGGGTATCAAAATCATGTAGTTCTCCCTTATGTGTTGGCTTGTATATGCATAAGGATGCAATATATGATAAGTACAATAGTGACCTAGCTTGTAACTAAGAAATTATAGATCATGGAGTGATCCTTTAGTAATTCATACCTATATATGTGTTTTCCCTATGTCTGGTATGGAAATAAGGGAACATAGGGAAGCTTTTCCCATTTCAATTCTTGATTGAATGATTGTGGTAAATCCCATTGTGAGATGTTAGGTCTATGCTAGGTGAATAATGAATGAGGGTTGACCTTGTATATATATCAATACCTTTTGGAAATATATCCCATTATATTAGTTAGGCTAACCATAGCTATACATTTTATTTATGAATTCGATGACTTTCAAGAACTTGACACTCATGTTGGATTAGGCGACTTACATTCACATAGGTGTCTAACTGGGATACAAGTGTCCATGAAGATATAAAATAGGTATAGGTACAAAACTTGTAGATATAGAAGATAATAAGGTTTACAATACTCTAAGAATGATATAAGTCCTAGGTCATCAGAATAACACTAGCTATACTAAGAGATAAGCATTTGGCAGAGAGAGATAGTGTATACTATCCTTTTGTTAGTGAGAAGGTCTAGAATTTGAAGGCACATTCATGATATATATTTTACAAGTGTATAAGATTTAGGTGCTATATGATTCATATTTAATTTATACAATTCCCCTCCCTTTGATATATTAATGAAATTTCTAGTTTAAAGGAAAATAAATGTATACTTGGCTGGCTATAACACACCTTGTCTTTGTGTGAGCCCAACTTGAGTAATTTGGTGGTGACTGACCTATAACCAAGATCATGTTATAATATATAATCAGTGTATATAATTTGAAATTATAAGTATTGAAATAAAAAGAACAAGGTTTAGGAGTATACCTATGTATTGATGCAATCGCCTTTCCTTTTGGCAACTTGATTTGAAAAGAAGTATCATTATGAATAATTTTAACTAATATTAATATAAATGAAAATTTAGAAGTTCATGTGTGTATATATATATGTTAAGGTAAAAACTTTATTTCAACCTTGGAGAAAAGGTGAGTTACCACATGACAGTTAAGATTAGCTCAATCGTACAACCCAATCATACTTACAACCTTGTGAGCATGAGTTGATCAAAGTCAAACGACACTAAAAACTTGGTGAGGTTGGATCAGATAATCAAGTCCACCCTATAAACTTGAAAATATTTATTTATTTAATCACCCCAACCATATCAAAAATGAACCAACTATTGTGGTAGATTGGATTAATAATAGTTATTAACAATCCACCCTAGTGAGTTAAAGCCCATAGATGTATTTTACTATTTAAAACTAATTTTTATTTTTAAATTTAGGTAACCTTTGAATAACATATGCACCTTATATATGTCTCATGTTGAAACCTAGGTATAAAAATGGTGCTAATGTATAGAATTCTACCACAAATGTGTATCTAAATCATATAACTATGTAATTTGTCCAATTTAGAACCATGTAAGTGTGGATAACATGTTTCTAAAACATGTCCCTACTATAATTTCAAATTAATATCTATTATAAGTGTGGAGAAAATATTTTAATAATATTACCCCACTATATAACTAAAGCTATGAACTATGATAAATGCAGAGAACATGTTTCCATAACATGTCACCACTCTGGTGTAGACTCCCTAGTTTACCTTTGTGAAGCAATCCCAATTTGGTGTAGACTCCCTAGTTTACCTCTCTAGTTTTGGGATAATGAAATTATTCTAAATATAGCAAGGAATATTGGATCCCCTATTGGCATTGACAACCCCACTAAGGCTAGATCTAGATTGGCCTATGCCTAGTTTTGTGTTTCCATAGATATGGAGCAAGAAATTCCTAACCATTTAATCCTTCAATCAAAGCTTGGGTCTTGGAAACAAGTAATAAAATAAAAAACTTTCCAACTAAGATTTTCTAAGTGTCAAAAGCTAGGACATGTTTCTATTAAATGCCCTAAACCTAAGGATTTTAAGGATAAAAACCAAAAGGTTGGATCTAATTAAAAGCTTGAGAAGTCTTCAGGTGGTAAGGACCCTGAGAAGGATCCCATGGAACATGATTGAAGAATTTATAAGCCTAAGAAGTCTTCATGTTTTAAGGACCCTGAGAAGGCACTCCCAACACCAAAGCACAAGAATAACAAAGGTGGGTCACTCATATTCCTTATTATAAAATCCTCAATTTTAAAACTTTTTGGAGACCCAAGAATCTGCATCAAAAGGAGTTCAAGAGTGGTAATATGGAAGATAAGATCAATGAAAATGAAAATGTAGTTAGGGTGAACTTCCAAGTGTATGAAAGTAATTGTGAGGTCAAGGTGCATCTATCTACTAATGGTGATCTGATCCCCTCTAAGAATACCCTAAAATCTTAGCCTCCACAAAAGGAGAACACCCAGTAAGTAGCCTACATGGGGATCAAGAACCCCTCTACTCAAGATCAATAGGTTAAAAGCTCTAATGTAGTAGATCATTAGTCTATTTTGAGGATTTCCTCCCCTACAAAAAATTAATAGGTAATCCACATGTTCACAGCCAAATCCTAGCCAGAGTCATTTGCTTCACAAGTGGTTTCACATGATCTGTACAATCTTGGCCCCATAGCTAAACAAGCTGAGGAGGACCCTAACAACTCTTTAAAATATTAGTCCCCCATAAAGGACTTTGATTTGAAGGTCCAAGAAGATAGAGAGCATATGTTTGATAAACCTTTAATAGCTATTATTTAGACTACTCTAGTGGACTTTGATCACATCAAGTCCCCTTCTTTGTTGGAGAAGGAGGAAGGAGAGGTAAACCTAGCCTCCAACAATAACTATAGTATTTTTAAAGGAAAGGTAACACCAATATTGGGATCTAAAAAGAAAAGAAGCAAAAGGTTTGAAGAGGTTCCTAACACTTTATTTTTTGATAAAAATAAAAAGGTGCCCAGTTGGGAAACTTCTTATTCCAGGGTCCTTAGATTAAGTCTCAAAAATAATGCTGACATGAGGGCTAGCACTTCAAAAGGAATACCAAATAAACTTCATCAAATAAAGAAAGAGACTCAATGAGACATTGTAGATGGAATCCAAAGGACATTGGACCATCAGGGAAATAACTCAATTTTTTTTTTGATGAATATTGCCTCATGAAACATTAGAGGCCTTAATGGAAGGGCTAAGCAAAGAACTCTAAAAGAATTAAGGAAATACAACAAACCTACCATTTTGATGCTTCAAGAAACTAAGATGTGCTCTAATCTCTTTCTCTATTGCAAGAGGAATTTTTGAAAGAAGGCCGATATTGCTAGTGTGGGTTCCAAAGGAGCTTTAGGAGCCATGGCTGTTATGTGGGATCCAACTACTATCACAGGTAAGGTTATCTTGGCCTCTCATAATCATATTTACATATATTTCCAAGCTATTAATCTTGATATTTTTTGGACTCTCTCTAATATTTATGCTCCTAATACCCTTCATGGTTGAAGACATCTTTGGTCTGACTTGATTGCTTTTAGTCACAATGGTATTAATGGTCATTGGATTATTATGGGTGATTTTAACACCCCCTCTCCCCTACTAAAAAAATGGAAGGTTCTTCATATTTTATGACCAACATGGATGATCTTTCTTTATTTATCTCTTCCTCTCAATTTATGGGCATATAGCTTCATAAAAATCCTTTCACTTGGTCTAATAGAAGAATGGGGGTCGACCATATTCAGGTCAAGTTGGATAAAGCTCTCATTTAAGCTAACTAAATTGTAAATCAAGACTTCTATCTCTCATTTATATGTAGAATTGGTTTTGATCACAATCATATAATCCTTATTTTTTTAATTCTACCAAAAATGGACACAACACTTTTAATTTTCTCAAAATGTGGCTTGATCATTCAGAGCTAATGGATAGAGTGAAATAATGGTGGAGCCTAGAAGTTGAAGGCACTACCCAATTTCATTTGGTTCAAATGCTTAAGAATGTAAAGAAAAAAAAAAGTCTAGAATAAAAGTGTTTTTGGAAACATCTTTGAGAAGAAATAAAAGATTAGAGAAGAGCTTGATCTTCTAGAAAAAAGGGTGGCTACCATTGGTATGAACTCTGAGGACTATGTCAAAGAAAAAATAATTATCTCTAATTTCCATAATGTTTATGCCCATGAGGAGTCTTATTGGAGATAGAAATCAAGGGCCTTATGGCTCAAAGAGGGGGACCATAACACCAAATTCTGTCATATGACTACTCTCAAACATAGATCCTATAACAAAATTTTAGAGGTCACAGGGAGTGATGGTCTAGTCACTAAGGATAGTAATGATATCAAGGATGAGGCTCTCTCCTTCTATATGAAGTTATTAAATGACATCTCTCCCTTTTCAAATGATGTTAATTTGTCGTTATTGTCTATTCCCAACAATCTACTCCCTAAAGAAGAATTTGTGTAACTAACCAAGCCTACTACACTTGAGGAGTTACATAAGGCTATATTATCTATGCAGGGAGATAAATCCTCAGGCCCAAATGTTTTTTTGGATTAAATCCTCAGATCCAAATGTTTTTTTGGATTTATTTTTCCAACACTTCTGGGATATTTACTCTACTAATTTTGTCAAAGCCTCTAATGAATTCTTTAGGATAGGTAATATTCTCAAGGAGATCAACAAAACTCATATTTTTTTGATTCCTAAGAAGGTTGGTGCTACGGATTTTAAAATATTTAGATCCATAAGTTTTACTAGTGTCATTTACAAAATCTTCACTAAGACCTTGGCTATGAGACTGTAATCTCTCTTGCCAACTCTCATCTCCAAAAAGTAGGGAGGCTTCATCAAGGGTAAACTAATTTAGGATGGAGTGATTGTAGCCCATGAGACTCTTCATTCTATGGAGAAAGCAAAAATGTTGCCATGGTTTTGAAGTTAGATCTGAATAAGGCCTTTGATAGGGTCTTCTAGATCTTTTTGGACAAAGTCTTAGAGAAATTTGGCTTCTCTTCTCACTTCAAGAAAATCATCCATGCCTACATCTCCACTCCTAGATTTTATATTATCATTAATGGTACTCCAATTGGATTTTTCTCTAGTAGCAAAGGGATTAGACACGGTGATCCTATTTCAGCTTTAGTTTTCATTATTATGGTTGATAGTCTTATCAGATCCATTACTAGAGCCATCTCTCTTGGTCTTTTCAATGGGTTCAAACCTTCTTCTAGTGATCTCATTGTCTCTCATTAACAATTTGTGGATGAGACAATTTTACTCCTTATTGCCACCATTTTGGAAGCCCCAACTATCAAAATGATTATCAAGCTCTATGAGGAGGCCTCAGGATAGTAGGTTAATTTTGATAAAAGCTCTTTATTCTTTTTTAATACTCTTGATGCTAGATAGAAGAAGATTTCCAAAATCTTGGGCTATATTATTAATGCTCTTCCCACCACCTACCTTTGGCTGCCTTTGGGTATTGGAAAAATATCTATGTCCATTTGGAATAAACTTTTGGATAGATTTCAAAAAAAACTTGCTAGTTGAAAAGGTGTTGTTCTATCCAGTGTAGGTAAGTGCTTGCTGATCAAAAGTATGCTTCAAAACCTTCCTATTTACATCATGTCTCTATTCTACATTCCTTCAGTTGTTATGGATAGAATTGAAAGAATCTAAATTTTTTATGGATAGGCACCAAGAATATAAATAGATTCCACCTTGTAGCCTAGGAGATATATTGCTCTAAAAAAAAGTAGGAGGCTTGAGTTTAAAGAATATTAAAATAATGAATAATGATCTCAATGCCAAAATGTGTTGGAGATTCATCAAAGAAGACCATCTGTGGACCAACATTCTTAAAGATAAATATTTGAATGACAAGAACTCTTTCAATATTATGACTGAAGACCAACTCCCCAATGGTTCAGTCTTCTAGAAGAATATGATTCTTTCTAAAGGTTATATTGAAAAAGGGAGTAAATGGAAGTTGGGTGATATGAGATATATCTCCTTTTGGGATGATAGATGGATCAATTTTTAGAATTTGGATCAAGACAACTCATGGCCTCTTCTGAAAGATTCTCTCACCTCCTAATTAGGCAAGAAGGTTAGTGACTACATCAATGACAATGGTAGGCCTCAGTGGAAGAATATCACTATGGTCAGACCTGACCTCAAGAGTAGAGCCACCTCCCTTCAGCATATTATTAGTAAGGTAGAAATTAGTCAGCTTGGTCTGAAAGATGAATTTATTTGGGTCAGCTCTTTTGATGTCTCTTACATAGTGAAGAGTGGCTATCAACTCTTGACTAAAGAGGAGGATAATGAGTTCAACTGGAGTAGAATTTGGTATAGATAACTCACCACTGAAGTCAATCATTTCCTCTGGGTGGTTCTTAATAAGAAGATTCTCACCATTGATAATTTAGCTAAGAGAGGTTTTTTATTACCTAACATGTGTTGCTTGTGTAGGGATCACCACCTTTTCCTTCATTGTTCCTTTGCTCAAAAGTTGTGGGGTATCATTATCTCTAGATTTAAGATTACATGGTCTTTTCCAGAAGATATAATGTAAGCTTGGAATTAATGATAGCCCCCTTTTAGACATTGTATGTTAAGGAGGTTGTGGAGAATAATTTTTCCTCATGTCATTTGGATGATTTGGAAGGCTAGAAATGCTATCATTTTTAGAGAAAATAAAAATTCCCAACAAAATATCCTCAAGGAAATTTACATTGAAGTCAGAGAACTTCTTGAAATTCAAACCCCCTTAGAAGCAAAATTTATCTATAAAAGAAGAGAGTTTTCTTTCTAATTAGAACATTAAAATTGGGGATCTTCAAACCAAACCTAATCCTATTGATAAATATCTTATAAAATGGATCCCTCCTCCCATTAATTGGTTTAAATTGAATTTTGATGGAGCTTCTAAAGGGAACCCAAGAGCTACTGGTGGTGGAGGTATCATCAAAGACCATCTGGGAAACTTTGTGGCTACTTATGTTGGACCTATGGGCATCCAATCCAACCATTATGCTGAGTCCTTAAAAGATTTATGAGGCATTAGACTTGCCAGAGATTGTAACATCACCAATGTAATCATTAAAATAAAACTAATTGAACATTATCAGTCACCTTAACAATGTCTCTCCAACAAGTTTGTCTATTAGAGACTTTATTTTAGAAGCTTCCAACATTTGCAACACCATTCCTCTTCATAGCATCACTCATACCTATAGAGAAGGGAAATCGGTGGTGGATTATTTTGCTAACCTTGGTGTTAACTATGATCTTTTACAAGTATGGCACATTGAGAATCAAATCCCCAATAATGCAATTGATCTCATTATTTGAGAAAAGCAAAGGGATAATAATTAGGGAATATATGACCCTTAATGGGAGGGACAAGTGATTATTTTTATGACTCTTTGATGTATGTTAGTAGTGCTCACTCATGTTCATGATAAGGATTATAGTCATCTCATACAGATCCTTCAAGATCCTTCCAACATTCATTTTATTGAGCTCCTGGTTAGGTAATTTAACAAATCTGTGATAAGTGGTTTTACTACTATTAACTAGGTGTATACTTGTTGTTATTTTATATATACCATAGGAGGAACACCCTACTATATTGAACCCAAGTTTGACCCTAGTTGAAAAATCAAGGAGGATGTGTTGAAAACACTCAACATTGGTGGTTTCACTAAATTCTAAAAAAAATGAAAGGGCATCTCTGCCTCCTTCACCACCAACTAAAAAAATATAGAGGTCACATATCATGGCAAATTTTTCCCCATCAATGAGAAACTCTTTACTTTGGTTACATGTCTCAACTCAGATGGGATCAAATTCTATAGGGGCAAGATTGACAAAAATGAGGAAGAAAAGAGGCTTTTAGAGGGTTCTAATATTAGGGTGCTTACCTATGACAAAGAAGGCATTATGCATTATTCTCTACCTAACCCTTTTGATGAGATTGTCAACATGATTATGAGATATATCACTCTTGAAGGTAGGTATAAAACCCTCCCTCTACACCATCTTGTTCTTTTAAATAAATTACACAAGGGACCCATTGTTAGTTTACCTTATTATATCCTTCAATCCATGGAAACCTCCATCCTTGACATTCAAAATCATAAGAGACCCCTTCCCCTACATCAAGGATTCATCCTCCTTTTGCATCAACATTGTAATTTAATCTCAGTGAATGCTCTTCCCCACTTGTTACTGCCTCTTGAATCCTCTTCCAAGCATAAGATTTTCTCTAAGAACCCTAATTTCTTGCTTCCCAATCCTCCCTCCCCAAAAAGGGTTCTTAGAAGTAGTAAAGAGAATGAGCCTGTTGCTTTGTGGGAAAATAAATTGATGTTGTTGAGAATCTAATGGCTATTAGTAACATGGATAGGGGCACTGATCCTTCTCCCTCTTTCAAGGATAAATTGGCCAATCTAGAAGGCAAGGTTAGTGCTCTCAATAAGGAGGTTAAGCATCTGAATAAGAGCACTATCAAGAGAAAGATGGGGGATACCCATTCACTTGATTAATCTAAAGTGAAGAAGTTTTCAAGAAGCTAAAAACTCTAGAAGGAATTTTTGATTAGATCAAAAATAGGCAAATTGACTTCTTCACCATTCTCAAATCTTTTATGGAGTTCCTAGAATTCCAAGTTTGATAGATCTGTACCTTGGGTAACACTAATGAAGGCATTTAGAGTAGTGGTTCAACTAAGAAACGTGCTATCAACACCATTGCCATGTCTAATCTATCACAGACCATGGCCTTGGGGATCTTAATGCTTTCAAAAACCTTCAAAAGAATTTTAACAAGTTACTCAAGTGAAGACATGTTTTTGGATTATTTCTCATAGTCGCTATATTTCTACTATCTTTTTGTTGGGTTATTACTATATTTTTGCTATTTTGGTGTCTTACTCTTAGTAATTGGTTTTTTTGTTGTTGGGATTCCAAGTCTATCTTGATCTTGATCTTTTGTATTAGGGAGCGGTCCCCTCTTTCCAACCAATAATTTTATTTTCTATATCTAGATTTTGAGCCTTTTTGTAATAGGGTATGCTCCCTTCAAAACCATTTATCAATATATAAAAAAAAACATGTCCCCACTATGTATTTAAATCTATGAATTGTGACAAATGTGAAAGATATGTCTCTATGAGATGACCCACTAAAATAACCCCATTTTAAGGTGAGGGAAAGTAGAAACTGGTAGTCACTTACCTTAAAAAGATAAGATAATTGTATAATTTGTGTATAAACCATGTAACATATAGGAGTAGAATGTCTAGGTAGATATATTAATGAGGTACATAGTATGTGATCACATAAAGTCCTAAGATGCATACTATATATCATGGCAATGTATAGATAGTAACAATACAAGCTCAACAAGTAATAATTACCACACACAATAAAACCCAAAAGGAAGTCAAAATACAATGGTCTAAGGATACATCAAACAAGGAGCATGTTCAAATGCCACATAAATTAGTCAAGTGTCCACAAAGCAAGGAATGACATATTCAGATGTCTATACAACAAAAAATAACTTATAAAAATGTCAAAATAAGTAAACAAAGACACTGGGGATGAAAATAATAGAGCATACTCAAATTCTAAATAATCAAGGTAAGACATTCAAGGAAGTGCATAAAGGAAAATAATTAACAAACAACATAAACATGTCATACTAGCTCCTCGATATATGTGTTAGAAAAAAACATCAAGTACATAATGTATCAAGTGTAATGTGAAATATATAAGCATGAATAAGGCATTTGTAAGTATATAAGATCAAATGTGTTGATGTAAAGTGATCATAGGACCATATAATCTGTGTATCAAGATCAAAGAATCAGATGCCCCAATGTCTATACGACATGAGTATAAGAAAGGCCCAACATCCATATAAGAATAGATCATGTATCTATGTATGCCTATATCACACTTAAATGATGTGTGAAACACATGTGCATATATAAAGTATATATATTCCATATACCAACATGGAATCAATAACATAGATGCCAAGGGGTCAATAGAACATGTAAATACTAATTTTTCTTTTCAAAAATTTGAAGTTTTGTTTTTTTTGAATATGACACCTTGCAACCTTAAGTGTGGATCCTTTACATTTAAATCACAGTTGGATAAATGTAAATGGTGCATAATATGTTCATCCTCATGATTGACATGTGCATTAGAAGAACCAATACTATCATTTGGACTATGGATCAATTTTCCTTCATGAGAAAAAGATACACCTTATTGATTTTGGTTAATTTTATCTTCCATTTAATACAACGAAAGAGTGTCCAAAGTAAATGCATATGGATATTTTTGTGGCATAAATTTTTGTTTAAATCACTTTCAAACCACAAAAAAATTGGTATTATTATGTTTCCCAAGGAGTCTTTCCAACCTCCTTTATTTTGTAAGTCTTTTAGGTCATAGTTAAGCTGTTGAAATCATCTTACATTGCAAGTAGTTTTTGTTTGTGTAAAATCAATATGGTTATGCCAAAAATAAGCACCACCAACGAATAACATGATTGTTAAATCCTATTGGTGTGGATTTTTTTTGGGTTGGCCATCTTAGGCTATTTCCATGTTCTCAAAAATATTAGTAACATGGTTATTTGTAGTTAGAGAAATATGTAGTTTTTGAGTTATGCTTGATAAGGAACATGCATATCTATATACATCCCAATATAGTATATCAAATGAATCAAAAGGCTTATGTAATTCTCTTTCTCTAAGTGAGGAAATAATAAATCTAGTAAATATGAATTGAACTTCCAAATCCAAGGGGATATGGTTCAAAGAGTATAAAACATATTTGAATCTAATATCATATTTGTGAATAGGCTCATTTTCATTTGAGCCAAGCTTTGTAAATCAACCAATTGTAACTTAGGAAACTTGTGTTTATGGAAATTCATTAAAAATGCATCTTCAAGTTGTTTGAAATTATTTAAATACCCATTTAGAATTTTATATAACCAATCAAGACCTTCTTTAGTTAAACTCCTCTAAAATGCTTTTAGTAGAAAATGCCCATCCTTTTCCCCAAAGGCCAAAGGAGTGTATGTATTGTTTTGAATGATTTACAGGATTTCCTTTGCCATTAATTTTATAAAATGAAGGCATTATAAAATTTGAAGGATAAAAATTTTCAAAGACATTCTTAGTAAGTAGTTGGGCCTTTACGATATTATCATTGAAATCAACATCATGAGAGGAAATTTGTAATATAATAGTAACAATTTATTGTTGAAGATGTTTTATGTATTAATTATTGATAAAACACTACTTGGAGAGTTTGGTAAAGTGTTTGAAAACTTTTAATATGATGAAAAAGTCCATCCATATGGAATGAAGGTGTAAGTGCATAGTTGTTATCATTGAATTTTGGAACATGTGGCATGTCACATGAGGAGTTTTGGATATATGATACTTGTATTGAAATTAAATATTCATCCACCTTTGGTGATTATGATGTAATTGTAATTTTAGGTAAACATTTGAAAAGTACATATTTTGACATTTGAGCCACTTTTTTCACCTTTTATTTGTGAAGCACCCTTTTCGTTAGTGACTTAATGATATTTAGTAGAGAATCCATGATGTCTTTGTTTTCCTTTCAAAAAAATTTAACTTGAAATAAGGGAAGAAGGGATTCTTCACCTTTTAAAAGGGGGTATTATTTGGGAATGCAATAATTATAGGGGTTTGAATTGGTTTACTTGAAGTAATATCCCCTTTATTAGTGATTTGTAAATCAAACATATTTCCTTATGTACATGTCAAAATTTTTGATGATCATATATGAAGGAACATCTTGCTTATATGTATCCTTTTTGGTTGTATAAGGTTCATGTAGACCATGATTAGATGTATTTCCTATAAACCATGAGGGAATAATGGGTTTAGGATGGTAGATAGGATCACCTTGAATATGTTTTACAAGTTTAAGCATCACATATGCCCGTTTGTTCACACCAATCTATTCCTTATCATGAAACACCCATGAGATTGGGCATTCCTTAAAAGGGGAAGGTGGGGACAACTATGGACTTTCATCCTCCATTTTAGGACTGATTTGGGATCCACCCAAGGTATGAATGTGGGTATTTAAATTCACAAATAGAGTCTACATGAATAGCCTCGAAGAGATGCACTATCACCATTGAAAGTTCAATTTAATGTCTAACACATGTCAAAAAATGTTATAAGAATTTGAGTTTTGGGATTATTATTTATAAACACATGCGAAAAAGGTATTTTAATACCAAATAATAAATGTAAAAGAAAGGGAAGGGTAAGGTAGAAAAGAAGATCCTCCAAGTCTAAAAGGAACTCAATGCATTGGTCATTGAACTAAGTGACTCTGACATAATTATAACATTGTATATTAAGTTTCACTAAAGTTATACCTCTAAAAACATATAGTGTGAAGAGTCTGAGGGAACCAAGAGTATGCCTTCAACATGATCTCTCACTAATGATGAGTACTAGAATTTTATTATCAAAAATAGATAAACACCATATGAGAATTTATATATTGAAACACAAATTATTAGTACTACTAAAGGGGAAACTAAATAACTCAAATAGTTATCATAATAGCTAAGCACATCATAACCATGACTTACAAAAATTAAAAAAGTGTTAATCCAATTAACCTATCATTGATAATCATTCAAACATGAAGATGAAATAAAATTGAAACACATAATAGACCCTCTTATAGAAAACATAGATTATATTAATTAAAAAGTGTAAATTTTTTTACAATAATCGATCTGGGTTGATTTTATAGTCTAGAGTGATGAAGTAAAAGTAGGTGAAATCCTAACTATAAAATGATATTACTTTCAAGCAATTTTGGTCGACCCTATAATACAATACAACTCTTCCTTATATAGATAAGGGTGGGGCTCACCTCCAAATATCATGAGAATCTCATCTTGGGCCATGATGGATACTCATTATAGTTACAATCATATTTAAAAATTAAAAAAAAAAACAATCCCTACAAACCTACAATAGATATATGAGGGACCACTCAATTGACATGAGGAAGTGGCTAAGAAGGACTGAATCCTACCTAATTTGATTGGGCACTCCTAGATTCCAATGCAACTACTATGAATTCAAACTCCTTATCCAACTTGGCAAGGTTAATTAGGGGCTTCTTGAAGATTATCTCTACCTAAGTTACAAGCCTCTAGGAGACTTGGAAGGGTGATTCCATTGATGCTTGGACTATGGATGCCTAGTTGATGCTCATCATGGCCTATGTTGACAAATGTAACACCGCTCAGGCCCCTTATTAGTTTGCCTTAGCCAATTTATCCCTCATAACCTAAACCAATTGAGCCTGGTAGACTCTAAATTCCCTTTGGTTGAGCATGGTGCCATCTGAGTGGAATATCATTGAGATATTGACCTCCTTTAAGTAGGTTAATATATTCTTCCTTCCCTCTTCTAGAAGTCTTGTTGCAGTGCGAGCCAATGCCAACCACTCTTACATTACAACTCTCATGTTTTATATGAATGTTTGGTATAATCCCAAGTTTTAGGTTGGCATTATTTTTAACTTTGATAACATTATTTTTTTGACCAACACTTATAACTTCCAACATTTCCTATCAATCTCTATAATCCTCTTCATGTAGGCTTGAGTCTACTAGATAAGTACATTGGTCTTGGCCAAAGTATCCAAAAATTTCCCAAGGATTTAGAAAAGTAGTAGGAGGGAATCTTTGACCTACCCAATTAGAATGACTAAAAAAGTACTTTTTACTTGGGCTTTTGAAGTGCAAAACTAGCTCTGCATGTTATTGAAGAGATTTTTGGACATATTATGAGTATCCTAGAGAATTGACATTGGGTCCTTAGATATCCTCTCTTCCCTAGTGGAAGTCATCACTTTGGTGAGGGAGAATAGATCTTGATGGGTTTACCACACCATCAGGTTCCCCTCCTAGACAAATCTCTACATGCATGTTCTCTTCATGCTTCCAAAGGCTCAATCAAAATCCATTGCATGTCCAAGTCACCTTGGATAATCATCTTCACTAAATGTGATATTGGGACTATTCCTCATGTTATAGGAGGTATAGGAGGGGTGGATAAAATGGTAGTGAAGGGTAGAGGGGAGATGGAGGAAATGGAATGAGTGAATGAGGAAAGTAGTGGAGGTGGAGGAGGCATGGGATAAAAAAGAGGGATAATGAAAGGGGAGGACCAAGGGAACATTTATGGCCATCACTGTTCCTAATTTAGGTTCACCTAAGGTGGAATTTACCTTAGGAATGGGTCATTAAAAATTAGGGAAGAGATGGGCTAGTTAAATGTGAGTCTCATGGTGCCCTAGGTGATAGAAATAGGGGTTCAAGGAACTAGGTATCAAGATGTTGTAGCTAGGGATAAAGGAGATAATGAGGCATGTAATGGGGGATGAATCAAATTATAAGTCCTTTAAACTAGGGCTAGAGGCTATTTTTCCTTTTTTTTAATTCTTTGGCCTCTTACTCAGGTTAGATCTAGATGTTGTAGTGGATGGTATGGCCAAGATGATAAGAGTTATAGGGGTTGATGGTGGATGACTTGAAGCTACTAAGGGAGGCACAAAAATAACTAGGGTAGGAAATGAGAGGGTCCCTAATATGAGTGGTATGGTCTCAAAAGCCAAAGCCATGCTTACTACTAAAGGCATACCCAAGGGAGGCACTAAGAGGACTCCAAGTTGTGAGATGGATGGAATAGAAGGGAATGAAGAGGCAAGATGCTTAGAAGGATCGAGGCTAATGGTACTTGGAAAAAATATAGAGGTGAAGCAATGGTAAATATATGAGGCACCACTTAGGGAAATTTTTGGGGGCACCACAAAACTTGTGGGTGATGGAACTAGGATTTAGAAAGTGGTGGGAGTGAGGGATGGAAGAGAAATCAAAGGAGATGGAGTTATGAGAGGGGAAACCTAGATGGGTGCATGTTGGGAGCCTCACTCAAGGATCACTCTTGAGCCACAAACCATGCCAAAACTTAGAATCTAAATGACCTAAGGCTAAGGTGTTAGTGGTTGAGTGGGCTATGCCTAGGATGCTTGACATCAAGTAGTCTGGGACTAGATCTATTATGGCTTGGATACTAGAGATTTTATATGAGGTAGATGAAGAGGTAGATCATGAGGATAAATTAAAAGAGGTAGAGGTAGAGTTGAGCCAAAAGGAATAGGCACTATTAGTGAAATTAAAGATAGACTTAGATCTCTATGAGGAGAAGGTGGTGGAATGCCTTGTAGGATCCTATAAGAGATGGTTAGAGCTATCATAGTTTGTTCTTCTATGGACCAATAAGAGCTATAGGAGGCATAGAGGGGGATAATTGAGCCTTATTTCCCTTCTTCTTCTTGGCCATGATTTGGGATAACACCTCCTGGTCATTAAAAATATTTAAATAATTCTCATAATTGTCTTAATCTTGATGACCATAGTTAATGTTGAGGCGAGTTGAGTACAATTCCAAGTGAGCTTGGATTACCCCTTTAGGGTCCCACTACTAGATATTGCACTTTGTAAGGGTGAATGAGTCTTGATTGGATGCCATATTTTAATTTAAAGGGAAGGTCTTGTAGATGTGGTCCCTTATGGTGATCAAGAGTTATGGGGATGCCTTCTATTGATACTATATGTAAAACCCAAAGTTACCTTCTACTAGATGATAAGTAATCTCCTATTAGACTAAGTGGTCTAATATACAATAAGGTAAGCAGAGGGGGTCCTTGAAGAAACCTTTGATCCATATCAGAGTGTCATCCTTATACAACCAGTAGCATTTGATGTCATTGATATAATATGTAATTTATTTTGAGAGATTTGGCATCAGAGCCTCATTAATGGCTTGGTAAACCACTAGGTATAAATGCTCACATATGTCCTAGATGTGATGGTGGAACTAGTGGCCATATAGTTTTTAAAAGATTACATGGACTGCCAGATCCTTGGGAACCCACACAAGAAATGATTAAGGCTTGAAAGAGAGTTTCTCATAGACTATTTCTAATAGGTAGCTCATCATGTAGAAATTTACCCTATCTTAGGCATTTGTGATGGTGTGGACCAACTTGAAATTGATTAATCATCCCATGTATAGGACCTCTAAGCATGTAAGGATCATGTATAAGAGAGGTACCCATATCTCATTGATGTGTTGAAAGTCTTGGCCCTTAAATAACTAATTCAATAGGATCATGCCTACCTAAACCTCCTCTTAGAAGGTGCAAACTATGTAACTATTGGTATCCTCATTATTAACCCATTTAGAATCTAGGTTCTCAACCTAGTTATGGAGGACATCATATATCTAGTAGGTCCCCATCTAGACCTTTACCACAACTGAATCTAAGAAGAAATTTTAGTCTAGAAGGGAGTAGTACACCTTGAAGGCATTCCTAGAGATATCAATAATCTGGTGCTAAGATTTGGGTGAGCATACCCAATCATTGATCCCATCTTGCGCAAATATGGCATTGTGAAGGATGTCACTCAATAGGTTGGTGTAGGGAAACACCTCTAGTTTGGTTGCAAATCTATGGAGTTCATACTTTTTTTAGGATCTAAAGGTATCCTTATACTCTAACTGATATTCATCATCTAATCTTGAATCCTTGGGGATTTTCTCAACCACTTTAAATAAATCATTGTAGTGCTTGAATATGTTCAAGCTAGCTAGGAATGTAGTGTCACTATATTTAGGTTCAACATTTTGGTTTAATGATTATGCAACCATTCTATTAAGATAGAGGGACAATTGGGAAGCTTTAAGTGTAGAAGACATGTAATATAGGGGCTTTATGGAATTTTGAAAGTAAATAGTTAAGAGATTTATTTGAAGGCAACAATGGTAACCATTAGTGAGAATATCTTAAGATTTTATAAGTGCATGCATACAAACCCTTATATTAATGGTGTTTGGTGGCTCACTTGTTATGATTTGAATTTGAGTTGGTGGCTATATTTTTTCTATTTATTTATAAATCTAGAATTTAATTTGCAGTGCATGATCCTTTATTACCAACAAGATACATCAATGATGATGGGATTTTTTTAACTACCCAATTGGGCCTAGCTTCCCATTCTATTAATTCCTAGTGTGTAGTAGGCATGTGATCACATCTCTTACAAGATTATCAATTAACTCCTACTTTTTGACACATGTCATCTACTCATTAGTATTGTTAATAATGGTTGGCACCTCAACACAACTCCATACTCCATATTATTCTCTTAGAAAGGGTGATGTGTCACCTAAGGACATGTGTCACATCCTAATTAGATCTTTAGTCTCCTTCATACCTTATTATTACCTTCCAATGGTCTTAGGTGGTTGCTAGTTCATTTGCATATTGGGTGACATGGCACCTTCCTTTTTAGGCAAGCTAGCTTAGTCTCTGACATCTCTAATAGGTTGAGGGGACTAGCCATTCTAACTCATGATGATGTGACACATTCCCATTTAGTCAAGATCTCTTAAACTCTTACATCTCTAATAGGTCTAAGGGACTGACCACTCTAATGCATAGTGACATGACACCTTCTAATTTTTTTAGGCTCTCCAAGGCCCTAACATCTCTAAAAGGTCTATGGGACTATAAATTTTGACTCATGGTAATGTAGTATCTTCCCATTTGGCTGAGCTCTGCTAGGCAATGATGCATTATGACATAACACTTTCTCATTCGATTAGGCTCTCCTAGGATTTGACATCTCTGATAGGTTTAGGGTATTATCTAATCTAACACATGGTGACATAGTGATTTCTCATTCAACTAGGCTCTCTTAGGATTTAACATATCTAATAGGTCTTGGGGATTGTCCATTCTAACTCATGGTGATACAACACCTTCCTATTTAGTCATGCTCTCTTAGACTCTAACATTTCTAATATGTCAAAGGGACTATCCATTCAAAATCATGGTAATGTGGTGTCTTCCCATTCTACCAAGCTTTTCTGAGCTCTAATATCTAATATAGCTATAAGGTACTAGCCATTATGACTCATGGTGACTTCCCATTTGGCTAGGATTTCTCAGGTTGTAACATCTCTAACAGGTCCAAGGGACTGACCACGTTGACTTGTGGTGAAGTGGTGCCTTTTGATTCAACTGAGCTCTCTCGATCTCTATTAAATTCACAAAAAAGACTAATTAAGAAAATGAAAAGGAACACAATACATTAAAAACTTCCTTGTTAGTTACATAGATTTTGATTTGTTGTGAGTAATGATGAGTCCAGTATTCAGGGAATGAAATGAGACTCTGTGTGATTTTAACAAAAGATGACCTACATTGTTAGTAACATGATTCATAAAATGAATAAACACTCCTTAGTCATAATAAAAGAGGCATGTTACTGCTTGGGGAAATCAAAATAATGTATATTCTAAGGACTCAAGCAGGTGTTATCGATGAGAAAAAAAATGACCTTGAATCTTGGGTTCATGATATTTTTAGAGAGGTCCTCCTTTTTAAATAAAATAGGGAGTGTTGGCTACAAAAAATTGTGATTCTATGGGGAAAGTGATGATAAGCACTTAGAACTTGACCAATTTAATCTTCTTTCCTTGCTCAACATAAAGATTATAAGATGGATCGTTATTGACTTAGAAAGGATGAGGCACTAAAGTCTCATAATATAAAGTGTCATACTGATCTTATACCTTTTAGATAACCACTAATGTGTGTAAAAAGTTATTTTCATTTTCATTTCACTCCCATATTTTATTTGAGTAATCTAGGCTTGACTGGTTATCAAATCTCATCCAAGGCATTGTTAGATTTATGGATTAGGGGGGGAATGGCTTGGGCATTGTTCTATTGATATAGAAGAATATATATCCTTGACAAAGATGCCTTTGGTCTTATTCATGGCCTTGAACCACTTTTAGCCAGGCAATAAAACATGTAGTGGAGAGTTCCTATATAGCCCTTTCGAGGTAAACTCAGAATTTAGATTTTGCATGATTTATTTATTATTTTCCAACCTTCCATTGAAAATATCATCATTTATTAGTCTTATCCATTGAGGGTTTAGGAGCAAGCCAAGGGTGAATGGCTAATGAATAAGTTTTGAATAGCTAGCCAGTCTATGATCAACTCAAATAATTTGGTATCTCCTTGAGACATTATTTTAAGTGCAACTTGGTGGCTTTCTTAGTGTGTAATTTATTCTAAAATCCACCTATTTCTCTTAGAATCATTGGGATTTCAAATTTGGGATGTCAAAAGTTTCTACTAGTATCCTATAATTGCTTAGATCTAAGGTTTCAACTTGGGCCTTTCTATTTCTTAGCTATCCTTCTAGGCTTCGGCCATCACCTTAAGAAGTTAATAAAAAGGGCCTAGCATCGTATGAACATCTGAAAATAAAGAGGGAGTAGGAGGGGAAAAACACAAAACAAAATAAAACACACATAACAAACACAAACACAAACACAAATGTAAACACAAACACAAACACAAACACACAATGAAAGTAAATACATAATAAAGTCAAACACATAATGAAATCAAACACAATAAAATTAAATATATCTAATATATAAATTACCACCTCAACTCTAGCTACTCAAAAACTACAATAAAGGGGACCACTGAGAAATAATGTTTCAAGAACTACCTATTTATTAGAAGTGGTAGCTCATTGTTCTTGATATCCTTGAAATGAAAGGCATATTGGCTCAAGATTTTGGCTATTTAATATAGGCCAATCTAGAGGGGATCAAATTTCAAATGCTGGGCTTTCTTTTCATGGGCCTTGTCCCACATTAAGAATAGGTCATAGATTCTAAAAGTATTGATATTTTCCCTCTTATTAAACCACCTATTGATTGTATCTTAATGATTGTTAAAGCTCAATAGAGCTTCATCATGGGATTCCTCTAATTGAATTAGGTTAAGGGGTCTATAATTTGCCTTGTCATCTAATTTCATGAATTACTACATGAGCTTATAAGTAAATAACTTGAGTGTGACCCATATGATTGGATAGAATACATAAAATATAATGAAAGGAGATATTTTGAGGGCTTCTTTATACCTAGTGCAGTCTTCCCATAAGATGAATTTTAGTAATGAGTGTCATTCCTAGGGCTTTTCTCCAACTGATTCTTGATGGTGTCAATCAAGTTCTTATTGGTGGACTCTACCAATCTATTCCCTTATGGGTAATTAATGGATAATAAATTTAATATTATCCCATTATCATAGGCCCATTTTATGAATTTAAAGGTAGGGTCATTATCATATACTAAAAAAATGGGGATCCCAAAATGGATGGTTATGGTGTTCTCAAGAAATATGATGACTTCAATAGTGGTGCTTATTTTGGTTGTAAATACCTCAAACCATCTAGTGCAGTAGAATATACCAATAAGAATGAACTTATGTCTAACTAATGAATTGGGGTTGATGACTCCCATAACATCTAGCCTCCATTATGTAAATGGTGTGAATTCCATAATAGGTTGTAATAGCATTGCTGCATGTGTTTATTTCTTATCAAAGGTTTAGCACTTGTGGAAGAAATGGATGTGGATGTGAACATATTTGAATAGTGTGGGATAATAGTAACCTACTTGATTAATTTTATGGGCCATTGTGTTTGCTATGGGATAGATGACTCCCAATTTTTCATAGAAACTTGCCATTATCTCTTTGGAATATTCTTGTGATACACACTAAAGGTAGAATACTTTATGGTTTCTTCTAAATATAACTCCCTTATTCAACATATATTGTGTGGCCTTCAATTGGAGGTCCCTTATCTATGTATGGTTGAGTCTCAGGGGTGCATTTCTATAGAGTAAAAAATTTATGACCAGAGCATACCAATTTGATTATAGTATCCTCTATTAGTCCACTTGGTGCACCATGATCCTTGGGTCTATCTTATTTATTAGTTAGGTTAGGCCTTGTATTATAAACATTTTAGCCAACTTATTTCCAATTCATACTCTTTTATTTTCACCATCCATTAACCTCTTCTTTCACCTAGCTCATTCTGCCCCATAATTTCCTTTATATCTGGGTCTGGGATAATGACATGTACTCCATTCCAAAGGATGTAATGATTGAATTTATTCACTAATTTTACTAGGTCATAAGATTGATTATCTAGGGTAGAATATCTGAGCTTGGTATAGTTAATATTAGTGCTCATAAAATCCATGGGGTGTTCTTCTCCTTCTAACCTTTGAGTTAGTCAAGTGACAATGGTGTGCTCTGAAGCAAATGGATAGACATAGAAGTCTTGCGTATAGTCTGAGATGATGAGTACCAAGGCTTTCATGATTGCATATTTGATATCCTAGAAAGATTTCTTTGATTCTGAGTTCCATTCCACTTTAGCATCATGTTTCAACATTGCATTTAGGGGTTTCACTATTTTAGCAAATACATAAATAAATTTATGCACAAAGTTTATTTTCCCAAAGATATATTTTAGTTCCTTTTTGTTATTAGGTAAAGTTAGTTTATAAATTACATCCACCCTTTTGGGTTTGATAGCAATACTTATTTTTATGACAATGTGATTAATAAGCTTAAATTTGATGAGATTGAACATGCTTTTCATTAGTTTGAAAGAAATGTCATAACTTCTACATCTTTCAAATACTCTTTCCAAGTGGTGCATGTAATCCATCCTATATTTTAAAAATACATTTAGGTTATCCATATATATTATTATACATTTCCCTATTAGGACCTCAAAAGCAAAGTCCATTACCCTTTGAAAAGTAGCACCAACATTGATTAACCTGAATGGCATCCATTTATAAATAAATATGCCCCACTTGGTGGTGAAAGCAGTCTTAATTCTATATTCAAGGTT
Organism: Torreya grandis; assembly: GCA_037957365.1. Classification (NCBI taxonomy): domain Eukaryota; kingdom Viridiplantae; phylum Streptophyta; class Pinopsida; order Cupressales; family Taxaceae; genus Torreya; species Torreya grandis. The sequence goes on from JARHVA010000078.1 coordinate 6,892,684, forward strand.
GAACAAGACTTGGTTATATCCTAAGAAGCCATCCAATAAGGACATAATTTGAGACCCACTTACCATTTGGATCACCTCATCATTGGAAGGAAATGGGTAGTTATCTTTATCCTATGCCCGATTCAAATTTTAGTAGTCCATATAGTGTTAGATTTATCCATTATTCTTTCACACTGAGACCATGTTATCCACCCAAATGGAGTGGAAAACTAAGAAAATTATCGCTATAGAGGGTAACTTAAGGACTTCTTTGTGTATTAAGGGCTCTAGGATTAGTTTCATCGACCTTTGCCTTTACTTGAAGGGTTTTTGGTTGGGTTTTAAGGGGATAATATGAGTGATTACTCTCGGATCAAAGACCTTAAGGTTTTCATAGGCTCAAGAAATCATGTCCTTATATCTTAGTAGTAAAGTATATAATTGCTCTAATTTTTGGTTTGTCTAATCAAGTCCCACATTGATCATCTAGGGATTCTCTTCAAGATCAAGATTAATGGGTTACCACTTTTGGTCCTCAAACTTGGGTTCTTTACCTAAAATGTGGGTTATAATGCATTAAATGATCTTTCTAGTGAAATCATCCCCTTTGAGATATATTTCCCATGGATATTCAAGATCCCATCCTTATCCAACTCATCCCTAGGGTTATCTTTGTCTTTCTCATCTATGATTTGGGCCTTGAATATCCACTCATTGCTGAGGAACTAGATGATTTACTAGTCATCCTTGAAGACCTAGAAGTTTGTCATGTTGTCCAAGATATAGGGACATGGGATGAGTTCTAGAGAGAAATCTTAAAACTCAGTGTCATCCAATTGATTTAGGTTTGATACCACAGAAGCTAGTGAGTCTTTTACTTGGTTTTACTCCCAATGAATGGGAATGATATTAAATGTGTTAAACATTTTGATTAGGTCCCAATCCCTATGCTTATACCTTTTGAGGTATGATAGTTTACATTTAAACTTAGTCTTGATTTGGTTGACCACTAGTTAAGAGTGGCTGAATACTATTAGTTTATTTACCTCATGTCTTAATGTAAATTGTAATCCTAGGATTAGAGCTTCATACTCCACTAGGTTATTCATGCAAGGAAATTTCAACCTAAATTATGATAGATATTTTCTCCCTAAGGGGTCTATAATAATAACACTAGATCCACTACCTTATTTAGAGTTATACCCATCTATATAAAGAGACTATAGGCTAAAAAGACCTAGGATGTGACTAGTTTGGTTTTTGTGAGGCTTTGTACTCAATGTGTAAATGCCTAGGTCTAAGGAAACTAGGTTTATCTTCTCATTAATGGAATTGTATTTTGTTATCATATGATTCATGTGTGGTTCCCTATCTAATCTTATTTGGTCAGCTACTCCTCCCCATGGAAACTTGACATGGGAGAAATTTGTGGCCATATACCCATTCAGGGCCTTGGACATATCTATAATAAGTAGCTTGCCATAGGTTTCTAGGATATCCACCAGTTGGATATCTATAAAGTTTTGAATCCTAGGTTTATATTCTAATTAGATGTATATGTATATAAAATTGACTATCACTTTCACCTCTAACGTGTCTATCTAGACCATTACCTTGTCTAAATTTATGGGGGTTAGACTGAGTTTCTCACATATGCCTACTAGCATCACATTAGCTAAGGCTCCAAAATATACTAAGAAATTATGCATATTATTTCCAAACAACTAAGTGGTCAAAAGGAAAAGAGGCATGCCCATATAATTCTTGTGAATGAGCACATTGGTGTGCATGTTCTTGGTTTTGGTTGGGCCTATGGGGTCAACTTTAAGTCAAATATTTTAGTAAGAGATCCCAATACTCTATGATTTGAGAAAAATCATGAAGGGTAATGTTAGCCTTGATCCTTTTCATATCCTAAACTATTTTTTAACCTCTCTTAATTTTTATTGGTAGGATTTCCATAGGTGCATTAGGTTCTTAAGGTCTTGGTGGTGGGGAATCAATCCTAGCATTTTAGTTTTGTGGCGTTGCACCATTATTTGGGGGTATTGAGGTAGTAAGACTCTGTTGTTATTGCCTATTCCTAAGGGCATAGTTGTTCCTTTAGAATTGCTAAAATGCTTACACCTCACTAATACCCTCTAGGCCATTTTATTCTTGGCTAGGGAAATCTATGGTTTATAACACCATAATAGTACTAGGGTATTTACTCAAGTTAGAATATTTAGGATGATCAAAGACCACCTTGTATTATTCTATTTATTTTTATAAGATCTAAAAAGTAGAACCAAACTTTATGCAGTCTAGTTCCCCATGCACTACCATGTTATGTACTCAACACTAGTTAGGTAAGTCTATCTCAAAGATATTTATCTTGGGCAGCCTATTTGGTGAAGGTTCTGGGGGGTAGTGAGGGAAATTATTGTTCCTATTTGGTATTTTATATGTGAATTTTTTGTTGGAAATTTCTGCATTAGAGTTACTTACCTATCTCTATAGACCTAGGAAGTCATTGCCAATTTTTTGTACCATCCACTAAATAGAATCTAGCTCAGTTTTAGTGGACTCTTGAGGTGTGGTTTGGGTATTATTAGGAATGGTCAAAGTTACTTGATGTTTGGTTTGGAGAATAAGTTATTAGATCCCTAGGTTTAGTAAACATAATTATTGGTTTAAAGTGGGATGACCCAGATAGAGTTGATGCATTATAGGGAGAGGTTAAAGCATAGGTGCATTCTAACTATCATTCAGAAATAAGCTCAACATAGGAATATATGGTAGCATACCAAGAGTGAGGGTCTTTGTATGACCTTGGGGACTCATTTTTCTATCCACTTTGATGTCCCCTACATAATCCAAGGATAGGTATATTATGGTAGCATATCTTCTTAAGAACAAGGTTGTCCAAGGGTCTAATACATTCTTATACATTTCAAGTTTTAGTTTAGGGTTGGGTTGGTAGAGCATGGTTACCCAAATATACATATTCTAAAACCTAACATTTAAGTTCTTAATTGGCTTATTGGGATCCCTCTTGATAAAATCAAACTAATGATATATGGCATTGGGGTCTATCACTTTGAATAATTAGGCAAGGAAAGAATAACTAAAATGGTCCCAACTTAGGATAGAGTTTTCAAGAAGGTTGAGGAACTAAACATACGTAGATTTCATTATGGTATAGGGGAAAATCCTGCACACCACATCCTCATGTTCTAGATTTATAAGCCTTAGAGTGGTCTTTTATGATGTTATGTGTTCCTATATAGTTCTTTCCATGCCAGGGGTGAAATGAAGAAGATACCATTTAGGGTTCTGGGGTAAATCATAGATGAATCTTGGGATGTTAATGGTAAAGCTAGCTAACTAGGCCATCTTGGGTTTAAAATTGAGGATAAGTTGTGGGGATGAATTGATAGGAATTTTAGTAAGTCTAGGTTGGTTTGACTTGGGTTTTCTATGGAAAATCAAGGGGAAATTACCAATCAACCTCAATGGGACCTAGCCCTAGTAACAGGTGAACTAGTCTCTAGGATGCTTCATAATCAAATAATAGGTAGCATGCCATTACCAATAAACTAGTCTTAGCACACTTATAAAAAAAATCAATAACAAGCATGAATTATTACAAATGATCCCTCATTATAGTGCAAGCTATTTGTTCACTCCAATCTACTCCTCATGAAATTCCAATGAGATTCGCCATTCCTAATAAATGGGAAGTGGGGACAACTATAGACTTCCATACTCCATTTTAGGATTGATCTAGGATCAGACTAGGGCATGAATGTTGGTATTTGACTTTATAAATGGATTTTACATGAATAGAATCCAAGAGATGCACTATCACCACTAAAATTTCAATCTAATATCTTACACACAGGTTAAAGATTGTTATGAGAATTTGAGTATTGGGATTATTATTTCTAAATAGAATGGTAAAAGGTATTTCAATACCAAATAACAAACACAAAAGAGAGGGAAGGGTAAGGTAGAAAAGGGTAACCTCGAAGTCTAAAATGAGTTTAGTTCATTTGTCATTAAACCAAGTGATTCTACCAAAGTTATACCACTATAAAGAGAGTTTAACTGAAGTTCTACCTCGAATAACATATAGTGAGAAGAGTTTAAGGGAACTGGGAGTATGCCTTTAATATGAGATATCACTAATGATGAGTACTAGGAGTTTATTATCGAAATCACATAAACACCATATGAGAATTTGTAAATTGACAAAAAATTATTAACACTACCAAAGGGTAAATGAAATAAATCACATAGTGATCATAATAGCTAAGCACATCATAACTAAAATATACATAAAGAAACTAAGTGTAAATATAATTAACCTAGCATTGATAATCATTCAAACATGAAGATGAAATAAAATTAAAAAACATCAAACCTATTATAACCAAATTTTTCACCCTAGAGAAGTCAATCAAACCTTCTCAAATTTGGGATAACATGGAACTATCTCTACATATAGGTAAGTTTCTACAAGAGATAAATGTCTATATTATGGGATAGCTCGCTTGATTTATCTATTTAGGCTCACACACTACACTAGGATAATCATTATTTGGAGTGAAAAAGGAATAAGGAAACATAAAATTAACCTACACTAATGAAGATGATAAACCAAATATATCTCCACAAACATACTTGCATATTCACTAAGAAGGTAGACTGCTAAAACTGATCTCAACTTAAAGGTTACTTCTAGCATAAGTGTTTCTATATGGAGGGAGATTTCTATGCATTTACAAAGGTGGGTGAATAGGAGGTATAATATTAGGCACTACTAATCTCTCTTCACACTTTAAAAAACACCTAACAAATAGTTACACTTCATGAGACTTGTTAAAAGAAATGTTACTCACATAATGCATACAAGAGTAGAATGGAAGCAAGGAGAAAACATTCATCACTTGTAATCCAAATGAACTACTTGACATACTTAGGAAATAATTTTAAATACTAAATAAATTTATTAAATTTATTCAAAGTCAAAACAATATGTCAAATCAGTAGGGCTTTGCCATACCAATTGTGAATAGTTTACAATGTTAAAATGGCTTCAATATATAAAGCATAAAAGAGGAGATAGAAAGAGTGATGTTGAAGAGTCACCATGCCAAGTGAAAAGTATTGAAAACTAGTTATAATTAAAGAGGAGTTATAAAATATCTCATGAAACTTCCTTGAACAAGTGTCAATAAAAAACATAACATCTCCTTGAAGTTGGCATATGGGCACTTCATTATCCTTCTTGAAACTAATTTCTTGATGAGGAGTTCACTATCTATCCGAAACTATCTTAGAGGTAATTGAAACATATCATCAAACTTAATAAGGAAGAAACATGATTTATGAATATCATTATACACCCTTTAACTGATGACCTTCTCCTTTCCACTTGTTATTCACTTTTTTGTAGTCATTCACTAGCCCTCTAAGCCTAGACTCTCACAATTGTCACTTAGGTGACCTATAGATGTTAAACACAATTTATTGTAGATATGTGAGAAACATCATTAGAACCCATTTTTATTATATTAAATTAGGTATAACTCAAAAATATTCAAGATCACACTCCTCATCTCCAACTTAGGTAGTCACTATTTTATCCAAGATTGCTTGTAACAACCAGTTTAGTAGAGGGGTTTTCATGCATCACTAAGGTGAGAATGGGGTATAAGTATTTGAAATAAATCTCTGTAAACCTTACACAATGGATTTCACCTATCCATTCCAAGTGAAAACTATTGACCTTTCTTGACTTGTCCAAGAGAGTGATAGGGAGAGAAACCAATTTTTGACAATTTTGGGTCTATTGAAGCCACTTGAGCCTAGAAATGGCTTGTGTGTATCTCAAGACACTTACATAAAGACTTCACACATGCCAAATGATTCACCTTAGTCTATATAACTATTTGAAACTAACCTTTTATAGATGATCTTCTTAATTATTATGTTGAACCTACCACATTTTAGTTTCAAAACCTCCTCTGACATTTTTTGATAAGAAGTACATTAGATTTCTTCTTGATACATTTTTTAATTTTTTGTAATTTCATAAAATTACATTATAATGACCAAAAGGTGGCATAAAAGGTTCTTAAGAAATAAGAACAAATATGACAAAGACTTACAACATATTTTATGACCCTTAAGATATAATTTGACATCAATAACGACCAAGTGACCACTTTCAAACCTAAAAGACCTTATGAAAAGTTTTAATATGTAGGGCTATTGAATTAATTTGACCTAGCATGAAATTTCGTCAACATTTTAGTTATTTCTAGGGGGTAACATGCTTTCTATGCTAAGGGCTAGTTGCCTTATCATATCCTTGGGTAATGGAGTCACCCATATACTACAATTAAAACTAAAATGCCTCTAAAAAGACTCCAAACTCACACCAAACACAATAAGAAACAAACACACAAAATAAGACACCAAGACACACACTTGTGCTCTCTAAGCACATAAGGAAAACACATAAAAAAACTCAAAATAAAACACACACCTATCATAATATGTACAAGACCTCAAAATATTTGAGGTGAAAGACAACTTCTTCATTACTTCAACTAGGGTTAAAGACAATGATTCCAGAATCAATGCTTCTCCATGAAAAAAACCATCATAGAATGAATGTTTTTCAATGAAAACTTGTTTATGGAGGTATTAAAATGGCTTACCATTATTGGAGATTCTAATGACTAAGAGTACATCACTTGGAGCTCTCATGAACACTCCATCTAGCTCTCTTAGAGGCTTGTTTGACTTTATAGCTTGCTTGACCTTTATCATATCCACTTACCACTCCTCAATCTGATCATTGAGAGTCATGAAATACTTATCAACTTTAAATGTGTTTGAAACATGATATGCTTGATGTTAGGAGTCACCAAAGTTGTTTTCTTGTTCACCAAACACTTCCTAGTCTATCATAATTGTTTTCTAGTTGGTAGAGACCTCAAGCTCTTCTTTGTGCTTATTAAGAACATGATTGACATCATCATTAGATACATGTCATTTTTGAAGGGTTGAAAACTTACTTACCTCTTAAAACTCCTACACTATGGCATTGAAATATTGCCACATATCATCTACCTCTTTTTGAAGTTCATGCTCATTAACATTATCTTCTTTAGAAATTAAACCTGAATGGTCACTAGGACTATCATTTGTTTTTACAATTGAGATACTAACATCATCATCCATGTGCAAAAGGTAATCTACCTATGTGAATTATTCTATAATGTCATTATAATATAACTCAATAGCTACATCAAATTCTTCATGGAGGATTTATGTACCAAGATTAGTGTATGCAAATCCATACTACTCAGCTCCCCATTCATCAAGGTACAAGTTAGCTATGCCATCAAGAAGTGTTAGAGGTTCTTGATCACTATGATGATCTTATTCATCATTTATGTTTAAATTAATGTTAGATGCATAAGGAACATATGGATCTACATGAAAACTAGATAAATTTTTAGATTTATTTGACACCTTAGCACCATACCTAGTCCTAAATTCCATATAGGATCAATTTGAAGTCAAATATCCTCTAATCTTAGTAGTAAACTCTCTTGACAAGTAAAGGTAAAAATGATGTGGCACATCCACAATCACATCTTGAGGAATAGTGAAAGTAGGACAAACATGAATAAAAATTTGTAAACCTTTGATTATGCCAATTTTCTTGGTAGTTGGCCCATTCAGTTATAATACTCCCTTGTAATGAGGTTCATAATTCAAGTTTAAATTATCAACTACTTGCTTGGATGACACAAGTAATTTTTACACTATTAATCAAACAATTATGAACCAAATAATCTCCAATGATGATAGAGGGATAAAATGGGGAGGGTTTGTCTACTTTCTCAGCTTTGTTTGGCTATCCTTCACTAGGCTTCAATGTGTTTTTTAAGGCTGCCTCTTTCCCACTAGGTTTCTTGGTTACCAAAATAATTTTATACAACTCTTCTTAGAGCATGTATACTTATCCAAGTAATACAATTGTATCCCACATTTATATATTCATAGGAGCCTTCTTCATCTGCTCTATAATGTTAGTGAAAGAGACACTAACCTTAGCTTGTCCACTAGTAGGAATGGTGTTGCCTACAACTTGAGAATTTTGAAGTGTGAAAGGACTCTTATAATTATAAATTATTTTATTTACTTGTGCATTTAGGACTACATTAGACATGCCTGCCCTTTATAAGGTTTAAAATATCATTGATGGATAATTACAATCCCCTTGAACATATCAATTAACTTTCTCTTTAACCTTGTGTCTGCAATTATAGGGTTTGAATATTTGCTTGAATCCCCATGGTAATTCAGATCACATGAGTCAACTTGATACCAATTGAATAAATTAGACCCCACTTGAGTAATTTTTTCACTATTCTCTCCTCCATTAGGTACCTCATCTTGAGTTATGGTTGGCATTGTTCCCAAATTTGCCATGAAAGCTTGATTAAAGGACTCATTGACATAGGTAGATGGATCATGAGCTTGATCCCATGAAGGATGACCATAATGATCTTGGAAAAGGTTACTAATAACTCAATATTTTTAGGTAAAGGTAGAATTTGTATCATAACCATTATATGACTTTGCTTGAACTAACCGCCCTTGACCTTGATGATGAATTTGAAAGTGTGGTATATTTCCTTGATAGTTTGGATACGATTAATTGTGTTTATAGTGGATTTGGAAGGCCTCACTTTCTACTATTGTACGATCCTCTTGAGACCTAAGATATTTTATTCAAGAGAACTCATTCTATCTACATTATTAGATTTGCTTGGCTAACTAGGGGAAGCTAGCTTATGTTTTGGTGTAGGGATGGGAGCAACAATTGGTGTAGGGGTTTGAAAATTATGGAATATAGTCATAATGGGTATTGGGGAATTAATCCTAGCCTAAATTAAATAATTCTCAGCCCTAATGGCCTTCTCATAGGCATTAGGTAATGTGTTACCTCTCATAAATTGTACCATCATAGAAATATCACTATCAAAAGCTTTAAGATAATAAAGGAAATCATGGTGAGCATTAGGCCTTACCAAAATTGGGGTATTATCCAATGTATTATAAAATATTGTGTTGAATTCTTGAATAGCTTCTTGAGGTGCTCTCCTTATGTTGGTTAGTTGCTCAGTCAATGATAATTTTTTACTTTTGTCCTCAAACCTTCTCCTCAAAGCATCACCCAATTCATCCCATGTGGTGATATATTTAGGGGCCAATGTACCATACCAATCAAGATATTTACCTTTAAAAGAGACATCCAAAAAACTAATAGCTATGTTGTCCTTAATGATGTGATGTATATTGTAGAAGTTAGCAATGTTTCTAATATATTTAATAGGGGTAATGGTAGTCTCACCAGTATATGAAGGAACACTTTTGAGAGAAGAAATGGGAATGCCATCATAATGGGAAAGTTTTAGAGGAATATAGGCATTCAAGGCAAAAAAAGGTAGGTTCTTTTCCATGATGGATTTAGGACTTACAAGATTGGGCCAATCAAAAACTTTCTTATAGGTTTGTGAGTAAGGTATGATCTTCTTCGGTAAGGATGGGTATTAAGAAATATGTTTGCTTTGTATGAATAATGAGGAAGATCTTGGAAATAAAAAAGAATGCATTTAATAAGATATTGTGTTTACCTTAGGCATGAAATAATGCACTAGTCTACCACCAAGAGTCAACTATTGGAGTTGTCAGATACTACAGGAAGTGGATTATTACAGTTTCATTTTTGTCAAGACCAATATCCACCTTAAACAACCTTCTTAGAATTCATGTCCCACAAGGTGTACCAAAACTTCTATAACCAAATTTTACACCCTAGAGAAGTTAATCAGACCTTATCAAATTTGGGATAACATGGAACTATCTCTACATATAGGTAAGTTGCTACAAGAGATAGATCTCTAGATTATGGGATACCTCCATTGATCTATCTATTTAGGCTCACACACTACACTAGGATAATCACTATTGGGGGTGAAAAGGGAAGAAACAAACATAAAAGTAACCTACATTAATGAAGGTGATAAAACAAGGATATCTCCATAAACATACTTGCATATACACTAAGAAGGTAAACTAATAAAACTAATCTCAACTCCAAGTTTCTTCTAGCATGTGTTTTTACTTGGAGGCAGATTGCTATGCATTTCTAAAGGTGGGTGAATAGGAGGTCTAATCTTAGGCACTGTTAATCTCTCTTATCACTTCAAAAAACACCTAATAAATAGTTACACTTCATGAGACCTATTAGAAAAAAATTTTACTCACACAATGCATACAAGAGTATAATGGAAACAAGGAAAAAAAATTCATCACTTATCATCTAAATGGACTACTTGACATACTTAGGCAATAATTATAGTGACTAAATCAGATTAATAACTTTATTCAATGGTAAAACAAGATTTCAAACTAGTGGGGCTTCACCATACCAATTTTGGATAGTTTATAATGCCAAAATGGCTTCAATATATAAATAATATGAGAGGAGAGCAAAATAGTGACATTAAAGAGTCACCATGCCAAGTGTCAAGTTTTGAAAACTAGTTATAATGCAAGAGGAGGACAAAAACTAGTTTTTGACAATTTTGGGTTTGTTAAAGCCACCTAAGCTTGGTAATGGCATATAGGATCTAAAGACACTTCCCTAAAGACTTCACATGTTCTAGATGAGTCACCTCAATATTTAAAATTATCTAAAACTAACCTTTTGTAGATGATATTCTTCTTTCTTACATTGAACCTACCACATCTTAGTTTCAAAGCCTCCTCTAACATTCTTTGATAGGAAGTATGTTAGATTATTTCTTAACACATTTGTCCTTTTATGTAAAATCATACAATCCCTTTAGAATGACAAAAAGGTGGAATAAAAGGTTATTAATAAAGAAGAAAAAATATGACAAAGGCTTAAAACATATTTTATGACCATTAAGACATAATTTAACCTCACTAATGACTGTGTGACCACTTTCAAACCTAAAGGACCTTATAAAAAGTTTGAATATGAAGGGGGTTAACTTAATTTGACCTAGGGTAAAAATTGGTCAATAATACCCTCTTATAGAAAAAAGGGATTGTATTCATTAAAAAGAGTAAATGTTTTTATAATACTCGATCAAGGCTAATTTCACAGTCTAGAGTGATGAAGGAAAAGTAGGTGAAATCCTCACTATAATCTAATAGCACTTTCAAGCAATTTTAGTTGACCTTATAATACAATATGACTCTTATATAGATAAGGATGGGTATCACCTACAAATAAAATTAGGATCCCATCCTAGGCCATGTTGGCCACTTATTATAGTTACAACTATATTTCAAAATTTAAACAAAATAATCCCTACAAATGTGTAATAGATATGTGGGGTACCACTCAATTGATATGAGGAGGTGGCTAATAATGGATATATCCTAACATCTTTAGTTGGGTTTTATTAGCTTCCAATGTGGGTACCATGAGGTCAAACTCATTATCCATCTTGGCATGGTTCATTGGGGACTCCTTGAAGAATACCTTGGTTTGAGCTACCAGTTTTTTTGTGACTTAGAAGGGTGATTCCATTAATACTTGGACTTTAGAGACCTATTTTATGCTCATAATGGACTATATTGATATATGAATCACTGATTGGGCCCATATTGGTTTTATTTGGCCACTTTATCCATCATAACCTTGTTGAATTGACCTAGGTGGACTCTAAATTCCCCTTGGCCAAGTAAGGTGCTATCTAGGTGGAATAACGTTGACATATTGAACTCCTTGAAGTAATTCAATATCTTCTTCTTACCTTCTTTTATGGGTGCTATTGTAATATGATCCAAGGCCAACCATTCATCAATTAAAACTCTCATATTCTTGGTGAATGTTTGGTACAAACCCAAGTCTGAGGTGACCATAAGTTTTAGCTCTAGGAACATTCCTTTGTTGACCACCACTTGTAGCTTTTTATATTTACCATCGATATTTCCAATCCTCTCTATGTAGTTTTGAGTTACCTAGATAATTTCATTGGTTTTAACCATAGTATCCACTACTTTCCCAAGTATCAAGAAAAGTATTATGAGGGTGTCCTTGGCATGCTCGATTAGCCTAATTAGAAATGTGCTCTTTACTTGGGATTCTAAAGTTCAAACCTAGCTCTGCATGTCCTCAAGGAGATTTTTAGACATATTATGGGTCCTCATCCATCCTCTCTTCTTGAGTGAAATTCCTCACCTTTGTGAGGGAGAATATATCTTGATGGGTCTACCACACAATCAAGTTTCCCTCTTAGACAAATTTCTACTTGAGTTTTATCTTCATGCTTCTAGAGGCTTAGTCAAAACTCCATTACACATCAAATCCATCATATATAGTCATATCTAGTGCCTATTACCTTGGGACTATCCTTTGGGTTGAGCTAGGTATAGGAGGGTTAGATAAAATGGTAGTAAAGGGTGGAGTATAAGGTGGAGGGGAAATGGAGGAAGTGGAAGGAGTGAACAAGGAAAGTAGTGAAGGTGGAAGGGGCATGCGAGCAAAAGAATTGAAAATGAAATTGGAATCCCAAGGGAACAATTTTACCTACCATTATTCTTGAGTTAAGTTCACTTGAGGTGAAATTGACCTTGAGAATGGGTCATTAAAAAGTAGGGAAGAGATGGGCTAGTTGAAGGTATATCCCATGGTGTCTTGGGTGATGGAAAGAGATAGTGGAGAAGCCAAGCAATGAGATGATGTATTTTGGGCTAGAAGAACTATTATGGCATGTATATGGGGTTGAATCATAGAAGAAAGCCTTTAAGATGGGTATCAAATATGTATTTCCTTTTACTTTTTCATCCTCTTACCTAGGTCAGATCTAGATGTTACAGTGGATGATCTAACTAGGATGATATGAGGTATAGGGTCCAATGGTGGATGACTTTAATATATTGAGGGAGGCATAAAATTTATTAGAGTAGGAATTAGGGGGGTCCCTAATATGAGTGGTATGCTCCTAAAAGTTTTAGACATGCATACTATTAAAGGCATACCCAATGGAGGCACCAAGAGGACTCTAGGTTATGAGATGGAGGGAATGAAATATAATGAAGAGGAAAGGATTATTAGAAGGAACAAGGCCAAAATTACTTGCATGAAATATAGAGGGGGAATAATGGGAAATAGAGGATGCACCACTTAGGGGATTTGTGATTTTGGAGTAGAATTGGTGGGCACTAGAACTAGTTATTGGAAAATGGTAGGATTGAGGGGTGGAAGGGAAACAAGAGGAGATGGATGTGTGAGAGGGGGAAACTAGATGGGTGAATTTTGGTGTCTTCACTCTGGGCTAACTCTTAGAATACCAACCACATCAAACCTCAATGTCTTTACAACCTAAGGCTGAGGTGTCATTAGTTGAGTGGGCTATGATTAGGCTTGCTAACATTGAATAAGTTAAAGATAACTCTATCATGGATTGGATACTAGAGATACTAGAGGAGGTAGAGGTGGAGGTGGATCACAAAGATAAACTAAAGGAGGTAGTGGTGGAGATGAGGCATGAGGAGCAAGTATTTCTTACAAAAGTAAAATTGGACTTGGAGCTTGAGGAGGAGAAGTTGGTAGGATACCTTGTAGGATCTTCCAAAGATGGCCAAAGATGTTAGAGTTGGGTCATTTATAGACTAAGTAGGAGATTGAGGAGGTATAGAGGGGATAATTAAGACTTATTTCCCTTCTTATTATTGGCCATGATTTGAGATAACACCTCATGGTCATCGATAGTATTTAAATAAAGTTCATCATCATTTTAAGCCTAATGAACATAGTTGATGTTGAGGTAATTTGAGTACTATACCAAGTGACATTAGATTACCCCTTTAGGGTCATACTACTAGATATTTCACTTTGTAAGGGTGAAGGAGTCTTGATCAACCATCATATTTTGAATTTAAGGGAAGGTCTTGTAGACATGGTGCCTTATGATGATTAGGAGGTGTGGGCACACCTTTTTTTGATTCTATCTGTAGAACCTAAAGATGCCTTCCACTAGTTGATAGGCAAGCTCATGTCTAGATATGTTATTTGGAACATAATAAAGTAGGTAGAGGGGGTCCTTAAGGAAACCCATGATATAGATAATAGTGTCATCCTTGTACATCTTGTAGTTTCTGATGGCTATGATAGAATCCCTAGTTGTCTTCAAGAGCTAGGGCATCAGAGCTTTATTGATGGATTGGTAAACCACTAGGTAGAAATACTCACATATGTCCAATATGTGTTGGTGTAATTGGTGTTCATATAGTTTGTAAAATACTATGTGGACCACTAAGCCCTAGGGAACCCATACAAAAAGGCTAAGGGTTTGAAAGAGAACATCCCATAGACTACATCTAACAAGTATCTTATCATGTATAAATTACCCCTAGGTTAGGCATTTGTGATGGCATGGACCAAATTGAAGTTGACAAATCCTTCCATGTATAAGACCTCTAAGTACATAAGGATCATGTCTAAGAGAGGCACCTAGAGCTCATTGGCATGTTGACAGTCCTATCCCTTGAATAGCTGGTTAAGTAAGATTATGCCTACCCAGACCTTCTCCTAAAAGGTACAAAATATATAATAATTGATATCCTCCTTGTTAACCCACTTAGAATCTAGGTTCTGAAGCCAATCATGGAGGACATCGTATATATATTAGGTCCCCATATAGATCATTAACACCATTTCATTATAGGATAATGTATAGTTTGGGAGGGAGTAGTATGCCTTGAAGGTGTTCCTAGAGATATTAATAATTTGGTGTCAAGTATTGGGCAAGCATACCTAGTTGTTGAACTCATCTTACATGTGGATGGCATTGTGAAGGATGTTGCTCAATAGGTCAGCATAGGAAAATGTCTCTAGTTTGGTCATGGCTCTATGGAGTCCACACTTTTTATAGGATTTAAGGGCATCCTCATACTCTACTTATTGGTCATCATTTGAGCTTGAATCCCTAAGGACTTATTTGAATTCTTTAAATAAACTATTGTAGTGTTTGAACTTGGTTATCTAGCTAGGAGTATAGTGTCTCTATATTTGGGTTTAGCCTTTTGGTTCAATGATGATGCAACCATTATAGCAGGATGAAGGGGTAATTGGGAAGCTTTGAGTATAAAAAGCACAAAATACAGGAGCTTTATGGAAATTTAAAAGTAAGGAGTTAGATATTTATTATAAGGCAAGAATGGTAACCATTAATGAGCTTCTCTTAGGATTTTATAAGTGCATGTACACAATCCCCTATATTAATGGTGTTTAGTGGCTCACTTACTATGAATTTTAATTTGAGTTATGGCTAGATCTTTTCTCTTTATTTCTAAATCTAGAATTAAATTTTGAGTGCATGATCCTTCACTGCTATTAGGATATAACAATGATAATGGGATGTTTTTTAACTATCCAATTGAGCCAAGTTTCCCATTTTATTATTGACCAGTGTATGGTAAGAATGTAGTCACATATATTATAGGCTTCTCAATTAACTCCTATTTTCTAACATGTGTCATCTACTCATTTGTCTTCCTATTAATGTTCAAAACCTAGGCATGACTCTATAATCCACATAATTTCCTTAAAAAGGGTGATGTGTTACCTAAGGACATGTGACACATCCTGATTGGATATTTAGTCTCCTTTATACCTCATTCTGACCTTCCTAGGGCATTATTTTTCTACTAGTTCATCTATATACTAGGTGATGTGGTGCCTTCTCATTCAATCAAGCTCTCCCAATATCTAATATCTCTAATAATTCTAGTGGACTAGAAATTCTAACTCATGGTGACATGGCACCTTCCCATTCAACCAACCTCTCCTAGGATCTGACATATCTAATAGGTCTAGAGACTAGCCATTCTGACACATGATGACATGGTGCCTTCCCATTCATCCAAGCTCTCCCAAGCTCTAACATTTATGATAGGTCTAGGTTATTGACCATTATGACTCATGGTGATGTGGTGCTTTCCCATTTATTCAATTTATCTTGGGTTTTGACATCTATGATAGGTCTAGGGGATTGACCACTCTAATGCATGGCTATGTGGCACATTATCATTCAACTAGGATCTCTTGATATTTAAATTCTCTAGTAAGTCTAGGACTAGACACTCTACCACATGGAAAAATGGCACCTTACCATTCAACTAGGCTCTCTTAGGCTCTGACATCTCTTATAGGTTTGGAGGATTGCCCATTCGAACTTGTAGCAATGTAGTTCCTTCCCCTTTAAATGGGATATTCTAGGCTCTGACATGTTTGATAGGTTTTGGGGACTGGCCATTCTAACTTGTGGTGATGTGGCACTTTCCCATTCAATTGGGATCTCTTAGGTTCTAAAATTTATGATAGGCCTAGGGGATTAGCCATTTTGATTCATTATGATGTGGCACCTTCTCATTTGGCCAAGCTCTCCTAGGCTCTGACATCTTTGATAGGTTCATGGGACTAGCCATTCTAAATCATGGAAATGTGGCATCTTCTCATTCACTTGGGCTCTAAAAAATTCACAAAATAGACTAAGAACTTACTTATCAGTTATGAATTTTTTTATTTTCTATCAACACTGATGAGTCTGGTACTTTGGGAATGAAAAGAAACTCAGTGATTTTGATGAAATCTGACCTTCATCATTAGCACCATGATTCATAAAAAGAATAAACACTCCTTAGTCATAATAAAAGAAGCCTATTACTAGTTGGGGAAATCAAAGTGAAGTATATTCCAAGGATTCAAGTAGGTGTTATCACCAAGAATAAAATAAAGGGCCTTGAAGCTCAGGTTCATGATATTTATATGGGTCCCCCATTTTAAAGAAAAGGGGGTGTGTTATCCAAAATAATGCCCACTTATGCTCATATGGCATTTTTTGATATATTTGGTTATAAAGGGTTATAGATCGACAAATATACCTTTTTTAATCTTTCTAAGTCATCCCTTGGTAGACTAGATTTGTCCATGGAGGAGTTATTTAGTTTATTTTTAGAAAAATAAGGAAAGAGATAAATTAGGACTAAAATAGGAAACCCTAGGAAATAACCCCCTAAAATATTTTACATTCATATAGATCAATTTCACCAAATTTTTTACCCTAAAATATAGATTAAGGAATCTATGGTTAAAGGGGATAGATAGCCTAGGGTACAAGGGTGATAAACTATCTCTTTAATAGGCTAATTAATTTGCAAACTTAGATAAACAATATTCTAAACTTAAATACTAAGATATGATAAAGATTGTAAGTAAAATTAGTGATTAATATAACAATGAAATGAAAATAAGAGTACTTATCTTGGTAATTTTACACATTTAGATCTAATATGGAACAAGAGGGAAATAAATTGGATCTAGATTCTAGATCAATCTTCAGATTCTAAAAATTTGACCTTTTTAGCCTTGGATAGTTGCATTAACCTTAGATGGTTCCACAAATGCTTCTATCTAACTTTGATTTAGGCATCTAGTACATAATACCTACTAGATCTAGATGTTACCAATTGGGATGTTTAGGGTTCTATGTTACCTTTTATTTGGTGTTCTTAGATTTGGATCATACATTGTCACTCCTTATCAAATAATAAAACCCTAGTTTTTCATATTCATAGTGGCTATGGGAAAATAGGTTAGTGGGCTCATGGTGTCAAGCTAACCCCAAAGAAAACTCTATCAGTGGGTGATGACTAAATAAACACTACTCTAAAGAGGGATTCAAAATCATGTAGTTATCCCCTATGTGTTGGATTATGTGTGCATAAGGATACAATATGTGATAATCAAGTACAAAAAATGCCTTATCTTTTAACTTGACAAGTATGGTTCATAGAGTGATCCTTCAATATTTCATACCTGTAGATGTGTTTTCCATATGGTTGATATGTAAATAAGGGAAAACATGGAATATTTACTCACTTTAATTCTTGATTGAATGCTTTTGGTATGTTTCCTTGTGATATTTTAGGTTTGTGTTAGGTGAGGAATGAATGGTAATTGACCTTGTCTATATCAATTCCTTTTGGAAATATCTCACATTAGAGCACTTAGGCTGACCATAGTTATACATTTCATTTGAGAATTTGATGACTTTAGGGCACTAGACACTTTATTTAGAATAGGAAATTTGCATTGAAATAGGCATCTGACTAGGACACAAGTGTTTGGAAAGCTAAAAAATAGGTACATGTCCAAAACTTGTAGAGATAGAAGATATATAGGTTTATAGTACTCTAAGCATGATAGAAGGCCCAAGTCATCAGAATAACACTAGTGAGACTAAGATATAATAAATTTAACATGAAGAGGCAATGTATGTGATCCTTTTAATTATGATAAGGTCTATAGGTTGAAGGTACATCCATGATATGTATTTTCCAAGTGTACAAAACTAAGGTGTTATATAATTTAGAATTAGTGTCTACACACTACTTCATACATCTAATGGGGGCTCTAGATATGTGATTACATGATTTTTCTCTAAATAAATCCTACTGTATCTAAATATTACATGGGAAACATAAAAACTTCAACCTAATTATTGGTTTTCAATGCTTATATCCACTCAAACTATGGGTACACTTACTTTGGTGACTTTCAAAACTTAAAACCTTATTGAAAAAGATGTGCAAGATCTTGTCTAAACTATAAAATAATTGCAAGCTAAGGTTAAAAATATTGAAAAAAATTATATGAAATCACCTTATGCTATTGATTCACATGAAGTGTTGTATAACCTATTTCATATGAAATATATTTATACCCCTTTCCAACTAGTTTTTTTCACCTAAGTTCACATTTTATGATGAAAAGGGTGATCCTAAACAACATATTTGATCTTTCTATGCACCATTCCTTAATTATGCCTCTAATCATAAACTTTTGACCAAACTATTTCCAAGGATCCTCAAGGACTATGATCTAAGGTGGTTATATGAATTACCAATCCAATCAATAGAATCATTCAAACATCTTGTAGATCATTTTTTGGAACACTTGTATATAAACATTTCCTAAAAGGTTTCCTATGCCCAAGTTATAAAAATTAAATAAGGAAATAACAAACCTATTAATGAATATCTTAATATACAATATAGTATTGAATAAAATGACCAATCTAATGGTAGATAAAGATCTTCAATACATCTTAAAGATAAGTTTACTTTCCCCATTACATGATTCCATTATTTTAAAAAAGTTAAAATCTTTTGACATCCTATGACATATTGTTCACAATAGTGAAATGAAGCTTATCTCATTGAAAAAACTTAAATATGTAACAAAAACACTAATTACATCAAATACCAAGTTCACTATCAAATCAAGTTATAAGATAAAACCTATAGAACATAAAAAGGAAACAACTACTACAATGAATGTAGTGTTACAACAACCTAATTGGATTATCTTATCCAATGAACTGAGGAGACAATTTTAATGCTTATTTGAGTCTCCAACTTCACTAATTTTGAATCTTATGGTGTCACCTCATATCTCTCCCTCATCCTATAGAGGTTGATATGAGCTGATCTCTACCCAAAGGATATGATTCAAATACTTATTGTGACTATCACCAAGGCTTTGGGAATTCTACAAACTAATTTTTTACCTTGAAGCATAAGATCCAAGACCTTATTGATAAAAAAATACATTTGATGATCCTCCCAAGGAATCAAGTTCACAACCTAGTGATCACTAGAATTAAAATATATTTAACAACCCTTTGAAAGACCATTATAAGAAGGAACCAAAAGTACAAATGGCATACAATGCACACCATCCTACACCACATTATGATCACCCTTTATATTGGATTATAATTATACATGGCATATACCGCCCATGGTTCAAATACCTTATATTACTTTTGATGATAGTGAGATTATGGATGATGACTCAAATATTCATTTATTATTCATTATATCATACCTTAATCACCAACCTATACACAATGTTATGATTGATAATGGTTCTAGAGATAATGTTTGCACCATGATATTACTTACTCATTTGGGTTATACACATTATGACTTACACCCTTTTACCAAAGTGGTCAAAGCATTCAATGGAACCTCAATATATATCCTTGGTGAGATTGACTTACCTTTACAGGTTGGCCAAACATATATGGTCATTACATTCTTAGTTATACCACACATGAGAGTTTTTGATATGTTATTAGGATGACCTTAGATACATAAACTACATTTAATACCTTGTAAAGTACATGGGTGTGTTAAATACATTGATGCTAATAGGATAATTATAGTTTCTAGAATTCCATATGAACATCCACTTGACCTAAAGAAGTTTATAACCAAAAATTTAATTATCAAACCTACTAAGGTTAATTATTGATTAAAGGGTAAGCAATAGGCAATATACACTTTCTTAGGTAGACAATACTTGAGAGAGCATTGCATAAGAAGTACATGTCAAATTATATAAAAGCATCATCTACTACTACATAACATATTCAGTTACCCAGAGCAACCAAACATGTTCCTATTTTTTCTATTCTAAAGAAACCACATATCACTCAATGATGGGTTACACAAACCCCCATTTCTTCTATTATTTCTCATGACCATAGAGTTTTATTATACATATGCAGAGCATCACAAATCCTCCAATGCTAGATATTACACCTATACATGGTCTTTGGTAATATAACCAATTTATTACACTAATTTCCTATTGGGGAAATACTTATGACCACCTCTTGGATGAGATCATAGGATAATCTTGTCCTTCTAAATATTATAAAAATACAAAAAAATAAAATGTTAAAAAATCCCCAAAAAATCAACATTTCTATATCTTATTAGTCCTTGGCATCTATGTTGTTGGTTCCATGTTGGTAGATAACATATAATTTTCTTTCTATATACACAAATATGTTTAACACATATTTTGAGTGTGATACATGCATACCAAGGCACATGATATATGCACATACATATTTTAGGCCTTCCCTCTACTTACATCATCAATATGTTGGGGGCCTCCACTTTTTTGATCATGATACACCCATGTTACATTATTATATGATAATTTCCATTATCATGTTTGATATTATACACTTACACATGCCTTTACCCATGCATATATATATATATATATATATATATATATATATATATATATATATATCAGAGTATACTTGATATGCTATGTACTTAACATTTTTTGTAACACACATATCAAATATATATATATATATATATATATATATATATATATATATATATATATATATAAGAGTATACTTGATATGCTATGTACTTAACATTTTTTGTAACACACATATCAAATGACCAGTATGACATGATTATACTAGTTGTTTGTGATTTCATGCTTTCCCTTTTACACTTACTTGAGTGTGTTCCTTTCTTGCTATTTTCTTGCATTGTATTTCTTATTTGAGCATTTGAATCTGCTCAATTTCTTATGCCCCCCATGCCTATGTTTTCTTATTTCAATATTAACATATGTCATTGTTTATTTTATTTGGACATTTGAACATGTCATTCTATGGTTTGTGGACATTTTATTAAGTCGTACCATTTGATTTTGTAGAATTTGAACATGCCCCTTGTATGTAGTCTCTTTAGACCATTGAATTTTGTATTACTTTTGAGTGCTCTTGTGTGTATGTTTATTGTTACTATATAGACATTGACATGATTTACGTCATGCATATTAGGACTTGATGTGATCACATAATATGTTCCTAATTACTATATCTACCTAGACATATTAATCCTATATGCTACATAATATACAATTATATTATATTTTTGAGGTAAGGCAACTACCACTTTCAACTTCCCATCACCTCAAAATAAGGGTATATCAATGGGGGCATGTCATAGAGGCATGGATTTCACATTTTCATAGTTTTAGATTTTAATGGGGGCATGTCATAGAAGCATGGAATCCCCATTTTTATAGTTTCAAATTATAGTAGGGAAATCTTATGGAAACATGTTTTTCACACTTACACTAGTTTACACATTCTATAGATTCAGTGGGGGCATGCCAATGGAATATGCCATCCATTCTTTCAAAAGTTCAAATTAATCAAATTTCATAGTTATATGATTTAGATACACATTTGTGTTAGCATTATATACATTGGTACCATTATTGTACCTATGTTTTAGCTTGAGACATATATTAATTACATACACCATGTAAAAAATCACCTTAAATTGAAAAATAAAACTAACTTTCAAATTTGAAATACTATTATGGACTGTTATCATACCCATGATGAAATTTTATGGACTTTATTGAGCCAATATTCTACAATAATTGGTTCACCTTTTGGCAAGGTTAAGGTGAATAATTCACTCAATATTACCAATTATATAAGTTAGACATGATAAAATCATCTATCTTTACTATATATAGTGTAATGTGATTAGATCAATCACATTCACTAGGTTATAAGTATGGTTGGGTTGCATGATGAGATATGCTCAATGACCATGTGAAAACTCACCTTTTCATTAAGATTGGGGGAATGTTTTCCTCCAATGTCTCTCTCTCTATATATAAATTTATAGGTTCCTAAATTGTCCTAATCTCAACTTCAAGGCTTGATAAGAAAGCATATATTTAAATCAAATTAACAAAAGGAAATATGATTGCATCAATACACATGTACTCCTACCATTTCTCTCTTTACTTTCAATCATTTTAAATTATAAATTATATGCACTAATTATATACTATGACATGCTCTTAGTTATAGGTCAGTCACCAACAAATTAATCAAGTTGGACTTACATAAAGGCAAGGTGTGTTATACAGATCCAAGTACACATTTCTTTCCTTTAAACTAATAATTATTTACTAGATTAAAAGGGGGAAATGTAGATACTAAATATAAATTATATTGCTCCTCAGTCTTGTATACTTGGAAAATACCTATCATGGTTGTACCCTTCAGTTCTAAGACCTTATCACTATAAAAAGGATCATGTTCACTATATCATTGTTAAAAATTGATTATATCTTAGTTTTAATGATATTATTATAATTATTAGGCCTTATAATGTGAAAAATGATATAAATATGATTTTTATCACTCTCTATAAGTTTTGGAATTGTACCTATTTTCTAGCTTTCCTAACACTTACATCTCGTATATATGCATGTGTTGATACTAGTATCTATTTTAAAACTAAGTGTCCAGTGCCCAAAAGTCATCCAATTTTCAAATTAAATGTATCCTAAAGGTTGGCTTAAGTGATTTAGTGAAATATATTTTTATAATGGATTGGTATAAATGCAAGATCAACCCTCATTCATTCCTCACCTAGAAAATACCAAGTATTCACAATGTAACTTACCAAAATTACTCAATCATGCATTCAAGTGAGAAAATATTTTAATTTCTTCCCTATTTCCATATTAGGCATAGGAGTAGTATACCCATAGGTATGAATTATTGAAGAATCATCCCATGAGCCATATTTACAAGTTACAAGCTAGGTCACTCTATGTACTTGATTATCACACATTACATCCTTATGCACACATAAATTTGAGGCCCTATTCAGAATATTGTAAATGTAAGAATCACATATTCATAGAGGGGTCCTTTGGGTAGCTCAACACCATGTGCCCACTAATCCATTTTTACTAAATTCACTCCAAGGATGAGGAAGTGAGGGTAAAAAATGAAAACTTGGGTGTGTAATATGAACACACCAAAATAAAGGAGACAAAAAACCAAAAGCATCTAAGTGGTCACATTGAGATCCATTCACTATTAATTATTGGACACCTATGTCCAAGCCAGACACCAATGTCAATGCAACTATCTAGATTTGATGTAAGCATTCAAGGCCACATAATGCAAAATTTTAAGATCTAATGATTATTCTAAAATCTTGATCTAGTCCACTTCCAACCTATTTCAACCTAGATATGCATGTGTATAGTAAACCAAGTAATATTATTTTCCATTTATTATAATATTAATAAATAATTGTACCTTCTATTTTTGGTACTGAAAATTCAAAATATTATTTATCTAAATTTGTAAATTAATTGGCCCATAATAGATCTATTTATCACCCTCGTGCTTATTCATTTCTATATTCTTAACCCTAGATGATCTCACACATATAAATTTATGTTTAAATAGAAAGAGGCATATGGTGATGTATGAAAAAGGTCTAATATATATTTGGTGGGCTTGTAGATATAGGACAAGTAGACCAGATGGTCCTGATCAAGGTGGTGCCATATTATTGGAGTAAATGTTATTGTTTAATGTTCCAAGATTGTGGAAATTTATATTATGTATATGGGTATCAATTGTATTAGTATATGGTAGAGTTTTAGTTATCTCATAACATATGTACTATATATTTTGGGCCATTGGGAAGATACATACGAGATATTCGTAGAAGCATGTCATGCTAGATAGTCTATATCAAGAGTTATACTTATTTACATTAGAAGTACATGTAGCCATTCTTGGATTGGATATATTATTTAATATATAGGCATATAATCCCATCAATATGGTACATATATTTGAAATCCCTCATAAGGATTAGACACATCCTAATATATTTTCATGGGTGCTACCATGGAGGATAGGGTCAAACACCATGTAGTATAGGGTGATTTTAAATAGGTTGTCACATGTTATGATTTGGTGGAAAATGTATATTAGATATGGGGGATGGCATGAGTATTTATAAGAGTTGTGATGCATATGAGCTACTATGTGGATACAAGATCAGTTCCCTAGTGTATATGCAAGATTATACTATGAGTGAGTGACTTAAGAGTTTGGGATTATTTAGGATATGACTCTAGTGCCCTATACATGGATGTGGAGTATTCGATCTACTATTAAATTATGTTTTATTCCAAGGTTCACATGTGCATATTTGGATCCTCATCTAGTGACATAGAAACATTGTATTTTTCTATTGGTAGAGGGTGATGATGTAGGATGTACAATAACTTATACATTGTGGTGTATTAATGTCAATGGAATACATTATTTATAGCTACAGAAGATGATCCTATAATTTTTCCCTTAGTAGAGTGTGAATGGGATATAGATGGATCATGTGGAAATGTATGAAGAACACCACTTACATTAGAGCATGCACCTCATCTTGTATCATAATCATTCATTCAAGATGCTCAAGTAGATGTACATATTGAGAACGTTATATTTGAGCATGAGTATTGATAGGATTATGTGTTAACTGATATTTGTTTAGATCTTGTTACTAATGTACTCTCATATTATGTATTACTGGTGATGTGTATTGGTCTATGATAGTAGATGCATCCATATGTACTTTGATGCAAAATGTGCCCTATGATGTAGTTGGTAGTTACTTGGTTGAGTGAGTTGATCAAATTTTAGGTGAGCACACATATTCTTTTAATCCATGTGTGATCACAATTGAAACATAAACTATAGTTTTCAGAGACCATGATAATTCATGGGTGGATATTGATAGACAACCTATAGTGAGTCACAATTTTAATCTATCTATGGATTTGATCTATCAAATTTGTGCTTTGTAGTTAAATAATTAAATACTATGGTTAATATGGGGATACTTGAGATATATATTATACAATATAGGTCATAGTAGTAATCATCTGTAGTGGAAGGGTGATATGGGGCTTCAAATTAATAAGCTATGAAGCCAATCAATAGTGATAGTTCATATTATGGGGATTCCCCCATCATTGATTGACATTTGTATTTAAAAAATGAATTTGATGTGTGTGTGTGTGTGTGATCATTTCATAGATGCTAATTATTTATATACACATGTTATAAGATATAATTTATTCATATTTATGAGTTTCATGATCTAATTATTATTAATATAATATCAAAAAATTATGAATGTATGATGTATACTATGTAGATAGTAATCATTGTATGTTAGTATTCATTATTTTTTAGTATCATGTATGCGATATTGTATCTCAAAAATTATTTCAAAATCTATATGCAAAATGAAGTCACTATAACATTTCTGATGGATTTGTTATTTAATAATTAAAAATGGTTCCACTTCTAACTATTTTACCACCCTATTGACTTGTAATTTTTTTTCTTCCATAAATACTTGATTCATTTTTTTCCTCAATATTTATTTCTGATAAAATATAGATACACTTGTAACATATAATTATGGAGCATCAATGACTAAAATTATGTTAGTATCACCTCTATTGAGAGCTCAAATGACCAATGGTTCCAAAATATGAATATCTTGGGAGAACTCCATTGTGTTAGAATGTGAGATAGAAGGACTTATTCTAGGTGTCTGTTTTTAAAAGGCTAATGAACCATTCATTCCTTACTAAGAATTTCATGTGATGTGTAAGTATCCTTAGAATAACTACTAGAAGAAGTGGGGGAAGGACACATTGTTGTCTTGTTCTCAAATGTAATAACTCCTATATTGGCAAGTTGTGTAAGCTTTTATCATAAATCATAACAATCGTTATCATGATGCCCATTAATACCATGATAAGTGCAAAATGGTTGAATTTTTATACTCTCAAATTTGTGAGGTGGATGATAATAATTCAAATAATATTAATCAATTGATTATCTAGTAAATTATGTAAGATATCATGTGGTGGATCTCTAATGCAATTAAAGTTAAGTGGGTGTATTAGTAGAAGTAGATAATTTTACAATAAGAGCTATTATGTAAATTGATTCTTTTCCTTTGTGTAAGACCTTTACTAATTGTTATTTTTTTATGATTTGTTGGTTTATAATAAGGTATTGGATATGGTTTATGAATATATTTTGTCAAAAAAAGTTCCTTTGTAACCATCTTTAACCATAATTTTATATCTTTGAGAAATGCATTAAATTGTGTATTATTGCTTACTAGCTGACATGTATCTTTGCACATCCATATATAAACTATAAAAATAAGTTTAAGGATTGTGTAAAACAATTTATTTTAGTGTAAAAAGAAGGACCTTAATAAATATCAATTATAATTCAAAATATGAAGGTCGATATGCCAAAAAATGTAAAGAATTATTGAATAAAATAGTGTAATATCTAATGCCCTCATCTTCACCTTGTATTATGCCTTGTAAATTTTCCAATTTTAATTTAAGAATTTCATTGATTATGATAATATGATAAAAACATGTCTTCTAATTTGTTTAATATGGGTAAATAACCATTAGGAAGATTATATAACCAATCATAAGCATCTCGTGTTAGAATCCTATGGAAATCATTTAACAATATGCATCCATATATATCTCAATGACCAAAAAAATGCATCTATTATGTTAAGTGGTTGGTAGGGTCTCCGTGACCATCAAATAATGGAAGCATATGCATGAAAAAATAATTTGGATAAGGATAATCAAATAAATTTTATGTAAGAGATATTTAATGATAGTATCATGACATGATAATAATTAAAAATTAACATTCGACACTTTATTTTGAAGGTATATTATAACATCAATCATAGATACAATATTGCTAGTAGGAATAGTTGTGGTTGGGAAAGGTGCACTTAAGGGTTCTAATTTACCATCTACTTAAAACATAGGTATAATGGAATCATCAGGTCTATCATTACACTATAAGTCCACATCATTGAATAAGTTAGAAACATTGCATATAGGATCGTTCATATCACATGATTTTTGTAAAGAAGAGATTATATCATTTTGAATTTCATGAAGATTTGTATGAAAAAAGTAATATTGCATTAATTTTTGGAAAGAGATAAAGAAATATTATGTGCATTAGTATCTAATTGTGTTTCTAAAGAGAGAAGTAATACCACTTGTTGCTTCTAGAGAGAGAATAGGATAATTATATTTCTCTTTTGTAACATTTTCATCATCTATAGAAAGAGAAAGAGAAGAACTTTCAATTTTTATAACATTGACATCATATATATAGAGATAAAGATAAGCACTTTCAATTTTTAAAAAATTGGCATCATCTAGTGAAGAAGAAGCACATTACACTTTTGTAACATTTACATCATCTAGTAAAGAAGAAGCATTTTCAACTTTTGTGACATTGACATTATCTAGTAAAGAATAAGTATATTTATGTTTTTTAACATTCACATCACCTAGTAAATAATAAGTGCATTCAAGATTTGTCACATTTAGATCATCTATATCATGAGAATATTATATGCATATAAGAGTGGTGTTATCAATAATTTTCTTCATACTTTGTATTTTTTGATTATGCCTACTTTTTTTTATAATATTACATGTGATAAAGTGCAATAGAAAACTATAAAGACAAACTGGATGTATTGTTAAATAAAACATATCTAGATTTTAATTAATGCAACATGAGCAGTGTTGGAATATGTGCATTATCATTATTTTCATCTTGTTAAGATATGTTTATAAAAAAGTATTAAAGGAGATAGGATCTTCTATTTTAGAAGCATTATATTATTTTTCTTCCTTACTATATGCTTCTTTATAATCAAAATTATAATAATTATCTTTACAATCATATTCCTCATATACATCACTAGAATTATTGACAATACAATAATCATAATTAATCCATTCATTAGAGTAATCATAGGGTATAGAATTTATATAAATTAAAGAATCCAAGGGATGAGGACTATGAGGTTTTGGAATAGAGGTAGACATTTTAGTATATTCACTATAGTAATAATAGGGCATATAGTTTCTATAAAATAGAAAATCTTATGGATGTCAACTATTATTACTTATAAATGCTAAATTAGAAATAAATAAAGGATTAAAAACTAATTTAACAACACACTCCAACATATAAACCCTAAGGTATAAAGCTATAATCCAAGTTTGAATAAGATGCGAGTTCACCAATATGTTTTACCTAATATTAGATTAATGTGATACTAACACTTAAATTAGATATAAACTAATAGAATATTATTTGTTTATGAATTAGTAGAAATGAACATAATATATGATTTAACATCCATGTTTTTGAAAAATAATTTCAACAAGTGAAATGATAAATGTAAGAGGATAAAAAGAGAGAAATTATTTGTCACACTTCCCTAATCTATACAAATTGATTGTTTGACTAAAATATATGTGTAGTGATTATGGATTATTTATTTCTAGATTAAGTTATTATTTTTGGCCTAGAAAAATATCATCAAAAGGTGGACAATAGTGGTAGTTGATCATGACCCCTATGGTTATATCTCATCCTTACAAAAAACTAATTTCCAACACTTGATATGTGATTTTTAGCCTTAGATAAGATCAATAGACTTAGGATAGGAAATTTAGTCAATGTTGAACCCTATGGGTTGATATTGTTCATGTGTAAAACTACTTTATGATAATTGATCTAAAATTTTGGATTGGGACAAGACCAATAAAAGTGGGAAAAGATTTTGACTCATATGGGTTGATCCCATCCATTAATAGTGAGGTTCTGAGAATTTCTCAAGTGTTGTGGCTGATATATTAATGTATCTATCACTTTTAAAAACACTTTTTTACATGAGCATGCACATGTACATGAAATATCAAAACCTAGTTTCCTTCACAAATACTTCAAATATCAAATAGGGGAAATTAGGTGAAATTGATTGAGTTGGACTGACCTTGGTAAATCCCTGTTAAAAGACAAAAACTACACTACACTTCCAATTCTCTAAAGAGGGATCAAACACACATGTAGTTCTTCCACTTACATGTGTTATTGTGAAATAGTGATATGTAGATCTATATGATTTTTATCCTAGCTTAGCCTTGGCATAAACATGCAAATGTAGGCAATACCTCAAATTTAGCTCTAGTAATTCATCAAAATCAATGTATAAATTTGTGTGGTTATTTAAATGTGAGAGTGCTTGTAATTAATTCCTCCTAATAACTCTATTTGTATTTTAAACACTATTTTATGGATTATATAGCACCTCAATCTTGTACACTTGGAAAACTTAGACCTTGGATGTTCATGTGAGTTCTAGACCTTTCCCATTATCTTAAGTCTTGTATCTACTTTATCTTATGTCCCTTGGCCTATCTCTTATTTAATCTAGTCTTATGTTGGTGATTTAGACCTACTATATTTCCCAAAATGCTTAAAAATTACTTATATTCCACTTTTGCAAGTTTTGATTCTGTACCTACTTTCTTCATCCATGGACACTAGCATCTTAGATAGACACCTACATGATGCTAGTGTTTTAATTTGATGTAAGTGTCCAGTGCCCTAAAGTCATCCAATTTACAAATGAAACATATCCTAATGGTAAGCATAAGTTATTTAATGTGAGTTACTTATCCAAAGAGTTTGATATAAATACAAGATCAACCCTCATCTATTACTCACATAGCATAGACCAAGGCAATGTTAAGGTATGGAGCTAAAAGCTTCACCTAATGAGCATGTTTTGCAAGTTGTAAGATTATACTGTCATTGACGTCAGTCAGGATCGATTGACATCAGTAAGGAGAAGACCAGGAGATGTCAGCGTTGACAGGGATCAGTCGACGTTGGTCACAAGAAAATAGGCAAGGAACTGATGTCGGTTACCTGTGCATCCAAAAAGCTATTTTCATGGACAGAACAGAGTGTTTGCATGTTAGGATTAAGTGATAGTCTTAAGTCTGCATCTCTATTATTAGTAAGACTATTTAGAGCCCTTGATTAGGAGGTGCATATAATGGATTTAGTTGTATGCTCATGTTTCCTAATTATTATATAATAGGATAGATCTTCATAGCTTATTGTATTGTAGAGAGTTGAACAATACAAAATTGTACATGTGAATAATTCCAGGTTGTTGGAGTTGATTGTAATTGAGAGAGAGAGAGCTCTTGAGGGAAAGAGATCTAGATAGAGATCTGTACATCTGAGAGAGGTGTGGAAGAAAAGAAGTTTCTTCAATTGTATTCCTTCTGTAAAGAGTTTAATACAAGTTTTCAGGGTGGTTTCTTGTATCTCTTGTTCTTTGCTATTTTTGATTCTAGTTACTTATCTTTCTGGTTTAATTCCACATTTTATTGCTTTCATATTGTAATCAACATTGTTGGTTCATCCCCAACAAGTGGTATCACAACATTTATGTTCTAGGTGCCTGACAAGTGGTATCAGAGCTCAGGTTGACTAACAGGTGTTTCAGATCTGGTTAGTGTGTATTGATTACAGGGTACTCACAGGGGTTTCTATAAGGATTTTTGTTTGAGTGGGAGAAGCAATGGCAAAATAAAGTAAACTGAGAATGGAGAAGTTTAATGGCAAGAATTATCAACATTGGAGAATGCAGATAGAGGATTATCTGTATGAGAAAGATCTATACTTACCGTTAGGTGGGATTGCAAAGAATCCCATAGAGATGGATGATGAAGAATGGAAAGTTCTTGATAGAAAGGCTCTGGGGTCTATAAGACTGAGTCTGGCATCTACTGTGATATCTAATTTATCACAGGCAAAGACAACGGTAGAGTTGATGACTACTTTAGCAAATTTATATGAAAAACCCTCAGCTTCAAATAAGGTATATCTTATGAAGTAGTTATTTAATTTGCATATGAATGAAGGTGGATCTGTGTCTAATCATCTAAATGATTTCCATGGAATTGTAAATCAATTAAGTTCAGTCAATATTGTGTTTGATGATGAAATTAAAGCTCTTTTTATATTATGTTCTTTCCCTGAAAGATGGCATAGCTTGGTAATGGCAGTTAGTAATACTGCATCTGCTTCAAATATTTTAAAAGTAGAGGATGTTGTTAGTGTTATCTTGAATGAGTAAATCTGCAGGAAAAGCACAGAGGAAACATCAAGGAACGCTTTAAATTTTGAGAGCAGGGGAAGGCAAAAAGAGAAGAGCAAGAAAGGGAGATCAAGGTCTAAGTCAAAGGTGAGAGGTAGATCCAAATCCAGAAATGGCAAGAGGATGCCACAATGCTAGAATTGTGGAAAGATAGGGCACATAAGCAAAGATTGCTGGTCAAAGCCTAAGGAGGACAATCGGCATGAAGGAAAAGAAAAAGCGAAGGTTGCAGGTATTGCACAAGATGCTCTTATATTCTCTTTGCATAATAATATAGAATCTTGGGTTTTAGATTCTGGTGCATCTTTCCATGCAACCCCTAATAGAGAATATTTTAGTGACTATGTCCATGGAGATTTTGGAATAGTGTATTTAGGGGATGATGAGCCTTGTAAAATTGTTCGCAAAGGAAAAGTGTAGCTGAAAATGTAGAATGGCAACACATAGGTGTTGAGAGATGTCATGCATGTTCCCAACTTGAAGAGGAATTTGATTTCTGTAGGGAAGTTAGGGGATGAGGGTTGTACAGTAACTCTCACAACTGAATCTTGGAAGGTGACCAAGGGTGCACTTGTAATGGCTAGAGGTAAGAGAGTAGGTACTCTCTATTTATGTAATTGTGTTACTAATAATTCTCTTTCTGTATTATCTACTGCAGATGTGGATGCAAAATTGTGGCACTCTAGGCTCGGCCACATGAGTGAGAAGGGAATGTCCATTTTTAATTCAAAAGGTATGCTTTCAGATTTAAAAAGCATATATTTAGATTCTTTTGAGCACTATGTTTTTGGGAAATAGAAGAGAGTGAGTTTTCTCAAGACTGGGTCAACAAAGAAGAAGCATAAGTTACAGCTTGTTCACACAGACGTGTGGGGACCAACTCAGGTTGCTTCTATTGGAGGATCACATTACTATGTTTCATTCATAGATGATGTTATAAGAAAGGTATAGGTCTATTATATTAAGAAGAAATCTGATGTATTTGACACTTTTAAGATTTGGAAAGCTATGCTTGAGAATGAAACAGGTAGAAGATTGAAGTGCCTGAGATCTGACAATGGTGGTGAGTTCTGCAGCTATAAGTTCAACTGGTATTGTTATATGCATGGAATCCATAGGCAAAGGATGGTTCCAAGGACACCTCAGCAAAATGGAGTTGCTAAAAGGATGAATAGAATAATTATGGAGCGTGTAAGATGTATAAGATTGCATGCTGGTTTGCCCTTAGAGTTTTGGGTAGAAGCTGTTGACACTGCAGTGTACCTGATTAATAGAGGACACTCTACAGCTCTAGATGGTGGAATTCTAGAAGAGGCATGGACAGGTAAAAAGGTAGATCTCTCATTTCTCAAAGTTTTTGGTTGTGAAGCCTTTGTGCACGTTGATAAGGAAAATAGAAAGAAGCTGGATGCTAAGTCTATGAGGTGCACATTTATTGGCTATGGCTCCGATGATTTTGGATTTAAGTTTTGGAATCTAGGAACTAACAAGATAATTAGGAGCCGTGATGTTGTTTTCAATGAAAAAGTGATGTATAGTGATCAACTGAGGAAGTTGAATCAATTTGGGCAGAGCAATGGAGAATTGGATGAGGGGACGGTCCAAAATGAGCTCACAGGAAGAAAAAATAATCACTTACAGGAAAACACAGAGACCGATGTCGGCAAGGTAGGAACTGACATCAGTAGGACAGAAACCAATGTCGGTCATACAGAGACTGACGTCAGCTAGGAAGGAATTGAGGTCGGTCATGGAGAATCGATGTCGGCCAGTTACAGGCTTGGAGGTGACTGAGGTCGGTCACTGTCAGAGAATTTAGGTAGACAACGTGTTGTGAATGAGTCTTAGACACCCATCAGGAGGTCAAAAAGGATAAGTAAACCTCCAATTTGATATTCCTCTTCATTATTCTATTTATTTCTTACTGATGGTGGAGAACCAGAGAGTTTTGAAGAAGCAATATAGGTAGAATCCAATAATCAATGGGAGCATGGCATGGTTGAGGAAATGGAGTCCTTGAAAGAGAACCAAACATGGGATTTGGTTGAGTTGCTAGCTGGTAAGAAGACACTGAAGAACATATGGACCTATAGATTGAAGGAAGGTGAGAATGGACAGATGAGATATAAGGCCAGATTGGTAGTGGAAGAATTTGCGTAAAGACCAGGTATTGACTTTGGTGAGATTTTTTCTCCTGTTGTTAAAATGACTTCTATATAGACTGTATTGTCTTTAGTTACTATTGAGGATTTGCATCTTGAGCAGCTTGATGTTAAGACAATGTTTCTTCATGGAGATTTGGATGAAGAAATATATATGGATCAGCCGGAAGGATTTGAGGTCAAAGGTAAGGAGAAGTTAGTGTGCAAATTGAAGAAAAGCTTGTATGGCCTCAAGCAAGCTCCTAGACAATGGTATTTGAGATTTGACAGGTTTATGACTGAGCATGGCTACAGTAGGTGTCAATCTGACCATTGTGTGTATTTTAAGAGATTAGATAATGGTAGATATATTATTTTATTGCTGTATGTAGATGATATGCTGGTTGCAGGATCACACATGCAAGATATCTCTGAGCTTAAGGTGAAACTAGATCAAACATTTGCCATGAAGGATTTGGGAGCAGTAAAGAAAATCCTTGGCATGAGCATCAAGAGAGACAGGAAAAATCATAGGTTGATTTTGTCTCAAGAGGATTATGTGAACAAGGTGTTGAAACGGTTCAATATGTAGGATGCAAAACCGGTAAGCACACCTATGGCTGGACATTTTAAGTTGAGTAAAGAACAATGTCCTAATTCACATGATGAGGTAGAGTACATGAGTAGAGTTCCATATTTTTCTATAGTAGGGAGTTTAATGTATGCAATGGTTTGTACTAGACCAGATATTGCCCAAGTAGTGGGAGTTGTAAGTAAGTATATGGCCAATCCAGGGAAGGAGCATTGGAAAGCAGTTCAGTGGATCCTTAGATATCTGAGAGGAACCAACAATAGGAATTTGTGCTATGGAGGTTCAGATACTTCTCTACATGGTTATGTAGATTCAGATATGGTAGGTGATTTGGATGGCAGAAGGAGCACCACAGGATATATTTTCACTATTGGTGGAACGGCGGTTAGCTGCATATCAAAGTTGCAAAAGGTTGTTGCCTTGTCAACTATAGAAGTAGAGTATATTATAGTCACAGAGGATAGCAAAGAGATGATATGGATGACATGGTTCATGGAAGAGTTAGGAAAGGAGCAAGAGAGTTACATATTGTATAGTGACAGTCAGAGTGTAATTCATTTGGCTAAGAATTTAGCCTTTCACTCAAGAACCAAGCACATATAGCTTAGGTACCATTTCATAAGATAGGTATTGGAGGATGGTGAGTTGAATCTAGAGAATATCCATATAGATAAGAACCCTGCTAATATGTTAACCAAGCTGGTTACAAATGAGAATTTGAATCTTCATTTAACTTCTATTGGTCTTCATGATTGAGTTGAAGATGGAGGAGCTAGAAGATGTTGTTGTATAGGTACTGGTGCAACTGTTTATCTCCAAGTGGGAGATTGTTAAGGTATGGAGCTAAAAGCTTCACCTAATGAGCTTGTTTTGTAGGTTACAATATTATACAGTCACTGACGTTGGTCAGGATCGACCGATGTCGGTCATGAGAATACCAGGAGATGTCAGCATTGGTAGGGATCGGCTGATGTCGGTCACAAGCAAACAGCCAAGGAACCGATGTCGGTTACTTGTGCATCCAAAAAGCTATTTTGTGGACAGAATAGAGTGTTTGCATGTTAGGATTAAGTGATAGTCTTAAGTCTACATCTCTATTATTAGTAAGACTATTTAGAGCCCTTGATTAGGAGGTGCATTTAATGGCTTTAGTTATATGCTCATGTTTCCTAATTATTATATAATAGGATAGATCTTCATAGCTTATTATATTGTAGAGAGTTGAATAGTATAGAATTGTACATGTGAATCATTCCAGGTTGTTGGAGTTGATTGTAATTGAGAGAGAGATCTCTTGAGGGAAAGAGATCTAGATAGAGATCTGTACATCTAAGAGAGGTGTGGAAGAAAATAAGTTTCTTCAATTGTATTCCTTCTGTAAAGAGTTTAATACAAGTTTTCAGGGTGGTTTCTTGTATCTCTTGTTCTTTGCTATTTCTGATTCTAGTTACTTATCTTTCTGGTTTAATTCTGCATTTTATTGCTTTCATATTATAATCAACATTGTTGGTTGATCCCCAACAAGTGGTATCACATCATTTATGTTCTAGGTGCCTGACAGGCAAATTATCAAGGCATTCAATCAAACACTCAATAAAGTAAATCTTCCCTATTTTCTCCTATTTTCATATAAATCATAGGGACAACACATATATAAGTCTAAAATACTAAAGGAGTAGCCCAAGAACTATTATCACATTTAAATGAATCATGTTAGGTCTTAAGACCTATTCCAACTGACATAATATAAAAACTCATAGGTGTGGATGATCTATGATAGAAGTGAATCTCTAGTGAAGGTTATCTCCTCAAACTAAAGTTCTACCTAATTTATGATCAGGTTATAGTCCTAAAACCTACACTAATAAAGCCTATCTAAGCTACACTAAGAATCTATTCATGAAAAGAGAGAGAATGAAGTTGAAAACATTAAAATGAGGTGATGCACCAAGATTGAGTATCTCCTCTACCTATCTAGAACAACATAATGGGATTGACAAAGACTAAAATTTATACTACATAATCTCCAAATTAGGATTCTTAGGCATACATGTTTCATATGAAGGTGGTGGCTTATGCTAGAACTAGAAGGGATAGCCAAAAGGTCTTGCACAAGACATAATTAGTAGGATTCCATAACTAGTCACCTTCATAAGCAATTTTAAACATAACATATGACGTATAAAATACATGCCTACTTACACCAAGGTGAAGGGAGAAGGACATATACAAGGGATAATACTCTCTGCCACATGTATGGATAAACAAAACACTAAAATCACACAAGACATCATTTAAAAGTCTCTAGAGAAGTATAATTTTTCTATACCTAATAGAGGGATACAAAATAAGGAATTTCCATCCTTATTTATAATAAGTATGAGCTAAGAAAGAAGATAAAATCACTAGAAGATCTCATAAGTGTTATTGTTACATCATATATCCAACCCATTCAAGAGGAAAAACATGGAGAGTAAGAGCATTCATCTCTCATCAATGCACTAGGCATACCACTTTGATGGTCTCTCATTGAATATGGGCATAGGAGTGGGAGAGGAGACTTTGTTACTATTTTTATCATTGGGAGAGCTTGAACTTTATGGATATGCTCTTCCAAGGCTGTTATCTTTGAGAAAATCCTACATTAATTACCTTAACTCATCCATCTCTCCACACATGCATGTTAAATCCTATTGAATGTTGATTTATAGGTAGATACCCCATGCCATTTGAAGAGTTAGAGGTTGACTTGACATTATTGACACTTCATGGAGGGGTTACACACCTTTTGGAGTAGTTTATAATGCCTCATGTCTTTATGATTTATCTTTTTAGGATTATTGAATGTAACACTAAGTTGATAAAGAACTAATTAATAAATTAGGGAATAAAATACTACACTAACAATAGCCTCTGATTTGTAAAAAAAATGATTTATTTTAATATCATATTAATAGAAACAAATTAGAAAAGGTGTTCTTAGCTAGAAAATATGATTGAGACAGATAAGTGGTAAGCAGGGAAGTGATGCATGAAAAATTCATATTGTCACTAGTAGATAGAAAGTGTCATAACCTTGTTTGGATAATAGTGTAAACCTATTTTATAATAACACACTAAGTTATTGGAATTTTTTGTTGTGCTTATAACCCTATGTAGGTGAAATAATGAAATTCTGGGCAAACATTCATTCTATTTTAAAAAGACTATATCTATGTGACCAAGACCTAGATCATCATCTATTTTGTTATTTGACAAATTTCACTATGAAACCCTAAGCCTTCATTCTTTTTAGGGTTATAATGAACACATGTTTAAGATGGGTGGAATTAGTAGGTTAGACTAGGTGAGACCCAATCTAAGTACTAGTGTAGGTGAGAGTGATGCTAGTATGCCTAACTATAAATGCCAACTTGAATGATTTGAGTGTGAATTGATAATATAAACTTGAGTAAAACTAAGTTATGGGTTGTTGTATATGGATGTATTTATAAATAGGGGTAAATAGGGATCAATAACCTCAATCTACACAACTATTTCTAAGTTTGTTCATGAGAATTGCCATCTAAGGGATAAATGAATGAAAATGGTCTTTATATAGTGTTATGATGTTTTTCAAAACATGAAATGAGTCTAAGATGACACTAAGATGCTTTAGGGAGTGAAAGGATATATGTTAGGGGAAAATGAAGTTAATGGTCAATAGCGCTACTATTGGTGCATTTATTTACTTTATTACATTTACTTGTATATATTATTTAGATTGGTGCACTAATTACTTATTGTAATTAGTTTATTATGTTTATTAATAATTTTCACTAGATAGGATAAGATTTTTTAGCTAGTAGTCAACTTAGACACCTATCTTGTCATAGTGGAGTTCCACTCCACTATTCAGGGTAAGATAGGATAAGATTGATTAGCTAGTAGTCAACTTGTGTTGATCATTTACACAAGTTGGACACCTATCTTGTTAGTGTGGAGTTGCATTCCACTATTCTTGTAGTTAGATATCAGTTGAAATACACATATTGTGTGAGTTCCTTGAACTTTATCATGCATGCCTTGATCTATATAAGTAATGGCTATTTGTGTATTCTATATCAAATTAATATTGAATTATCAGAGTAATTCATCCTATTTGAGTTATTTATTCATTTCTATAATTATCTCAGATATAAAATTATTGTTTATTAATATTACTATTTTATCTCTTATTTATACTTTATATAAGATTCATTAGATCCTATAGTTAATTATAACATGGTACTAGAGCTATCTTGAACCTGTTGATTGCTAAATATTCAAGAGAAAAATATCTAGATATAGGATTAATTTTTTGATTTTGTATACAAGCACAAATTAGAGATTTGTGGAGAATTTATGAGCTCACCATTGAGTTTAGAGTGACCAAGATAGTCAAAATCATCTACAATTTTGTCCAAATTGGGCACAAGAGGCAAAATTGGTAAGGGTTTAATGCAAAAGCACCATGTCCAAATCTGATGAGTACCTAAAAATTGAAGTGTTTCTAAGTAAAATGGACCTCATGATTACATTTGAAAGTCATCAAAACCTATAGATCCATTTAAAATTTGTCCAATTTGGGCACATTCACTCGAAAGGCAATTTTTTTTGGCTCCCAAGTACGACCATATACACTGTGCAAACAAATGTTTTTTTGGCAAGCTTCACAGATCAGTAGATATATTTGAAAGGGAAATTTCAGGAGCCCACCATTTGAATACCAAGAGGTATTTTTGAGATAATTTTGTTTTTGAAATAGCTTAAATTTCATGCTCTTCATTTTTGTACTTTCAATTTTTTCTAGATTTGTCTAGATTTTTCTACAATAGCTCTTGCTTGTCCTCATTTTTACAACTTCAGAGGCTCATAAATTTCACATATGACCTCGTATTGAGGTCTTATTTTTTTTAAAATTTAATTTTTTTTTAGCACAACATATTAGTGTAGAAATTTTTGTAATAAAGTGCATATTTTTTGTACTTTTAGACTAGAGGGCCTAATTGACCTTTTTGTAAACTAGAAAAATTATAATCCAACCTTTTAATTACACTTAATTATAAAGTGCCAACAAAAATACTTGCTGGGTGGGATAAAACTAAGTAATTTAGGGGGTTTTATGGTGTTTTCTATATTTTGATTTCTACTTTATGATGGTTTATATCTAATTTCATCATGGGGAATCCTAAGTTCCCACTATTAATAGCATACAACTATAACAAATGGAAACAAAATGCTTGGAATGAATTAATGATGCTAGGATATACACCTTACATAACAACTCTTCTTAGTCTACATACTGATGCAAAAGAGTTGCAACACTTTATCTTTGAAACTACTAAGGCAATTGGATGCATTTGGTCTTACATGTCTTTAGATTTGAATTTCTATTTTGACAAATGTATAACTCCAAAAGAGGCTTGGGATAAATTAGCATCATTGTTTGGAAAAATAGATGAGGTTCATGGTTAACAAATTGACAATGAACTCATTAGTTTGGATTCTACAAATTATGCTACAATATAAGGCTGCATCACTAAAGTCATAGATTTTAGATTACAACTTTCTAAATGTAAAATTGATAAAAAGGATATTCAATTGATTTTCAATGCCTTACACAAATTAGGTCCTGAATATTCATCCTTTGTCTCTAGCTTTTAGACTCATAGGCTCACATTGGGCATAGCATATCAAATGCCCACCTTTGAGGTATTCTCTAAGATTCTAATGGTAGAAGAAGAAAAGTTAATAGTTATGGG
The DNA here is from genome assembly GCA_037957365.1 of Torreya grandis. Taxonomy (NCBI): domain Eukaryota; kingdom Viridiplantae; phylum Streptophyta; class Pinopsida; order Cupressales; family Taxaceae; genus Torreya; species Torreya grandis. Next base: position 6,933,069 of record JARHVA010000078.1, read on the forward strand.
TTTAATCAAGTCATCCAAATATCAAGCTCTAATTGCAAGTCAACCTCATCATAATCAAGTTTCAACATCAACATCAAATATAGGTTCAATTAAAAAGAAGAAGAATAATCTTAAAAAATAACATGAAGATAAGAATAAATGGCAACAATCTTCTTCATAAGGAGATTATAAATCCACTAATAAGAAAAGGGATTCACAAAATAGGATTGGCACTCCTTGTCCTTATTGGAAAAAGGGGTTTCGTAGTGAACAAGATTGTTGGAAGAAAGAGATTGATGAACTTAAGGGTCTTCTAAAAAAAACATCAATCAATCAAAGGATTCTTCAACTCCTTCAAATTTAGGGAAAGGGAAATCTATGGTACTAGTTGCATTGGCACATTCTCCTAAGTCATGGGTAATTGACTCAGGTGCTTTGCACCATATGGGTTTTTATCAAGAATAATTTTTTTGATTAGAACCAAGTTCCTTGCCTCATATTCTCATAGGTGATGATTCTAAGGTAGATTTATAGGAAAAGGTATATTTGATATTGATAGTGGTGTATTTGAGGATATCCTATGTGTGTTAGATTTATCCACTAACCTTCTCTCTATCTACCAAATCAATCACTTTTATACTAGTAAGAAAGTTGATTTCACACCCAATTTTGTATCAATCAAAAAATTGGAGGATAATGCCTTGTAGTGGGAAAAGTTGACAATAATACTTGGCTTTATTCATTCTCCCACTTTATGCATCAGTATTCCTCTATAGCTTTGCTCTCACACACTGATTCAATGAGAAATCTATGGCGTGAGTGGTTTGGTCATCTGAACTACCACTATTTATAATAGGTTAGTCAATAGGAGATGGTTATAGGCCTTCCACAGATTCAATTTTCAGGGGGTGTATGTCATGGTTGTGCCTTAAGCATAAATACAAAGCATAAGTTTGATAAAGGGAATGCTTAGAGGGATACACAAGTCCTTAAACTTGTTCATAGTGATTTATCATGTTAATCACCTACTTTGTCTTTTAGTAAAACCTGTTATGTTCTCACATTTATTGATGACTATTCTAGATATACTTCGGTTAATTTTTTGAAACTCAAGAGTGAAGTATTTGATAGATTTCTAGAGTTCAAAGCTCTAATAGAAAAACAATTTGTGAAGTATGTCAAGATCCTTTGCATAGATAATGGGAGAGAATATGTGAACAAGTTTGAACAATTTTATGCTCTTGAAGGAATTAATCTTTAGCATTTAGTTGCATACACACCTCAGTAGAATGGTGTAGTAGAGGGGAAGAATAGATTCTTAAAAGAGATGGCAAGTTGTATGATTCATGTAAAATCATTAGTACCTGAGTACTAGGTAAAAGTGATTAATTTTGCTACATATGTATAGAATAGAGTTTCTCAAAGATATTTAAAAGGGATAACACCTCTTAAATATTGGTGCAATAGGAAGCCAAATGTGCATCCTTTCAGACTCTTCAATAGTCCAACATGGGCTCACATACCTTTATACAAGCACCACACTTTAGAACAACAAAGGCAAACTTGTATATTTTTTGAGATATCCTGATGGTGTTAAGGGATATCAGCTCATTGATCTAGATTCACATGAGCTTATTATAACAAGAAGTGTTTACTTTGAAAAAAGTCCTTTAGACTTGTCTTATAATATTTCTCATTCTTCTTCCTTAGAAGAATTAGATAGCAATGATGATGATACTCCTACTCATTCTACTCATATAAATGATGAGGTAATACCTCCCTAGTAGGGTTTAATAGGTCATGTTCCTCCTCCTCCTCTAGATCCTCACCCATTGATGCCTTTATGGGATAGATAGACTTTGGTAGATGCAGACCCTCTTATTAGGGATCCATTAGATAGAAGGAGAACACATTCATAGGATGATCTTCCACATTCCTACATTGCCACAACTTCTAATCCATAATATTTTTAGGAAGCCATAGGGAGAGTTGAGTGGGATTCAATAATAAAAGAAGAGTATGACTCAATGATCAGGAATAACACTTGGGATATTGCTCCTCTTCATAAGGGAAGAAAATTAATACGATGTAGGTGGATATATTGGACTAAGTTTGCAGAAAATGGAAATATTGATAAGTATAAAACATGCTTAGTGGCCAAAGGTTTTCCCTAAGTGGAAGGAATTGACTATACAAAAACCTTTGTGCCTATTGCTAAGATGAATTCCATTCACTTGATACTAGCTATTGGTGCAAATCATGGTTAGGATATACATCAGATGGATGTGAAGAGTGCATTTCTTCATGGGGATCTTCATGAGGAGATATATATGGAGTAGACATAGGGGTTCATTCAAGATTCTTCATTGGTATGCCACTTGCATAAGTCTCTCTATTGTCTAAAACAATCCCCCATGGCTTGGTATTCCAAGATTGACACATTTATTCTCTCAATTGGGTTCTTGAGAAGTCACTGAGATTTGAATGTTTACATTATATGATAGGAGTATTCACTATTATACTTAGTTATCTATGTTGATGATATAAGTATTATAGGGAACATAGAATCTATCATCAGTAGTGTTAAGACTACACTTCAAGAAAAGTTTTCTATGATAGACATGGGCCTATTACAATATTTTTGTGGGATTCAAATAACACAGTCTTTTTCTAGGATTACACTTTCATAGCCTAAGTATGTCATGGAATTTTTAGCTCAATTCACATGGTTTATTGTATGATTTCACTAAATCCTTTCTTATCTAGAGTTAGACTTGAGGTTCATTGTTCCACTCCCTTGGTTGATGCCATATTATCTCACTAGCTTGTAGGTAGCCTCATCTATCTAACTCATACATGACCTAACATTTCATATGAAGTTGGCATGGTTTCACACTTTATGTAGACACCACATGAGATTCATTGGATAGCCACCAAGTGCATTTTGAGCTCATTCAGGGCACTATCAGATATGAGATTCAATATACAATAGGTACATGTTTAGACTTGGTAGGATACATAGATTTTGATTAGGCTGGTGATTATAATGATCATAAGTCCACTTATGGTTATAGTTTTTACTTCAGATCTAGCCCCATTTGTTGGTAGAGAAAGAAGCAAAATTCTATTGCTCTTTTATCTATAGAGGCTAAGTATAGTGGCACTATTAATGCCACTACTAAGGCTTGGTGGCTTTAGAATATTCGCACTAAGCTTGGTGTTTCATTTTGGAAGCCATTAGTCATCTACTATGAAAACTAGAGCACTATCTAGATCTTGAAGAATCTGGTTCATCATTAGAGAACCAAACACATAGAGATTCATATGCACTTTATCAAGGAGCTGATTCAGATGAAGATAATTAATCTTTAATATTGTCTTACACATGAGCATATTATATATATTTTCACCAAACCTTTTAGTGAAAGCAAGTATCTTCACTTGCGATCTCTTTTAGGGGTGTGAAACATCATTTCTTTAGGGGACATCAGTTCTTTAGGGGGTTTTCCTAGACCTTCATTTTGAGGAGGAGATTTTTTCCTTTGGGTTTTCTCCTTTCCTCATCTATTTGTACAAAGTACCTAATATGGCTACACATTATTGAGACTCTTATCTGCATATCCCTACCTAAGCTTCACTTATGGGGGGGGGTGGTGTTGGTAAATTTATTTTATTTATTACATTTACTTGTATTTATTATTTAGATTGGTACACTAATTACTTATTATAATTAGTTTATTGTGTTTATTAATAATTTACACCAAATAGGATAAGCTTCCTTAGCTAGTAGTCAACTTAGACACATATCTTGTTATAGTGGAGTTCCACTCCACTATTAAAGGTAAGATAGGATAAGATTGATTAACTAGTAGTCAACTTATGTTGATCATCTACACAAGTTGGACACTTATCTTGTTAGTGTGGAGTTGCACTCCACTATTTTTATAGTAAGATATCAGTTGAACTACACATGTTATGTGAGTTCCTTGATCTTTATCATTCATGCCTTGCTCTATATAAGAAATGGCTATTTGTGTATTCTATATCAGATTAAAATTGAATTCTCAAAGTAATTCATCATATTTGAGTTATTTATTCATTTATATTATTAACTTAGATATACAATTATTTTTTATTACTATTACTATTTTATCTCTTATTTATGCTTTCTATAAGATTCATTAGATCATGTAGCTAATTCTAACAGCTACCCCCTTTGCCAATAGTGTATTGTGCTATAGACTAATGGGGCTGTGATATTGTCCATGTGGTTGGAATGTGTGAAAAGGGATCAGGGATGCCTAAGTGATGGCTCAATACATCTCTTGATATATATGAGAATAGGCTAGATACACATAAAATCTAGAAAAAGATTAAAAGAGGACCTAAGATAGGTCTATGGCTAAGTTAAGGATATGGTGGTCTCAAGTGACTCTCATTTCATAAAGTAAAATTTTAGATGACTAAATTTCACCCCCGCTCCCTCCTCCCACTTTTATTTTAGAAATGCAAAAAAGTGAAATGACTAGGATAAAGGAAATATAAATGTACCTAGACTTACTTATGAGGTGAAGCCCATGAATTTAGGTCTGAGTCTCTAAATTTTTAACCATTATGTGCCTTACAAATTAAAATTTTATGAATTAGTTCTTAATAAATATGAAAAGTAAAGACAAAACTGAGTAAAGAGATATGTGAGAGAGGAAAGGAATAAATACATCTCAATGGGTACATGAACTAATACAAAAATTAGTGAAATATTGTGTGTGTAGATGGCAATCAAATGGTGAATAACTTGGAATGAGCTGATGGATTACCTAATCCCCATTTATGGATTGCAAAGGAACTCAATATTGCCTTGACTCCATCATTTCCCACACCTTTTTGGTGGATTATAATGTTTGAATAACTTAGATTAGACTAATGACTTATCCAACCCTCTTATGTAGCTAGCTCAAAAATTCAAGTAAGTCTCCATCAATGCCTACCCGTGTGTAGTAGATGAATCTAAAACTAAAACTATGTGATGTTATGAAACTATATAATATGGATTTGGGCTACTCAAGAATTTTGAAATGTAAAACATCTCAGGGGCCACTCAAGAATGTGAAATGGCTCTAGGATATTTTGAAATGCCAACTGCTATAGACATAATGAAGTATTAATCTAGTATAATATTGGTGTAAAATTGGTGCATATGGTGTCTAGAATATACAAATGAAGAATGACATGGGATTGTCATTTCATCTAAGAGAACTGGTGTAAAAACTAGCATATGGGAACAATGTGCTATGCACATGCCCCTAACTCTGATATATATGCATATGAATTCTAGAATGGGCCATAGTAATTTAAGTATTTGTATATCTAAAATTGAAATGAGAGTGTTCATGACATGCATGGTTTCCCTAATCTATCCAAAATTATGTAATTCTATGTAAAAACTAAGTATATACGTATTAATCTATGATCAAGACTATGCAAATCTAAATTGCAACTACTGTACCTTTTTGACAATTTAAAATTTTCTAGTTTTGAGGATACTAGAGAATAGCATGGTGCATGGACTATAACACACTATGTTCCTAATTATATACTATTATATTTTACAAAAGTTTTGTTTCTATAAAAAAACTAAGATTGATTTGTGTATGACTATATTTCACTATATTTTCTTAAGTTTAAGCTTTGTAATCTATGTTTGTATGCTAAAAACTATGTTTTAAGTGTGTTAGGATGGTCTAATCTCTATGAAAAACCCCTATGAATGCTCCCTCTTTTGAGAAGAGTTTTTGAACCTTTTTATTAAATGTTCTCCAAATAAAATCTATGCATCATGTGTCTTAGATTGAAAAATATATGACGTTTGCATGATAAACCAATATAATGTGTATACATGACATCAGAAAGTAAAATAAATTGAGCATAAGTTGGCAATGTGTGATGTATGTTAGATATAACATTCACAAGGTTATCAAGATATATATAACAATGTAAACATGTATATGAACAAAAAATATGAATATAATCTAAGTAAACTACTATGAGAGATGGGGCATGATGTCCATCAAGGCACCCAAAGAGAAAAGGGAAGATGCATGAGGTCCCTCATGGCATTGCAAATTGGATGTGAAAGGAACGAGTAAGAGACAAGTGTCATGGCCATGAATCATACATGATTGCATAAATACAAACACATGAGGCATGAAAATTAAGCCAAGGGGCCACAACACAAGGGACATGGGTAGATACCACTAAATCTAAGAAAAATAACACATACAAGGACATGCTCAAATGTCCACATATGTAAAATAGAAATCAATTTTGGCTTAGAGCCACATGGAGGGACATGTTCAAATGTCCACATACAAAATAAATAACCATACATAAGGACATGGGCACATGTCCAAAGGATGAAAATAATGAAAGGATAATGACATATTTAAATTCCATCAAGTAGATGTAGAATCAAAGAGACACAATCAAATCTAAACTAGTAAAGCTAGAAATGAAAGTATGCAATAATTATGTGGTACAAATCTATATAATATCCAAGATGTACATAAGTTGTGTCTATAGTATTAGTAGTCGATAAAAAATCAATGTAGTATAGGATGATCAATATCAAGATATAATCAATGCTAAATAAGTGATATGGAGTATATAAAGATATAACCTAGCAAATTAAAAGCTGTGTCTTTTACGCCCAATGGGTTAATAGAGCAATGTTGAATTGATGTATATGTGCATGTGCCCTTAATCGATCGATAGTAGTAAATTTGTATCTATGTAGAGGGCCAGAGTCTTATAGTAATTTGTGATCACTCAAAGGGAACAAGTAAAGCATATATGTATGATAAAAACTAGCTACATTAACATAGATAACATATGTAGTACCTAAAAAATATAAGGAATGTAAACATGAAAATTCATAAAATTTGAAATTTGTATATTTTGAGAAATATTTGAATGTTTTTATATTTTTTGAGTATAAGCTATGTATAAGCAACATCAAAATGAAACTATATTTAAGGAACATGGGAACATACTAACTAATGATTCTTGTAAGAGACTCACTATCAATGTGACCTATATTAAGTAAAGGAAAAGTGACTACATGTGATGTGCAAAGAAGTACTAGAGATCTAGGAACCAGATGTAATGAAAATTTTGTAGATATAATTAACCATAGAGCATGCCTATGAATCTATGGAGCTGAATGAATTAGCTTATGAACTATGGGGCACTTGGGGACCCATATGGTGGAAGAAGTTATAACTAGTGTGGATGATTTATGAAAAATGCTTTGGGGACATAGTAACTTTGATCTCTAGTATCCACAACTTGTCTTTGATGTAGGGGTCTCTCTAATAAAGGTCTCCATAGGAGAGTGTGTATACATGGTAATGTTGTAGGAGTAGACCTTACCTACACTAGTGGCTCAACTACTATCTAAGGTGTGCTAAGGAAATATGTGTTTGGAGCTATTAATGGTGACTACTATGTAACTAGATATGGAGTAGGTAAAGGATACTCATATGGAAGGTCCCTAACTATAATAGCCTGATTAGCATGTATATACATAAATCATTTATGTAAGGTGGAGGGAATGGATCAAAGTTGTATGCAAGGCCTACCCAATAACATATCAAAATTTTCAGCACTAGGTACAACTATGAATATGGCGACCACATGTGTCAGACCAAACTACAATGGAAGTATGATCTTCCTAATAGAGCTTTGAAAATGGCCACTAAAACTATGAATAACTATCTATCATAGAAATATCCTGATATAAATAATCCATGTGATATTTAAGTGTAATAGTACATATACTGATGCTTAAACCATTATCAACCATGACACTCTAAATAAAATGATGATCAATGTAAGCTCATACAAAGAGTGTGTATAAATCTGAGTCATCATTAATGATCTCTTGTTCTAAGTGATAAGAGGCCTAGCTAGTGCCATAACATGATACACACTAATGATATTATGTAGAGGGTGTGTGTCTATTATATAAGTATGATAAGATGCTGCTAGTAGATGTGCCTAATAAGTATAATGAACACCTAAAGTTTATACTATCTCATTAGCCATATGTTTAGAAGTGGACTAGAAACTATTTTCATGGCTTTCGCTTTAGTTGGTTGTGCTTTGGGTGTTTTTGTAGGAGTGATCACATTAATGATATTATCATCTATCAAATCTTAGATTGTATGTCATATGTTGATACATCTATTCATGTATGGTCGAGGGCCCTATGATAATCAAAAAATTCATTAGAATCATAATTATTTGGAAGAGGCCTAGTCTTATAAACCTTTTTGATGGGAGGGATAGATATGATATTTCATTCCAAAAGTTGTTTGAGAACACAAGCTAGCAATTTAGGAAGATTTGTAAAAGGTCTCCTTAGAGGAAATAATAAAACCACATGAGGAGCTAACTCTAAGGCTGAATTAACTTTTATATTTTACCCATTCTTGTTTTCATTTGGCCTCACCTTATATGGGATCTTATTTTAACTCTTATTAGTGGAATCTAATCTACTTGTGTACTTTAACCTACCCATGGAGAGAAGTTTGACTTCTCGTTTCTTCACCTTATGGCATAGATCTATAAATGATGGAAACCATTTGAATAATATAAATTCATGTAATTTAGGTAATCATTTTTTCTTGAATACATCCTATAGTTCTTTATCTACCATGGGGATAGTCATCTTTACTAATGTGGTTTTATATCACAAGACATATTTAGTTATTAGCTCATTATATTTTTGCTTTTTTGAGTGACTTGGGCATACAAAAATTTGTCACTGATGTTAAGATAGAAATGTGCCAAAAACATATATGTGAGTGGATTAAATGTTTTAATGGATTTAATATGGAGATCATATAACCATTATAATCTATAGTCCTTTAAACTATGAGGGAACTACTTAGTTAGGAGTCAATCATTAGACACATAATCCAAACATGCTTCATGAAAAGAGCATATGTGATGCTCTAGGTCACCCTTACCATCATATAGAGTAATCTTGGGTGCCACACATATGGATGGCAAAGGAGTTATCATTGTATATTGTTCCAATGGTGTATGTAGGAGAACATGAGAGTCCAAAGCATGAGATGGTCTATTGTCACCCTACTTAATATTTAACACCTTGGCCTTTAGAGAATGGATCTCTTACCTAAGAGATTGTAAATCTAGGGATGAGGGTTATGTACTAGCCATAGGAGGTGTTTCCACTGGTGAGAGTTGGATAATCATATAAGGTTATTGTAGAATTTGAGTTACCCCTATAGAAGGTGTAACCATATTAACATCTATGGGGTTAAAGGTTTGATCAAGTGATTTGTTACTTATTTCCAATTTAGATTGAAAATTATGTGCATGATCATGGGGTTGATCTTGAAGTTTGTCTCTTAAAATTTGTAAGTTCTCATCCTTATTGATTATAAGATTGTTCACATGGAGTGGGGAGTGTATCTTGAGTCCCCTCTTGTGTATCATTATTATCTTGATTATATTTCTCATGTTTCAATGTATTATCATTGAAGTCCACATAATTAGGATTTAAAATATCAATTATAGGAGTTGTAACTAGTCTTTTATCCATGGTATAATCTTGAATGAAAGGGATATAGGTATGCTCAATAGGATTACCACTAAGCTTAACACTTCTTCTTAAAGGATGAGATATACCTTTATTAGATGGCATATTAGTAAACAAAATGAAAGAGTATAACTAAAAATAATATATGAAATCTAAAAAGCCTAACACAACAAATGGAAACATGAAAAAAAGGATACAAACCCTAGTAGCATGTAGGGCTAGGATTTGGACACTAAATAAACTAAGTCAGGTTCACCAAATGATTTATATTTTAGGATTATGGAATGTAACCATAAGTTGATAAAGAACTGAGTAATAAATAAGGGACCTCCTCCCCTACCTCTATATAAACTCTATGTAATGCTAATCTAATCCCATCCCATCCCATCCCATCTAAATAGAGAGGGGAGAGAGGAGATGGAAGAGGGGGGCCAACTAGATAGAGTTTTTTGGGTAACCCCAACCATATAAAGTGAAGTGGATTGAGTACCAACAAGCTCTAATTTGTATGATAATCGATTTATTTGAATATTCTATAAATAACAACAATTAGGAAAGGTGTACTTAGTTAGAAAATATGACTAACATAGACAAGTGGTGGGTAGGGAAGTGATGTAGGAATAGTGTAAAATGTCATCATCAAAGAATATGTGTTAGATGCCTCTTCATATAATAATGAAACCCTATTTGCCAATAACGCACTATATTATTGACCTTATGTGTTGTGTTAATGACCCTGTGTAGGTGAAGTAGTGAAATTATTGATAGACCTTCACTTCATTCTAGAAATATTGTATCTATGTGACTAAGACCTAGATCATCATTTGTTCTGTGCTTTAACTAATTTTAATATGAAACCATAAGCCTTCATGCTTACTAAGGTTTTAATGAACACAAATGGAAGAAGGGTGGCATTAGTAGGGTATGTTGGGTAAGACCTCAATATCCCATGTGATGAGAATTACCTACATACCAATACCTCTAAAGGTAATCAAATTTGATGTAGTACTCCCAATCTAAGTGATGGTGAAAGTGAGAGTGATGCTAGTACGCCTAGGTATGAATGCCAGTTTGAATACTTTGAGTTTGAATTAAGACTATAAACCTGAGTAAAACTAAGCTATGGGCTACTATAGATGGATGTATGAATAATATTGGTAAATAGGGATTAATAAACTTAATTTACATAATTATTTATGAGATTGTTCATGAGAATTACCATCTAAGGGATAAATAAATGATTGGTATTTATATAGTGTTATGATGCTTGTCAAGACATGAAATGAGTCTAGGCTGACCCTAAGATGCTTTGGGGAGTTGAAACATATCCATTAGTGGAAAATGAAGTAAAGGGTTAATATCATTTTAGCCTTTTCCAATAGCACACTGCATTATAGATTAATGGGGTCATACTATTTTATAGATGGATGGAATGTGTGAAAAATGATCAGGGATGCCTAGGTGATGGCTCAATGTGGCTCTTGGTATATATATTAATAGGTAGATGCATACATAAGATGGAAAAGGATCAAAAGAGGCCCTAAGATAATTCTAGGGCTAATCTAAGGATAGGGTGGTCTCAAGTGACACTCATTTCATAGAATTACATTTTAGATGACTATACTTTACCATGATTTTAGTGACCATTGATCTTCATCATTCATAGTTTTGAATGACTAGTCAAGAGACTTATTCAATGTGCTTATCATGTTTGAGATATGATGGAGTTAAAATATTTGAAATCAGTCTTGGAGATTATATGAAGGTCACATGGAGGAGTTGAGAAGCTTTTGTTTCATCATTTATCATAAGATCTCTTGAAGGAGATATAAAACTTACACTACATACCTAGACCTTGAAAATTATGTCCTTTTTACTTGATTAGGAGGTCTCTAGAGCTTGAAATCCTTCTAAAAACATGAAATCCTAAAAAACCTACCTTAAGACATTGAATTATGCCATTTTAGGCCTATAGATGATTTTTGGTATACTTTAAGGCCCTAAAAGGCTAGACATAACATGAGAAACCATATATATTCATGTGATGATTCTTGAGATAGTCATAGATTTCATGCCAACAATATTGAAGGTCTTAAGACCATAGATCCTTGTTCTATTATTTCATCTTAGAAATGGTTTTGGGAATTAATATATAAGGTGCTCATACTCATCATTGAGGAGATAGATGACTTATCATCCTCTCATTAATATCCTTGAGACTCATGAAACCATTTAAGACTATGTTAATGAAATGTTGCAAGACCATACAAAACTCCTAAATATGCAATTTTCATGTTTTTGGATTTAAAGGGTATGGGAATTTGTCTTGTTTCCTTGTAAATATGAGACAATATTTTTAGTATCTATAAGTGCTTGAGATGTACTTTCCTTATTTATAAGGCCATGTAGTTCTACTCCATATTATAACATGCAACTTGTAATTAGCCTTAGAAAAACTATAGACTGATCATGAGAATCTATCTCATATTCAAACATGCCTTGTAGGCTTTTATATGTTCTTTTTAAAATTAAGAACTCATTCCTCCATATTGCACACCATATAATAACTTCTCAAGACATTCAAGATATTGGTAATGACTTGACATTTCAAGTAGCTCCAATTCAATTTTTGAAGGACTACAACTTTGATTTTATATCCCTTGAGTGACTTATGAGACAATGATATAGGTTTATTGGAGTTTTTGTGAAAATATTAAGGGTAGTATTGAGTGTTCCTAGACTTCATGAAACCATTCCTCACCTACCTCAATCTTATCTAATCAATCTCCATGTTCATAGTCTATGGGATTTTAAGCTCATCACAAAAGCATTAATGGAATGAAACATGCTTGAATGTCCTTATGATCCTACATGTATAATCTCACAACCTTGAAAACTCTTGGAGACATGTTCTAAGCCTTAAGAAGACCTCATTTATCTCTTACGACATTGTGTAAGGCTACAATATTTATTTGAATCTATATTAGAAGAATAACTTGCTACTTCTTTGAGGTTGGGTTATGAACCCTTTATACCTCCTAATATTGATTCAATATGCATGAAGACATGCTTGGGTATGCCTGAAGGTGAGTGTGAAATAATGTTAAGAGTATTTATGCATCGGTCACTTTAAAAATCTTATACAAAGCATACAACCTCTAAATCTTCTTTCAACTTGCCTTTTCTTATATTCCCCAAGAATTCCCTTGAAACCTTGATGCACATTTGAAACCTCTAAATATTAAATTTTAGGCTTATGTTTCCACTTTGGTCATTCAATTAACTTTCATGGAACATGAGATAACTTAGGGGTATCCAGTCAAGAACTCTTATAATCTTCTTGTGATCTAATCTTATATTCATTCTTTGTTCCTTCCTAGCTTTCATTTGTAGGTTTATAGGTCACTTGTTCATATTTAGGACCTTAAAGAGATTTAATCCTTCAAAATAATGCAACTTCAATCCTATATAGCTACATTTAGGACTAATAATACCTTGTATACTAATACTTATAACCTACATGCCTATAATCCTCTTATAGGAGTCTTGAAGTCATAAGAACTCTCCACCCTCTTGTTTATGATTTGTAGGTGATTTTGAGACCATAAAGAGACTCTTGAAAGATTATTCAATTATCTCAATGATTTTTCTCAATATATTACCTTTCCCTTCACAAAAACTTTCTTGTAATCTTGAAACCCCTTATAACATACTTGACACCTTCATGAACCTAGGCCATAACCTTAAAAAGGGATTTGAGACCCTGTAACATGATGCAAGGCTATAACTCTTGGTAAGATATTTTGGATGAATAGGGAGGGTTTATTGAATTTTTTTTGGCTATTTCATTATGATGGAAACATTTTAAGATATCTTGAAAACTCCACTCTCTCTACATACTTGTAGAGGTCATTTCCAAGATTGAACCTCAAGAAGACCTTGAGAATGGCTCCCATGGGCCTAAAACCTATAAACTTTATCTATGTGATCCTAAAGGATCTATAAATAATTATAGGACTTGAGAAAAATATCTCCCATTCAGTAAATCTCTACAACCTCTAAAGTTAGATGCATAACTTCTAGGGTTTAAGACTGCTTGTGGTCTTTTTGACTATTTAACGTGATTCTAAGCTTTTTAATAAGGATTGATGAATAATGATGGTGCCTAGTAAACCTATTAAAATTATCTATCATCCATTGTTTTCCATGCATTTAGAAGAGTGTACACAAATCCTTAACCATGTCATTCTAGAGTTGTATACAGGTTTAGGATTGTTAGTGATTATTCATATCCCTATTTTATTCTTTTAACATTTGAACACTTAGAGATGATCCTTCAAGACCTTCCCCAAGCACTCCAATGGATGTAATTATACATGAAACCCTTTAACTAAGGTGGATCATTGATGAAAACTACTTGTAGGTGCCTATGAGTAAGATGTTGGATCAATTTTTCTATATTTGGAGGATTATGAGCTAGGTTTTCCTCCTTAGAGGAATGTGAGGACCTGAGGATGATGAAGGGACCCAATGTGACCCTATTTTATGTGTTAATACATCTAAAACATGTGCATTCAATACCAAAAAGTATAATTTTCTAAGCTTGCACTCACTGTTCATGTCTTGTGTTCATGTGATTTTACTTAAAGACTGCCATTTATTTCATGAATAGACTTTTCCTTCATTGAATAACCTGCATAAAATGCTTTGGAGGATGTGACCTATTTGAAACATGATGTATTATTCACTAAAATCTTAAGAAACTTGCAATAGATGATTGAAACTTAATGCTTGAAGTTATAAGCCTTAAAAGCATCATTAATCATTACTTTTGGTGGTTTGCCCTTGAGAGGTTCTTTAGTAAACCTAAGTAACCATCCTTGGATCCATGGAACTTCTATGACCATGATTGAAGGTGGAGCAATGGTTTAGATATGATTAGGTGTACTCTCCTCACATTAGGAGAATTGACGGCCACTAAGGAAAAGAATGGAGGGAAAACATTAAGGTCAACACATTTTGACCATTTGTATAGGTTGAAGGATTTATAAGAGTCTTTACATATCAAGATGACTTTATGAGACCTAAAATGGGACTATTTAGTGTGTTTATGACCTTATTATGCCTCTTAATACTTTTTTTACCTTATTATTCATTGGATGGCACCTAAATAAACCTCTAAAAGGTTAATATAACTTTATATAAGATGTTAAATGCATCCATACATTGAAAATTATAAAATTAGGCCCTTTAAAATCCAAACATCAACTCAAGACCTCATTCAGGGTGTTATATCATAACAAACAAATAAAATTCTTAGAAGGGTGGACCATTTCTAGGTGTACCTATGATTAGACCATAATGAGGGATCATTAAGACCTTTTGGAATGTTTCAACCCCTCTTTCATGATTTGATAACTTGGTATAAACCCTTTTTAGACAAATTTCTCATTGAAGCACCCCTACTTCAAATATGAACGTATGAAAGGCTTTTGACAAATATTTTACATTGGTAGACATCCATGTAGGCTTTAATAGAGGTAACTTAGTAATAAGTGGTTATGTAATGGAATTTTGACAAGATTACAATGACTTTACATGAGAATTTTGATACACTCCTTGATGAAGGACCATTCACATAAATATTTTACTAGGATAACACTAACCTAAGATCTCAAATATTCTTATTAGGTCTCAATGAAGAACATTATACTTAGGAAACATGAAAAATATTGGACATACATGATTCTAGGCCATAATATTCATCATAAAGGTGTTATAGAGATCATACTTATCTAATTTTTACAAAGAATACCTCTCTCCAAGTGTGCAAGTGTCTAAGGGACCAAGGATGGATAGGATAACCAAAATTTTGGTGACCTCTAAGGGGTGTTTCCTACCTAAACACTTTGACCAATTACCTTATCAAATCCAATGGGCATGGAGTCAAGAAAGAACTCAGTCTGAAAGTGACACTCTACTATACCAACCTTAGGAAGAAAAAAATACCTCCAAAATAGAAAATAAATAAGGAAGAACAACAATAACGTGTGAAAAAACACTTCAAGGTAAAATGGATAACAACTAGGCTACTTAACAACATTGTGTAACAAAACTTGGAGGAAGGAAAAAAACTAACCTACTATGTATAAAGTCTTTGAAAATGACCCACTCAACTTGGATAAAAATAAAACCCCTTGGAATATTTTCTTCTCCATGTAATTATATCAAAATGTGGTTGATAGGGGTAAGTGGAAGCTATATTTATAGAATGACTACTTGACATATCATCTCTTAAGTATGGTTCCTTGGTAATAACTATTAGCGCATTTTCTCCCTCTTTGATCATCAATCTCATTTGCTTGTCCTGCAAATGCTCAACTAGGTCAAGAATGCTTTATATATTGACAAAGTTCTCTAGTAACTCACTAGCATTCAATTACATAGTCTGATCATCATATATATCTTGAAAATTTGACGTATTTTTGTATAAAAAACTTGTCTCCTCTTGAAATAAATGAGCAATTTGGAAATCATCATCAAGACTAGGCTAACTTACTTGTTTTCTTGGGCAACTGATATTACCTCTAATTTGACAAGTTGACATTAATCTTGTATGATGTCTTTAGGCTTATCAAACTAAGCTATGACTACTGTAATTCCATTAATATCCTCATTCCACTCATTAGGTTCCATTGGATTTATAAAATCAAATTCTTTAATGATGTCAAAATATTGTTGTCAAGTCTCATCAAGCTCTCCTTGAGGCTTATAAAGTAGGTAGAATGGTTTTATCTTCTTTCATACAATAGATTCTTAAACTTTAGGTAGAATGGTTTTCTCTTCTTTCATACAATAGGTTCCTAAAATTTATCCTTACATATGATTATATGGGCCGATTTCATAACAATACTTTGCCCATTCATCAAGAAACCAATAAGGAACCTTTTCCACTGGCATAGTATCCTCATGATGATAAATATTCACTTATTGAACAAACATAAGGTTTGGTATGATAGATTCCTCCTAAATTATGAAAGACTTCCTCAAATTTGTGTCTTATACATGATCATAAGGATCAAGTCCATAATACTCATTTTTCCACTCATTAAGTAGGAAATCAAGGACCTCTTCAAGAAGAGTGGTGGTTTCATGATTAATAACCTCCTCACCTTGATAAAACATAATTCAATTCACATTTATGGGGTTTGAAAAAAGGGCTCAATGTGGTCTTTGGAGATTCAAGAAGATTTGAGAGTGACTCTAGTGATATACCTTGTCCTAAACAACATGTGAGACCAATTTGATGACAAATAGACCCCAATATTAGCTTTGAAGTCTCTAAATAGGCATAATGAAAAATATAAGGGTAATTCAATTAATAAAATTTATTCAATAATAGAGACACTTGGACAAGTACATAAGGTCATATTTAGTATTTTTATGATTCCTATAGTCATAATAGTTGAACTATCCAATTAGAACACTCCCTTTGAGATAGGAACATACTCTAGACCTAGGAAATCAACTATATTCTTAGGCATGATAGAGATGCTTTCCCCAGAGTCAATCATATATTTATGGACAAGGTTTTTTCCAATGATAAAGGAAATGTAAAATGGAGAGGGTTTACCAATTTGGACACTATCTCTTATTAGAATCAATAAGAATGAGAGGGGGGTGAATTAGAGTCCTTATAAACTTTTAATTTCACTTAAATATATCTTCTAATCATTCATCAAGAAACATCATCATATGAGTAATATCAACTTGTCTAGTAACATAGTAATGGGAATATACATAAAGCAAGTATGAACACATCATATAAGTGGTAAACCTTCATGGGTAATAAAACCCATTGACTATATATTAGACAAATAGTATTATAATGTAATTAATCAAATCTAGTTGATCACCGACTCAAGTTGGATAACCAATCCCAGTCTATCAAGCCCCAACTTGATATAGTTTTTTAACAAGCACCAACTCCCTTAGTGACTCAACAACAACTCAACCACCTCTTGAAAAAGAACCTACTCAACTAATTAGAATTATACATTCAATATTTTTACTTGTTTCAATCTTTAACATATTATGGTCCTCTTCTTTATCTCTCCACACACTTCTATTCCTCTCAAATTGGCCTCTAGCCTTTTTCACTCAACTAGCCCTATTCTTGGATTGATTAGGTCATATGACCTTAATAATCATATTAAAACCTTATATTATATATTAATTACACCCATATTATGGTACACATGACCTATTCCTTTTCTTCTTTGTGATCTTTTATTCATTTTCACACACACTTTTCTAACACACACAAATAGGCCTAATTAGCCTTATTCTTATACAACTCACTTACTCTTAAACACATTTTTCAGACATTAACACTTTCACACTTGGATTACCATTTAAATAGGTCATATAACATGTTTTAAACATGAAAAAAACATTTAAACATGTCATCCATAACATATAGGACCAAAAACTCTTTTAGGCCTTCATTAGAGCATGCTACAATTTATCTTTCTTGAAATAATTAAAAATACATGTATATCAATAATACGTAATATTAAAATCAAATATACCTTTTAAAACATCACTTTATTTCCACAACACCTCTTAGTTCCAACCACCACTTGAACCCCTTCTCAAAACATTGTTCACAATAGAGCTATGCATACACAAAAAAATTGTCTTGAATAACTAAAGCATAAGCACAATTTTTCCAAAAAACCATGGAAAAAAATCACATATAAAAAATCATAATGACGTTATGGTTATCAAAAAACTCAATATATTATTTATCTTAGGGTATACATGCTCAAACTCTTCTCTACAAGTAGCCCACTCAGAACTACCAACTAGCCTCAAAACCCAGTCATGGAAACTTGTACTTATGACACCAGAAGGAACACACTAAAAGTATTAAAATAAATGAAAATAATAATAAAACATCCTTAGAACAACTCAAAATAAAAATATCATAATATCTAATGGAAACTATTGGTCTTGTAGACCAATTTGTTGACCCTCTCTCTCACAGTCCTTACTCAGCTAGACAATCCATTTTGGCTTCTGTGTTTCAAAATCTTAAACTAAATTAAAATATTATAAAAATAATGTATATATAATTAATTTTAAAAAAAAACATCATTATGTGGATTAGATACATCAACTCATGGTATTAAGTCTCAAACTCATCTCTATAATTTGCTTACTCAGAACTACCATTTGCCTTGAAAACCAGTCATGATGACTTTGAATTCAAACACCTATGTAGACACATTAAAATAATTATTATGCATTAATATTATCCTTATATATCTTAATAACATCTCAAAACACAAAGGTTTAATGGCAAATATTAGACACATAGATCAATCTCTAGACCTCTCTCTTCATGTACATCAAAACTAGATAACTCAAATTATGAGCAACATTTTGTCATATAAAATGATCTCCAAATATTATATAAAATATGAAAATTTATTAAATGTATTTTATAATGTATCATGAAGTTTTATTCTTCCCTAATCCATGATAATACATCCCTAATCAACTTCTCACTTCTGCCTAGTTTTTTCACTGTTTGCATCATTAGGTCTGTTAGTGATAGGTCAACATATATGAACATTTTAACATAAAAAAAGAATATAATATAATAAAAAAACACCATGGACATAAAATAAAATTCTCAATATTTTTCTTCCATCCATTTATCAACTTTTACTTGGTCAACTTTATCTGTTACATCAAATTTTTGAGAAACAATGCCTTTCCTATAGGGTCCACTGACTTACCTAAAAAAATCACACCTTAAGATGATTGGGAGAGTCTAATATAACATATAATAACTTAAATTACCATAATAGTCCATTATAATCAATTTATATCAACTTCTTTCATATCGGGTTACTATTAGGGTTCTTTGAGGGTTTAAACCATCTTCTAGTCTTAACAATCATTCATAAAGCTTAGCTCTTCATTCCAAAAAATAATTATTGTAAATTTGAGATATGACCCTTCCCCATCTACCATGAATATCTTATGTCCTCATGTATATGTTTCATGTTTTAAAAAACACTTGAAAAACCTTCTCAAGTAGACAACTCTTCATTCTATGCACTCGAGAGACCTTACAACACTTTTTCATGCCTTAACCTTAAAAAAATGGCCTAAAACTTAAGACATATGTTTAAAAAAACTTTAATTAAAATTTTAAATTATCACCTATTCACACATGTCTTGGAAACTGATTTTGATACCCCATCTAGCCATCATCTCTCTCTCTTTGCTCTTGAGGCCTTGACTTGCAAGATGCATTAGTCCTTAAAACTATCCCTTTAGCCAATTTATAAGTTTTTAACACCACATATAAATGGAATACAGCCTCTTAAAATTATTAAACACTACCATACATTTTTCATATGCCTTGACAATACCTCATGACACCTTATTAGGCTAGGCAAGGTCTATAACTAGTCTAGTTGTATGCTAGGTCTATAGGTCCTACCCCTATAGGCTCACCCTAATAATCTCATGAGAGATAAAATGACTCATATTCATTCTATATGACCTCATACAACTTCTTATTCTTATTTTCATCTATCTCACCATGCCACCAAGCTCATACCTTCTCACAAGGTATCTTCATACAATGACTAGTCTTAAGCTACTCAAGCATTTGACCTTTATGCCTCTTTTCATGTTCTCAACATCTCACCATCATTATAATCACCTCAATATCATGTAATATAATCAATATCATGTTTTAACAATGTCAAACATCCTTATACAACCTTATCTCACCATGCAACCAAACTTATGCCTTTACACAAGGACTCTTCATAACATAACTAAGCTTCACAAGCCACCTTGTCCTCAAAGATACTTGATATCAAAATTTTATATAATTTACAAGCCTAATAAAATATAAATAACTATGCCACCATGACTATTTATGCACAATATTAGGCATCCTATGCTCATACCTTCTCAATACACCATAATGCTCAAGCACTTGACAACTTACCTTGATTATCATTCACTAGAGAAACAACAAGCTTGACATAAGACTTCCAATAACAAAGACAACACTTAGAAATAACCTTCACCATTAATCATATTTGATAACCTAATTTTTATGCCTCAACTATCCTTGCTTACCTAGACATCAACCTTTACTCATGCATACCTTAAAGACTACTCACCATGCATCTTTACCAGATGCATCTAGACATCAATGACAATACGGTTTCACATTAATGACATTAGGTAGACATCAATGACAAAATTATACCAAAAAAAATCCCCTTTGTCATTGATGGAAAAACACATTATAGTATGATCAATCTCTTCTCCCTAAATGGGTCTTTCTCCATGAACTTTTCTCCTCCTTTGACATTAATGACAAAGGATCATACATATAGAAATTCCTAGAACCATTCATTCCCCTTCTTTTGAAACTATCTTCATAAATTACAAAATAACTTAGATCTACCAATATCCCCCTTAGATAAAGTATAATATTAAAATGATCTCTGATCACAAGACTATACATCTTGTCCTTGACATGACTCTTATGACTCAAACTCACTAGGCTATCCCATTTGTTCTTATTTATCAAAGAACTTCTTCAAATGGACTAGACATACAAGACTGGTTAATTTCCTTTATGTACCTTTATGCCATAGAGATGAATGATATCCAGCTTCATTTTATGTTCAATATTCATAAAAATCCAACTTGTCTTCATGATTTTGCATATCTTATTTATCTTACACACATGTTATTGAAGCTCATGAATTATCTTATTAGCTCCCCTTGAGCTGATGCTATCTCTTCTTGGAGCTTATTTTATTCTTGATTGGACCTTCAACCTTTGTTCATACCATAAATACTCTTGATATCATCCTCTTAGCTGCTTACACCATATCTAATCCATCTATAACATGATATCTCTTCTTGTATTAGTTCACTACTCATTAGGTCTGTAAAACACCTAGTTCTCTATCTACTAGACTTCTATCTTACTTGATCACCTCCACCTCACATAATCAGGGCATATTGAGCATATATACTTATGATACATGATCCAAAGGTCATCTTAAAATAATTAGAATAATCACACTTAATGCTTATAAACATAAAACATCTTTGAAATTAATGTTTTTCCATCATGCCTATTAGGTCTATCTACAATCAAAGATATTATTCCAATGGAATAATCTAGTCCTCCATGCTAGATAAAATAGTACTCATGTCATGTCCATATGGTATATTATATGTTCTTATTTCATCAATATTCCTCTTTCATATTTCTCAAACCACCATGGTACAAACCTCATCATGACAACTCTTTCATGCACTTAATCATTGCCAGTTGTACTCTACTAATTATCTCTATTCTCATTTGATATCTACCTTATGCAAGATGCATATTCACAAGATGCTCCTTGATATAAATTATTGATTACTAATCAATATAGAAGATAATGATTAACAAACTCACCTTGAAGATATTACTCATATCATTGCTCTCATAATTCTACCATGCCATGACAAGACTCAAGCCTCTAATGCACCTAAACAATTTTAACATCTTGACTTGTGACTTCCATGCTCATACCACTTATGACAATTCTTATCAATTCAAAACTTTTATGTGAATTGACATAACATAATTCCCACTAAACTGACCTTGCTGTCACCTAGACACCAGTCTTAAAATAACTACTTGATAAAGAAATAACATATAGAACTACACAATAAGATATCAAAAACTTACCTCTTAACATGCCAAAAGATCACATTCCAGTTCAGACTCAATAATATTCAACATATCTTCATACCATACAACACCTGTCAAAGATCAAAAATCATTCACCATGCTTTCACTTATTTATGAGTGTATCCATGAATCCTAATGGAGTCATCCCTTCCATGGGCACTAAAAAAATACAAATTCAAGAGATTCAAAAATCTCCATATTCTCACAAAATTGAAAATTCTTCAATATCCTTCTAGACATAACTATCAACTTAGGCTTGACCTTTGACTTGGCTTCTACATAATCCTTCAAAGCTGGAAAAGAATACTCTTAACATTCTTTCAAATCTAACTTATGTTCTATAGTATCAAATAGCCCACCTTGGTTTATGAGTTGATCATGACTCACCTTGTCATCCTTCTTCTTCTCAACCAACTCTACCAGTACCATGATTCTATTGTAGACCATCATTACTATCATAATAAACATTGTCATCATTACAATCCAAGCTTATGCTTCTTAACCAAGCTCCGATAACAATTTTTGGAAGAAATATAATTGGGGGGGGGTGAATCAATTTCCTTATAAAATTTCACTTTCACTTAAATATATATTCTAATCATTTATCAAGCAACATCATCTTACGAGCAATATTAACTAGTCTAGCAACATAGTAATCAAAATATATATAAAGTAAGGATGAACACATCATATAAGTGGTAAAAGCTCATGGGGAATAAAACCCACTAACCATATATTAGACAACTAGTCCTATAAATAAATTAATCAAATTTAGTTGATCACCCACTCAACTTGGAGCACCAACCCCAGTCTATCAAGCACCAACTTGACAGAGTCTTTTAACAAGCACCCACTTTCAAGGAAGCACCAACCTAGCCACCTCTTGACCAAGCACCCACTTATACATGTGTACTTATACCTTCCATATTTTTCCTTAATTCAATCTTCAATAGATGATGGTCCTCTTCTCTAGCTCTTCACACACTTTTATTCTTCTCACATTGGCCTCTAGCCTTCTTCGCTCAACTAGCCCTCTTCTTGACTTGATTAGGTCATATGAAATTAATCCTCATTATCATTCCTTCTATTATATATTCATAACAAA
Organism: Torreya grandis; assembly: GCA_037957365.1. Lineage (NCBI taxonomy): Eukaryota > Viridiplantae > Streptophyta > Pinopsida > Cupressales > Taxaceae > Torreya > Torreya grandis. The sequence continues at coordinate 6,956,574 of JARHVA010000078.1, forward strand.
TATTTTATGGTCCACATGACCTCCTCCTTTTCTGCTTTGTGCTCTTTTATTCACTTGCACACACACTTTTCTAACACACATAAATAAGCCTAATCGGTCTTGTTCTTATACAAGTCACTTTATCTCACACACATTGGTTGGACATAAAAAATTAGATTAAAATTTAAATAGGTCATATAAAAATTTTAAAATGTAAAACAAACATTTCAATATGTTGGTCACATCATATAGGACCAAAACCACTTTTAGGCCTTAAGGAGACCTAATTCATTTAGGCCTTCATTACAACATGTTACACTTTATCTTTCTTGAAACACTTCCAAACTACACATAAAATAGGAAAACCTCATATTCAACTCAAATATACATTTTAAAACTTCAATTTATTCCCAAAACACATTTTAGGTCCAACCACCACTTGAACCCCTTCTCAAACCATTGTTCACAATAAACCTATGCATACACATAAAATATGTCTTGAATAACTAAAGCATAAGCATAATTTTGCCTTTAAACATTTAAAAAACAATATATATATATAAATAATGACCTCAAGGTCATCAAAAACTTATTTATATGATTAAACTTAGGGTATACATGCTCAAACTCTTCTCTACAAGTAGCCCACCCAGAACTGCCAACTAGCCTCAAAACATAGTCATGGAAACTTATAATTATGACACATAAAGGAACATTATAAAAGTATTAAAATTCATTAATATAATATTAAAAAATCCTTATAACAATATACAACAAAAATATCATAAGCTCTAATGGCAACTATTGGTCTTACAAACCAATTTGTTGACCTTCTCTCTCACAATCCTTAATCAACCAGAGAAGCCATTTTGGATTCAGTGTTACAAACTATTACACTAACTCAAAATATTATTAAAATAATTTATATATCATTAAATTCCCAAAAAACATCATTATGTGCATTATATACATCAATTCATGGTATTGAGTCTCAAACTCATCTCTGTAATTTGTTTACCCAGAACTACCATTTTGCCTTGAAGACCAGTCATGATGACTTTGAATTCTAAAACTTTTGTAGACACATTCAAAGAATTATGATGAATTAATATCATATTTATATATATTAAAAAAACAAAAACAATAAGGTATAATGTAAAATATTAGACATATAGACCAATCTTTGGACCTCTCTCCTCACAGGCACATCAAAATCAGATAACTCAACTTCTGAGCAACATTTTTCATATACAATGATATACAAATATTATATAAAATATGAACATGTATTATAGTTATTGAAAATTTTATTCATTAAATTGGATGTATACCCAATCCATGATAATACATCCTTAATCAACTTCTCACTTCTGCCTAGTTTTCTCACTATCTACATTAGTAGGTCTGTTAGCGATAGGTTAATTTGTATGAAGAGTTTAACATACCTAAATGAAATAAAATAATTATAAAACAAAATGGACATCAAATACAAGTCTCAATATTTTTACTCCATCCATTTAATAACTTTGACTTGGTCAACTCTATCTGCTATAGCAAAGTTTTAAGAAATAAGGCCTTTCTTATAGGGTCCACTCACTCACTTGACAAAAAAATCACACATAAATATTACTGGGAGAGTTTGATACAAAATTAAAGAAATTTCATAACCATTCCAATCTATTTTGATCACTTTAGATCAAATTCTTTCATATTAGGTCACTATTAGGGTTCTTTAAGGGTTTAAACCATCTTCCAATCTTAATGATCATTCATAAAGCTTATCCTATCATTCCAAAAACTAATGATTGAAAATTTGAGATAGGAACTTTAACCATATACCATGAATATCTTAGGTCCTTACCTACATGTTTTAAAAAACACTTTACAAACCTTCTCGAGTAGATAACTCTTCATTATGTACACTTGAGAGACCTTACAGCATGTTTCCATGCCTTAACCCTCAAACCACTACTTTAAACATCATAAATATGATTAAAATAACTTGAATTATCTTTTTTAATGCTCATATATTCACACATGCCTTGGAAACTGATCCTAATACCCCATCTAGACACCATCTCTCTCTTTACTCTCTAGTCCTTGACTTGTAAGCTACATTAGTCCTTGAAAATATCATTCTAGACACTATCCATGCTATAAACACTTCATATACATGTCATATAACCTATTACGATTATAAAAAACTTCCATACATTCTTCATATGATTTGACAATACCTCATGGCACCTCATTAGGTCAGGCAGGATCTAGAACTAGTCTAGTTGCATTCTAGGTATGTAGGCCCTACCCCTGTAGGATCACCTTAAGACTCTCATGATTCATCCAATGCCTTACATGAATTATCCAAAAACATCAAATAGATTCTTATGCCTCTTTTCATCTATCTCACCATTCCACCAAGCTCATACCTTCTCACAAGGTCTCTTCATGCAATGACTAGTATTAGGCTACTTAAGCATTTAACCTTCATCCCTCTTTTCTTGTTCTCAACACCTCACTATCATGTTCATCATCTCACTCTCATGTCATACAATCCCTCTCATGTTTGAATAATTTCAAGCATCCTTCTACAACCTTATCTCACCATGCAACCAAGCTTATGCCTTTACACAAGGACTCTTCATACCATAACAAAGCTTCATAATCCACATTGTCCTCAAATATACTTGATATCAAACTCCTATAGCCTTCACAGGCCTGATAACATCCAACTCATTATGCCACCATGAATTTTTATGCACAAGACTATGTATCCTATGCTCATATCTTATCAATACACCACAAAGCTCAAGCACTTGATAACTTACCTTGATTATCCTTCACTAGAGAAATACCAATCTTGACACAAACCTTCCAACAACAAAGACAATATTGAGAAACAACCTTGACTATTGATCATCTTTAGCAACCTAATTCTAATGCCTCAACTATCCTTGATTGCCTAGACATCAACCTTTACTCATGCATACCTCAAATATTACTCACCATGAATCTTTACCAAATGTATCTAGACATTAGTGACAACTAACTTTGACATTAATGACACTAGATTGACATCAATGACAACATTATGATAACATCTCCTTCCTTAGGCTGGTATATACTAGTAGTGGAAGCTATTGTACTTACCTTAATTTATTTACCAAGATGACTTAAAGCTCACTTTAACAAGTCTCTTTGAGATGGGATCGATAGAGCCTCCCACATGGTCACATTTAAATTGGTTTTATTAATCTATTCAACAATATTAAAGGGTATTTGAGCTCCATTTATCTATACTTTAGGCATAATTACATCCTTTTTATGATGTATGTTAGTTTGGGACTATATTTCCTTAGGGGTAGATTGATTTTATTGTATTTTAGGTGAACCAACAACTTCCCTCTCCTTAGTATCCTTTTTAAAAGCTGGGGAAGTATGAATTTAACCACTTGAGGAAACTTGCCCTTCCTTCACTACTCTTATTTATAACCTTGTATTATGAGCTACTAGGGTGATTGCCTTTTTTTAAACCTCATTCTGATTTATGGCATAAAATTTACCTTATTTCTAATTTACAAGTGTTGACTCACGTTGCACTTGAGTTGGTTCATGACTTTCTTCAACTTGTAGTGTTGGTTCACTTGACTGCCCTTGAGAAGATGATACACTTTGCACCATCAAGGCTTGATTGAGCACTCCATTTACACATCTAGTTTTATTATGTGGTTAGTTGCAAGGAAAGTACTAATGATAATCCTACACCAAGTTATTTTTCATGGAAAAAATTACCTTTGAGGTACTAGTAGCAATGGAATTGTGGTTGTTTGAGGCCTAACATGAGTAATTTGGCCATCTACTTGAGAATACCCTGATAAGGATATCTATTAGGTTGGAAGGGTTGATTGCATGACTGATAAAGCTTGAAATTCTATACTTTCTACCTCTTTAAAACAACCAATTCATTTCTAAATCTCTGTAATAGTGATTTCACCTCCTGTAGTTCACTAGGAGGACTTATCCGTTAATTATCTAGTTGGTTTTTTGACATAATAATGGGTGAAAATGTAGGTTTTTAAGGTCTTATAGGGGGAAATTATAGAAAAAGTGGAAAGGGAGGCCTTGAGTTAATTTTCCTAGCTTATATGAGGAAATTTTTATCCCTAATCACAATTTCATTGGCATCAAGGAGAGTTTTACCCCTCATAGATTGGATCAATACTGCTATATCACTATTTAAGTATCTTAAATAATACAAGAAAGTAGTGTTAAGGGTATGTTTAACTAGTTATGGGATTTTATCCCAAGTTTTATGGAATATTAAATTGAATTTCACTATATACTCATGTGGAGATCTCTTGATGGTGGCTAGTTGCTCCATGAGTGAAAGGTGGTTGCTTTTGTGCTTGAATTATTGGCACAATAGTTCTCCAAACTCATCCTAATTATGGATTGAACCTAGTTATATTTGTATGTACTATTGGATAGATCTCCCATTCAAATATGTATCTATAATCCTCACAATTACATTGTCTAAGATGACATGGAACTGAATAAATGTTTACAACATCCTGGATGTGCTCAATAGGTGTTGTGGAGTTATCACCAGTAAATGATGAGATTATATTTAGGGATGCAATATATATGTCATCATAATTATGGAGATCCAATTCACTACCTCTATCAAATGCAATAAAAAAATAATTCCTTTGGGCTACCATATGAAATATTTGAGGTGATACTAGGTTGTGTTGAGAGAAATTGATAGTAGAAAGGGTTCTATAATATGGATTGGACCTTGTTAATGTCTTCATTCTAGATAAATCTAATAGCAACTCAAAAAAATCATCGTGTTTACCTATGCAAGATGCCATTATTGTTAATTTTGGTAGAAATATTGGGTACTAATCTAAAACCAAGATCTTTTGAATTCCTTTTGAGTCACCAGGTGCTTAATATGTGTGTGAAATAACTATAAATTTACACTAGTAGCACCAAAATCTTATTAAAGTCTTCAATCCTCTAAAGTAATAAGGTCATACTAGCTATGACATAAACTATTGTCATGTTGAAATGTACCCTGTTAGGTCCTGAAACCTATTTCACTTGACATAATGGAAACACTCCTAGGTGTGGGTGACATATGATAGGAGTTAATCTTTGGAGAAGGCTAACTCCTTGTCAACCTATAGTGCAACTTATTTAGGATCAAGTTTCAGTCCTAAAACCTACACTAACACATCCTATCTAAACTACACTAAGACTCTATTCATGAAAAGAGAGATAATGAAGTTACAAACTTGAAAATGAGGTGACGCACCAAGATTGAGTATCTCCTCTTACTACCTAGAATAGCAGAATGGGACTGACAAGGATTTTATTCTATTCTAAACAATCTCTAAATTAGGATTCTCAAGTATAAGTATTTCAATTGAAGGTGGTGGCTTATGCTAGAACTAGAAGCGATAGCCAAAATTTCTCACACAAGACATAATTAGTGAAATTACACAAATAATCACCTACATAACTTGTTGTAACACAACATATGACCTAAAAAATACATGCCTAATTGCACTAAAGTGAAGGGAGATGGACATACACAAGGGATAACACTCTTTGCCACATGTATAGATTAATAAAATACTAAAATCACATAAGACACAAGATTAGATAAGTTAAAAACTACTCTTTATTCAATTCAAAGGCCTTAAGACAAGATTTATAAGACTCTAAAGAAGTAGAGTTTTGATTTACTCAACATAATGATAAAAAATAAGGAATTTACAATCCTATTTATAAGAAGTATGAGCCAATAAAGAAGAGAAAAGAATGATAAAGTCTCATTAGTTTTGTTGTTACATAATAAATATAACACATTAAAGAGGATAAACATGGATAATATGATCATTCATATCTCATCAATGCATTAGGCTTGTCACTTTTATGGTCTCTCATAGAAGATGGGCATATGAGTGGGAGAGAATAATTTACATGTTTCTATTTTTATCATTGAGAGTGATTAAACCTAATGGATATGATATTCTAAGGCTACTATCTTTTATAAAATATTTCATTAATTACCTTAACTCACCCATATCTCCACACATGCATGTCAAAGTTTGTTGACTGGTTGAACTGTAGGTATACCCCCCACACCATTTAGAACCTTGAGGGTTGTGTTTCTCTACGTTTTTGCTAATTACATTCAGAAGAAAGAAGAAACAAAAGGTTAATGGTCAGGGGTTTATACGTTACCTGGATTAAGTTGCACACTATATCCAAGCGTTGTAGGAGCTCCTCTTTGGTTGTGGAGGAAGACACCTATAGATAAGAATACGACTTAAATAAAGAGAATGTTAGCAAAAGATATGGTGGATTGCCAAGCAACACGCTCGGTCTCAAAAGTGTAAAGCTCCGTAAGGGATGACAGTCCACTATTTATGAAAAAGAGTGTTGTATAAAAAGAAATGGGGAAAGACTAAGAAAGAGAAATAAAGATAATGTGTACCTATTCTCTGCAATCAGTCTGTCATAGTTGCTGATGTCGGTAGTCTTGTCGAGGTCAGCTGGTCAATGATGCTGATGTTGATTATGTTACCGATGTTGATAGGGGCAATGGGCCTTGGACAGGGCCTTAGATTGGTTTTAGGGTTATGTCTGTGGTTGACAGAAGGGTCTAGGAGTTTAAAGGTTTGTGTAGAGTTGTAGGAAAGTGAATAGGGTCTAAGGAAGGGTAAGGTAGAGGGTAGGTGTGAGAAGAGGATAAGAATAAAGGGAAGGCCTCGCAGCCTCTCCAGGAAGAAGTCAGGTCTAGTTGATATTATTTAGAAATAGTAAATAGAGTCTAATTACCAATGTATTCTAAATTATTGAAATGAGAGAAGAATACTTATCTTTGTTAGATGAAGAACCAAGGGTGTTAGAATGCATATACCTATTGTGGCTGATGTTGAAGTCCTCGTGCAATGTTGTTATCTAATCTGGAGTCACTTGTGTAGAGTTTCTGTAGCCAGGAGAGCATTAGTCAAAGTCTGATGTTCTGTCTCAAAGTGTGTGTGTTAATTTGAAAGAGTCCTGGGGGGAATTCAGGGGGTAGCTCAATGTTAGAGCTCAATTTAAGAAACTGACGTCAGTGATTCCATCAACATCGGCTGATAGTTGATTGATGTTGGTGGATAGAGAATGGGTAAAAGGGATATTCTTAGCCCTTTGCCCATTTCTCCATCTACCAAGTGCATTTGCCATTGGAGAATGGTCAAAAGATGAGTTTATTAAGCACGAGAGTTAGTTAGGAGGTTGGAATGGAGTGAGAATAGGTCTTAGGTAGTTAAGATTTTGAGGACTTAGTCTTAGGCTGAGTCATAGGGTAGGAAATAGTCTTAGGGTGAGGTGTCCAAGGTGAGGTGTCTAAGTGATGTCATTAATTTAAAATAAGTAATTTATTTTAAATTAATAAGATGTGTAAGTGTTTAGGAGGGGACCGAGGGGAGTCAACACAATTTTGGTGTCTACATTTACCCCTTTTTGTCTTGTTGGTTGTTCTGATGAATTGCAAGACAAAAATAAGAGTAGGTTGCCCTAGGTATGGGATGAGGTATTCCCCCTCGAAGTGGGAATAAAGAGAGGGCAATCTAAAATTGGTTTCCGATTTGATAGGTAGTAGATGGGTATGGTGATGTTAGAGTGTGAATGCTGTAATAGTTGAGATTGTGTGTATACCACTTCATGTGATAGGTAGGTCAAATTATTGTAGGCAAGTTTAAGGAGCACTAAAATTGAATTAACCAATCCCCAACTTATTAGTGGTAGCTGATTGGGTTAAACAATCAAAGCTGTAGCTCTAATGGTCATCGTGTTCCAAGTATCTTGGCTAGGAAGTGCTCCTGGAAAACATGAAAATGTCACAAATATTGGAGATCAACTTAGGTGCAATCCAAAAATAGGTGTGAGGGTCGTAATTTGGGGTGCATATAATTTGCTAACTATTCATGAGGTAGCATATATGCAATCAAAACAACCAAGGTAAAGTTATCTCGAAAGTGGTCATGGTCAGAGGAGATATTCATGATCTCCAAGGTCATTGGTCGAGTTAGGATGAGATATAAGTAATCTTAAGTATTGTTTGTTATGGTAAGGGAGATATATGTGATCTCCAATGTGCCCCATGGGAAGTCTGAGGTGACTTCTACAGTATCAGGGTTGGTTGTGTGGTCATGATTTTGGGTTGGGTTTTGACTAGGTTAAGTCATGGTTAAAGGTTATGGTTTGTCCGTCAGGTAGATGAATGAACTAATGGTTGAGCTAACCTCAGAAGATTGGCATGTCAACTAAGTTCTGCCTACATAGCCCCTATTTTAAGGGCCTCAGGCCAATGTAGTTCTCCCCAAAAGGGAAGAAGAGGGTAGGTTATGGATTAGGTTTGACTAGGTTAAGTTATGGTCAAAGGTTATATGGTTGGTCCATCAGGTAGATGAATGAATGAATGGCCGACATCATAAGGGAGACAAATAGGTGAATGGCCGAGCTAACCCCAAAAGACTTCATGTCATCTGAGTGCTGCCTACATAGCTCCTATTTTAAGGGCCTCAGGCCAATGTAGTTCTCCCCAAAAGGGAAGAAGAGGGTTTGTTATGGATTAAGTTTGATTAGGTTAAGTCATGGTCAAAGGTTATATGGTTGGTCCATTAGGTAGACGAATGAATAAGTGGCTAAGCTAACCTTAGAAGACTCTGTGTTGACTGAGCGCTACCTACATAGCCCCTATTTTAAGGGCCTCAGGCCAATGTAGTTCTCCCCAAAAGGGAAGATGGAGTCAAAGAGGTCAATAGTTGTTTTGGTCAGGTAAGGGTTGTTAGCATTCCCCATATGTGTGATGGTACATGCTTGAAATGATGAGTGCATGATGATGTTACAAGCTTTTCCATATTATGTGATGGTGTATTCTGTACATTAGTTAAATATTTTTTATCTCTAGAGATTTTCCATATAAGTGATGGCGTATGCTAAAAATGAAATGAGTGTAGATGTTATAGCCTTTTCCATATTATGTGATGGTGTATTCTATAACATTGGTTATGTGGTTTTTCATTCCTAACAATTTTTCATATTAGTGATGGATGTATGCTAAAAATGAAATGAGTATATTTATGCTTCAACAAGTTTCCATATTGGTGATGGTATATGCTTGACATAAATTGTGTTGGGTTGGTAGTTTCCATGTGTATTGTTTTCCATAGAAACTAATGCGAATGGGATATGATAATTCATATAACACAAATTGGTATTTGCATTGAATAAATCATGATGTCATGTTAGTGGTTAGAAAATATTTTGGTTTGGATTGGTTTGGTTTGGTTTGGTTTGGGTTTGTTTGGTTGGGTTTGGTTGTATGTGATGAAGGTATGTAAGAAGTGAAAGACACGCTACTCTTTCATTGACACAAACAATAATGATAGTATAGATAGGGTTTTTACAAACAAAAGCCTTGTTCATGCATTATGTCATTGATTATTGGTTTGTGTTAGAGAAGTACTTGAATCACTTGACATTAAGTGAGCTCAAAATCCCTTGGGTATGTTGGGATAATAGGTTTGATTATGTGATATGTCAGGATAGCATAACCCTTTTTAGCAAGGATAACTTTTCCCCTTTTATAGGTGACCCTGAGAACAACTATAGGCAAGTCCATGACTTAATAGTTTGTCAGTCAATTTTTTTTTGGTAGACTGATCAATGCGGGAAGTCTACTTGGGGATGTTATTGTATTTTATGGTCATGTTGAAAGCTGATCGATGCAGGAAGCTTCTGAGAGGGTGTTGTGTATGTAGAAAAATTTAGGCATAGCCATCCTTCGATGGAATGGCCTATATTTTTCTTTGTATGTTTGGATGTCTAGCTGTCCTGCAAGGGAGTAGTCTAGTAATTATAATAATGATGCAGCTATCCTTCAAGGGAGCAATCTACATTTATATTTTATGACCTTTTGGTAGGCATCCCAATTTTATGTTTTGTTTGTTGACTGAACTTTTAGTCATGGACTAGACTATAGAGGTTTAAGGGTTTTCCCTTTTATTAGGACAAAGCATTCATGCTTTAAAAAAGGGTTGACTAATGTTTGTAGGGAAAAGGGGTTAAAAGGAATAGGGATGAGGATGATGGGGGTTGCTCAAGGGACGAGCTCAAGTTAAACATAAATTGAATGATTACTTCATTAACAATAGAATGGTCATAGATGCAAGGCATTAAGGGGCTCAGGTTCTGGCCAACCTTCGAGAGAAGATAGATGATAAGTCCCTGATCCATGCTCGTGCATTATTATGTAAGGTCCGAGCCAATTAGGAGCAAACTTGCCTCATTTGCTTCTTTCCATATTGGTCACGTGTTGGTTTTATTTAAGGATGAGATCTCTAATTTTGAAATCTTGCTCTTTTAGATTATTGTTGTAGGCACATTTTGGTTGATGTTGGACGTGAAGCAGGTTAAGAAGTCGAATTCCCCCAGTTGCTTTTTGTGACAGGGACAATGTTTGACACCCATTACAAATAATCAATGGGTTGGATAAATGAGATGGAGAGAAGATGATGAAGCTCCTCTTTGACAAGGAGTGTGATGCAAGGATGCATCATATGAAGCTATTGCCTAGCAGGTTTAGTTTGAGAGGGTGGGATCGTGATCTTCCAAGTTGTAGTCTGGAATCTCAAAATCACTGATGGTGACAGAGCCAATGGTGGGTAATGATTTGACTAAAGTAGCCAGTGGTTGGGGGTCTCTAGGTTGGACCTCCACTACCTATAAAGCTTTGATTAAGGCTTGGTGATGTTTTGAAGAGCTTTGTATTAGGTTATACAAATACATCTTCATAGGGGTTTGGTGAAGTTGTTTCACCATGGAGTCACGAATTGGCTTCGAAGATGTTGGTTGAGATGTGCCCAAGATTGAAATCTTGGGTTTTGGTGGATGAGGAGGCCTGACGAATGGATATTTACAAGGGATAAAAACCTTCTCTTTGCCTTTATCCTTCATGTTTTATGACCTGGTGGCCACATTAATGGTGTTGATTTCAAACAAAGGGGGAGAATGTGGTAGAGGGACCATAGTCTTGCATTGAGATACCCAATTTAGGTGAGGAAGTTTGAGAGGCATGGGATGGTGTTGATGATTTGTTTAAAGGGTGGTTAAGAGGATACTTAATGAGAAGGGTATCTTTTTCTAGGTGTTGACTAATGACAACCTTAAGAGTGTAATAATGCTCAGTGTCATGTCCAAGTGTGTGATGATACGCATAGATTTGAGTGTTGTCAAACCAAGATGGTTTTGGTCCAAGAGGTTGGTATGGTTTAATGGGTGGGAAAACAATGCTAGAAGACTACAAAAATTGATGTAATAGCAAAGCATAGGACCCCACTAATGGGTCTGTGCATTTTGTTGTAGTAAGAGTTGATAACTTTTGTTTAGGAATTGTAGGGGGAGTTTTTCATACCATCTTTTTGTTTGGTGGTGTGACCACATGTGTAGATGACACTTTCATGGTGAGAGGTGTTGGATTTTTTGAAGGAAATATATGTTTGATGGGTAAAGTGAGTAATGGAGGTGATTTGTTTTTGTGAGGTGTTGGAGTTGGGAGCACTCCTATTAAAGTAGATGGATGTGGACCCAAAATAGAGGGTAATGGTGATGGTGGGGGAGGAGTTCTCTGATGTGGTTTAGTAGCCTTATTTAATACAGTGTGAGGACAACTACTATGTGGGCCAAGGTTCAATTCTACCTTCACTTGTGGGTGAGTGAGGTTCAATACGGGGTGAACACTGAGAGATTTAACTAGTTTTGGCATGGTGGACACTTGTGAGGGTTTGGGTTTAGGTGTGAATGGTTGAGCTTCTGAAGATTGGGAAGTAGAAGCCTGACTCTTGTTAGAGACTTTGGGGTGATTTGTCACAAAAGGGTTGGTAGTGTAAGATGAAGTGGGATGTGTAAGATAAGGAGACTTAAGTCACTCCCATAACACCTCATGTTTTAGGTTCCTAGAATGGAGAAATCCTAAGTTTTTTGCCAATCAAGAAAATGGTTTAGGTGACATTATGCGAGGCTTTATAGTCAATTTTTTAGAGGATTTGGGTGATCGTGAGAGTAAAAACGTGTGGATGTAGCGATCTCAGGCCAAAGGTGAGAGAAAACCATTACTGGGTCTTCCTTGATCGAAGTGGGTGAGGTGGCGAGTTCTATCAGTGGAGAAGGGATTGGGGAATGTGGTTCTTCGAGAGGATAGAGCACAGGGATGATCATGGCTTCCACATGTGGTTGAGGAGTGGGAAAATTATGATCCTCCATTGGTAATAAGAAGGATGAGGGTGGGACCACCAGTGTTGGTACCGTCAAAGCATCCTCTAATAGAAGAGAGGTCAAAGTAGACTCTCCTATGTGTGAAAGGGGGGTGGATGGAGGACTATCCTCCATTGATGGAGGACAAATAAGAGAAGAAGACTCCTCTAAAATTTGAAGTAGAGGGATAATGGCCCCTTCTACATGAGGGCTTGAGATATGAATGGTAACTTCTTCCAATGGTAGAAGAAGAGGGAAGGTGGGGGCAAGAGGAACAGGTAATACAAGTTCCTCATGAGGTAGAAGAATGGGTAGATGAGGTGTTTGATGTTGTGGAGGTGATATGGGTAAAATAGGATCTTCTACCCATGGTGGAGAAATAGGTTGACTAACCTCTTCAGTTTATGGGAGAGGTTGGTTAGGGATGAAAGGAGAAACCATGTCGACCATGCGTATATTGTGCTCTTGAAGGTCATCAGCCATGGTTTGAATGTTGTTTTGACTTGGGGGATGGTTAGGGAATGCTTGCCTAAAGATATCTATGTTTTGATTAGCCGGCACATTTGGGTTATCCAAAACAAGATCCCTTTTGTCTAACATATCTTGAATAACATTCTTGAGGGCTTTGCAATTGTCTGTGTCATGACCTTTGACACGATGATAATTAAAGAAGTCATTTTCCCTATACCATGTAGGGATGGCTTATGAGGGATCAAATTGGGGTGGTGATCGGATTTGAGGGAGGTTGAGGACTCCCTATTTTACTAGTTTATCCAACACAAAAGTGTATGATTCTCCTATTGGAGTGTATTGACGCTATACGTATCGCTATTGGAATTGTCTTGTAATGCTTTGTGATGTGGAGGGCTCAGATTAGTTAGTTGTTGTAGAGGATGATGATCTAAGTACCATAGCATTTGCTGATCCCTTAAACTTAGAGTGGGAAGAAGGTTTAGAAGAAGAAGAGTCATTAGATTTTGTATTGGTATTTTTACTACACAATTTGACTTTATCTTCTTCGACTGCACGGAGTTCAAGCTTTCGAGCCATAGTGAAAGCTTCATCAAATGTGCAAAAAGTTTGAACCCACAAAGTGGATGAGATGTGCTTGGCACATGCTCTTGAAAATAGCTCAATGAGCTCAGGTTGAGGTAAAGAAAAGGAGAGTTGGTTGATCAAACCTCTATGACGGGCAATGAAGTCAGCTATTGATTCATCATCGAATTGTCTAATAGAATATAGGTCTGTGATGGAGACCTTTTTAGTGATGTTGATTGAAAAGTGGTTGAGGAATAGTTGAGCGAGTTGAGTGAAGGTAAAAAGAGAATGATTGGTAATGGAGCTATACCAATCAAGGGTGGCACCAAAAAGTGACATGGGAAATATGCGAAGTAATAACGCATCATCGTGTGCTATGAGGTAGAAAGTGTGTCTAAATGCTCATACATGTTGTTGTGGGTCCTCTCTACTCTAAAAATGAGTAAGTTTTGAGAGTTTCCACTAGCTAAGATATGGTCAAATAGGCACCAAAGGGTGGATGGGTTCGTTGCATATTTGTTCATATGAAAGAACATTGCTTAAACCGGAAATGGATGTCTCAAGGTTGGACATCTTATTCATCAGCATCTTAATTAGATCAGCTGATGGATTGGTAGGAGGGGCACCCCCTAGGTTGTAGGGTAATTGGAAGGTGTTGGGAGGGGCGTATGATGTACTAGGTTGCATTTGTATAGGTGCAACATATTGGTAGTTCGTCATAGAGACTGATGTTGAGGTTAAGGGGGCTTATGCCATGAAGCTAGAGGGCACAACTTGACTAGGTGCTGCCAAGGGTGGTTGGATAGTGGCAACACTGGTAAAAGGATAGGTAGTCACTCTTATACTTATGGGTGTAAGAGTGGGTGGGATAGAGACAACCAAGTTTTGGAAAGGTGTAAAACTTGGTTGAATTGTTTGTGGTTGAGGGGGTACAGAAACCCCGATAAATGTAGGTCCAGAAATAGAAGCAGAGGCCAAATCTTGAACATTGGCCATGGTTGGGTTACTAGTTGAAGTAGTGGCTTGAATGGTCATAGGTTGGGTAGCGGACGCTATCGATATCATTGCCACTTCAGTAAGAGAAGTTGGCATCCCATAAATAGGGTTACCTGAAGGATCTCGTGTTTAGCTTCTAGTGAGATAGTGTTGGAGAGCTTTGATGTTGTGGTCAAGAAATCTCTCAAAATTTTGATCCCCTTTAGGAACAATTGAAGGTTGATTGGGGGTTGGTTGGATAGGAGTATGCTCAGTGTTTGAAGTATACTCCATTAAGGGACTTGGTATGAAGGGCGAAGGTGGAAGTGGTTGTTGACTCATGTGGTCAACAAGAGTTTTGGCTTGACTACGTGTCAAAGCCATTCAAGGCAAAATGAGTTCAGGTTCCAAAAACTATTTGTTTCAATTTCAAGAGACCAGAAGTTATGTTTAACAGCAAAAAAGTTAGGTTTTAAGGTTGTTGTTTTGGAAAGAAAATTTGTTGATAGTGACCAATGTTGGTGGAAAAATTGATGTCAGTGAAGATATGTTGCCAATGTCAGTGGAAAAATTGATGTCGATGAAGATAGTTGCTGGCATTAGTGGAAAAACTGATGTCGGTGTCTGTGTATTTCTAAAAACTCAAAAAATTAAAAGTTTTTGGAACAGAGGAGAAATTCTGAATTATTTTTTAGACTTCAGAATGATGTGAACTTACCAGCTCAAAAAATTAGATAAAAATAGAAAAAATGATGATTTGGCAAGAAACCTCTAAACGTTAAATTCTTAAGAATAAATTTTAGAGTCGTGGTGGCTTATGCCTTAGAAAAATGTGTTTGGGAATTGGGATTTTAGAATGGGTCCTAAAGAGGAAGTCTATGACTAGTTTCAGGTTATGTTTTGGTGCTCAAAAATCTGTGTTAGGTTCAGTACGTGGACTGGTGTTGGGGCTTGCTCCCTTCACTTCACGAACCTAGAGCCAAGCTAAGCCGCTTAGCCAATATACACTTTGCCTATAGTTTATACTCTGCCAGAGAGCAGAGTGGGTCCTCCCCTTAGTAGTGAAGTCCAAGTAGGATCGCCAGGAAGGGTAAGGTATCCGCTAGGTGATGAAATCCTAGATGGGCCTTGTCTCAGGTATGTTTAGGTGTTTGATTTAATGTGAATGTGGTCTAGTTGTGTAACATTTGTGCACTACGATTTATTCATAGTGCTTTTCTAATTACTAAATGACCTAAATATGCATTCAAGCAAGAATGAAATGCAATAGTTTTTTAAACCCAAATTGAAATGTTTTGTTCAGATGCAAACAAGTGGAGAAAAGGTTAAGAGTATGAATTTTCACTACTCTAAGATGTAGGAAAGAAGTGACAAGAAGAAAAATAAAGATATTCTTTTTAACTTGTGCTAATGGTTTCTTTTCAAAATAAAGAGATAGAAGAAAAGGATGCAAGAAGAGAAATTTTTCCTAATGCATCTATATGAAAGTTTGCTTTTTGTTTAAAGCAAGAAGAATGAACCCAAGGAAAACTCCAAGGGTCCCACCGAGTGTGCCAAAATGTTTCTCTACGTTTTTGCTAATTACATTCAGAAGAAAGAAGAAACTAAAGGTTAATGGTCAGGGGTTTGTATGTTACCCAGATTAAGTTGCCAACCCTACACATAATGACATTCTCCACAAACTTGTCTTAGGTTTTGAGACATTTAGAGGTCATAATGATGGAAAAAAGCCCTAAAAATTAGTATATATGGTTTATTTGACCTATTTAATCCTATAATAACCTTATATTACCTAAGTTAATTAGGTAGATACCCTCTATTCTATATCAGATAGTGGGTACTCTTAGGAAGAAAACCCTACATGTTTGTCATGAA
Organism: Torreya grandis; assembly: GCA_037957365.1. NCBI lineage: Eukaryota > Viridiplantae > Streptophyta > Pinopsida > Cupressales > Taxaceae > Torreya > Torreya grandis. Next base: position 6,972,759 of record JARHVA010000078.1, read on the forward strand.
AATGATGAAAGGAAGGTGCATATATGGTTGAAACCTTGAGAAAGAGTGTAATGATATGTGATAGGCATAAATTAATAAAGGTAAAGCTTCATAAATTCTTGATACAAAACAAGGTCTTATAAACCCATAGATATGTTGGAAAACCTATTAGGTCTTGATTAGGCCTAGTGCCTAAAAGGGTCCAAATGTCACTTATAACCCTAGGGAATAATTAAAAATAATTGAAACATGAAAATAGGTATATATAAGGTGTTATTGATCTTTTTATGTGCATAAAAATCCATGAATGAACTATTTTTTGGCTTAAGTTCATAATAGGGTATGTAGAATGTGAAGGAGAGCTCGAGAGGCTAACTTGGGAAGCTCACAAAAACATGGATGCTTAACATGGGAGCTTTTATAGATGTGAGATGTTGAATATGGTCCCAAAAAATGTTTTAGTGTAATTTGTTTAGGGTTACAATGTCACAACTTTATGAACAATCTTTAGAGGATAACATCACCTAAAACCCTCACTAAGGACCCAATTAGGTAAATGAAGAAGGGAAAGAATACATATTGGATATTTTAACTAGGAATGTGATTTTATATTGCATAGGACTCTCTAAGTCTCATTCCCATTAGACTAAGTTGTACCCTACTTATATGAACAAGGTGGGAAATGGATTTTCTTGATACTTTTATGTGTTGTGTAGGTAAGAAAGAATTCTAAAAGGTTAAACTCACTTTGGGATTTATTATGGGACATAATGTAACTATCATACTCACTTTTTTCTTCATGAAATCTCAAAAGTGCCTCTGCTAACACCTTCATCTCAGCTAGTCCAAATTGGCATAGTGAACAAGGAATGATCATCAAGTGAAGACATGAAAACTCTAATCGGGAGGAATTTTAAGGTGTAAATGATGAATCTAAGGTAACTAGGATGCTTTAAATGTTTCACATAACCTTATGTATGTATTATATTAAAAAACTAAAGACCACCTTGGTGCTAAGTTTGAAGGGTGAGTGAAAGGAGGGTGATTATGACTATAGGTAGTGGAACACTTGGATAGAAGAATATTGATGATTAGGGATACATATGAGGTATGTTTGAGAATTTTTATAACCCCTCCATAATATTTAAATGATATAATATATCCATAGTGTGATTTGAAACACTCAAAGAAGTCAAAATGATGAAGGCAATTTTCATACAGTACGTTGAAGAGTCGTAGACCAAATTTCAAAAGTTTCATGCTATAAGGGACATTTGTCCAAGTAAACCTTGCATGTTCTGGTAAATATTCCTTTATATTACATATTTGACTCATTTTCATAGCTTTACAAGTGTTTTTTTACTCTTAGACTTCATTCTTCTCTCTCCTCTCTCACATTTGATAAGTACAAGCCATTTTTTCTCTTGTAGACTAATTCCACACCATGTATAGTCAAGATATGTTAGTTTGATGTTTTAATTTTCATTTTAAAAATAAATAAAATATATTTTAATATAATATATCATATTTTCAAATTTTGTGAAGATATGTATAGTTAATAGTTAAGAGATATTCATCTATCCTTGCTTTCTCTCAATCCTTCCATATTCAATGCAAATTGTTCCACTCTAGTAGGTTATATGAAGAGTTTTCAAGTGTATGGGTATGTTTTCAAGTGTAAAAGTAGCATTGGTGTCTAAAAATGATCTATAGTTCATTTACCTTGGGTAGGCTTCATGCACATCACCTCCATATTGAAACATTAATGTTAGAACATTCTAAGACTAGAAAGATAGTATTATATGTCTTATTTCTTAGTGAAATAAGTATGATGGTATTTTGTAAATACTTATATTATATAAACACCTTATATTATATTTATTTTGTGCATAATTTTTTCCCTTTTTTCACAAGAAATCAATAGTATAGGTGATAAGCACTTCAAAATAAATTTGGGAACCAAGCCCTTAAACCTAGAGGTCTACTTCTACCATAGGTAAACCCACATACCTAAAATTATTCCCATGTTTACCAAATATTATATTAGGCCTAAAAAAATTCCTATAGGGTGAAATATTTGCTTACAATATTTATAACATTCCTAGTGGGACTCATTGTCCTCAAGGCAGTTTGTTAAGGTGAATGTTGGTCTTGATAACATCAGCTATATATTGGTGTGCTGCTCAACATTTAATGACTCCATTCAAGGTAAAATATGTTTATAGACCATTATTTTCTCAGATTTATACTCTCATACTTCATTTTCCTTACTAGGTCATCTTTTAGTAGATATTTCAATCCTATTAATCCACTTATTCATCATAAACTTCCTCTTGAAGTTCAATACCCTTACTCTAATCTGCCCTTTGAAGAACAAGAGGATTTTGTTAGTCAAAAGAGTGAAGATATTTAATAAATAATGGATATGAAACATTCCTTACATACCTTTAAATTAAATATTCAATCCATCTTTATTAATATTATGTAATTCCCCCTAATGCCACAAAGAGTGTGCCTACATTTAATGGTGAAGGTAATGTCACACCTAGTGAACACATCAAGGATATCTCTAATTTTTATAGCTTTCATAATGTCACTAAGGATAATATTTACATTATAATCCTTACCATGTCCCTTAGAGTTAAAACACTTTATTGGTATAGTACTTTACTTAGTGGATGTATCACAACATGGGATGACATTAGAGTGTTGTTAATTTCAAGGTTTGAAGATGAAATTGATCATACTTCTCTCATACATCAGCTCAATGTGATCAAAATATACCTCAAGTAAATAATGCATTCCTTTAATTAGAGGCTTAAAAATACATGGTATATATTTCCTCCTCACTTGAGACCACCTACTAGCTTTATGTTTCCTACATACTTGAGAGACATTGGTACGGATATTTCCATCATGATTCAATCCATGGGTGGTTTCTCTCTTCCCTAATCATATGAATTAGACATTACATATGATAATTGACTCATTAAATCTATAAATATGCCTCATAAAGTTTATATGTCTCTAATACTCCAAGTTTGGTCCAATTTCCTAATGCCAACACCAAGCCTAGAGATGCTCCTAAGAAGGCAAATGATGTCATGGATAAATATGTATAAATTCAAATGTTAAGAGCTCAGCTTAGGAAAGATAATATACAACAAGGTGCTCATCAAAATACTTATCCTTATCAGAAATAATATGTTCATAAATATGGGAGAGGAAGAGGAGAAGAGCAACCTAATTTTAATAGGCCTGTTAATGTGTATGATCCCACTTCTATCACCAACACAAGAGAGATGGTAATAGTGCATAGAAACTTCATAAAAGGAGAATATTGGAAAAAAGGATAATTTATGGATGATAATTATGGTGGAGATCATTATATATTTTCTCAATTAGGATTCATTCCTATCCCATCAGCTGAAGATGAATTATTAATGCAAGTATGTCAAGGTTGGTAGTCTCAAGGAGAAAACTTCACCAACTTCCTAGTTGAAGACACTTTTATGCTCAATAAAGTAACTTATATTTTAGACAACACTATAGCCAAGAGTAAAGATTTAGGAGGTGATATTAATGTTCCTACAAGTTAATATAATCCTCCTACAAGGAAGTAATGCATGGCTGTAAAAATGATAGTTCTAAATACTCTTGCACCTACTCCAAATATGAATATGGTAAGGTCTATTCATAGTGCCTCAATTCCTCAAGTTTAAAATATTTATTTTTATTCAAGGAATAAAAATAAGGTAATAAATTCTGACCTAAACATAATAAATTCATTGAAGAGTGCCAAGTCATCCATTTCCCTTTGGGATGTCCTTCATTTGCCTAACTAAAAGAAGATCTTAAAAAAATAGTTGTCTACTATCCATACTAGTCCTTCACCTTCGAGTCAAATTCATGGTCATGTTTCTCTTAAAAATGATCCTAATAACATTATTAAACTATATACCAAGGTTTATAATCCTCCACCTTTCTACCTCACTCTCATTATGGGTGACAACGTAGTCCACATTTGCATAGTTCATATTGGTGCCTCTACATCAGTCATACCCAAAGTTTTATTTGATAATTTGGGCCTAAAATATGAAACACATAATAAAGGAGTGATATATTTATATGGTACACATACCAAGATGATATGGTTGATAAAAAACTTGAATGTCTTCCTCTATGACTGTCTTAGTTTTTCCATCCTTCAAGACATTATTGTTGTGAACCTACCTACTCATTTTGTAATCTACCTTTAAATAGATTTCATAGCCAAGATAAGAGGATACCTCTTAGCTGAATAGTCCTTCTTGGCCTTTAAGATAAGATATGGAACCAAGGTGACCATAATAACTCATCCTCTTACTTAATTGCACATTGAGCCTTATGTATAGGTAAGTTCAAATTTAAATTATGTGATCAATGAGAAAGATGAATCTAATGTGGATGATTTTTATTCTTCAAAGATTGAATTTATATCTAAATTGGTCTAGATGAGTATGGTTCAAATTCTTATGATCATGATCCTTATGAAACTTTGAGAAAACTAACATTAGTACCTATATCATCCATGAAGAACCATTTGAGGTACCTGTGGTAAGTGTTGAGCATTCTTTCTCACAAGTTGCTAAGAATAACTACTTGATCCATGTATATGATGAGGATAGCTTGAAGAACTTGATTGATCACTATAGTGAGAAGAATGATGTATTTTTATCTATAATTGATGAATATGCCCTTGATGATGACATTCATGATGAATAGGAAGATGACTGGCAGTAAAGTTTCAATACCATATGTCAAGAGTTTGACTAATTGGGTAAGATCCCTTCTCCAAATAAATGCATATCTAATGTTTTTTCTAATGATTCTAACAAGAATATTTTTGAGTGTTCCATCAAGCATGAAAGTGTATGTCAATATATTAGACAAGGATCCTCCATCAAAGAGGAATCTCATGAGTCCAAGGTAGATTTTGTTTTTCTTAAAGAATAGTCAAGAGCTCCATCTAAAGTAAAGTAAAATTCAAAGTTATTTGAACATGATGATAAAGGAATTGATAATCATACACATCAAATATATCATTACCAAGATGATGGAAAGATTGAGGTAGTTTTTATCACCCTTATTTTGTAGTCTGAGGAATGTAGATCAAATATGACAAAGATAAATCAACTTATAGCCCTAATCAAGGTTTTTGGAGAGTATAAAATAACATTCATGAAGGTTATAAATAGTCTATTTTTGAACATGAGGAGATCTAAAGATGGTAAGCTTCTTGACCATCTATACATTCAACTGGTTGATGATGAGCATGTTTCTCATGCTAGATTGCCTTCATGAAGTGATAAAGATGTAAGAGGAACCATCTTTGACCCTAGTTGTAGTATGGGAATATGTTTTCATTTCAAGAGTGATGTTACTTAAGTATTAGATTAGGAGTGTGTTTTGTTTTAACATAAGTGTTCTAGTTGAACACATTTTTGTTTCTTTTGAGTGTGTCTTATTTTGTATTCCTTTCGTTTGTGTTTGGTGTTGTTTAAAAATAAAATTATGTGTCAAACTTGTGTATAAGTGAATCCATTTCCCAATATATATGATTAGGCTAATATTCTTGTCATATCACGCATAACACCCTTAGGGAATCATTATTAATGTTGACTATTTACACCATATGTCAAAATAGGTCAACCCCCTATAGTATAAAACTTGAGATAGTGGTCTAATAGAATGTCATAGAGTGTGTCATTTATTTGATGTCATTTAATGTATTTATAGCTTTTTCATAGTCCAACTTAGTCCTTGTGTCATTTTATGTCACTTAGGGGTCATATTTGTGTCATTAATGCCTAGGTGGTATGGTTTTACAAGGTATCCAAGTGTTCTAAACTTATTTTTAATGTCCAATATGTTAGACCCTATCATTACTTGTTATTTATAAGTAAAAAAATTGTAAGTGTTAAGGAAATCAAGAAAATAGTTGAAAGAAAGGGAATTTTAGAAGTTGTATGACCTATGGGAGAGAATGGCACAGGTGACAACCTCATGAAGTGACCCTTCAACTTCCCTGAATCCATTACCACACTTGATCTACTTTATAATTAAAAACAATGAACCAAAACTATTTATCTTCTCTATCACTCCACTATGCCTACAAAATTTCTCAATAAGTCTTTTGATGGTATGGCTGATAGGATAAATTTTAGGTCAGATGCTCTTGGTGGTGGATATTACACTTGATCTAATTCATTTTCATGGTAGGATGTCAAATAATGGTTATTTATGATTTATGAATCATTATTAATAAGTTTATTATCTTTTTTTACTTACTAATCCCCACACCCTATAGGTTTTTCTTCTATATGAGCTTGTCTGTATAATCCAACTAGTGGACTAGTAGTCGAGTATTACAAATTGCATAAAGTTTCTTTCCCTATGATGATTTAAAATAAATATGAAGTAATAGGTTTCATGTTTTTCAATTAATAGAAATCACATCTACTTCTGAGCTTAATCTCAAAGGAGATCATCAGTATAGTTATAGTCAACCTCCAATATAGTGAGACCTTCTTTCATGACTATCATAAACAATCAACTAAGTGAGATGTGTTGAACGTTTGAGAAAATTCATAGAAAGTAGATGGATATTCTTGAGTTTTTATCCACCTTTTTGGATCATGAACAAACAATATAGGTCTTTAAAATGATAGATAATAGTGTGTGATGACTAATTAGTCCTTAACACAATCCTACACCATGAATGAACACCTACAAGAAGTCAACCACATTGGAATAATGAAAATGGATTTTTTTGAATAATTTAAAGGTTGTAAGGATCCATTTTAAGATTTTTAGTGAGACTATAACTAATTAAAATACCATACACCATACACATTGACCATCTCACCTTCACTCCCCTTGTCTGCAACTATATGCACACCTACAGGTGGCTCTAATAGAGATCTAAAAGTACTGTATAGAGAGTTGGAACATGTTATAGATCTTCATCAAGTTTGAGGAATTTATAGATACCATGACAATCATGATTGAGATCATTGAGAGGTAGGCAGGCTTGAGAAGCCATGTTCAAGTTGAAGAGTTGATTCTATGGACAAGTTTCCTTAAAAACTCTAAAATAGATCCCTGTGTACTTTTGGTATTACCATATGATGAGATTACAATGAGTCTAGATGAATCCATATGATGATATCATGAACCCCTATCCTAGGGGATATGACTTGACCAAATAGAGTGGATGTTTTAATTTAATATGTGACGTTAGAACATTTCAATTCATGCATTTGTTCACTACACTTTACTAGTTTTTTTATAGGATCTTGAGTTTCCAAGTAGCTTTACATGCCAAAGTGGAAAAACAAGAGCATACCTTCATGTTAGATCATTCTATTAATTTTATAAGGATGCTTATGTTTTGATTAACATAAACAAGGATTAAATGGAAAGGTTTTTACCTACACATGCACCTACATGTATACCTTTGCTGAGATAAGCCACTTACAACCTAGTTATATGGATTCACAAAATCATAAGGTGCACATTAGAATATTAGAAGCATGTAAAGCACAAAAACTTGCTATTAAGAGATATTACCAAGACTCCAAATAGATATATGATGTTTATAACATATTTTAAGGGTATAAATGCATTTATAGATCCCTTTTACCTCAAGGATGGTCAATTACAGTTGACTGTAGTATAACAGTGACCGAAGGAATGATTACCTTGAATATGGCCTACCATAGACATGATGAATATAGGTATAAATGAGTTGGAAAATATCCTAATAACTTAATAATGGTATTATGTAAATAACACAAGGTCTAGTATAAAATATCCACCTATAGGCACCTCTTTCCTAAGGTGAAACATATTCATACATAGTCAACCACTTATGTCAAGTCAAGTGGAAGGTATGCGATGGAGAATTTGGAAATGTTTTTGAGTGTGACATGAATGATAACACATTAAAATGAGAGTATCCATATAAATATAATATTATTATATGGAAACAAGTAAAGATAAGGTTTCAAACATGCACACACAACCTATATGCTAACCTTACACATAGCGAGATTCTGCACAAGCTTGACTTAGGTTTTGAGACATTTTGAGGTGTTAATGATGTGACCAAACCATACAAATTATTATATATGGTATATGGGACCTATTTAATCCTATAATAACCTTATATTACCTAAGGTAATTTGGTAGATACCCTCTATTCTATCTCAAATAGAGGGTACTCTTAGGAAGAAAACCCTACATGTTTGTCATGAAAATTATGAAAGGAAGGTGCATATATGGTTAAAACATTGAGAAAGGGTGTAATTAGATGTAATAGGCATACATGAATAAAGGGAAATCTTTATATATTCTTGAGACCAAACAAGGTCATATAAACCCATAGATATGTTGGTAAAGTTATTAGGTCTTGATTAGACCTAGTGCCTAAAAGGGTCCAAATGTCATTTCTAACCATAGGGAAAAATTAAAAATAATTGGAACATGAAAATGGGGATACACAAGGTATGATTGATCTTTTTATTTTCATAAAAATATATGAATGAGCTATTTCTTGGCTTAAGTTCATAATAAGGTATGTAGAATGTGAAGGAGAGCTCGAGAGGCTAACTTGGGAAGCTCACAACAACATGGATGCTTAACATGGGAGATGTTGGAGATATGAGGTGTTTAATAGGGTCCCAAAAATTGTTTTAGTGTAATTTATTTAGGGTTACAATGTCACAAATTTATGAACAATCTCTAGAGGCTAAAATCACTTAAAACCCTCTAAATGCCTTGCTAAGGACCTGATTGGGAAAATGAAGAAAGAAAAGCATATATATGGGATTGTTTAACTATGAATGTGATTTTAGATTTCATAGGACTCTCCAAGGATCATTATCATTAGACTAATTTGTACCCTACTTATATGAATAAGGTGGAAAATGGATTTTCTTGATAGTTTTATGTGTTGTGTAGGTATGAAAGGATTCCAAAAGATGAATATCACTTTGGGAGTTAGTATGGGTCCTAATATAACTATCATACTAATTTTTTACTTCATAAAAACTAAAAAGTGCCTCTACTAATACCTTAATCTCAGCCAGTCCAAATTGACATAATGAACAAGGAATGATCATTAAGTGAAGAGATGAAAAATCTAATTGGGAGGCCTTTTAAGGTATACATGATGAATATAATGGAATGAGGTCTCTTTAAATGTGTCACATAACCTTTTTTATGGATTATATTATAAAACTAAAGACTACCTTGGTGCCAAGTGTGAAGGGTGAGTGAAAGGAGGGTGTTAATGACTATAGGTAGTGGAAAATTTGGCTAGAAGAATATTGATGATTAGGGACACATATGATGCATGTTGGAAAACGTTTATAACCCATCCATCATATTTAAATGATATAATATATCCCTAGTGTGATGTGAAACACTTACAGATGGAAAAATGATGAAGGCAATTTTCAAAGAGTAAGTTGAAGAGTCCTATGCCAAATTTTATAAGTTTTTTTTGTGACTCTTGGACATCATTCTTCTCTCTCCTCTCTCACATTCTATAAGTACTAGCCATTTTGGCTCTTGTAGACTAATTCCACACCATGTATGGATAAGCCTACTAGTTTGATGTTATACTTTGACTTTGAATAATAAATATAACATATTTTGAGTTCATATATCATATTTTCAAAGTGTGTGAAGATATTTATAGTTAATAGTTAAGATATATTCATCTATCCTTGCTTTTCTCAATCCTTCCATGTTCGATGCAAGTTGTTCTACTCTAACAGGTCATATGAAGTGTTTTTAAGTGTATGGGTCTATTTTAAAGTGTAGAAGTAGCCCTATTGTCTTAAAATGATCTATGGTTCACTTACCTTAGGTATTATTCATGCATATCACCTCCATATTGAAACACTAATGTTAGAGCATTCTAGGACTTTGAAGCTAGTATTATAGGTCTTGTTTATTAGTGAAATAAGTATGATAGTCTTATGGAAATCCTTCTAGTATATCACCCCATTAGATTATATTTATTTTAGGCATACTTATATCCCTTTTCCCAAAATAAATTATTATTATAGGTGATAATCACGTCAAGACAAATTTAGGTAGCTAGCCCTTAATCCTATAGGTCTACTTCTACCATAGCTAAACCCACATGCCTAGAAGTATTCCCATGTTACCCAAATCTTAGAGTAGGCCTAAACAACCTCCTCTAGGGTGAAATATTTGGTGATAATATAAACCTATGAATTAAATAGGTCCACACATACATAGGTATCTTATCATGAAAAATAAGCCTACCAAGATAATTTTATGGGATTTTCTTAATGTTGTAGTCCAAAAATCTAGCAATTTTGAATTGGTAGATGGGAGGGTTATTAATTAGAAACAATGAGATCTTATTGATATTCTAACTAGAGGATTCCTTATAGTATTTAAAATTTTTCTTAAACTCTTTAGCTTACTTAATATACACTTCATCCATGATTAGTGTATCATCAAAACATCGTTGACGAGTACTGGAATCCACATCATGAGCTAGATTAAATCCTTTTATTCTACCCCTTTTGGTGGCTAAAGATAAGGTTTTTTAGAGATATTTTACCATGATAATGAAATGAAAAGGAGATAATGGATCTCATTTTCTCATATCACACTCATTAGGGGAAAATAATTCAAGATACCCATTAATAATTTTGATGTACACACTACATTTTCTTCACTTATATGTAGAATTTACAATCATAATGACTTTTTAAAATAACATGTATTTCAGGTTAGAAATCACTAAAGCACCAAATTTTCCTTCACATTTGACATATGTATTATGAAACACATTAGCCCATCCTTAGTTGGGGTAATGAACTGTAACCAACTATTAACTTCATATAAATCATGAAGAGTCAATTGATTATTTTGTAAGCAACATTTTGGGGCAATTATGATCCAAAACTTAGAAGTTTTGGTTGATAAATATTTCAATAGCACAAAAATAATGCAATAATAATGGATTCTCTAAGAAGAGACGTCGTATTACTTAACAACCACAATACAAATATAGGCTTATCTCTGAAAAGAGATGTTTTGTAAACCTACACTTATCTCTGAGAAGAGATGTTTGCCTTCCCCTTTCAGGTTACAATGCATTTATACATATATTTGAAAACAAACTTGAGAGATTGCATGGCTGGAGGAGTTAACAGGTGATGATTTAACATCCCAGCATTAAAACAATACAACACTCACATTAAACAATACAATGATTGAGGACATACATCCCAGCATTAAAACAATACAACACTTGAGGACATAATCACTCGAGGACATAACAGCTCGAGGAAAAGACTATTACTAACAATATAAAATGAGAACAATACAAAATTGGGGGAATTAAATGTCACCAAATGGTCACCTCAAGGAATTAGCTATCACCCAAATTGTTGCCCTGATCATTCCTCCCTCCTTGAAAAGTAATGGTCCCCATTACATCAATATTTCCCATCAGGTGGGGTAGCTATGTCTTTATTTGATTCTCGATGCACACTTGGAAGGGGCTGTGGTTTATGGAACTATGCGGGGCCCCTGATTGTTCACCATTTCTATCTGACCATCAGTCTATGGATGGAAGGCTATGAACTTCTTCAATGCGGTATCTATTTGCTTCTGTTGTTGTGTTGGTAGGGCTGTAACATTGGCCCTTTTGGATTCCTGTGGCTTGACCACCATGACAACAAATTTCTTGGTGCTAAGCAGAGAGATAGATGTGGAAGGTGGTACTTTTGGTACCCTATAGCGCCGTGTTCCAAGAGTGAGAGTGATCCATCCAATTCTTGATTCGTATATACCATGTCGATCATACATGAATGGCTGACCAAAGAGTACATCACAAACATCTAAATTGACCACATCACATAAGACCTCATCTTGGAAAGGTTGTATTGCATATGAGAGAAGACATTGGTGGGTGACACGGAGGTCTCTCCTTGGGCTCAACCATCCAATACTATATGGTTTTCGGTGAGGCTTCATGGATAGATTTAGGCTTTTCACAACATTAGTAGAGATTATATTCTTTTGACTTCTACTATCAAGAATGAAATGCAGAGGCTTACCTTTCACCCATAACTTAGAGTGAAACAACCTTTCCTTGTCATCTAGCATCTAGTCATGTGTCTGTGATGAAGCTACAATGGCTTTAAGATTAGCATCTATAATTTCTTCTTCAACCTCTACAACTACAGGGTCTATATGAGGTAGATCAGTAGATGTTGAGGATGGTGACTCAGAAATCAGTGATTTTATAACTCAACATTCTTCTTTGGAGTGAGTTCTAGATTGTTGATAACCACACCACTTCCCAGTCTTTCCTTCCTTTTTCTTCCAATTTTGGCCTTGTGTTTGACCTTCTTTATCACTTTTCCATTTTGAAGACTAATTATTTATATCCATTCTTCCATGCTTCTACTCAATCTTCATTGTGAACTTGTATGCCTCACCGATGGTTTCCAAATTGAAGAGTTCCATTTCCTCCCAGATGTACCATTGTAGTCCACCATGATATTTGAGAGTTTTGTGTTTCTCACTTTCTTCAATGCCGAGTCTTGCAGACAAATAATGAAAAGTGTCTATGTAATCTTGCATAGATTGATCCTTGCCTTGGCGAAGTTGTTGCCACTGTATGTATAGATCATCATATGTGCCGAGGGGATAGTATTCTTCTTTTACTGCTTTCATAAAATCATCCCAGATGGGTTCCACCCCAAGGCCAATGATATCCATACTAAACCTCTTTTTGTACACTTCCCACCAATTTTTCATGGGAAATGATGATTTCAAAAGAGCAAAAGTGATCTTTTCTCCATCAGTGAACTTATTTATAGATAAGTAGGATGACAGTTGATCCAACCAATTTTCCACTGCATCAGCATTGATTTTGCCTTCAAATGTGGGAATATCAAAATTTACCTGAACCTTGAAGGGTGTTGGGGTACTAAAAGGAAGCTTACCTCAATGAGGAGCCCATGGATGTGTAGCCATAGAGCCAGAATTTCCCATCGAAAATGTTTGAAGAATTTGAGCAAATTGTTGGAGCATCTACGCTTGTTGCCACTGGAGGGCTTCATTCACCATTTCCTTAAAAATATCAGATGTCTTGGTGTCATCCACCATTTGAGGTCATTTGGGGTGCACAGGTGGAGCGTTTGGAAGCTCTGTCACTTCCCACCCAAGTTTCTTGTATCTTGACCTCATCCTCAGGAACATACACTCTCAAGACAAACCGCTCTGATACCACTAATCCAAAACTCAAAAGTTTTGGTTGACAAATATTTCAATAGCATAGAAATAACATAATAACAATGGATTCTCTGAGAAGAGATGTTGTGTTACTTAACAACCGCAATAAAAATATAGGCTTATCTATGAAAAGAGATGTTTTTCAAACCTACACTTATCTCTAAGAAGAGATTTATACCTTCCCCTTTCAGGTTATAATGCATTTATACATATTTTTGAAAATAACCTCAGGAGATTGCATGGCTAGAGGAGTTAATGGGTGATGATTTAATGTCCCAGCATTAAAACAATACAATGCTCACATTAAACAATACAACACTCGAGGACATACGTCCTAGCATTAAAACAATACAACGCTCGAGGACATAACGGCTTGAGGAAAAGACTGTTACTGACAATACAAAATGAGAAAAATACAAAATTTAGGGAATTCGCTGTCACCAAATGGTCACCTCGAGGAATTAGTTGTCACCCAAATTGTTGCCCGGATCAAATTAACCAAAAAAAATATTCAAAATTTGATATTCCATAATTCACATAAAATTTAATCTAGATTAATTAGCCTATAAAATCAAATCAAATGGATAAACATAAAATATACATAAATTTTCTAAAATTATAATTATGCAATATTCTAATATTTAATAAATATTTAAATTATGACATCACACAAAAAGTTGTCAAGTGTTAGCATAAATGCAATACAATATCAACATAAATGTATAAATGTAATTCATGCCTAATAAATGTAGACTCAAACCCTAAATACTAATGACATTTATTATCCAAATTGGACTAAATTGTAGCCCCTTATTTTGACCTTGATCCAATAGTTGGAATCTCTCTAAAAAATATATAAATACAAAGCCCATTTGACATTACAAACAAGTTTTTTAGTGTAAATTTACTATGCAATAAACAGGAAAAAAGATTCAACATTATTCACATTGATCGAACAAAATCATTTGTAGACAAGGGGAGATGCCATCAAAATTAACAAGTGACATTGATAAATTCTCCTAGCTCTATAATCTAGGCATAAACATGCTTACAATCTGGCTTGGAGAATGAATCCATTGGAAAGGTATAACTTTGGTTTTATGTCTTATTAAATGTTTATATTCTCTTAGACCTTTCCAAATCAGAGGGATCATGTTTGAGATGTTACATTTGTCATATTTAAAATTTTGAGAAACTAATAGAGTAACTAACCTGTAAAGTGCTCATGATATACATTTGGCATGCCCAGTGGGATAAAAACACCCTAAAATCCTCTTGAGAACATTCCATCACCTTCTAAATTTGAAGTAAGATCATTTTTTAAACTTATTTTTTATTCTTTTTTGCTAATTTTTTATGTTTTCTATTTTACAAATTGGTGAGAACACACAATGTTTTAGAGATAACACTTTATCTATAAGTGAGAACTCTCCCTATAATTGGTGATATTGAAATTTATAATGGAAGTATCACTCTTATGTTGTTTTTATCATTGTGTGTTTTTAGGAAAACTGAGAGAACAAACTATAAATTGATAATAATGACTTGCAAATCAGAAAGATTATGTTACTTCATTTAAATTATCAAGTGACAACATTAAAATCCCTAAATATTGGAAATCCCTTGAAAATTAGTGGGAAATCCTTTCAAATCGATGAGATGGACGTGTTAAATGATGAGATCATACTACAAAATGACAAGATCACTAAGGTGACACTCTCTTTTTTATTTTTTATACCATTTTTAATAACATTAGGAACACCCTATAAATTAATAATATCACCCTGATAATCAATGGAATCACCAGTTCTTTATTTACTATTTTTTTTTATATAATGATGGGATCACCTTGCTAAATGGTAGGATTGCCTTGCTAAATGGTGGGATCACACTATGTATTATTCCCATGATCTAAATAATAATTTTTTTAACTTCCAACACTTTATAAAGACACATTTCAAACTCCTAACTTGTTATATTTTAGTTTACACTAACCAAAGAAGTGGATTTATTTACATACTAAGCATATTTTAAACTCACATTTTGATTTAGTGCTTAATCAAAGAACCAGTACTTCCATCTGGTGTTCTAAAAAACTTGACTACTTTATTTCTTTTTGTATATAGTTCTTTTACTTATTTTATTGTAAATAATATATTGTGGGTATGCTCTCCCTTGCCTTTTTTAGGGAGCTTGGGTGACTAAAAACACATGGATTATTATTGTCCTTTTTTTCATCTTTATTGACTGTGTGAGGTGAATTTCCTTTCCTTCTTGTGGGTTCTTAGGGTGTGAATCTGAGGGTTTTATCTCCCAACATACATACCTACCCCATACATTGAATATGGAATATAAATTGAGGTTAATTACCATTAATAGCATATAAAATTTATCATAAAGGGTTTTATGATAGTAAGATGTTTATACCTAGTGCTACTCTATCAAACCTCACCCTTAGAGTTTGAATTACCAATATCAATTCACTGAGACTTTTATGGCTAAAGTGCTCATAATGAGATTATACCATCTTTTGAAATTATTTATCTTTTTTCTTATTCAATATATTTTGATTACCATGTATCATGAGATATATCGAGGACCATTTTGAGAATCCATGTCAAAATTTTAGATTAAAACCTTTGCCCATAAATAACTTGTAGTGAGAGGGAAACCAATCTCCCCCAAGATTTCATGATGTACCATTTGAAGTGAGGGTTAGGTGAAACTCATATATCACCACTTTAAGTGAGGTATTCACATGGATTGCAATTGTATTATATACTCATTCTTACAATAAATAAAGGGATTGTTTTAAATGTGTGTTATTTATTATTTATCATCTAATAATCATTTTGTGTGACATGTATACAATGAATTAATATGGGTATATAATTTGTGATAATTAGTGTATTTCAATCTTGGATAAGGTAATCTTACCAAATAATGCATTACATAGCTTTATATCAAGACATGAATAATCTGGATTTAAATAACCTAAATAAGGGATCCCTTAACATAATGTATCAAATGTGAGGGTTACAAAGCCTCCAAGAGAATGATATTATGCAATAACCATAGTTAGGCATAGAATACATAAAATAGATCTAATCTAATGCTCACTAAAGCTTATGGTACAAATGGGGATAGTTAATAACAAATAAAATCAAACATGCAAAGATAAATATGCTCAAGTCAATGTAGAGGTAATCTAATAAAGGAGTACAACATTAATCCTATTAATTTTTACAATATCTATCCAAAAAATGAACAAGTAAAAGTTAGGAATACTTACCTTAGATTGACGCTATCATTCCTCAATATATCCCTTGGACAATGGTGTTTTTCAAGAGGTTTTTGTGGATTTGTAAGGATCACACAATAAAAATCATCTATAGGATCAAATACTCCTACTTAGCATCCAATACTTTCCCACAAGACAAGATTATTTTCCTCCAAGGTAAACCCCATAAGTAATGACTCCTCAAGTGTATAAATTGAATAATTTTGAGTTGTAGCTATTAGCAACTGATGTTTTACCCTCTTGAAGAACATTTTTCAAATCTACCTCAAACTTGGACTAACATGGGATTGACCTATAGGTTATGGGATAATTGTAGTCTAGGTCAAACCTATAGATTATGGGGCTAAATCTCTTAATTTATCAGTTTGAATTATCCTCTTAAGGCTTATTTCTATTGGTATGAAAATGGTAAAGGTTAAAACTTACAAAGAAACCTATACTAAGAATGGTGATGTACCAATACTTAACTGTCCTCTCTTGATTGTTCCTTAGACACACTTTTGAATCCAATCAAGACTAGAAACTGATCATACCTCCTAACACAATCCTAGGAATGAATATTTCATATGAAGGTCAAGTATAAATTCTAGAACTTGAAGGCTAAGGATATGGGTCTGCATAAGACACCACTAGCCTATCAACACTTCAAGAACACTACTACATATTAACACTTCATATAAATTGTATTGAATAAAAATGAAACATTAGGTGCATGAAAGAACATATAAAAGAAAGTGAAAATCATACATTATACAAATTAACTATCACAATACACACTAACACTCATATAAAAGGTGTGCAACTATTCTTCTCTATTGATTCAAGGCATAAGGTATAATTTTTGTAGAGCTTTACTATACCCAATCAATGGATACAAATCAAGGACATAAGGCCTAAATAAATATAAGTGAAGAAAAATAATGGGATAATAGTGTAGTGTAATAAATGAGACGTCATAAATGACCATGATCCACTCCATACAATAATTACATAACTTACAAATAATCCTTCTAATTCCCTCTATGCATTGGTACTTTCAATGGATCCTTTTGGCATTGAGTTGAGGTGGCAGAGAGTGAAATTTTTTTATTTATACTCATATAAGGATTTACCATGACCAAAATTGTCCATGAATCTACTAATAATAGTTACAAAGTGAAAATGGGGTGTGATGGCCTCTAAGAGGCTTTGAGCAACCCTCTCTTCAATATGCATGTTGAATTGGATTTGAAATTGCATCCATTCCTTAATAATGTCCATAAGGATAATATATCTCATATTTATCATTAGTTACATGGTGTAATTAGTGTGTATTGATCATTTAAACAATCCCTCAATATCATCTTTCAACTTTCTTGTTGACAAAGTAAGCTAATTAGGCCTATTAGGCCTAGTTATTTGATGGTGTGTGTTTAGAAGTAATGAAAACTTATAAGGGACCTTAAGTTCATATAAAAAATAATTTTGGGAGGCTAAATAATTTTTTCATACCATGATTTAAATATTCAAATCATTGTATACATGTAACCTTGCTTTATCTAGACAACTAGGCCACTTATCTTTCATGTCTATAGATTGTTTGATTAGAGGGTAGTTTTAGAGGAATTTACAATAATATTATTGTGGAAATATTATTACTTGATAAGGTGAAAAAATTCTTAAAGTTTCCCCTCTAGTGATTGGAGGCTTCTCTTATAGATATGCACCCTATTATCTATCTAATTCCTTAGAAAAGTATAGTTTCTTACCAAATTCGTATAGTGTCTATACAACTTGGTACCATGGGTAGGATCTCATATGAATATAATATATGTTTTTAGTGTTTATAAAGTCATTTAGGGGTGTTTGGTTGCCAAAATCTTCACATTTCCTAAAACTATTTTGAAATAATGTTTAAGATGGGTTTTAGAGGTCTACCATCTTAACAATGGTTCATAAAAATGAGACATCCAATCCTAGACACATGGTCATGTATTTTTAGTCCATATACCTCCATAAAACCTTTGAAAATATTTGGTTCCCATGTAATTGATGTAGATACATATGAGCATAAGATGGTAGACTTGTAGTTCTCTATAAGTTTTTTAGATAGGGTTGTAGTCTTAGCATTTGCTAATTAAGGTGTTCCCTTCAAATCAAATCCCTATACCATGGATATTGATTCCATATGGGTTCTAAAATTTCCCTAATATAATATGACTTGAACCCACTTTCCATGGAAGATCTAAGCATTTGAAATGATGGGTCAAACTGGCTACCTAGACTGTGTAGTTTGAGTTAGTCTTTAAGACTAAATTATCCCTCATACTTTATTTTATCTAATTAAATCATATTTATTGTGAATTTAAATAACATATTTTATACTTTCATGATGTAAAAATTTATTATGGGTGCCTGAGCATAGCCCCATAGTGCTATGGAGTCTTTAGGCCTTAAATAGGCTTTTAGGCATAATTGGTCTTGTCTATGTTTTGAGTGTCTGAGAGACCTGTAAGTGTTTGGGGATAAAAAACCATAATAATTCATCTTTTTTAACCTATTTTAAACCTTCAAAAACTAGATTTTTTTTATTCAACCTCAACCCCATTCTCTCTTTTCCCATGAGACTGCCTATAGGTCTCATTACCGGCTTACTAGTCTAGGTGTTTGGAACATGAACATTGTCTTCCACCTTTAAAAAATAGTGGTGGATCTTGTGAGGATCATACAACATACCCATAGTTCTTTGAAACATTCTTAGGCTTATGTATTTCATCATCTTTCTCTTTACATACTCTCATACAAAAAGCTTAGGGTTTGGTGAAAGTTATGCCTATGTAACCCTTGGGCTAGGTTTGGTGCCCTCTTATTCAAATCAGAGGCCTTTAAAACCTTGAAAAATTTTCTATTCCTTTTATATAATTACTCAGGTATTTTCCAACTCTTAAGGACTCCAAAAATATGAATATTCCTTTAACTTAGTATAGTCTTGTGTATGGCAGTCTATCACCTTCACAATGTGTAAGAGGTTTGACCCTATCTATCTATGTGGATTCTCCTTACCAACATTAGATAATATTTCCATGATTTCCTCATATTTAAATTATTCCTCTAGTTTTGAAGGTTATTTAGAGTAGGTTCATACTCAATTACTCTCAACCTATAGTCAAGCTTGTAGGTGATGGCCCTAGGTCCCTTAACTATAGTTTAGGTGGTTATGACTACCTTCTTCACCCATTTGATAGCTTTATCAAAACAAAATCTTTATCTCTTATATATTACATCCTCTTTAGATACCATTAGGTGATTTCAAACTCATGTCTAAATATGCCTTCCCTCCTTAGAGCAGTGATGTTAGAGTTTTAGAATTCTTGAATCATGTCTTTAAGGTTAGAAACATTCTCTTACTCGAGACATTCTCCTAACTATGTTGCCTACATGCACTAACATAATTAGGTCTAGGGTTAGTGTGTAGTTATTTTTGAGTAGCTTAGTTGAATTCTCTTTTCCACATAAAATGATTCTCTCCTTATCATGATACATGTTATGCCCCCTTAAATTTCTTTGGATGTCTGTAGATGTTCAACAGATCCCTAAATCTACACCAACCCATAATTTCTACATGTAGGTCTGATTATGACTGTTAGTGCCTCCTTGAGCCATAAAACAATCCTTACCTTAAAATATCAAATAATTATAATATAAGGTAGTGTTTACATATAAGGTAATTCAATAACTCCATCTTCATCATCATGTTTTACCTATTTTTAGTGTTTCACATGATTTTTATACTATTTACGTCTCTAGGTGCTACATTCAGGCTTGTGCATGTCAATTTAAGCCATAAAAGACCTAATAAGTCATTAGGTACTCTTTCACCAACTTGGGAGTCTCCTTACTTAGAATTGTTTTCCACATTATGGCCTATCTCTCTTAGATGTCTCCAACTTAGACAACCTTCAAATCTATGCAAGCTCACAACTAGTCCTTCTTCAAGGTCTAGATTGAGTACTATTTTTAGGAGAATTGGAGTGATGTTGACCCTTTGTAACCCTATTTATATGCTTATTAATAAATTATATGACTATTAATAAGGTACTCATTATCTCTAAGACTCCAATTCAACATGGCACCTCATCTCTTAGCCCTCACAACAGGGTTGATATGACTGTAGGTTTATTTGGCATATTATATTGAGGGTGGGGATGGTTAATACATAAGTCAATGATGAAGATATAGTGAGGGTAAATAGATGAGAAATTGATATAACATGAATAATTTTTTTCATACATAGCACTACCAAATACCCTCTGCATCTACTATAACTTCCTTTTGTAGATGAGACCATGTTTACTCATGATAGTGACACTACGGATATTACCTAAAAGTCATTAGTTTAGACTAAGGGTGGCTCATTTTTATGATTGGGAGGGAATATAGTCTCAATAGGATGACAATTAAATATTACACAACCCATAACCATAATTCACTTATGCTATCAAGCTTTGAATAGTCTACAACATCAAGAAAACCTATCTGTAGTCTATAAGATGAAGAAAGCATGAAGTTTGGATTGTTTCCACCATGAAAACATGTAAAACAAGAGTTAAGGGTGTTGTATATGGTCTATTATTACCTCATGAACACATATCAAACATTTTTTTCATAAACTCCTTAAAAAATCAAAAAAACTATTGCATTTTTAACTCCCTACATAGACGAATAAGGTCATTGGAGTGACCAAATTATTATCATTCATTCATAAAATATAAGGAATTAACTTATATATAAATTTCATGGATAGGAAGTTTTGAGATAACCCTTACTCTACCAAAGATACCATCTCTTGATCTTATCTCTCATGCCTGTACTATCCATAAACTAAAGGGATATCTAGATTGCCAGGGAACGTAGTGGAGAGAGAAGGTCAGTTTTGAGCCTGTTTTGAAACCTTTTGACCTAAAACCTATCATAGACATATGTAATAAGTTATAATATAATATATAACCCAATTTTTATGGAATTTTATATATAAGTCCATATAACCTATAGAGAACACCTAAAAACACCCTTTTCCTACATTTTCTTCTAATTCTTTACCTTGGGACACCATTAGATGATGAAGAGAGGGAAAACAAAAATTCACTAATAATTAAACTAATGGTACGATAGGAGAAGTTGAGAGGACACCTATTTTGGCATGTGTGGGGGCCATTTGGCTGGTGGGAGGTGGATATGAGATTTAAAAATGACCTTTAAGAATACGAAATTCCTAATAATTATTTATAATGAGAATATGACCTCTTCAAGACTATTTTAAACAATGAGCCACTAGAATATTACAATTTTATTAATATTTTATAAATCATATTGACTCATATGAGGCATTTAAGGGTCTTTAAAGGGATAATAAAGCATTATTATGGACTTAAGTAGAAAGGCCATGGAAAATAATATTTATACACACCACTAGGCTTCACACCATGAACCAAAAGGACCTTGGACACCCTTCATATGTTAGTAAGGATTAATCTCATATTTAAATGATCTAAAAATTCTTAAAACTCATAATAATAGGGGCATAAATATTGTCAATCTTATTCAAATTTTTTTAGGGATATTTAAGCCTATCATGCTCAAGACCATTCATCTAGGCCTGACAAAGACCATGACAACCTTACTAATCACTCTATGATCACTATCACATCAATATATATATACATAAGGTATCCATGACATATGAGGATTCATAATCAAATCCCATGACTCACTATGATACTCTTAACAAGGCTCAAAAGAACTCTAAGACATAATCATAGGACCATGACTAGTTGTGGCACTATAGTTAAGCTTATAAGGGTTCTCATACATGTTTTTGATGGTAGGGATTGTAATTTGTCTTGTGAGGCCAAAATTTCAATGTTTTTGGTGACTCTTAGGGTGACCAACCTATTGGTCAAGAGAAACCACTAATTTTTCATGATAATGATAGACTTCAAACATGACAACATAGCATTTAAAGACCCTTTATTGGACTACTAAAGAGATTAGTGACTAGAACTATTAGAAACCTAAAATTTTTTAGTAGGCTAGGCTTAAAAATCAAACCTTGACTAATAATGGATCTGATCATGATGATTAGTCCTCTCAATGAATACCTTTCCCTCTTCTTGTACTTTTTCTTAGACAAATTTCCATGATGGAAAAGTTGAGAAGGATTGTGAGGAACTTTAAGGTATTTGATACTCAATTTATTGAAGCTTTAGAGGGGTGATGGGAAACTCAATGTAATATTGATATGGGATGGAAGACAGGACACAATGTTGATGTTGGTGAGCTTGTTGCTCCTCATGTACTACCAACTTCTCATTAATCTTTGAAATTAGACCCTCTATATTAAAAATGTCACTATTAATTCTTGAATTACCCTCCCTCATGAAAAATTCCCACTCTCCTTTAGCCTACTAAAATGAGGTTCTAATTCTCTCAATCACATGTTTAGGGATTTATTGGCCATACCTTTTTCATGTGTCAATGCTCACCATGTGTATTTCATAGTCTAATAGGGTCTATTTAAGGATTCATATGGATTGACCATGACATGAGTGAGATATCCAAGAAAATCATGATGATTCCATGACTAATTAGATTAATAATTATACTACCAAGGAGGTAGATGAGGCTCATAATAGGGTTGGTAGTCTTGGTAATAAGGAAACCCATATAGGGTTGACAAGGGTGAATATAAGGATAATAGGGGTTAGAATAAGGTTGATAGGGATCATTATGGAATTAAAATGGCTCATGGGGATAATAATAAGGGAGTTTATGGCATAATTATTCCCCATATTCATTAATAATTCATCATCAAGTACATGCATAATAATCTAACTATGAACAATAACATTTCTTATCCTTGAAAAGATGACTTATCATGAGCTTCTAACTGTAAACTGGCATGTGAGTGCTTGAAGCTATTTTTGAAGATAAAAATTTTGTTTTAAAAGCCAAGATTCCCAAATTTCATCCCACTAGGCATCTCAAAACTTTTATTAACCCAATTTTGTCCTTTTTTGAAGAAGACTATTCAAATCCACCTCGAACTTGGACTAACATAGGATTGACTTATAGGTTGTGGGATACCTATATTCTAGGTTAAACCTTTAGGTTATGGGGATATATCCCTTGATTTATAAATTTTAATTATCATTTTAAGGCCTATTTCTATTGGGATTAAAAGGGTAAATGTGAAAACTTATAAAGAAACCTATACTTAGAGTGGTGATGCACCAATACTTGGCATTCCTCTCTTGACTATTCTTTAGACACACTTGTGAGTCAAACGAATATTAAAAACTAATAATACCTCCTAACACTATCTAGGTCAAGTATATATTCTACAACTTGAAGGCTAAGGATATAGGTTTGCATAAGACACTACTAGCTTATGAACACTTCAAAAACACTACTAACTATTAACACTTCATATAACCTGCATAGACTAACAATATAAAATTATGTGCATAAAAACAAATAAAAAATAAATTTAAACTCATAATTTTTTAAAATAAACTATCACAATACACACTAACACTCAAACAAAAGGTCTGAAACTATTCTTCTCTATTAATTTAAGGCACAAGGTATAATTTTCATAGAGCTTTCCTACACCCAAATAAAGGATAAAAATCAAGGCCATAAGGCCTAAATAAATATAAAAATGGAAGATAAATAATGGGATAATGTAATGGGTTAATAGATGATAGGTTTGAAATGACCATGGTCCACTCCATATAGTAGCTACATCAATTACAAATAATTCTTCTAACTCCTTCCATGCATTGGTTCTTTTAATGCCTCTTTTTAGCACTGAGATGAGGTGGTAAAGAGTGAAACAACGTTAGTTATCCTCATATAAATCTTTACCATGCCAAAAATGGTCCATCATTCTATTAATGATATTTATAAAGTGTAAATGGGGTGTGATTAGGCCTCTAAGAGGTGTTGAACATCCCTCTCTTTAATATGCATGTTGACTTGGATTTGAAACTACCTCCATTCCTTCATAATGGCCATAAAGAGTGTATATATCATCCTCAAAATTATTGACATTGTGTAATGGGTGTGTATCAACCCTCCAAATAGTTCTTCAATTCCATATTTTAACTTTCCTATTGACCAATTAAGCCAATTAGGCCTATTAGGCCCAATTACTTGATGGTGTGTGTTTGGAAAGCATAAAAACTTCTAAGATACCTTAAGTTCATATGAATAATCATGTTAAAATCATAAACAAGTGTTTCATACCATGATTCAACTCTTCAAAGCATTTCACACCTATGACCTTGATTCACCTGGATAAATAGGCCACTTCTCTTTCATTCCTGTAGATTGTCTATTTAGAGTGGAGTTGTAGAGGCATATCCAATAATATTATTGAACATATTATGATTTAATAAATTTAAAAAGTCTTAAACCTTACCCTCTAATTATTTTAATCTTTTCAAATATCTATACACCCTATTATCTATCCAATTCCCTTAAAAAGTATAGTTTCCTTCCAAATCCATACAATGTCTATACAACCTGGTACCATGGGTAGGGTCTCCTCTAAAGTTAATAGATATTTTATGTGTTTATCAGGTCATTCAACATTATTTGGTTTCCAAAATATTCACATTTCCTAAGATTGGTTTGTAATAGGGTTGAAGGAAGGTTTTGGAGATCTATCATATTGATGATGGTTCATAAATATGAGACCTCCAATACAATACTTATCATCATGTATTTTTATTCAATATACCCCACTAAAACCTCTAAGAATATTTGGTTCTCATGCAACTAGTGTGGATAGATATGAGCAGAAGATGGTATACAAGTAATTATCTACAGGCTTTCTAGATAGGGTTGTAGTCTTAGTATTTGCTCACAAATGTGGGACCTTAAAATCAAATAAATCTATTATGTATATTTATTCAATATGGGCTCCAAACTTTCCCTAGGATAATATAACCTAACCCCCCTTTCCATAGAATATTTGAGCATTTGAAATGATGGGTTGAACTAGTTGCCTAGACTGTCTAGTTTAAGTTAGTCTTCAATATTGAATTGTCCCTCATACTTAATTTTATATTATTGAAACATATTTATTATTAAATTAAATAACATCTTATACCATTTCATTATTCCAAACTTTCTTAGGGGTGTCTGAGCATACTCCCATAGTGTTGTGTGGTATCTATTCCTTGAACAGGCTTTTATGCCTAATTAGTCTTATCTAAGTTTTGAGGGTCTGAGTGACCTAAAGGTGTTTGGTGATGAAAAACCATAAAAATAAATAATTATTCACCTATTTTTAACCTTCTTAAACTACCTTTGGATGCTCCAACCTCAACCATATTCTCCTTTTTCCCATGAGACTGCTTGTAGGTCTTACTACCAGTCCACTAGTCTAGGTGTTTGGGACCTATAAAATATCTTACACCTTTAAAAAATAGTGGTGGAGATTTTTAGGATCATAAAACATACCCAAAAATCCTTAAAACATGTTAAGGTTCATGTATTTCATCATCTTTTCTCTTTGCATACTCCCATACAATAGGTTTAGGGTTTGGCAAAAGTTATGCCTTTGTAACCCTTGGGTTGGGTTTGGTGCCTCTTATTTGAATCAGAGGCCTTTATCACCTTGAAATTTTTTATATTACATTTATATCATTCTTAAATTTTTTCCTAATTCTCAAGGATTCCAAACATATGAAGATGGCTTCAACTTAGTAAAAGCCTATGTATGGTAGTCTAGCACCTTGACTATGTGTAAGAGGGTTGACACTGTTTGTGTGTGTATTTTCTCATTCCTTACCAAAATTGGATACTATTTTCATGAATTTATAATATTTAAATCATTCCTTTGGTTTTTAATTTTATTTAAAGTAGGTTCATACTTAATGACTGTCAACCTATAGTCAAGCCTATAGGTGATGGCCCTAGGTCTCTTGACCATACCAAAGGTGGTTATGAATACATTATTTACCCATTTTAAACTTCATCCAAGTAAAATCCTTTTATAAAATCTATTATATCCTCTTTATAAACCTTCAGGTGATTTCAAACTCATGTACAATCCATAATATGATATGCATAGGCCCATGTGTGTTAGATTATGCCTAATCAGGTCCTTAAGGTTTTTTCATTAGTTTGAGAATCATACCATTTGAGATCCTTAAAAAAAATTCCATTATCACCTTATCAAGTGTTTTAAACTTACAATAATTCTAACTTTGTATAAGCCTGGTATGTATAGACTAGTTTTAGGTCTGTTTAGGCCTAAAAGGCCTATGTGGGTTCATTGGATTCCTTCCCT
Source organism: Torreya grandis (assembly GCA_037957365.1). Taxonomy (NCBI): domain Eukaryota; kingdom Viridiplantae; phylum Streptophyta; class Pinopsida; order Cupressales; family Taxaceae; genus Torreya; species Torreya grandis. The sequence continues at coordinate 6,999,713 of JARHVA010000078.1, forward strand.
CAAGGGACCAAGATATATTAGTATGGGAAAAATAAAATGTGTTTATGGGAAAAATATATAATCATGTTCTCATCTTCATGTTTACACTTTCATTGTCTTGTTGATGACCCAATCCATAGATGTCAATCTTGAATTTTGGTTGTGTGTAGTGACTTGGTTTTCCTACTAGTCTAAGTGTTTAGAAATACTAGGGGTATAAATATGCCTTTACCTCCTTGGAGTAATTATTTTTTAGTTTTTTAATTCTTTAATCATACATTTAATGTTATAAACATTCTCTTACTTGAGACCTTATCCTAACTTAATTGCCTACATGTACTCACATAGTCATATCTAGGGTTAGTGTGTAATCAAGTTTGAGTCACTGAGTTGAATGATATTTTCCATATAAAATAAGTCTTTCCATATCATTAAACATTTTATGACTCCTTAAATTTCTCTATATGTCTATATACCTTCATCAACTCCCCAAACCTATACCAACCCATAATTTCCACACATAGGTCTGATTATGACTATTCAGGCCTGCTTAGGCCACCATACTCTCCTTAACTTAAAGGATAAAATAATTAAAAAAAGGTAGTGTATACATATAAAATAATTCAATCACTCCATATTTATCCTCATATTTTACCTATTTGTAGGGTATCCCATGCTTATTCTACTATTTGTGTTTCTAGGTACTACATTTAGGCATGTGGGTATCTGTTTTAGCCCTAAAAGGCCCAATAGGTCATTATGTCCTCTTTAACTAACATGGGAGTCTCATCACTTTGAATTTTTTTTTCCAATTTATGTATTGTCTCTCTCCTATGTCTCCAACTCAGACAACCTCCAAATCTATGCAAGCTCATAACTGGTGTTTCTTCAAGGTTTAGACTAAGTACTCTCTTTGGGAAAATTGGATTGATATTGACATTATAAACCCATATTTAAATTCCTATTCACATATTATATGACTCCTAAAATGTCCTAATTATCTCTAGGTATCTAATTCAACATTTGCACCTCATTTCTTAGCCCCCACAATAGGCTTAATATGACTATAGGTTTATCTTGCATAGTATACTAAGGGTGGGCATGGTTAATGCATAAGTAAATGATAAAGAGGAAATGAGGGTAAAAAGATGAGAAATTAATATAACATGAATAAGGTTGTGCATATATGGCACTACTAGAGACCCTATGTAGCTACTATAACTTCCTTTTGTAGATGAAACCATATTTACTCATGACTTTCACACTATAAATAATACCTTAGAGTGATCAGTTAAGACTAAGGGTGGATTAGTTGGTTGATTAGGAGGGAATATAGGTTCAATAAGATGAAAATGAATTATTACACCACTTGTAACCATCATTTACCTACACTATTAGGCTTTGAATACTCTACAAACATAAGGAAAACCTGTTTGTAGTCTATAAGATGAAGAAAGCATGAATTTTGGCTTGATCCTACCACCCACATATGTGAAACAAGAGTGAAATGTGTTGGAGATGGTTTATTATGACATCATGAACACATGAAACTTTGGTTTATAGAAAATCCTTAAAAATAACCAAAATTGTTGTACTTTCAACTCCCTACATAGCTGAATAAGCTCGTTAGAGTGACCATATTTTTAGTATCCATACATAGGGTATATAGAATTAAATTATAGAAAAAATTAATATATGGGAAGGTTGAGATACCCACTTATTATACCCAGGATACCAACTCTTGTTCTCTCTCATGCATGTACTATCCATTAACTTGAAGGGTTATTTGTACTACCAAGGAACTTAGTGGAGAGATAAGCTTAGTTTTGAGACTGTTTTGAATCCTTTTGAATTGAAACCTATCCAAAACATTTGTAATACATTTTCCTAAGAATTTTGATGCCCTTTGTATGGAACTATCTATACAAGTCTGTACAACCTATAGAGAACACATGAAAACACAATTTTCCTACATTTAATTCTATTTTTTTTACCTTAATATGCCATTGGAGGATAAAGAGAGGGAAACCACAAGTTAACTAACAATTCAAAATTATGGTATAATAGGATAAGTTTAAATGACACTTATTTTGGCATGTTTGGGGCCCATTTGGCTTGAGGGAGGTGGATATAAGCTTTAAAAAGGACCTTTAAGAATATGAAATGCCTAGTAATGGTTTATAATGAGAATAAGACATCTTCAAGACTCTTTTAAAAAATGAAACACTAGAATATTATATTTTTATAAAGGTTTTATAAATCACATTCACTTGTATGATGCATTTAAGGGTATTCAAAGGGATAATTAAGCACTATGATGGAATTGAATAGAAAGGCCATGGAAAATGGTCTCAACACACACCACTAGGTTTTACACCATGAACCAAAAGGAGATTGGACACCCTTCATATGCTATTAAAATGATCTAAAAAAGATTAAAACTCATAATAATAGGGTCCTCAATCTTGTCAAACTTATTTTGATTTTGATAGGGATCTTTAAGCCTATCATGCTTAAGACCATCATCTAGGCCTGAGAAAGACCATGAAAACCTTACTAATCAGTCTATGATCACTTTTACATTACTATATAGACCCAAGGCATCCATGACATATGAGGATTCATAAGTATATCCCATGACACACCATGACACTCTTAAGAAGGCTTAGAATACCTCTAGGAGACATTCATAGGACCATGACCAGTTGTGGAACTATAGGTAAGCTCTGAAGGGTTTTCATACATTTTTTTGATGGTATGGGTTGAAACCTAGCCTACGAGGCCAAAATTTCAATAGTAACAATGTGAAAATGAATGTTATTATCATTAGATTGAATTGAAGGGGTATTTATAGCTAAGGATTGACAATAAACCCTTTTGAGAATTTACTCAACAAGGTAGGCCAAGTCAATCTTATTTGGTAGGAAAGCTAATCATTAGGTCTCAAATTAGGTCATCTAGTCCAATGGAGTTTTGTAACATGTGCTCAATACCTAACAAGATTAACTAGGTTGAAATATTAGGAAAATGAAGAAAATGGGTGTTTACTTAGTCAAGGGATATTTTAGAAGGTGAATTAATTAGAAGAGTGAATAAAAGTGTTTTAATTGCTTAGGGATTTGGATAAAAATAACTTGTAGTAGATTTAGGTAATGGTATTGGTACCAACAATCTTGAGAAGCACTAAATGTCTTCCCACCCCTTTCCTAGTGGATCCTTTAAGGGATGCACTTAGATTGAAACTTGATAGGTTCTTACAAGAGAGAAAACATTAGTAAATGATAAGTTTAAAAATATTGTGTCTATAAAAATAAGACTAGGTTATGGCCCTATCTACCTAGTGCAGTCTTGTCCCAAAAGCATAAATACTATTAAGATTTGACTAACAAAAATTGTAAGTAGAATATGGATGTATAAATTTTTTTTAGTAATTTAAGATAGTAAATGGAATCATGAAATCTCCTCTATATATTGTAAGTTAACAGAATGAAAAATAAACTAGATAAGGTAAGGATGTTAAGATTAAACATTGTCAAACATTTAATGATTAAATTTGAGTGTATACACTATGAGAGCCCAGGATCTATATTTATATTTCCTAAGATATGATAGTTTTCACTAGAATTTTTAATTCACTTAATTGACTACTAATTCTAAATACTTATGCATTTTTAGTTTTTTAATGCCATGAATCAAGACAAACTACAAACTAGGGATCAAGGAATCATATTCAACAAAATTATTAATGCAATAAAATTATAGATGATATGCAATGAGATATTATCTTACATGTGGATCTACCAAATAAATTCCTATACCATATCCTTTATTATAACAATCCTCATTGATGTGTAGGGTACAAAGTTCAATAAAATCAATGATTTCATATTTATTAGCAATGGTGTTGGTAGTGAGAGTGTAAATACCAATATCTAATGAAATAAAATTCTTGGCTCTAAAACATCCCATAAGCTTCAAGAATATCCACCACTTGTATGTCAATGCATTTTTTATTCTAGGCTCAAAAATTAACTGCATGTGGACATTAAATATTTCTCCAACCATTTTAACTTTATACTTATCCAATGGATTACACTTCTATCAAACTTTATTAGAGTTAGGCCCAATTTTCTATAAATGTCGACCGATATAATATTAGTTGAGGCCCTGAAGTCAACAAAAAAATTTGTAGTTTTTTTCCCAAATATTTTGAGATTGAGGAGGAATGAACCCCAAATTTATTCTTGTGAATCACTAAATTCACATGTGTTATCTTTATATTGTTTGAAGCATGATTCTTGGTCAGTGATTTCAATAATAAGACATGTTGTTATGTAATCTGATCCAATTCATGCATTGTGATTTTTTATTTAATTTTATTAATATCTTCCACTATGTTTTAACCACATTTATTTAGGGTATGATATATTTATATAATAAGATATTGGTCAATACCTTTTAGAGGTGGGGGATCATTCTTGGATTTATGATGAGGGATGATAATATTATTTAGTGGTGTAGACGTCATGAGAGGTTGATGTGTTTTGATTATCAATGCATAATTTTTACATTGGTATTGTTGAACATAATTTACTTCATTATTTTTTTCCTCAATATCATTTTTTTCTTGGTTAGAGAAACTAAAATTATCTAGAATCATGGTTGTGTTATGTGTGGAAGGTGTGTTGGAAGTGTTTGTTTTATTAGAATGATTTTTAATTACCTCATAGCCTTAACTTTTATTTTTTTAAAATCAAACACATTTTAAAATTCACCACAATCAATTTCACCATGTTAAAAATTGTTGTGTACTCAACACCAATCTAAAAGCTATAATTAACATCCTTAAAACATGGAGATTTAGTTATGGTATAGACATCCATCAAATTGTAATGGAAATGGGATTTTTGTGAGATGTTACAGTTTAAATTACTTCATGCAACATGATAAAAATTGGATTATTCTTAATGTTTTAAAATATTTTCAAATGAATGCCTCAAAAATATGTGGTCTCATGGATTAGTATCACTTATAGATATGCACATGATGGACTTGTTAGAAAATTTTAAGAAAATGAAATTGTTAGGTGAACAGAAAACCACAACTTCTTTTACCAACATTATCCTAGAGTGAGTCAAAACATGAATTGGAGATTAAGGTATGGAGATCCAAGAAATATTTATTGAATTAATTTTTTTCAAATGTTTTTTGTATGACTACACTAATAAAAAACCTTTTTTTTCTAAAAAAATACATCTACCATAATGTTGTATTTTTGCCTCCCCATGGTCAAGAGCCCAACCAACAATGGAAGAAGAAAAAAATAATTATGCATGGTTGGAGGCCAAATTTTTTTATCCTCACCATATTTGAGAGCCCTAATAATGATAGAGAGAGAAACATTTTCCCTCCCTCATGGTTGTGGAGATTATTGACCATGGAGAGGCTAAAACATTTTGGTCTACCCATGGTGAGAGAATATTTTCTCCTCTCCATGACTAGGAATGCTCTTAACCATGGGTGAGGAAAAAAAATTCCATTCAAATGAGGATGAAACTTTTGTTTTACCTCCCCATGGATAGTATCCCTCAAAATGATGGAGATGCCTCCATAGTTAGGAAGGATCCTAGATATGGGGAGACCAATATGTTTTGTTTTCCACATGGTGAGGGAGAAAAAATCCTCTCCAAATTTAGTATCCATCCCAACCATAGAGAGCACAAATTTTTCCCTCACCATGAGTAGCCCAAAAAAATTGGCCTTCCAACTATTAGCTTACTAATTGGTATCTCAAACACACCTATTGAATTAGGTGTACTTAGTGGCATTGGATGATGCTAAATGGAATTTCATCCTCTCATTTTATAAATATTTTAGGGACTATCCAAGGAATTATTTTTAAGTATTTGGATCCATGAAATAAATTAATTTAAATAGATCTCAAAGAGATGTAATGCTACCACTAAAGGATCAATTCATGTTTTCATTCACACAAGATTCTCTATAATATTGGGTCTAATTCAAAAATTCCACCATTTAAATAACTTATCTAATAATTTATAAATCAAATGTGACTTGGTTAAAGATATAAAATAAACAAAAATATGGGAATGAAGGGTAAGGTTTTTGGGCAAGCTAGACAATATCAACACTAAAGGCCTAACATGTGCCCAACTACAATTTTACCACATATGTCAAGTTTCACATGAGTTCAAATTTGAATCACATAGGTGAGTACACTTAGGGAAAATTAAATGTGTTATATTACAATAAATATTATTATAAATAAACAAAATAATATTGATTCTAATTACACATCCCCTCATAGTGATCTAAATAAAATAAAAAGAGTAAACAAAATAATTAGAATAACTTAGTACCCATTCTAACTCTAACACATATTGAAAAATACACATATTAAGACTCCTAAAATTAATATCATTCATTTTGAAACTAAAAATTGGAAGGAATGCATGAGATAAAGATATAGTAAGATAGAAAGATAGATTGTATTAATATTTTGGTGTTTTACTACAAAATTGTTGACCTTTAAAAAGTGCTACAAATTAGCACATATAAAGAGGTGGCATAGGATATGACTCCAAATAGTAATTATTACCACTATTATCTATAATGGAGCACAATATTTATTAACTCAATCATTCCCATGATGTTCCTAAAAAATACAAATAATAAAGAGGACATAGAGTTTTGACAACACACCCCTTTATTAGGACCACCAATATTTTGAGCTCATTGGGGAATAACTTACCAGTTGCTTTAGTGCATCTGAATGAGATATTAGTGCTTTAATTACCAAGTTAGCCTCATAATTAATCTTAGGTGACAGGTGGATCCTAAAAAAATATCTATGCCTAAGTCAACAGCCTATCATGAGCCTTGATAGGGGCTTGAAATGAGACTTTTACCTCATTGAATTGGCTAATTCTTGAATTTTATTGCATGGAAAGTTATAATATGGATTGGTATCCATATCTATTATTTTTTTACACCTTGAAGTTCTCTAGTGACCCTTAATTCATCAAGGTTGAGTAAGGTGCCATCAGGATGGAAAAAGATTATGATGTTGACCTCCTTGAATTAAGCAATTATTTGGTCATATAATTTCTCCAAGGGTTTTATGGTGGCTTGTACATCTTTGAGATAATATGATAATGTGTTCCTCATGATCCATATAAATTTTTGATATAGGTTCAAGTCCATGATGGCATGATCAACATTCCTTTTTTGATGATTGCCACCATATTCTTGCACTTGTTATCTACCTTGAAAATCCCCTCTAATTAAGATTGTATTATTTGTAATATCATATTAGTATTGTAAATATCTCTATTCACTTCTATAAAGGATAAAAATAATTATACAAGGGTGGCCTCAACCTTTTCCATTCAAATCAATAGGGATAAGCTCCTCACATAGGACTCTAGGGTCATGACTTGGTCCCTGAGGTCTTCTATCAATTTCTCTATGATATAATTGGTGGTATTTATCCCTAAGATTGGATGCTCTTAAATATTATACTCCATATAGGTAGTCATATTCCTTGTGAGTGAGAATATATCTTATTATGTTCTCTGTACCACCGGATCTCCCACCTATATGAAGGTCTGTGTGAGAACCTTCTTCATTCTATCAAGTATTAGTCAAAGTGAAACTTAATATAAAGTTATCCTTAATAGAAAATATATGGAATTTATGAACCTAAATATTCAATGGGGCCCATACAACCTTGTCCTACCATTGTTCTAAAACTATTGGAAGATGAGACATTAGGGGTGGTGGCAATTGAAGTCGAATCTAATGACGTGTGGAAAAGGTAAAAATGAATGTGAGGGATAGAATGGGATAAATAATTAAGGGAAAGAGTGAGTGAAAATTTAGGAAATACCAAAAGGATACCCAATGGAATAATTGAGACTTTATTTGGTCTTGGGTTATGAACACTTAGGGTATAATTATGCCTAAGAGATGCATGTTCAACCTGAAAGAGGAGATTGGATGATTAAAGCCAAGTCCTAAATATCCTAATGTAAGTGATATGGAGTCCCATAATGGTTTTGAAGGTGTGTCTGGGGGCTACATGGGTGGATGATTTGAAATTGGCTTTGTTCAAATAGTAAGCTTTTACTTGGGGCTCACTTATGGTATTGTTAAACTTTAAGGATCTATCTTGAATGAAACATAAGGAGGTGTTGTGACCAATACTAGACTTAATAATGTTTTCAAATATATGGGAATAAAGGACTTTAGAACATTCATAGTAAAAAATTATTCCAAGTAAATTATGATACTTAGAGGGAATGTGCCAACCTATGAACTAGTTAGCGAAAAATTGATGGGACTTGCCAAGCAGATGTAGCCAAAGTGGTGTAGTGTGGACTAGAGGAAATAAGAAGCTCAGATCACCAAATATTATATAAGTTATCAGACCAAGGGAGACCTAATAACTTAGAGGGGATGGAAAAGGAGGATTCATGAAAGGAGGTGGTTGTAGTTAGACTAGGAAACTATGAACAACAAATGTAGTTAAAACTAGTCGAGTGGGGTATAATAGGGCACTTACTAGGGATGTTATGAAAGGAGGTAAAATAGGGGTAGGATACACTTTGACTATGAAAATAATAAGATCTAAAATGGGTGGCTTGGATACACCTGAATTAAGAGTGGATACCTCTCGGGAGGATACAATCTAGTCTTAGTGTGGGTTATCCTATAATTTTGAGTTTCTTAAGATATGAACAACATGAGAATAATTGGTATGGCTTACCTAGGAGGTTACTACAAGTGAAGTGGATGCCAAGGAAAATGGGGTTATAGTAGTGGGAATATATTTCAATACTAACCATGTGATCCTCCTTATATTTTTTAGGATTTATACAATAGGTTGTTGGGGATCTGATTGTAAAGGGACTAATATTTCTTCTAACACTAGTATTGGCTATATTGGTTCCTTATAAAAATGTGTTACTTAGATCCTTGGGATTAAATACACATCATTGGTATGGTTTAGGTGGATAACATTATTAGGGTGAATCTCATGTTGTTTTTAGTGTTTATCCACTCCCTAAACTCATCCAAATTGGCATGCACTATGTCCTGGGGATCCCATTATTTATTTTTATCCTTGGAGAGGTTGAAAAAATTCTTGTGGAGATCCACCACTTATAGTTCCACCAAATTATGTTATTCATGGTGCCAAAATATCATTGGGAACAATGAGTAATCCTTTTGAATTATGGCAAGGTAGAAACCTTCAATGCCATTAACCATCTCCCAAGAAATCACGTACTCTATAAGGTAGTTTAGGAATATTTAGGATAACCAAAGATGAGTCCCTTATATGCATTCCAACCTGATCATAGTATGGTCCTAGTAGTATCATTAGGAACTAATGTGAATAATTGAGACCCACATATCTTTAGAATGCTTGGGCATATGCTTTTCATTGATGGTGAAGTATACCTAGGGTAAAAACTATCATATATTTCCAAGATATGATGTTTGTAGTGATTAAGGTAGAGACTATAAAAGGCCACATACACTATGGACTTATTGTCACAATTTTTAAAAATGGGTAAAAACCAGTATAAATTCAAGTTTTGGTAAATGGCTAAAAAAAATTGAACTAAGCTCGAAACCACCAAAATTTTGAAAATTCAAAATTTTTAATTAATTAATTAAAATTTGATTAAATAATTAAAACTTTATGACCAAGTTACTTTTTACCTTGAATTGTTTTTAAATGCATTTAAGCCTCCTGTGCAAAAAGCTATTATCATTTCCCATAATTTGTAAAAACCATTTAGCTTTTCATAAGTTGTGTAAATATATGTTGCTTTGTCAAATGTTGTGAAAATTACAAAATTAATTTTGTTTTTTTGTGCAAATTATAAATTTGTTTTTGGTCTCTGTTGAATTCACACAAAAAATTTTAGCTTATCATAAATTTGCAAATTTGTTTTTGGTTTTTAAGAAAATTGTAAATTTATTTTGCATTTGTGTGCAAATTGAAAAATTGTTTTGGGTTTTTGTGCAAATTGTAAAATCAATTTAAAACTTTGTGTAAATTACAAAATCTTTTTGAGTTTTCCTTTTCCATGGAATTCTAAATTATATTGTCACAAGTAATTAAAATGCAAATCACACTTACCCAAGTCATTCAAATGGAAATTACATTTCCAAAGGCCATGAAAATAAGCTTTCCACTTTTCCAGTTGAGTAATTTACAATTTTCTCTCTCCACTCCCATACAACTACTGTGATTATTTCCCCAAGTTGTCCAAGTGAGACTTATTCTTCCCTGAAGCTTCATGTTAAAAATAAGATTATCAACATGCATATCAAGTGTGATGGTTTCACAAATGATCATGAAGTGTTTGATTAAATGACATAGCAAGGCAACTCCTAGAATGTGATAATTGTAGATTATAGAATACATGGGTGACCTCCCCAAGTTTTGGCACTATTTCATCAAATACAATGAATAGGTATCCAGTCTTATCACTTCAACTTTGCCAATGTACTCCCATCCCATGTTAAAACAATAGCTTTGAAATAGAATATGAATATCCATGTAAATATATGCACTAACAAATGCTTTTGGTCTTTTCATGTAAATTTAAATCTTGTTTTTAAAAATTTAATTGCAAAATTTTATAAATGTAAATTCACAAATGCAATTTGTGCAAATGCATAATGTCACTTTATAAATCTCAAATTGTGTAATTTTGATTTACACATTTCAAATGGTGTAAAAGCACCAGAGCATTTTTCCACTATTCAACTGGTGAAATTTTGTAATATTATTTTTTCATATAGTGCAATTACACTAGCGCACTCTTACACCACTTAAGTGGTGTATTTTTGTAAACTCAATTTTAAAAATTCTAAAATGCAAAAAAGGTGGCTATGCACTATAACCACCTCCCCATGCTATAAATATTAATGTAAGGCTCACTATAAAATGAATTTTGGAAGTGAAACTCTATACAAACTTTTGAAGGATGAGATTATATTTTTGACTCAATAAATATTAGAACACAAATATTTTACAAAATTTATGTTTAGGGTTTATTCATGAGTTATAAATTTGCATATAATTGATTTGTCTCTATATATTTAATTTCAAATTGTTTTCATAATAAGTAATAAATTGTCATAAAATGGTAATTTCACATTAATTATTTATTTTAGAATCTTCTTGCATTATTTTTATGAATGTGAAATCTAGGTGGGGTTTAGGAAATATTTTAATTATATTTTATGGGTAAATATGGGATGGTTATCTTTAATCTAATATCACTATTATAAAATTGTATGTGTATGTTTTGCACTCCTAAGGGTATAATTATGTCTTTATCACCCATTGAATGAGATAGATTTACATGTACTCAGTGTTTTCCCATTCTTGGACTATTTTGGTAAGTTTCTATATTTAGCTACCCAGAGTTGTTTTTATTTTTTCCCAAAGTTATCATAGTAGATTATGCATTTAACAAACTATAATAACCCTATTCTCCCTTATTCCTTTCATTCCTATATTATTCCCTTCTTTCCATTACTCCCTTATTTCCCCTCATTTTCTTTCTATCTCCTTTATGTACTTTTAGGTTGAAGGTAAAAAAACCCAACAATTTTTTTTTCTATAAATAGTTTTGAATGTTTTTCCTCTACTTCTCCCTTTTTGTCTTTCAAAAAATAATCTTAGCCTAATAATAGGATATGTATTTTGTTTTTTGTTACTGACAAACTTAAGGACTTAGTTCCCACACTACTAACTCAAAGTCAACAATTTGTCCCCTTGACAAATTTTTGAGCCAATAGGACTTGATTAACACCCATAGAGGGAAGGTTATGCTTCAAAAACATAGGATTTAATAAATGGAAACAACCAATTAGGACATCATGTAAAAATTTACCCTAGCTCACACCCTATTGTCTTGCTACATGAAGTTGAAGGTGATGATGTTTTCAAGTATATTGACCTCATCCCTTTTGATGATGATGATAGGTATATGGACCCAACTATTTTTGACATACACAATGTCATTTTACCCTTATAATTTTTTTATTAGTATCATTATATTCCATACTCCCTCATGGAATATTTTGATGGTGTAGGAGTTGGGTTATCCTTGTTCACCTAATGATTAGAGTCTTCAGCCTAGTCCTTTTATGACCTCATATATATCATAGGTGCTCAACCATCCAATAAAAACTTATTTGTCATATGTGATGTAAAAATTCTATGAGATTTTAATATTTCTTAAGGGATCCCTAGATATATCTAAAATCTTGAATCTTTTGGTTGTGGATGACACAATGTCTTAGCCACACCTGGAGATGCACAATGAAGTTGCCAAAGATATAACTACATGGGAAGACTTATATATTGGTAATTGATTTATGAAGTCCCTAGGATATAATATATATGATATAATCTATGAATTTTGTATCATCATATTTTAGTTTATAATCATTATTAGGTATTTGTATATCTTCAATAACATTAAAGATATCATTGTAGTGTTTAAATCTTGTGATGCCCTACATGAAGGTGGTAACTGAGAATTCTTACTCTTGTTTTGGATTTTAGATCAAGCTAGCCATATATGAATTGATTCTATTTAATGTGTAGGTTTTTAATATGGATGCACTTTGGCTCTATAAGGAATTCAAATCAGATGGATTTGAATAATTCAAAATCATAGAAGATAGATAACGATAATCCTAATTTGGATTTGGCCTTATAGGTATCTGTTATATTTTCCATAATAATGGTTTTGGATGATCACATCATGTGAATTAAACTCTAATTTTATGGGATTGATCTCAATTTAACCATTTAAGTCTTAGATTTAATCTTCATGGATAAGCCTTAATTAGATTGGTTGGTTTTGATGGGACATGTCTAAGTGTAAATATTAAGAACCACCAAAGTGAGTTAATAGATATAGAGTTTGATTGGCACACATATGTATTTAATCATGTGGAATATAATATGAGTCTATGTCATCTATGTGTCATTTTTATATTGGTGATCTCAATGGGTACTTTGATGACTTAGTATTGTGGGCCACTTCATGAACTTAACAGTTCTGACTATGCATAGTGGTTGTTTAAGTGTACTAAGGATGTGTGACATTATATTACTATAGTGGGGGATCTTGGTATATACCATTATCTAAATAATCAAGTGGTTTTGGGACTTATCTGGACACTTGGGTGTGTACAAAGGTACACATCATGCATTCCCATTGGATTGCTCCTCCTGAGGCTCTAACAGCTATGAAACCTCTAGGTGTACAAGCATATGTGAAATTATATTATTAGATCAAGCCTCCTAGGGATATAATAGCTCTAAAAACTTTACGTTTACATTTACACATGGAAATATCCCATTGGATAAGGCCTCTTAGGGCTTTGACATCTTTAAAACCTCCAGGTGTATAGGTATATATGGCACTCTCCCATTGGATCAGGGCTCACATGACTATGACAACTCTAACACCTTTGGGTGTATAAGTACACATGGCCCACTACCATTTAATCAAGCTTCCTAGGGATATAAAAACTCTAACACCTTTGATACCTAAAAAATAAACAAAAGGACAAATCTATTACCAAAATCACCTCATAAGTAAGGGATGCTTACATGTCATAAAAGAGGCTTTAGTAAATGTCTTTTTTAAAGATTTTTTATTAGGACATTTTAGTGCCTCAAAAAATATGGAGAATAATTATGAAGTGAAATTATAATAAACCTTATTTAAATATAGAGTGATAGAAAATATTAAACATAAAAATTGGTCTTAAAAAAATGATATGTTGTCAAAATTTCATAAAATATCTAAGAATGAAAATCTAACAAGAACTTGGGGTTTTGGAAAGATGAGTATTGGGATAGGAATCATAGAGGGAAAATTTTGGAAGAAAAATCATAATTGGGGGTTGAATTAGTGTACCAAAAAATTTCTTTCAATTATATCAAATCATTCATGAACTATGAAAGCAATATTGAGATATAACAATGCAGAAAGAACATTCACATGAACATAACACAAGAAAACACACATATGAGTGGTAAACCCTCAAGGGGAAGAAAACACAATATTATATATGAAAATGTACTATATTATTATAAAAAAATATCAAATTCTATTGAGCACCAACTCAACTTGGAGCACTAACCCCAATACAATCAATCACCCACTTGACTAGGCTTTATCAAGCACCTACTTGAAAGGAAGCACCAACTCCCTCAGTAGATCATCTCAAACTCAACCAGATCATGTATTTTGATCACCACAAATCTAATTTATTATTATTTTCTCATTTAAAGACATATTTCTACTCTACCAAGAAATATTTTATTCACTTATTCAACATACTTCAAATATGCCTCAACTGAATTGTATAAATACAAGTCTCATGGTCACATGCCACTTGGTTGGACAAGCACCTTAAAAATATTAGGCTGCACATAAAATATGTCTTATAACATATTATTAACATTATTAAAACTAAATTTTAACCCCTTTTGTTTTGAAATAATTGAATTAGACCTCATTCCTCTTTTAGGTCTCATAAAGACCTAATTGCATTATGTCTATCTTCTTAGTGTCAAAGTTTGATCCTCTTGGGCACATATTTACTTTTAAAACAATAAAAAACCATTAAATAATTTAGATAATGACTTATATTGACATTATACATGGTTTATTATACATTTATCCTTTTCTCATACCATGAAATCTCTTTGAGGACAAACTACCCTATTAGGCCTATGTACGTTAAAATTTTGTGTTGCCAAAATGAAACTTAAACACCCTATAGGTATTTAAATCTGAAAATTAAACATGTAGATATATTATCCATGACCTTAGGGTCATCAAAAAATTATTATAACACTAACACTAATGAGATAAAGGCTCAAGAACATCTTTGTAACTTACTCAAAACGGTCAATTTACCTCAAAAACTAGTCATTATGACTTAGAACTTCAACACCTATATAGACACTTGTCATGACTCATAATGCATGTAAATTATCATATATATATATATATATATATATATATATATATATATATATATAGAACATCTTTGTAACTTACTCAAAACTATCAATTTACCTCAAAAACTAGTCATTATGACTTAGAACTTCAACACCTATGTAGACACTTGTCATGACTCATAATGCATGTAAATTATCATATGATATATATATATATATATATATATATATATATATATATATATATATATATATATATATATATATATCATTATTATATGAAATATTCATATGTTCTAATTCCAAATATTCATCTTGCATACCCATTTCTTGACCCTAAATCAGAAATCAGATAGTCTTATTTGAACCAGATAGGCCATTTTGTGAGCAAATTTTCACCATATAAACTGACCTCCAAAACTTATTAAAATAATTAACATGACTTATAATTCATAAATAACTTTTATATGTACTTGTTTTCATCAATATGACATGATAAGACCATCAAATCCATCTTTCCATCTCTACCTGGGCTATTTGCACCATTAGGTCTGTATATGACTAGCTAACTTGGATGGCCAAATTAAAATATTTAAAGGATATAAATTATCCATAAATCATAATGGAAATTAAAAATTAATCTCTATCTTCTTATCATATCCATTTGATTTTCTTGACCAATACAAATTTTGAGAACTACAACTTCTTGACAAATAAGCTTGTAACTATGCATTTTCTCTTTCATCTGACTAACAACCACCACCTAGAGGTACCTAGAAGAGTTTAATACATGATCCAATATCTATTATAGTCATTTTAATCCATTCTAATATTATTTGAATAATATATTTCATGTTGGGTCCTTATTATGGTTTTAGAGAGGTTTAAAATAGGTTTTGGTGTTAACGATTGTTCATAAAAGACTGCCCCTTAAATATAAAAACAATGCCTAAATATCTTAGATAGTACCATTCCCAATATATAATTAATAACTTAAGTTCCCACTAATAGGTTACACATGCCAATGAATATCTAAAAGTGATTCTCAAGTCTTGATACCTCATTTTGTGAACTCAAGAAGGCCTAAAACACTAATTCATGTAATTTCTTTCAAACCAAGATCTCAAAATTTGTGAAAAACCCTAAAAAAACTCATCTCACCTCTATCCATGATTGAATATGGATAATTTCCTTGAAATCTGATCTTAATAAATTAGTAGGCCATAAAGGGTCTAAGAGAGGTTTAGGTGGAGGCTTAGTATGGAGGTCCTGCCCCTATAGGCTCACCCCAAAACTCTCAATAGTGATGTAATACCTCAGATACATGCTCAAATAGTGCCACACAATATTTACATCCCTGCGTTCATTAATTTTCATTCACACACCCCTTCACATCATGGCTAGGCTCATGACTAGGCTTCTTATGCACTTTAACATCAATGACATGTACCTTCATGCAACCATAACACATTATTTGCCTTAAAATTCTCTCTTGCCTTAAAATTCTCTTTCATGACAACATCCTTCAATGAGAACACTCTCTCAATGAACCTTATCACATCACACACTACCAAATAGGCTTATTCACCTTTGACATTAACCTTCACAAGATGCACCTTTTACATCAATTATAATACTCAGCAATCTTTCCCTTTGTCATTAATGGAAACAATCTTCAGAAACTTATCTCAATAGTCAAGTTCATAATAATTTTGAACTTTTCCCCCTTTGACATAAATAACAAATAAATGTCTTCAACTTCTTTAATCACACCTCTTATAACCAAAACACTCAACACATATAATTATGAGTTTATTAGGCACCATAAAAACATGATCTGTTATCTCCATACATACCTTCTTGGCACTACTCACATGATTTTGGAGCTAATTAACTACTTGATTAGCTCCCCCTAAGCACTTGAATTTTTTAATGATTGTTAGGGGTAAGAACTATGCCCAATTCTTATCTTAGATGTTTAAATGTTTCCTTTGGAAGTGGCTTGGTTAAAATGTCTACAATTTGATCCTTTTTAGAAACATATTCAAGTTTCATACTTTGTTTACTTACCTACTCTTTTAGGAAAGGATACTTGATGAGAATATGCTTAGTCCTTTAGTGCATGATAGGATTCTTGAGACTCTTATGGCACTTGTATTATCACATAGATATGTATATGACTATCATACTCCACCTTGTAGTATTTTAAGGCCTATTTCATCCATAGGAATTGAGTACAACATGAAGTTTACTCATTGTATTCAGCCTCACAAGTAGATAATTCCATTGATGGTTGCTTTTTACTTATCCATGAAACTAGGCACTCACCTAAGAAAAAATATTCTCTACTAGTACTCTTCCTATCATCTATACTCCTTTCTCCTTGGGTACCACAACCCAAAATCCATATCCCCTTAAGATACTTAATTATCCTTTTGAAAGCTTACATATGATTTTCCTTTGGATCTACTGAAAATCTTCCCATAAGACCTACTACTTGCATGATGTTAGGTCTAGAGGTAGTAATGTATATTAAAATTTCAATCATTAACCTATATGATGTTTGATTGACCTTTAGAGACTCATCTTCCTTACTTAAATTACACCCTATGATCATAAGTGTGCTAACAACCTTGTAATAGTGTAGGAATGCTTGCCGTTGCGCCAAAAGGTCGACCTGTTAACGCCCGATACAAACCCCAGATAAGTACCCACGGGAGGCTGTTAGTCCATGTCACGAATCCCTAAGGGGGATGCTGGCGATTAGTCCAACAATCCCCCCCTCAGCATCACCCGAGGGGATTCGAACCCGTGACCACGGCTCTGATACCAATTGTAGGAATGCTTGCCGTTGCGCCAAAAGGTCGACCTGTTAACGCCCGATACAAACCCCAGATAAGTACCCACGGGAGGCTGTTAGTCCATGTCACGAATCCCTAAGGGGGATGCTGGCGATTAGTCCAACAAATAGTCCATCTCTAATTTATTCAACATCTCTCTTATGTACTTAACTTGTGAAATAAATATACCTCTTTCTGATTGATTGATTTGTAGCCCAAGAAATAATGATAGTTCTCCTAGTATGGACATCTCAAACTCTTTATCCATCACCTCTACAAAGGGCTTAGTCATATTCTCATTGTTTCCACCAAATATGATGTCATTCACATAGACAACTACTATCAATTGATGATCACCTTTTGTATTTAGGTATAGATTATTGTCTATAACTCCTCTCTTGAAACCTTGGTCTAATAGATACCTATCCAATATAGCGTACCAAGATCTAAAATCTTACTTTAGACCATAAAGGGTATTTTTCAATATACAAACATAGTCCTTGTTACCTAATAATGATAGTCACTTATGTTACTCTATGTACACCTCCTCTTCTAAGTTCTCATTTTGAAAAGTAGATTTGACATCCCTCTGATATACCTTGAATCCTTTAAACCTTGCATATGGTATAAATAATTTGATAGCCTCCAATATTTCTACTAGAGAAAATGTATCCTCAAATTCTACCCCTTCAAACTTGTGAATACCCCTTGCATAAAAGTATAGCCTTATTCCTAGTGACTTCTCAATCTTCATTCAACTTGTTTCTAAACACCCATTTTAAGCCAATGACATTAATGTTTATACGCCTAGGAACTAGATCCCAAGTCTCATTCTTCTCTATTTTGTCTAAATTCTCATTCATAACACCTATCCAAAACTTATCTTTATTTTCTTCTATAAGATTTTTAGGTTAAATCTTAGACAATAAATAACAAATATCTTGATTTATGTTACTTACTAGTCTTATCCTTATTTGCATACCTGCATCATTGTTGCCAATGATTTATGATTTAGGTTGATATGTCTAAATCAATCTTGAGGGGCCTTTTTATTCTTATCTTTCTTCAAATCATTCTTATTATTCAACATCTATATCTATTGGTTCTTATTCATTCTTAAAGTCCAAATTCTCTAATGTATCCTTTGACTATGAGTGTGACTTCATAGAATTTGTCTCATCAACCTTCACATTGGTGATTCCAACATCTTATGTAACCTCTTATTATATAATCTATAGGTTGATCTCACTGATGAATATCCCAACAATATACCTTCCTTATACCTAGAATAAAACTTACCTAAGTCTTTTTCATCTCTTTTGATGAAAAATTTTCTTTCAAACACTCTAAAGTGTTCCACATTAACAGGTTTACCTTTTTATAGTTCATAATGGGTCTTATTTCCATTAGTCCTTATCTATCCTCTATTCAAAATGTATATTTCAATAATAACTTTCTCTCTCTAGTATCCATCAGTTAACCTTAAATCATTTAGCATAGTTCTTGCCATCTCTTGAAATATATTATTCTTTCTTTCCACTACCCCATTCTGTTAAGGTGTTCTAGCTGATGAGAACTATCTCCATATTCCATGAACATCATAGAAGTCATCAAATTCATTATAAAAAACTATCCTCTATCAAATCTTAATCATTTTATCTTTCTACTCTTTTCATTCTCAATAAGAGCCTTGAATGCCTTGAACTTATCAATAGCTTATAACTTTTATTTGAATAATGTTACCCAAATTATTCTTGTGTAATCATCTATGAGTAACATGAAGTAGCTATCTCCTTGAATACTTTGGATTATTGTAGGCCGATAGAGATCAATGTGTATTAACTCTAAAGGTCTTGTATTAGAGTATTCCTTGTAATTGAACCTTCTTCTAGTTTTCTTAACATGTTGACATACCTTGAAAAGTGTGTTTGTAGATTTTGTGATTTTAGGCATGTTCTTCATAGACTTCTTAGAGATTTTCTTGACCATATTGTCAAATTTTAGGTGGTCTAACCTTTTTTATTATATCCAAATTTAATCCATATTTATCATAAAGCATCTCTCCTTCTTGATCTCATTCAATACATATAGATTGTTATCAATCCTCTTAGCATTGATAATTAGCCTTCCTAATTTGGATATCCTTATATCACACCCTCTATCATGAAAGGTTAGTGTGTGTCTTTGGTTTCAAATTTCACTTACACTAATTAGGTTATGTTTAAAACCTTCTACATACAACACATTCTCTATCTTAGCCTTCTCATTATACAAACTCAAGATACCCTTACCAAATATATTGGCAATTATGTTATCTCCAAATTCCTATTTTCCCTTGTTATGTGGCTTGAGAAATCACTATATATATATATACCATTTCATGCCTTTATATTGAATTTTAAAGGTATTCTAAGCTATCATAGGTTCTTCTCCTTTAGTATTTTGCTTCACCTTCACCTTTTCCATAGGGTCTAACTTCTTGATCCACTTCTCAGTGGTATGACCATATAGCCTTTTATCTTGACTAATCTTCCTCATACACCTCATCTTAAAATATCATGAAATATGTCCTCTCTAATCACACTTATAACATATAATTATAATTATATTGTTGATATGAGTGTTCATCTTATTCCTCTATGAGGAATTGATTCTAGCATGATCTATACAATATATAACACTATGTCTGTATTGATTGCATGAGAAATAGTAACCATTTAATGAATTCACATAACTTGTCTACCTAATATTTAATAAAGCACCTCTACCTTTGTTGTCTCTTGAAGGAGTCATAATCTTGTTAACTTTTTGATGATCAATTTGAGTCTCAAATTTGAGAGTCTCTACATAGTTTTGACTCTCCTTATTTTCTTTTTGATCTTCTTTGAACTCAAGTCCTATCTTGTCATGTGAAGACCTTAGACTATTCAAAATATCACCAAGGACTTTAGTGCTCTTTTCAAATTTATGATGTGTCTTCAACTTGACTATTTCTTGATCCAATTCTATTCCAAACTTGATGCATTCTTCCTCCTTGATCTTAATACCTTGTGGTGATAATCTCAGTCTAAGTTTATAACTATTTGATTATCTCCTCATGTGCATTGTTATTGTTACTTAGTCTCTCTTCAAAGAGATTTATTTGTCCCTCATAAATCTTAACCAATGATCTTAGTTTTTTATTATTCCTTCTTTGAAACTTCAACTCCTCTAGAGAACTCATCGATTCTACCTCAAGGTTTTACTTTAACCTCTTCTTCATCTGATTCTTCCTCATCCATAAGAATTTTCCCTTTTGAATACCCTTCATTGTCTATTTCTATGGCCATGAATAAGGTTTGATTGTTATCATGATTATTATTGTCATCATCACTATTAGATGTACTTATGTCACTTACATCATATGAGCTATTATCTTCTTTGATATATAAAATTCTCTTTTTCTTGAATGACCCTTTCTTGCCTTCATACTTCTTGAAACCCTTTTTAATTTTATCAGAATTATAAACCTTCTTATCATCACGTGTTGTTTATAATTTTCTCCATCATGCTCATTCTTATCATTTTTAGGACATTTTGATGGGAAATGACCAATCTTACCATAGTTAAAACACTTGAATAACAACTTTCCCTTATACTTACTTGATCCTTTCCTTAGTTTTCTAACAAACATGGCTTCTATCTAATCATCATCAATGTTTGTGTCAACATCATCCTTGACATTTTTACCTTGTGAATTTTTCTTGGATTTTAATGTAGATTCCTTCTTGAGAGGTCTTCCATCACTTGTTCCCATTTCATAGGCAGTCAAGATTCCATGATGCTCATCTATTTGTGGTATGTTAAGATATTTGATCTCCTCTACAACATACACCTTTGAATTAAAATTAGATGTTAGTGATATTACTACATTTTATTCTTCCAACTTCTCTCTTATATCTATGATGGCATTTACTACTTCATCTACACTTAACAAATAAGATGCAATGTTTTCACCCTCATTTATTCTTAGAATTTTAAACTACCTTTAGTGGGTCTATGACTTTCTCAAATTAAATTTGGTGTCTCCTTCATTTCTCATTGGAAAATTTTACCAAATCCATTTGGTTGTATCAAAATGTATGAAATTTACAAATTATACCTTTGAAAAACCACATAGGATGGCATTCATTACCTTAGAGTTGTTCTCACTTGCCTTCTTGCCTATTGCATTAGTTGGTGGTGTAAGAGGTGGAGTGAACCCATCAACAATAGATTGACATATGTCATATCCCAAATTAATTAGATAGGTCTTCATTTTTATTCTCTAAAATTCATATTTAGTCCCACTAAATAGAGGAACCTTATTGGTTGAGAAACCTCTTTGTACTAGATGACTAGGCATGCTTGTGCTTCTAGGATCTCCTTTAAGTTGTTAGTCTTACTTAAAAAGAATAGGTTCTGATACCAATTATTAGAAGCATAATAAATAAGAGTGGGGTGAATAAATGTACCAAAAAATTTATTTCAATTATATCCTATCATATATTAACTATGAAAGCAACATTAAGATATATAAATGCATAATGAACATTCACATTAGCATAACACAAGAAAATACACATGTGAGTGGGAAAATATCAAAGGGAATAAAACCCAATATGATATATAAAAATGGACTATATTCCTATAAAATAAAATATAAAATTTTATTGAGCACCAACTCAACTTGGATCTCCAACCCCAATATAGACAAATACCCACTTAACTAGGCTTTAACAAGTACCTATTTGCAAGGAAGAACCAACACCCTAAGTGACTCAGCTCAAATTCAGCCACTTCTTATATTTTTATCACCACACCTATGATTTTATATTAGGTCTCATTCAATACCTCCTTCTAATATACCAAGAAAGATTGTATTCACTTATTCAACATACTTCAAATATGCCTAAACTACCTTGTACAAATATAAGTCTCATGGTCACACACCACTTGGTCAGCTAAATACCTTAAAAATATTAGGTTTCACATATAATATGTATTATAAAACCATATTAGCATTATTAAAATTAAATTTTAACCCATTTTGTTTTGCAACAACTTAATTAGACCTCATTTCTATTTTAGGTCTCATAAAGACCTAATTGCATTAGGTCTATCTTCTTAGTGTCAAAGATTGATCCTCTTGGGCCCATATAAAATTTGTAAACAATTAAAAACCATTAAATAATTTATATAATGACCTATACCAACATTATCATGCTTGGTTAGACCTGTATCCTTTGCTCATACCATGAAAGCTATTTTAGGATAAACTACCCTATTAGGCCTATGTACCTTAAAAATTTGTCTTACAAAAATGAAGCTTAAACACCCTTAAGATAATAAAATATGACAAATGAAACATTTATATAGATAAATTACCTTAAGGTCATCAAAAAATTATTATAACACTTTCACTAAGGATATAAAGGCTCAAGAACATCTCTGCAACTTACTCACTTAGAACTACCAGTTTATCTCAAAACCCAGTCATTGTGACTTAGACATTCAACACCTATGTAGACACTTGTAATGGCTCATAATGCATGTAAATTATCATATGATATCTATATGCCATTATTAAATGAAAAATTCATATGTTTTAATGCTAAACATTGGTCTTGCAGACCAATTTATTGACCCTATATAACATAGTCTTATCTGAACTAGATGGACCATTTTGTGAGCAACTTTTCACCATATAGACGGACCTAAAAATATTAATTAAATCATGAAAATTATTTATAATTTATAAATAAATTATCCATGTACTTTATATCATCAATATTGCATGCTCATATCCTCAAATCCATCCTCTCATCTATGCCTAGGTTTTGCATTATTTACACCATTAGGTCTATCTACAATTGGCTAACTTGGATGACCAAAATAGAAAATTTGAAGGTTATAACCTATCCATAAATCATCATGGACATGAAAAATTAGTCTCCATATTATTATCTCATCTATTTTCTTTCCTTGACTAATACAACTTTTGAGAGATACAATAAGTTTTTTATAAATATGCTTGTATTTATGTTTGAGTAGCTTTTTATGATTTTTCAAGATTTTCTAATTAGCTACTAAAAACAAAGTATAATTAGGGTTTAATATTACCTATGTATATATATGGTTTGTTGTACATTTTTTTATCAAGATCTATTATGAGAAATCCTCTTTGGCTGGGGAGGAATGACCTATAAATCACATTAACTCATGAAAAATGGATTAATATAAAGATGAATCGGTTACCTGGTTACAAATCATTCTCAAGAAGCAACACACTTTCTCAAATGGATGTCAGCCCAATATTTTCAATTAAGAAGGATAATAAAGATAAAAGAATCAATGATAAAGATTACAATATATAAATGATGTAAAAGATAATTTGAAAAAGATAAATGATTATGGATTATTCAAGATAACAAATAAAATATACAAGATAATATATGCAGGTATAAACAACACCAACATACAACTGAATAAATATTAGATAAATTTAGACTACCTATGATTAATAGATAAAATAAATGGATTATTCAAGGAAAATATGTATAAATGCTTTGTTAAGTTTCATTAATGGATATCTATAGATTAGGAGTGATATATAGAAAATAACATATAGTTTTAATAAATGTTGAAAATGCAAAACAAACTATTTAAAGGGTATTTTTATAGTCTAATAGGGATCAACGATGATCCTAGAGGATCAAAATTAATTCTATAGGATTGATACTGATTTAGATTAATAGATGTCAATTTTGTGTAAAAGTGTTGAACTATAAATACACTATAATGATGGCCTATATTTTTAGTAAAATGAGAAAAATTGAATGCAAGATAGACATAAAATATAGTAGATTGGAAATGCAAATAAATTTAAAAGAAATACTAACCTTTAATGATAAAATGAACTTGGATAAGATGAGAGAGAAAATCCTTAAAAACCTTTGATAATCTTTCCAAAAAAAGTTCCACAAGATTATACGTTGTTGATGAAGTCCAGATGTAAGTTACAATGAGATTTTGGTAGCATTTCAGGTTCTAAAAGTGCAGTTAGATTCCATCCCAAGCCATGGAGGTCTATTTTATATAAATGGATCGATGTCAATCCTAACTAATCGATGTTGATCATAGAGGATCGATGTCAATTAACCAAAAATGGGTGAAGATGAACAAAAATCCATTCCAACATGTTCGCATGGGGTAAAGGAGGGTTAAAATGACTTTCAAGGTTGTTTGGTTTTTTTTAACCATGGGATAAGTTTTTTAAGAGGTTTATTATGTTTTAGTTTTATTATATGTTTATGATTTTGATTATTTAAAATATTTTGGGTGATTAGGGATGGTAAATAGTAATTAATAACATTAATTACCATGGATAAAAAGGGGGTATATACATGAAGTAAACATTTAAGTATAAGTTGACATTTAATTATGGATATTTAGTTTCTTATACTTTAAAATATATTTTATGTATATACTTTCAAGATTCTTGAGAGGGGTTTGGGACCTCCAAGAGTTAAGATGAAAAATAAATATTTTTGGAGGTTTATACCACATTTTAGACTTAGCTTATTTCAATATTTTAGGCTATGGTGCATATTTCTAGCATATACATTTAATTATAAAACCAATAGCCTAAAATATTACATAATAGGGCAAGGGTGATAAATTTTGGTGTCTAAATTTCCCCCTTTTTGTGGAATGGTCAAGTGAAAAGAGAAGTGAGAAAAATATATAGAATCATAACTTGAAGAAATGCCCCCAACATGCCCTAGTTTACTATGAGAATATTTCCCCCTCAAACTAGGAACCAACGAAGGGAAAAGGAGATGGATACTGGTTTGACAAAAGGGTAGAGGAAATGGGAGATAATGAAAATGGATATAATAAAAATTTATATATATAAATAGGGGTTGACAAACTAAATGTGCAAATGCATCTTGGACAAATGGACAAATGGATAGGTATCCATCACAAAAAGTAGGTGACAAAAAATGTCAACACATCAATCACTAGGGTTAAGATCGAATGAGGAATAAGGTAAATAGACAACAATATCTATGGTCAAATAAGACACAAATTTTCCATGAAACACATGGGATTAAGATTTGGCACCAAGATAGCAAATGATAGACAAAACTGAACCTAAGCTGTCAAGGCTTATAAAGGGGTTTTGGCTATAGGCTTATGTTTCATGGTGAAATGCTCAAGCTGACTTAGACTATGGGACCCATAGGGGTAAGAATTCCATTAATCCAAGGTTTTATATTTTTGTTAAATAAGGATGAAATAAAGGCAAAAAGGATGACATAATTGGTTGAGGATAAAAATATGAGTACTATAGAAGTTAAAATCAAAGCATAAATAAAGAGATTGATACAAATTCATATGAATCACAATTACTTTTCAATAATGGTATGGATAATGGTATGCTAATATGGTAATGGATGGGTGAAATGGAATCATAAAAAGGCTAAAAACTAGTCACAAAAGATGTAAATTTGGATAAGTAAGAAGAGAATGAACACAAAGGTTTAACTCCTTTATATTGGGTTTGGATTAAGGAAATAGACACAAAAAATACACAAAGCGGTACCCTTTTCAAAAAGTTATCGACATGGACCATAGTGAAAATGGGGTTTATCAAAATGTAAACTCCTTAAGGCTTTGCACTTGATATCCTTGTGAAGGTTAAAAACACTTTTAACAAAATTATAAAAGGTAAGCTTAGATTTCCTTGACTAGGTAAAAGAGGTGTGACATGTATGAACCAACTATAGGTATACCACCCATTTTTTTGTAAAAGGAAATGTATTTATAGGTGACTTAGGATGATCCATGGGTTAATCCAAACTTTATATATAGGATGCAAACTAATCAATACAATAAGTCTGCATAATTGGAGAAGATTGATCAAGGTGAGAAGTCTTCTATGAGATATATTGGATTTTGACTTTTTGATTTAGGGTCCTTTGATAATTTTGGTTTGAGAGATTTTGGGAAGCTGATTGATGTGGGAAGCCTCTAATTTCTTTGATTTTTTTCGAAATATAACTAGCCATCTTTCAAGGGAGTGGTCTAACTTTTGATTTATTGGATAGCTATACTTCAAGGGATCAATCTATTCTATGTATGCAACTTATAATTTTTGGTAGCTATCTTTCAAGGGAGTAGTTTGAAATTTTGACAATGACCCTTTTGAGTAAGATATCCCAAAATTTTTGATTTTTTGATGTGAATTAACCTAGGCTAGTCTTGGTCACCTTTTAGAGAGAAAAACCAAAACACAAAGGGGCAGGTAAATGTTGGATGGACTTAATATGGGAAGTCAAGAGATAATGACCATGGGGTTCCTTCTTAAAAATATAGAATGTGTACATTAGAAACATGCGATGATTAGAGCTGAGGTGATCATATTTAATATTGGGCTAAGTGTCTATAACAAAAAAATCACATGATTCTTGCCATCAATTTCTCTTGACAATAGAAAATGGGTGAGAATGGGTTAAAAGACTTCTAGTGGATGATAAAGATCAAATAGAAAGCTTTAATTAGACAAAAAAGGTAAAATTATCCTTGACCATGAAGGATTCAAGTGCAAAGATGCATAAATAGGGATAATTTTGAAAATACCCCATACTTAAATGATCCACATCAACTCAAAGTAAAAATCTTCCCCCGGTGGAAAAATAAATCTTAGCAGATGGTTAAAGGAAGCCTAGAGGGGTGAAGGAATCTTCATCCATTTTTGATGGCTTGTTAGTTGTTAGTTGACGGGGAACTTAAGACATAGATAGGGGTTCAGGTGGGATGACCTTTACAATACCAAGAGGGTAGATAGACAACTAATTTAGACTGTGCTTCAAAAGATTATAAGTTTGAAAACTAAAAATCAAATGGATGGAATGGTTTTGAAATGTAGACAAATCTAAAGCTTTAGCGTAGTGCCTAAAAAGGGCTTAAAATGTTTAGGATTTTGACCTAAACCTGATGACTTATATTTAGGAAACCTTTTAGACTGTGGATTCAGTTGATTGGTTGGGCTAGTTTGGGTGACAGATTTAGGGATATTTAAAACATGACTTTTTAGATACCAAAATGACTAAATAGTTTTCATGAAGAGGTTAATAAATTGATTGGTTAACTTGGTTTTGGGTTGCTTTATGTTTGGTGATGGATTTATATGATTGATAAAGGCATACAATGGATGGGATTGGTTGATTTAGGATGAAAATGAGATGAGGCGACAAAAATTTAACTCTCACATAAAAGGAATAGGACCAAAGGTAACAATGTTGTCAGCATCAAATAGATGAGGGTGAGAAAACTATAGAGTGAGTGAATTGGATTGACTGATTTAGGTGGTTGACTCAAATAATTGGGGCTAAGAGGTTCCTTTACTATAGTAGATAAGGATGGGTGGATAGGTTGAACTTGATCCATAAGAGGGTTGATGACAATGGGGTCTTCCTTTGTAACTGTGTTTAGAGGAAGATGTAAATCTTGAATAGATTCAATAGATGGGTTGGATAAGGTTTTGACAACTTCCTTGGTAATAGGATTACTATGGATGGTTTTAGATACAAAGACAATATGGCTTGAAATATTTTGACTAGAAATGGGCAAGGTAACTAACAAAAGAGGATGACTAATAATAGATAGTTGATTCTTCAAGGGATTAGGATTGACCAACATAAGCTTACCATGATCAACCAAGTCTTAGACCAACCATTTTCAAGATTTACATCTTTCTATTGTATGACCCATGATACGATGATAGGGGCAAAATTCATTTCCCTTATACTAAGGTGAAATGAAATGATATGGTCTTGATACAATAGGTTTGATGGGAGAGAGTTGGATTATAGATGCTTTTAGTAATTTTTCTATCATGTAAATATATGTCTCCCCCAGTGGAGTATACCATTGGGTAGGAGGTTTTGGAACTAGTTTTAATGATTGTCTCTATAAAGAGAATGAACTAGTTAATTGGATTGGTATAGCTGATGGACATGACAAGGCTGATTAGATAGGTTTTAAAGGTTGGGGTAAGGATTTATAAGGTTGGGGATATTTTGGAGAGGTGTTTGAATAATAGTTAAATGATCTAGGATAAGGCATGGACTGAGGTTGACCTAGCTTAACCAAGTACTAAAAATTGACACTATAGGGCAATGAGAATTCACTTTGTCCCTTAGGCATTACGGTATAAATAGAGTAATTAATATTCTCATGAGATGGAAGAAAAACATGTGCTACATTATTGGAAAGGTAATCACTCAATGATTGAGGACTATTATCATGGTTTTTGGTGAAGGTTTCATAAGATATCCTGAAGGTTTCCCCCATTGGTAAGGATGAGGATCTAATAATTCCTAAACCTATTACCAAGTTAGAACTAGAATGCTAGAGAAGTGGACTAGGTTTTAATATGATGGAAGATTTTGAACCTTACATACTCAAACAAGCAGAAGAAAACAAAAAGCAATAAAAATAACATACACTAAAAAAATTTAACGCTTAGGATTCCTTGTTTTGTTACATTTTAATTATGTGAAACTTGATTGGTCTTAGATAGGGTGATAGAAATAGATGTCTAAGGATGGTTTCAAGATGTTTAGGCACAAAAAATCTATATATCCTAAGGTACATGAGGTGTAAATTACACTAGTGATGGTGCGTGGCTTGGTACTTGGGGCTTGCTCCCCTCACATCACAATCCCACATGTAGTGTGGGTGCTTAGCCAATATATACCACTTAATTAGGTTTTATACTCAACTAGAGTACTGAGTTGGCACTCCACTTAGTGATTAAATCCAAGTGAAATCACCAATAATAAAGCTCCCTACTTGGTGATAAAATCCAAGTCGATTCACTATGTCATGTTTTGATGTATGATTTTTTATTTTATGGTTTGGTTGTGTGTGATTGATTTGTGGACTAATAGATTAATTAATCACCTAATTAATCTAGATAGACTAATTCAAGTAGATAGATTATTAATGCAGTTTGTTTTTAAGCCAAAAGAAGATTTTGATTTGATTTAGATGTAGACAAATAATTCAATTCAATGCAAAACAAATGCACATGAAATGCAAATCCTATGCCTATGATGATTTTACTTTAAAGAATAACATATAGTGAAAGTTATTTGATTGAAAGGAAATATAAAAGAGGATGAAATTCACTAATGTAACTACATGCACAGGAAATAACAAAAGAAAGGGACCCACTATTGGTGCCACTAAGCATGCTAGAATGTTTGAGTAGTTTTTATGCATTTTCAAGATTTTATAATTAGCTACTAAAAACAAAGTATAAGTAGGGTTTAACATTAGTTAGAGATATGGATGGTTGGTTGCACACCGTTGATCAAGCTAGATTGTGAGAACTCCTCTTTAGATGGGGAAGAATGACCTATAAATCACATTAAATAATGAAAAATGGATTAATAAAAAGATGAGTGGGCTACCTGATTATAAACTAGTCCCAAGAACTGACTTACTTTCATAAATGGATGTCAACCCACTATTTTCAATTAAGAAGGATAATAAAGATAAAAAATAAAAGATAAAGATTAAAATATATAAATAGTGTAAAAAATAATTTGATAAAGATAAATGATTATGGAATATTCAAGATAACAAATAAAATATACAAGATAATAGATGAAGGTATAAACAACACCAACATACAACTTAATAAAGATTAGATAAATGTGGACTACCTATGATTGAGAGATAAAATAAATGTATTATTCAAGGATAAGATGTATAATTACTTTACTAAATTTTATTAATGGATATCAACAGATTAAGAGAGATCTGTATAAAATAACATACAATTTTAATAGATGCTGAAGATGTAAAACAAACTATTTAAAGGGTATTTTTATATTCTGATAGGAATCAATGAGGATCCTAGAGGATCGACATCGATTATATAGGATCGATGTTGATTCAAATGAATCAATGTTAATTCTCTGTAAAAGTGTTTAACTATAAATGGACTATAATGATGGCCTATATTTTTAATAAAATGATAAAAACTAAATGTAAGATAGACACAGAAGATAGTAGATTGGAAATGTAAATAAATTTACAAGTAATACTAACCTTTAATGCCGAAAATGAACTTAGATAAGATGAGAGAGAAAAGCCATCAAAAACCTTTGATAAGCTCTACCAAAAAAGTTCCACAATATTTTAGGTTATTGATGAAGTCTAGATGCAAGTTATAATGAGATGTTAATAGTGTTTCAGGTTCTAAAAGTGTAGTCACATTCCATCCTAAGCCATAGAGGTTTGTTGTACATAAATGGATTGATATCAATCCTACCCGATCGACGTTAACCATGAAGGATTGACGTCGATTTACCAAAAATGGGTGAAGCTAAATGAAAATCCATTCCATAGGTTGGCACATGGTAAAAGAGGGTTAAAATGACTTTTGAGGTTTTTAAAGTTGTTTTAACCACATGATAACTTTGTTAGGAGGTTTATTAATTTTTGGTTTTATTTGATGTTTAGGATTTTGTTTATTTAAAATATTTTGGGTGATTAGGGATGGTAAATAGTAATTTATAAAAAAAATTACCATGGATAAAAAGGCAGTATATACATGATATAAACATTTAAGTATACTTTAAGTTATATTTTATGTATATACTTTTAGGATGCTTGAGAGGGGTTTGGGACCTCCAAGAGTTAAGATGCAAAATATAGTTTTTTGGAGGTTTCTACCACATTTCAAACTTATCTTATTTTAGGATTTTAGGCTATGATGCAGATTTCTAGTGTCTACATTTAATTATAAAAGCAATAGCCTAAAAGATGGTAGAATAGGGCAAGGGTGCTAAATTTTGGTGTCTACAATCTACAAATTTTCTCTCTCATTTGATTAACCACCAACACTTGAAAGTACCTAGGAGATTTTAATACATTCTATAATACATTTTATAGTCACTTGTGTCCATTCTTAGCTGATTTGAATAATATCTTTCACAACAGGGCCTTATTAGGGTTTTAAGGAGGTTTAAAATAGGTTTTGGTGTTAATAATTGTTCATAAAAGACTTCCCCTTGAATCCAAAACCAATTCCTATGGATCTTATCTAAGACCCTTACCCATATCTCCTTAATATCTCAATTTCCCATCAGAGGTTACACATGCCAACGAGTGTCTGAAAGTGTTTATTGGGTCTTGAGACCTCATTCTATGAGCTCGAAAAGGCCTAAACCACTAATTCATGCAATTTCCTTCAAATAATGATCTAAAACTTTGTGATAATTTCTAAAATATCTCATCTCACCTATATCCATTCTCACATATTCATACTTTCCTTTAAATCTTATATTCATACCTCATTAGGCCAAGTAGGGTCTAAGAGAGGTCTAGGTGTGGGCTTAGTCTGAAGGTCTTCCCCCTATAGTCTCACCCTAAAACTATCATGAGTGATTTAGTTCCTAAAATACATGCTAAAATAGTTCCATATAACATTTAAATGCTTGTGTTCATTCATTTTCATTCACACACCTCTTCATGTCATGACTAGGCTTCTTATGCACTTTGACATCAATGATTTGTACCTTCATGCAACCATAATACATTAGTTGCCTTCAAATTCTCTCTCTCTCTAATTAAAATTATCTCTTGCTTTCAAATTCTCTTTCATGACAACATCCTTCAATGACAACACTCTCTTAATATAGTTTGTCACATGACACACTGCCAACTAGGATTATACACCTTTGGCATTAACCTTCATAAGATGCACCTTTGACATCAATGACAATACTCAATGCTGAGGGTTTCAAAAAATTTAAGTACTATATAGATCCATTTTTAATCTATGAAAATGGACATGTTGGTAATAATAAATGGATACTATTTATGGAGAACCTTTTCATTTCAAGTGTTTACAACCTAGACTACAAACTTTCATTATTGAAAAAGTGGATAGGCCACCAGAAACTTCTTTTAGAAGACTGAGGGAGAAAGGTTTTCTTAAGTTTCCTTAAACAAATAACATAATGGGTTATAATTCCTTCAATATAATATATTGTGTGAATATTTATTTATTTATTTATTTTGGTTTCCCTTCGAATTCATGATCTAGCTTGGAGGTAACTCTAGGTGTGTAAAACTCTCAAAAGGTAGTTATTCTTTTGCATAGATTGGTTAAGGAAGGTATGGATCAAGAATTTTTCTACTACCATATGGGATTATATAGTCCCAATCAATATACCTTTAGTTCTAATATAGACTTTACTCCATTTCTATCTAGGAAAGAAATCTTGTGATGGAGGTTTCCCAAATCATTGTTTCTTAAGAACAAACTTTGAGATTTTATTTAAGATATAATATTTATTTTAGTCCTAATGTCTTACTTTATTTATAATCCATGAGGGTTAAGAACCAAACAATCCAATGTGAATGATTGATTCAGTTAATTATAAGCACCAAGGGAATTCCTCACTTAATGAATTTAAGATGACCTTTTGATGTTATTTAAGTGTGGTGATGAATTTTTGTCAAAAAACAAAATTTTCTCAGTTTACTTGCTTAATTTTGAATCAATGGCTTATTTATTACTGGGAAATAACAAATGGGTTGACCTATTTATCATATTTGTTCAATAATGTAAGTCTTCATTTTTTTATTACTTCCTTCACTATGTCTTTAATTCTTTTCCAACCCTTAAGGGGACCAAACCATGAATACAAAGACCAATGTTCAGCTCCAACCTTATATTTCTAATTCATGATTTTATTATTTTCTACAAAAAGATTAAAACTTGGGGTTCAACAAGTAACTTCTATGAGTATGGAAACTAAGGGTAAACACAATAATAATGAGTTAAAAAATAGAAAAGTAGTAAATCAATAATAACTAGAAAAGAAACACACAGTCGAAAGCAAATAGATATAAAACTACTCTACCTATAAACTATATTTATAGCATCAATCCACTCTTCTATGGGGATTTCTCTAAGATAATTATGGATGGTGTATCCAATAACTAATGACTCAATAAATATCCATTCAAAGGTATAGATAAATCATTTTTTTTGACGTCTTTCAGCCTAAAATCATTCTACCCCAACAAATCGGCAATCTGATACATATCAATTTAGAGTGGATCTAGCTTAGAGTGTTACACCTTGTTCTTATGATATTTGTCCCATAACAAGACCATATTTAACATTCTAAAGGATTTTATTATGTTCTTTACTATCAAACCACCTCTTGACAGTATACTAGCATCTCTTAAAAATTTATAAGGCTTTGACCCATACATCTTCCATCTGAATAATATCTATTATTCTTGTATTCACTTTCCCAACATCCTCAATGTATACTTACATGAATTTTTACAAGGTTAATATAAGGTTTAAAATTAATATTAGATCCAAGATGTTTAATATCATAAAGGTGGACTTATTAGGGTTCACTTATATCTAGTGCAATCAACCTAACTTGCATACCTAAGCAGTGAGTGCCAAAACTTAGGTCACTTTTTAGAATACTTATTGATTACATCCATCAATTTTTTATTAGTCAATGTAGTCAACCCATTTCCCTATGGCTATTAGTTCGATGAAAAATTCAAGGTTTATTCTCATAGGCCCATTTAGTAAGTTTACCTAATTAGAACATTGGGACATTATCACATACCAGTGAGGTTGGCATGGCAAACCATGTAGTTATATTCTCTTCAATGAACTTGATCACTTACTTAAATATGTTATTATTGGTGGCCACTACCCCCATCCATATTATATATTATTCAATTATAATGAGGATAAACTTATGTCTAGTTAATGAATTTAGGTTAATTACCACTATGAATTTAAGTCCCCATTGAGCAAAATTATGCTTTTATATTATAGGCTAGAGAGACATCAATGCATGGACTTACTTCTTGGCAAATGTCTAAAAATCATGATAGGTATAGACATGAGTGTGTGCATATTTGAATATGATGGGACAACAATACCTATCTCACATAATTTTATGGTTTATTTTTGTTCCTAATGGATGACCACTACCCAAAATTTCATGAAATTTGGTTCTTGACCTCCTTTATCTCCTATTTAGATAGACTTATCAGGTATATGCCTTGATAATTATTCTAGTAGAATACTCATTTCTTCAACATATAATGAGCTACCTTCAAACTTGAAACTATTTTATGTGTTTTCTTCAATCTTGTATGAGGTCTACCATAGAGAAGGTAGTACATAGTTGGGTCATAATAGTCCTTAATAATAATTTCTAATTGATCCAAATTTACCATGGTAATTCTTGAGATAATTTTTGTGGTCAGGGGAGTGAGGCATTAGAATATTAACATCATAATGGGATTTATATCTAGATCATACTCTTGCATCTTGGACACCCACCTACCTCTACACTCCCCCAATTTATTTATCACAATAATGAGTTTAATGGATGGGTCGGGGATAATGGCATGCACTTATTCCTATTTTATTAACAACTTTAACCAAAGTGTAAGTGTTTTTATCTATGGTAGAGTACTTAACCTCTAAATATTTCACATTCACACTCATGAAAGTTATTGGGTGTTATTATTAATTTATCCTCTAAGTGATTAAAATAGCTATGGTGTACTCAAAAGCAAAGGAATAGAGGTAGAAGTCATTTGTATAGTCTGAGATAGTCAACACTAACACTTAAATCATAGTATTTTCTATGTCTTAGAAATCTTACTTGGATAGAAGATTCCACTCCATCTTAGATTCTTATTTTAGCATAGCATTCAAGGGATTAACAATCTCATCAAAACCAGATATAAATTTACAATCAAAATTTAATTTTTCATAAAACTTATTCTAATTATTTATTGTTGTTAGGAATAAGTATTTTATAATTTGCATTACCACATTCAAGATTAATATATATACCCTCCTTGGTGATTATGTGACCAAGGAGCTTACCTTCCATGATGCCAAATATGTTTTTATTAATGTTAAGTGAGATACGATGCCTTATGAATATTTTTAATAACCTTTACAAGTGATGAATGTAATTAGAACTACATTTATAGACTATAGTTGGATCATCCATATATTATTATAATCTTACCAATTAATCCTTCAAATTTAAATTTTATGGTTTTCTATAAGATGGCCTCAATATTGATGAGGTCATATGACATCCTATTGTAAGTGAAGGTGCCCCATATTATAGTGAAGGTGGTCTTGAATTTATATCCTAGGTTTACCAAGACCTAGTTATACCCCAATAATTTTTCCAAGAAGGATGTAATATGAGATCTACTAACTATCTAAATGACTTCCTCTAAAGAGGGAAAAATATAATTGTCATTATCCAAGGCCAATTTAGTTCTCATAAATCAACACACATTCTAATTTCTCCATTATTTTTTCAAATGGGAACTAAGTTCTCCACCCATGTAGAAAGGGAAAACAATCTCAACTAAGAGTAACTTTTGAACTTTTTTATGAATAATGGGCTCTAAGATTAGGTTCATATGTAATCATCTCTATCTAAATGGATTTTTTCCCTTACTTGAGTGGGATAGTATACATTATCACATTTGGATCAAAACCCTTGAGCTCTTTATATGTTTGGGAAATTACATAGCTATACCATATGAGAAATTTCCTAAGTTTTTATAAATTTATTATGGGTATAATCAGAACTAGTGGTAACATCTCTAGGTTGACCAGTTAATCCCAGGTTCATAGTGAGTGAATGTTAGTCAAAATAAGGCTATATTTATAATCTATGTGTTGATTTATCTAGATAAAACACTCTTTATAAATAAATAATACCTTTTAGAATGTGGTTTTATATTAGGTTCTATTATATCCCAAATTTGAACCCTAGAAAAGGTAATTAAGCCTTCTCAAATTTGGAATAACATGAAAGTATCTCTTCCTATAGGCAAGCTACTACAAGAGATAGATCTCTAGATTTGAAAGGGATCAATCTCTTGATATATCTCTTAGGTTCACATGACATTAGTATAATAAATATTTGGGGTGAAAAAGGAATAAGTAAACATAAAGAAAAATAAACTAATGAAGGTGATACACCAAAGATAAGTCCATAAAACACACTTGCATTTGCACTAGGAAAGAAGACTACTAAAACTGACCTCAACTCAATGTTCTTCTAGCACAAGTGTTTATCATAGAGGTAGATTTATATGCATATCAAAAGGTGGATGAAAATAAGGTCTAACATTAGACAATACTATTCTCTCTCATACTTCAAGACACAATTAAAAAACACATAAACTTCATGAAACCTTTTAGAAGAGATGATACTACTCACACAATGTATACAAGAGTAGAATGGAAGCAAAGAAAAGACATTCATCACTTAACATCCAAGTACACCACTTGACATACTTATGAAATATTTTAAAAGATAAAATAAACTTTATAATATTTATTCAAATGAAAATCAAGATGTCAAACTAACAGGCCTTTGCCATACCAATTGTAGATATATTATAAAGCTAAAATAACTTGCATATATAGAACATAGAAGAGGAAAGAGAAGAAATGAAGATGAAGGGTCATAAGTACAAGTGGAAAGACTTGGAAGAAATAGTTACAATGTAATGGAATGAAGTGAAAAAAAGGTTAATAATTTCTTATGGACAAGTATCCATTTAAAGAATGACACATTGCTTGAGGTTAGCATGGAGATATTCATTGTCTTCTTTTGAAACAATCTTGATGATAAGGAGCTCACAAACTATCTTAAACTAAATTATAAACCCTTAAAACATATATTTTGAAATAAGAAGATGGAAATAATATTATTTTAGGTCCTTGCACACTTCTCCAACTGATGATCTTCCTTTTGACACTAGTGTTCTCTATTTATAGTCATTCATTAGCTTTATATGCCTAATTCATACACTTGTCACTATGATGTACTATATATATCTAATGAGATTCATTAAATATGTGTTAAACACTTGTTAAATACTTATTTTTCCTTTATTCTATCAAATAGACCTCAAGAGACTCATTATCACTCTTTTCATTATCACATTTAGGCAGTCACTCTCTTCTCATTATGTTATTCAAGATTGCTTATAATGAAAATTTTATAAGAGGTACTTTCCTACATCATTGAGGTGAGATATGAGTATAGGGAGTTATAAAAATTCCCTATACACCACTTAAAATGAATTTCATTCACCAATTCCCTTTTGTACCTGTGAAACACATCAAAGCTTGTAGAAACCCTAAAATTAGGTTTATCTGTACAAGTGACAATATGGAACCATTGGATGTTAAGGATATTTGGAGAGTTATAATCATGTCAAAATTACTTTCTAGGCCATTTTCCCACTTTTGGATTCATCTCCATTCATATTTTCTTCATTGGGTTCATACAAGGGTTTTAACAAGGTTTTGGATCATCTAGTTTCTTAGAAATGATTCAAAAAATCTAGATGCTTATATTTAAAAAAAATTCAATTGAAATAAATTTAATGAGACACCTCAAATATCTCTACTTTCTCTAGGTGCCATGCACACCATCTGTAATAAAATGAAATTGGCTATTGGTCTCCTTCTATGCATTTTGGATATGATTGAGAGAGAATTAAGCCAAAAGGACCACTCCTATATTATTATATACAACCTTATAGATCTTACAAGTCCTTCACTCTCCCTTAAAATACCTCAAGTTTATTTTAGATACTCATGATCATATGAAATAATTTTGGAAGCTTAAGGGTTTATGCCTAGTTCTAGGCCTAATAGACTTGTACTATATATCTATGTGTATGAACACTTTTGAAGGTTAAAAATGGATATAATTATTTATACACACTTTTTAACATTAAAACTAATGTTTTATATCATCAAATGGTCATTCAAGGCTTTAAACTTTGTCTTTTCACCTTTCATGCATTAGGTCTACAAGTTACCTTGTTTATGAAGTGCCCTCTATCTAATACCAAATAAAGGGTACTTACACTATTAATTTGACCCAAATGAGACTATATATGGCTTTAATAGGTAATTAGTACCTTATATTCCAATTTTTAATGATTTATAAAATCTATGTACCCCTAAAACCTTCAAATTCCTCAAGATTGGCTTCTAGGAATGTGATTGTTTGCAGGGTTTTTACGTAGAGTTGAACTTGTTCTATCTTGACCTGAGTCAATGTGTGTACATTGATAAATTGATGATTTGAGAAATCCCTTCAAATATTCAATTATATAAATATCCATTACTTCAATATTTCATAAGTCCTTAAGTCACCTGGGTAGATTGTATGCCTATGACTATGTAAGATTTGGGTAGGGCTTAAGAATCTTGAGATATGATTGTATTTTCTCATCTTTGGCTCTAGGGATAACATGGAAACATAGTGTCATCACTCTGAGAGTGGAATCTATGTTTTCATCCCATATTACCTCTTCCCACCTTGCTAAACTTGCATTCTCTATTTGTTAGGCTATTCTATAATATGTGTTGACTGTATCACCTGTAGGTGTGCATGTTAGGGAAATAAGGGATTCCTATAGGTGCTTATTTATGTGTGAACATTTTTATTATATCCTTTGGTTCTCTCCTCAGGTCATTGAGGTTATTAGGTCATCTCAAACCTAAATTATCATTTATGCCTACATACAATGGTTCTCATCTATCACCATCAATGCATTATGTGCCATTGTAAGCTATAAGTTCATTTTGTTTTAAATGTCATTTTAATTGTTTGAGTATTTTAATAAAAAAATTATTTATTTTAAAAACATTCCACCATCAATATTTCAACCTTTTATTGAATTAACATGTTTCTTTTAGGTTGAGGCTATAAGAATGATTCCACTAGCCTCGCTTAGAATTCATGAATGTTCACTAACATGTGAAATTGTATGAGGTATGGTTCCCATTTAGATAATTTAAGGTAAGTTCTCCCATTGATCAACTTTATTCAATTATATGAACATAAATGACTATGTGTGTTGAATTGGTTCTCACAACCAATCTCTAATCCTTTGAATGGCTCAACCTTACTATTATTACCTTGAAAACCTCATCAAAAACTTGAAACTCTAATCTTCATTCATATTACTATTAAATTATTATTTCCAACTATATACTATAGGTGATAGTAAAAATAAGGTTTTATTGCATTCTTAGACCTTCCCTTAATAACATTGAGATTATTGAGTATAAACCTTAAATGGAGAAACTAGCCACCATGTTTTTAAAGGTTAAAACTAGTGCATTACTTTTGATATGAAGATACTTACATGAAGATGAAACTCTACACCTAAAAACAACTATTTTACACACCATAGTGTTCACTCCTAGCACAATAAGGATATTTTTCATATCCCTCCATGTTCACATTGGTAGAGGTACAATCATTGAGAGGGGGTGAATCAGTGAGCTCAGATAATCCAATTTAAATTTAAATCCTTTAAAACATTTAATAAATTATCACAAGCATTCATGAAGTATACACATCATTCATAGCAAAGCACAAGATAAATAATGAAAAATCAAGGACATAACACATGACATTTTTGGGAAACCCTCTTGGGGGAGAAAACCCACTAGAACCTATGATTGGAATACTATCCTATAATAATAAGAACCAATTTAGACTAGCTACAATTGATCAAGGAACTACCATCCATTTTTTAGTGAGACTACAATCACACAAGGTACTACCACACCTATCTAGATAAGCAACTAAAATAACTAGACTTTTAGCAAGATTCACCTTGCAAGTAAAATACAACCCCCTAGATGTTGAGTATCCAAAAAACACCTATGAACTGAACATTTCCTAAACACTAATTTCATACCAATCTGATGGAGATACAAAGTATATTAGATATCTTCAACTCTGCACACTCAAAGTATCTAAAACATCCTTTTGGATCACCCTAGAACTCTTCACTCATCCTCAACATGCAAGAGCACTATTATGACATCATAATAATGACCCAGAGGTCATATATATAGTCCTCAATATTTTCCACTCATCAACTCATCTACTAGGTACTCTCCCTCTCCTTCACTCCACAACTCTCACAAACACACCTCTTAAAAGTCAAGAAACCATCACATTTTGTTTCACTATATGTGTGTGTGTGTGTGTGTGTGTGTGTGTGTGTGTGTGTGTGTGTGTGTGTGTGTGTGTGTGTGTGTGTGTGTGTGTGTATGTATGTATATCCTTCATGAATATCAACATCTTGGTAAGCCAATATGCATGCCTTAACCTTTAAGGCATATATCATATCAAGACATAAGTTAATACCATCCAAATAGGTTAGTAATAATAACCATGGGTCAACCTTAAGAAGATACACCTTTTAATTAAGACCTTGTAGCCCTTATAGGTCTCATGGAGATCTATTCACCCTATTATGACAATAATGACTAAAATAGAAACATAGGAACACTTATAAATGCATAGATACACTATACATGACCCCTTAGTCATCTTCAAATGATCACAATCACCATTGCACTCTTTTGTGTAAACTCAATCAACTCAAACATTAGCCTTGTTCATAACGACACCATGAATGAACACATAGTCAACTTATTAAGATTTTTTAGTACTAAATATATATTAATCATAGCTAAAAAATACATATAGATTATCCTCATGGAGTATACAACACACTCCAATAGTTAAGTCATCATGAAACATCGAAATAACATCAACACAGACTCAATTATCCTTCTTGAGTTACTTATAGTCTAGGGTAAAACACACAGTCAACTTTGGAGCTTAATATTTTTGACTTTACACACTTTCAAACCTTCAAATATATATTTCCAAATGTGCCTTTGATTCCTCTACAATGTTTTTTAAACCATGAGCAAATTATACCTATATAAAAAGATATGGCCCAAAAACTAGACACTAGTATTTCCTTTGTTAAATTCAAATGGTCACACTTAAACTTCAGTCACTTAAAACACATCTTGTGCCCTCTCTACTTAGATTAAACACACACCTTTTATCTTCTTTAAACTTTGACTCATAGTGCACCATTACCCAAATGTTAAATTTTGAACACTTGGCATCATCTCGCTTCTTCTTGACATCTTAGAAAAAACACACTCTATCAATCTCTTGTGTGTATCTCAATCTTTATCTTTGTTATTCATTGGAAAATTTTAACTCATTTCTCTCAATACACATTTTTGATCTTGATTAGTATGAACACTTGCTCACCATCATATTTTAAAAGTATCTCAATCTTTACCTTTACCTATCATTAAGCAACTATCAATTTGACCTCTTTGACACTATACATGTCATTAGATCAGTCTGTATGATTGCCTAAAATCCATTGGATCTTCATTTTCTCTTGATATTTATATCTTACAAAATCAATAAAGTATGGGAACCATTGCAATCTATCTAGAAGGCCGATTTTGGACCTCAATAAATTTTTTTGCACTTACATGCATGATTTAAAATTTGGATCATATGATCTCCCCAAATAGTAGAATCCAACAATATATCAATTTACTCTTAAAACCCTCATGCATGTGAGATATAATTCCATTAATCTACTCACTCAAATTTTTCTACCACATAGCCAACTATGTCAAAAACTGTCTGGAAAGCCAACATTACACATGCATATCCTTTGCTACGCTTCATCATATGACCTAAAATTTAGTTCATATCAAATAGCACAAAACTAAACAAAACCATATGATCAACTTCTCTTAAAAACTTCACATGTGTGAAATATAACACCATCAAAATGCTTACTCAAATTTTCTTGCCACATTATAAATTTTACTAAGTATGGGAAAACACTATCAAACTGCCTAGGAGCCCAACTTTACACTTGCATATCTTATGTTGTGCTTCATCACATAACTTGAAATTTATTACATAGAAACTAGGCACAAATATGATCATAACCATATGATCAACTCCCCCTAACTCATCCACACATGGTAATGGTGATGTCAGCAAAATACCTACTCAATTTTTGTGCCACTAGACCCAAAATGTCAAGATGAAAATAATGATCAACTAGATGAAATCCACTCATGCACACAAGCATTAAAATCATCCATGATTTTTGATAGGACACATTGCACATCCTCAAATCACCATACTCATCCCTAAACATTTTTAACCATTCAAAAACTAAAGATCAACTAAGCCTCCTTCAAACATACTAAGATAAGCATATTACACACTTTGTCATTATCACTTAGACTATAAACAAACTTAATCCACTCACCTAGACACATTCATGACATTACCATGGAATCAATTATAACTCTCAAACAATATCCCCATTTGTCAATGATGTCAACAACCATCATATAGCAATATACAACTCACCTTCCTTCTCTCTCTTTTAAGTACTCCATAATAAGAACTTTCTCCCCCTTTGACACAATGAAAAATTGGGCACGAACTGATCCTAAGGACCTAAAAATACTACCATTAGGAGAATACCATCTTATAAATATAGTATAAACTCCCCCTTACCTTGATCCTACCTCTTCTTGCCTTGATAACTTCTTCTTGCTCCATGTTAACATTCTCTTCAACCAAGCACTGCAACCAATGAAAAAACACCCACAAAATACTAAAATCTAATGGAACTCACCAAGAAACATCTAACGGGGACTCACCTTAAGATATATAAGCCATTTCACCTCTTTATAATCTTTAGATCTTCACACACCATGATGAATCACCACATAGGCTTACTAGCCTTCTCTCTTAATCCACTTCAAGGATCATCAATATAGCTTCATTCCACTCAAAAACTAGGAAAAATGTTGTAAACCAACCTGATAACTCTCCATAAAACATACATACCTTGTTATTTTGGAGAAACTAATCAAAAAACACTCTTCTTCACACTAGGCCTATCTAGTCCCCTTATAACCCTACCTAGAAATTATAGAACCTAAAAATTTCAATAGACACATATTTAGAGCCTAAAACTTTATATATAGGGCACTCTCATATGCCCCCTTAATCAAACAAATTTGTATAACCTATCTCATTCTCTGTAATATACTTCCTTCACAAACTTACTAGGCAATTAGGCCTTCAATTTGACAAAAACTTGAATAACTTGAAATCCAAAAACCTTAAGATCTATGTGAAGTTTGATTTGACAACCCATTTGGCCCATTAAACCTATTAAGTATCCTCATATCTAAACTCATAAGGAAAACCACATTTATAGTAGATTTTAAAACCCTAGAATCTTAAAACAAACAAGGTCAACAAACCTCCTTCTAGTCAATGCCCTCCTCTAAAAATTCTTACACACTTGAAGACAATGATCATACACTTATAGAACAAAATTTGAGCCTTCATACCTTTGGTAACATTGATTTCTTATAACCCATTTTAGGCCTACTTGTCATTAAACCAAAACTAAAAAAAACTAAGAGCACTCAAAAAATATTCAATTTGACTTCAACATACCTTCAAACCACAAAAACCACTTGGAGTAAGCTAGAATAAGGTCAAAAGAAATTTATAAGCATCAAACTCTTCTTGACATTTCATTAATCTCATTATTCCATCTGGGAACACCCATTATAACCCTCCATAATAACTCCTTTACAAACCTCTAGAATAATATCATGAACTTGTTACTCCTCTTAACCAATGACCTTATAATGATTAACACAATTCTTGGTAACATAGGATCATCGATTCTACATCAAAATATCATTGGTCTAAAATACCAATCAAAAATCAACATACATTTGTATTGATTTGTCATTATGATCTTGAGCACACAAACCTGCTTCTCCACAAGAAAGATGTCTCCTAAGAAGCATAGGCAGAGACACCCTAATTCACAATGTCCTATAATGGTGTGAAACTAGGAGTTGCCCATAACTCCTCATATTCCTTCTCCTCCTTGGTCATCTGATACTTGTACTTCTTATTCTTCTTCTTAGGCTTAAGAGAAGCACCTTTTTGAACCACTACAACATTCTCCTTCTCTTCTAAGATTGAATTTACAATACATGGAGACAACATAGATTCATGACATACATTTTAATCTAAAAAATCCACTTTGTAATTAAGAACCTCATCACTAGGCATAGACAA
The DNA here is from genome assembly GCA_037957365.1 of Torreya grandis. NCBI lineage: Eukaryota > Viridiplantae > Streptophyta > Pinopsida > Cupressales > Taxaceae > Torreya > Torreya grandis. The sequence goes on from JARHVA010000078.1 coordinate 7,044,709, forward strand.
TTGATGTTATTTGTATGAAAAATTCTTAGCAATAGTAGGATGTTCACTTGGATCCATACTCATCTCAGAACGAGACTCAACTAGTACCTTGTTCCTCTCCTTAAGCTTGGTCACTTTATCCATAGCATGAGCATAAAATGAGAGCCCTCGACACTCTTTAACTTTTGTAGCATTGTCCACCATAGAAAATATATTACTTAGACTAGCAGACCCATCATGACTCATACTTACCACCTTTGGTTTCCATGAGTTAACTTACCTTTTTCCTTGTACTCTAGGAGCCTGATTAAACTCATTTTGACTTGACGACCTTTTCTTGAAAAACCTAGTAATGTGTCAAATCTTGTCATAGTTGTAGAAAATAATAATACTTTATGAAAACATAGTTTATCTTAAATTTTTTGGAAAAAAACTTACAATGTGTCCTATGTCATCACAAATGAAACAACCTCATCTTTTTGAAGAGGACTCACCTTCTCTAACCTTATGTGGATAATGGTTTGCAAAATGTCACACATCAAGATATTTTAAGCACTTAACATTGTTCACACATTTTTACTAATGACCTCCATCATAGTTCCATGAAAACTCATTTTTAACGACTCTCTTACATTCTCTATCTCTATGCCTAAACTGATTACATGCGTAATAGTAACCATTAAAACTTACATAACTCATGGAATTTTGTTATCTGATTTGATTTATGTTTAGTCTACTATCACCTTCATTCTTTGTTTGATTATTTGTCTTCAAAGTTAGATTGTTCGTGTTCACATTAGTCTTCTTCTTGTCTTGAGTTACATTCTTTAGTTCTTATTTGTATCCAAGACCAATTCTATCACATGCATGCTTTTGATCATTTAGAATATTATCTAGATTTCTTGATCTCTTTTCAAATCTCACAAATTAATTCAAATTACTAGATGTCTTCTCTAACTCATATTTTAATGAATCATTTTCAATTACACACCTTGAACATTCATCTTCTTGAGTATGCAAGGCTGCTTAAACAAATAAATGACTCTTCCTTTGGTGAACTATTTGGATTTAGATTATTTTCTTCTTTAAACTATCTCCTTAAACCATTTAATGGTGTCAATGACTTGTATATCATTTTTCCAAAATGATCTTTTTTAGTTTTTATCTATATGACATTGTTGGTTACAATTGTAGCATATGAGATCCTTTTTATTTCTAGAGAGAGAGAACAGTCCCTATACCTATGACCAAATTTATTATAGGAAAAACATTGCCCATTAAAGACATTTTTCATATTTGATTTCCTTTTTCCTTGATCATTAAAGATCCATTAATTTTCATTCTTGAACATTTTGGTAGATATGTAACCCTTTTTTTCCTTGGATGAAATCACATCTGAGTAAGTCATAACTTTACTTTTCAATTATTCCATCCTTTGATTTAGATCTTTATTCATCATGACCTACAGATTCTTGACTATTTCCTCTATATCTTCAACTTGTGTCTTCACACCATCCAAGATTGAATTAACTTATAATAAGGTACATACTATATTTTATTAAACATAATTCATAATATCTTTATTAACCATTATATCTATGATCACCTTCAAGTGGTTAAACTTTTCAAGAAAGATCGACTCTGATACCAATTATTAGAGGTACAATCAGTGAGAGGGGGTGAATCAATGATCCTAAATAATCCAAATTCAATTCAATCCTTTGACATGCTTAATCAATTATCATAATCACTCATGAAGCATACACATAATTCATAATAATTGACAAGAGAAACAATGCAAGATTAAACACATGACATATGTGAAAAACCATCTTAGGGGAAAAAAACCTATTGGAACTTGTAATTATATTTTTATCCTATAATAATAAGAGATAATTTATACTAGATATAACTCATCAAGGAACTATCATCCCATGTTTAGTGAGACTACAATCCCACAAGGTCTTACCACACATGACTAGCTGAGCAACCATAACAACTAGAATTTTAGCAAGCTTCACCTTGTAAGGAGGATACAACCCCCTAGATTTTAAAAAACCACAAAACCACCTATGAATGTAAAATCTCCTAAACATTTATTTCCTACCAATATAATGGAGATACAAAGTATATCAGCTCTCTTCAACTCTACACACTCAAAGCATCCAAAACATATTTTTGGATCACCTTAGACCTCTTCACTCATCCTCAACCTACAAAAACACTATTCTAACATTATAAACATGACCCATAGGTCATGTACATAGTCATAAATCTAATTTCCTCATAAACTCATCTAATAGTAACTCTCCCTCTCTTTTTCTCCACAACTCTCACAAACACACCTCTTACAAGTCAAAAAACCATCATATTTGGTTTCACTATATATCGAGCCTTCATGAATATCAACATTTTGGTTAGAAAATAGGTATGACTTAACCCTTAAGGTATTTATCACATCAAGACATGTCTAAAAACCATCCAAATTGGTTGTCCATAGCACCCATGTGTCAACTTTAAGTAGCTACACCTTTTAATTAGCCCCTTTTAGCCCTTATAGGTCTCATGGACCTATTCACCCCATTAGCACAATAAAAAGCAAAATAGAAACATAGGACCAATTCCAAATGTAGAGGTAAACTCTACATGACCCCTTAGTCATCCTCAAATGATCATAATCATCATTGAACTATTTTGTGCAAGCTCAATCAGCTCAAACATTAGCCTTGCTCATAAGGACACCATGAAAGAATACACAATCAACTTACTAAGCTTTGTTAATAATCAAGATATATTTATCACAACTAAAAAATACATATAAATGATCCTCATGAAGTCTAAAACACTCTCCAATATTTAATTCATCATGAAACCAAAAAAAACATCAACATAATCTCAATTATCCTTCTTGGGTCACTTAAAATCTAGGGTCAAACACATAGTCAATTTTGGTGATTAATATTTTTTACTATACACACTTTCAGACCTTAAAATATATATTTATATATTATATTGGAGTCCTCTAAAAATTCAATTTTTATACCATGAGAAAATTTTACATGTATCAAAAGATATGGCCCAAAACTAGACACTAGTTTTTCCTTTATTAAAATCAAATATTTGAATTCAAACTGTCACAGTTAAACTTCAGTCACTTAAAATTCATCTTGTGTGATCAATAATTATATTAAACATGCATCGTATATCTTCTTTGAACTTTAACTCATAGTGCACCACCGCCCAAATGTTAAAATTTGAACATGTGGCATCATCTCACTTCTTCCTATTATCCTAGAAAAAACATGCTATGTCGATCTCTTATATGTAGCTCAATCTTTATCTGTGTTAACCATTGGACACTTTTAACTAATTTCACTCAATACACATTATTTATCTTAATTATTATTAAAACCTATTCACTTTTATATTTTAGAAGTAACTCAATCTTTATCTCTGCCTATCATTAAGAAACTATCACTTTGACGTCTTTAACTAGATACACACCATTAGATCAATCTATATGATCACCCATAAATTGGTCAATATTTATTTACTCCTAATCTTTATCTCTTGTAAAATTGAGTATGGGAAATATTTTAATCTACTTAGAAGACCAACTTTGGACCTCAATAACTTTTTTTGCATTTAGACTCATGATTTGAAATTTGGACCATATAATATCCTCACATAAGATAATCCAACCATATATCATCATAATCATATAACCCTCATTAATGAAAGATATAGTTACATTAATCTACTCAATCAAATTTTTCTACCAAAGAGCCAACTATGTCAATAACTGTCTGAATGACCAACTTTGCACATGCATATATTTTGATGTGCTTCATTACATGACCTAAAATTTAGCACATATCAACTATGCATAAAACTAAAAAAAACCATATGATCAAATTCTCATAACACCTTCACATGTGTGAAATATGACACCATCAAAATTCCTACTCATCTTTTCTTACCACATTGCAAATTTGGCTAAGTATGGGAAAACACTATCAAACTACCTAGGAGCCTACCTTTTCACTTGCATATGTTATGTTGTGATTCATTACATGACCTAAATTTATCACATAGAAACTAGGAACCAATTTTATCACAAACATATAACCAACTTCATTTGAATCATCCACATGTGATAATGGTGATGTCAACAAACTGCCTATTCAAAAAAAAATCCACTAGACCCAAAATGTCTAGATGAACACAATGATCAACCAGATGAAATCCACTCATGCACACAAGAAATAAAAAAATACTTAACCTATTATAGGACCCCTTTAAAATCCTAAAATAACCATACTCATCCTTGAACATCTCTAATAATTCCAAAACTAAAGATCAACCAAGCCTCCTTCAAGCATACTAGGAAAAGCATATTCCACACTTTGTCATTGTCACATAGACTATCAAGGCACTTCATCCAATCACATAGACACCTTCATGAAATAACCATGACATAATTTAAAACTTTCCAACTCACATGTGCAAATTAGACTAAAATATATATGATAAGTATGGTCATACTCTGCAAGACCACATATACCACCTAATTTACTCAAATCAATACAAATAGAGAAGGAAAACTAAGGTGTTGGGGATGTGAAAGTAGTTTGAAGGCATAAATAATATTAAATATTGTTAATATATTAATTAAAACCAAAATATAAACTATTTACATGTAAATTAAGTACACAAGGACTACTAATATCTACCAAGTGTTCAAACCAACTCTTCTTCTCATGTCCATATTAACAGAAAACCACTGACCTATTTTGACTTGTCTAAGAGAGAGATGAGAAAGATAAGTTGTTTTTTGCCATTTTTAGACCTGTAAAATCCATATAATATTATAAGTGAATTTTGGGGACCTAAAGAGACCTCCATGAAGCCTTCTCATGTGCCAGGTATGTCATATAGTCTATATAACATCATAAACTCCCTTTTTCCCAAGTGATCTTCATGTTTTTAACATTGAACCTAACACATTTAAACTTTAAAATAGTTCCTTGAAATTATATCACATATTTTACATTGTATTCCTTATTTACACCTTTGTATTTTGCTTATAAACTATATATTATATAAAATGACCCAAAAATGGCCTAAAAAGGACATCAAGGCAAAAGACACATGTGACCAAGGTAAAACATGTTTTGTGATATTTGAAAAGAGTCTAAACCTATCTTAAGACCATTATTATCATTATAAAACCTTTAAAATCTCATGAAAGTATTAATTTTCAGGGGGGATGAACCAAATTTGACTTAAGGGTACAATTAGTCAACATTTTAGAAATTTCTTAGGGGTAGCATGCTTGATATACTAAGGACTAGTTGCCTTCTCCTATCCTTAGGAAATGGATTCACCTATATAATAAAATTGACATTAATAATACTCTAAAATAACACCAAACCACACCAAACATAATAGAAAACAAACACACAAGACAATAAACTAAGGAAAATACACTTGTGCTCTCATGAACACTTAAGGAAAATACACACCTGTCCTAATATGTACAATACCTAAAGTCACTTGAGTTGAAGATCCACTCCTCATTTATTCAACCAAGATAAAATATAATTCTCCTTTCATTACAACTCCAATAAAATAGTCCATCATTTGAGGTATACTTATCAATAAACACTTGGTTATGTAGATAATCAAATGACTTAAAATGGTCAGATATTTTATTGACTACAAGTGTGTTGATTTGATCTCTCAAGAACACTCATTATATCTATCCAAGATGCCTATTTGAGGTTAGATTTTGCCTAACTTATGTCATGTTCAATTAATACCCATCAACTTGATCCTTGGGAGTCATCAAATCCTTCTCAACTTTAAGTGCCTTTGAAATATGACATGTTTGTTGTTATAAGTCATCAATACCATATTATTTGTGTTCATCAAACACTTCATGATCTACCAATGTTGTTTTTTGATTATTAGAGACCTCAAGATCCTCCTTGTGCTCATGTAGTGCATGATTGACCTTATCTTAGGTTTGTACTCTTTTTCAAGTTTTAGTCCTACTTATCTCCTAAAATTTAGTACAATGACATTGAATTATTGCCACATCTCATAAACTTCCTCTTGAGGATTATTTTTATGAGAATTATCTTATTTATCAATCATAATATACTTTTCACTATGACTATCATGTTTTAACACATCTAGGATACTCACATCATCAAATATAGTTTCCCCATGCAACATTCTCTAGAATGTTATCATGATTTTCCTCAAGAACTCCATCACATTATTCATGAAGTATGTAAGTTCCGAGTCCTATTTATTCAATTCAATATTTCTCAACTCCCCACTCATCAAGATATAAGTTAGATATGCCATCAAGGATTACTAGAGGCTCTTGATCACTAGGATGATCTAATTTTTTAATGATATTGAAGTTCACATTAGAGGTATAAGGAACATATGGTTCTACATGAAAAATAGAGAGATTTTAATATTTCATTATTAATTTTTCATTGTATCTAGCCTTAAATCCCAAATAGGACCATCTTGAAGTCAGCCTATAATCTTACCAGTGAACTCTCTTGATAAAAAAGTGCAAAATGAGGTGGCACATCCACAACCATAACATCTTCCTAAATGGTTAAACTATGTCAATCATTTAGAATAAGTTTTGAAATTTTGATTATGTTAATGGTCATGGTAGCTAACCCATCCATTTTTATCACTCCTTTGGTATGAAGCTCATACTTCAATTTTAATTTATTAGATACTTTCTTGGGTATGACATAAGTACTAGCCCACTATCAATAAGACAATTATGAACCAAAACATCTCTAATAATGATGGATAAATAAAATATAGGAGTTTTTTATAAATTTTCAACTTTGTTTGACTATCCTTCACTAGGATTCATGGTGTTTGTCAAGGTTGCCTCTTTCCCACTAGGATATTTGGTTTTAAAATTGAGTTTGAAAAACTCATCTTGAAGTAGGTATGCTTATCCAATTATTTCTAATGTATCCTAAATTGACACATTCACATGAGACCTCTTCATTTTCTCTAAAATGTTAGTGAAAGGACCACTAAATTTTTCTTTTCCACTAGTAGGAATAGTACTGCCTACACCATGAGAATTTTGAGGTATGAAATCACTTCTAAAATTTTGATCTCTTTGAGATACTTGTGTATTTGTAAATGTATTATACGTACCTCCCCTTTTATATGTTTGAACATCCATTTATTTACCATTATCATCCCCTTAAATTTATTCAACTTCTTTTCTCTTACTTCTTATGTTTGTGGCTATAAGATTTGCATCTATGATTGACAATTGTTAATAATTAACAATGAATGAATCATCTTGATACCAATTGGCCAATGTGGAACCCACCTTATCACTCTTTCCATTGGTCACTCCTCCACTTGGTACCTCATCTTTAGTCAAACTACTTAGGAGCCCAACTTTTCACTTGCATATATTATGTTGTGCTTCATTGCATGACCTAAAATTTATCACATAGAAACTAGGAACCAATGTGATCACAACCATATAAAAAAATCCCTCTGAATCATCCACATGTGATAATGGTGATGTAAAAAAATAGCTTATTCAATTTTTTTTCCACTAGACCCAAAATGTCTAGATGAAAACAATGATCAACCAAATGAAATCCACTCATACACACAAGAAATCAAATCATCCTTGACCTATGATAGGACCCCTTGCACATCATAAAATAACTATACTCATCCTTGAACATCTCTAAAAATTACAAAACTAAATATCAACCAAGCCTCCTTCAAGCATACTAGGATAAGCATATTGCACACTTTATCATTTTCACTTAGACTATCAAGGCACTTCATCCAATCACCTGGACACCTTCATGACATAATTGAAGAATTTCCACCACACATGTGAAAATTAGACTAAAATACATATGATAATTATGGTCATACTCTACAACACAATATACACCACCTAGTTTACTCAGATTAATGCAAATAGAGAAGGAAAATTAAGGTGTTGGGGATGTGTAAGTATTTTGAAGGCATAAACAATATTGAAGATTGTTCATAGATTATATACCACCAAACTAAAAAATATTTCCATGGAATGGAAGTACACAAGGAGGACTAATATCCACCAAGTTTTCAAACCAACTCTTCTTCTCATTTATATACTAACAGAAAACCACTGACCTATTTTGACTTGTCCAAAAGAGAGATGAGAAAGATAAGTTGTTTTTTTCCATTTTTGGAAATTTCAAAGCCATATAAGATTATAAGTGAATTTGGGGACCTAAAGAGACCTCCTTGTAGCATTTCCATGTGTCAGGTATGTCATATATTCTATACAACATCATAAACTCCCTTTTTCCCAAGTGATCTTCATGCTTTTAAGATTGAACCTAACACATTTACAATTTAAAATAGTTCCTTGACATTATGTGACATATTTTACATTATATTATTTATTTAGTCCTTTTTATTTTGGTTATAAACTGTATATTTTATAAAATGACCTAAAAGATGGCCTAAAAAAGACATCAAGGCAAAAGACACACGTGACCAAGGTAAAACATGTTTTTTGATCTTTGAAAAGAGACTAGACCTATCTTGGGACCATGTTGATCATTTTATAACCTTTTATACCTCATTAAATTTTTAATTTTTAGGAAGGGTTAACCAGATTTTACTTAGGAGTAAAATTAGTCAACATTTTGATAATTTCTTAGGGGTAACATGCTTGATATGCTAAGGACCAATTGCCTTCTCCTATCCTTAGGAAATGGATTCACCCATATACTAAAATTGACATTTATAAGCCTCTAAAATAACACCAAAAACAACCAAAAACAATAGGAAACAAATGAACAAGATAATAAACTAAGGAACACACACACTTGTGCTCTTATGAACACTTAAGGAAAACATACACCAACTCAAAGGAAAAACACACCTATCCTAATATGTACAATACCTAAAGACACTTGAGGTAAATATAAACTCCTCATTGCTTTAACCAAGATAAAATAAAATTCTCCTTTCATTACTACTTCTCCAATAAAATATTCCATCATTTGAGGCATACTTATCAATAAACACTTGGTTATGTAGATAATCAAACGACTTGCCATGGTCATATATTTTATTGACTATAAGTGTGTCGATTTTATCTCTCAATAAAACTCATTCCATCTATCCAATATGCTTGTTTAAGGTTATATTTTGCTTAGCTTTTTTCATGTTTAATCAATACCCATCAACTTTATCCTTGGGAGTCATCAAATCCTTCTTAACTTCAAGTACCTTTGAAACATGACATGATTATTGTTATAAGTCATCAATACCATATTATTTGTGTTCAGAAAACACTTCATGATATACCAAGGTTGTTTTTTGATTAGTAGAGACCTCAAGTTATTATTTTTGCTCATTTAGTGCATGATTGACCTTGTCATCAGGTCTATACTCTTTTTGAAGTTTTAGTCCTACTTATCTACTCAAATTCATGTTCAATGAAATTGAATTGTTTCCACATCTCATACACTTATTCTTGAGGTTTGTGTTCATGAACATTCTCTTCTTTGTCAATCATAATAGACTTTTCACTATGACTGTCATGTTTTAACACATCTAGGATACTCACATCATCACCCATGTGTATAATATAGTTTGCCCATGAATATCTCTCTAGAATGTTATCAAGATTTGCCTCAAAAACTAAATCACATTCTTCATGAAGTATGTAATTACCAAGTCCTATTTATTCAAGTCCATATTTCTCATCTCCCCACTCATCAAAATATAAGTTAGATATGCCATAAAGGATTACTAGAGGCTCTTGATCACTAGGATGATCTTCTTCTTTAATGATATTGAAATTCATATTAGAGGTATAAGGAACATATGGTTCTACATGAAAAATAGAGAGAGTTTCATATTTGATTATTAATTTTTCATAGTATCTAGCCTTAAATCCCAAATAGGGCCATCTTGAAGTCATATAACCTCTATTCTTAGTAGTGAACTCTCTTGCTAAAAAAGATTCGAAATGAGGTGGCACATCCACAACCATAACATCTTGAAAAATGGTTAAATTAGGACAAACATGTAGAATAATTTTTAAAACTTTGATTATGTTAATAGTTATGATATCTAACCCATCCATTTGTATCACTCCTTTGATATGAAGCTCATATTTCAATTTTAATTTATTAGCTACTTTATTGGGCATGACATACGTACTAACTATACTATCAATAAGATAATTATGAACCAAAACATCTCTAATAATGATGGATAGATGAAATATAACAGGTTTTTCTACCTTTTCAACTTTGTTTTACTATCCTTCGCTAGGATTCATGGTGTTTTTCAAGGTTTTTTCTTTCCCACTAGGTTATTTGGTTTTCAAATTGAGTTTAAAAAACTCCTCTTGAAGTAGGTTTTCTTATCCATGTATTTCCAATGTATCCCACATTGACACATTCACATGAGACCTATTCATTTCTCTAAAATGTTAGTGAAATGACCACTAAATTTTTCTTTTCCACTAGTAGGAATAGTATTACCTACACCTTAAGAATTCTGAGCTATGAAATCACTTCTAACATTTTGATCTCTTTGAGATACTTTTGTATTTAGAACTGTATTAGACATACCTCCAATTTTATATTTTCAAACATCCATTGATTTACCATTATCATCCCCTTAAACTTCTTCAACTATATTTCTCTTACTTCTTATGTTTGTAGCTATAGGATTTGTAACTATGATTGACTTCCCTTGATAATTGATAACACATGAATAATATTTCTACCAATTGGCCAATGAAGATCCCACTTGATCACTCTTTCCATTAGTCACTCCTCTATTTGGTACCTCATCTTTAGTCATTTCTAGTCTAATTACCAAACGTACCATGAATATTTGATTAAAGGACTCATTAACATAAGATGGATCATAAGGTTGATCTAAAGAAGGTTGACCTTCATGCTCTTGGTCATAGTTATTTTGAGCAAGCACTAATACCCTTGAAGTGGAAGGATCAATTGAGATTGTATCCATTATAAGACTTTGATTGAACTAGTTGGAATTGACCTTAGAAAGGTGGTCTATTGCCTTGATAGTTAAGGTAGGAATTATTAGGTTGATAGTGGATTTTGAAGGGCCTTACTTTTTGATGTTGGATAATAATATTTATACCTAGGATCTCTTGCTCCATAGATCTCATCTTGTCTACCTCATTGGACTGAATTAGTTGTCTAGGGGTAGTAGGTTTGTGTTTAGGTGTAGGAATGGGAGCAATAATAGGTATAATGTTTTGAAAATCAAGAAATAGAGGAATGTGGGGTCTTGGGTCAACCTTCCTAGCTTTAATCAGATAATCTGATACCCTAATGGCCACTTTATAGGAATTATACAAAGTATTACCTCACATATATTGTATCATCATTTAAATGTCATTATAAAAATATTTAATATAGTAAAGGAAAGCATGGTGAGTTATGGTTCTTACCAAGATTGTAATCCTATCACATGTCTTCTAAAATCTTGTGCTGAAGTATTGAGTGACTTTTTGAGGTGTTCTCTTTATTTTGGTTAGCTACTCAATCAATGATAACTTATCACTCTTGTCCTCAAATATTATTATAAATGCATCTCCCAACTCATCCCAAGTGGTGATTGATTTAGGTGTCAATTTACCATACTAGTCAATATCTTTATCCTTGAAAGAGATAGATAATAATTTGATTTTTATTTTCAACTCAATCATGTGATGGATATTTCAAAAGTTAAAAATATTTATTATATGTTCAATAGGGGTAACAAAAAACACACCAAAGTATGATGAAACACTTTTGAGGGAAGATATGGGGATATCATCATACTAGGCAAGTATTAGAGGAGTATAGCCATTGATGGCTGCAAAAGGTAGATTCATTGATATTATAGCTTTAAGAATTAAAAATAATGGGGTAATAAAGAACTTTCTTATGGGTTTATGATCAAGGTATGAATTCTTTGGATGAGGATGTATGTTAGCAAATCTAATTACTTCATATGGATAATGATGGTGTTATTATAATTAAAAAGGGATGCCTTTGGTAAGAGACCCTATGTTTACTTTAGGAATGAAAGAGTGAACTAGTCTCCAACCAAGATTGAAATGTTAGAATCACCAGATATTGCAAGAAGTGGAATGTTATAGCTCCTTGTTGTCAAGACTAGCATCCACCTTGAACAACCTTCTTGGACTTCATGTCCCACTAGGTATGATAGAACTATTATAGACTAAATTTTTACCTTAGATAAGTCAATTAGACCTTCTCAAATTTTGTATAACATGGAACTATCTCTTCCTATAGGAGAGCTACTATAAGAGATAGATCTCTAGATTTGAAAGGGATAGCTCCCTTGATCTATATTTTAAGTTCACACCACACTAGGATAATCACTATTGAGGGTAAAAAGGGAAGAAGGAAACATGAAATAATATAAACTAATGAAGGTGATACACCAAATATAAGTCCAAAACACACACTTGCATATGCACTAGGAAAGAAGATTACCAAAACTAACCTCAACTCAATGTTCATCTAGCATAAATGTTTTTCATATAGGTGGATTTGATGGAAGCACAATCATTGATGGCAAGGTGGGGTGAATAATTTTTTTAAGAACTTTCATTCAATTATAATCAATCATTCATGAACTATGAAAATAACATAGTGATCTAACAAAACATAAAAAACCATTCAGATGAGCATAAGACAAGATAACACACATATGAGTGAAAACTCTCAAGGGTAAGAAAACCAAATATGTTATATGGAAAACTGATATAGTAATATAAAATAAAAAATACCAAATTATATTGATCACAAAATCAACATGGAGCACCAACCCCAATGAAGTTAAGTACCGACTTGACTAGGCTTTAAAAAATACCTACTTTTATAGAAGCACCAAATCCCTAAGTGAATCAACACAAAATCATCCACCTCATGAATTTTTATCACCACACCTCTGATCTTCAATTATGGTCTAATTTTAATACATCCTTCTACTCTACCAAGCAATATCTTATTCACTTCTATTACTTACATATAAATAGGCCTAAAATGCCTTGTATATATACCATTCTCATGGTCACACACCATTTGGTCAGCCACAAGCCTTAAAAATCTTAGTTATGACATAAAATAAGTCTTAAAATACCTTATGAACATTATTAAAAATTAATTTAAACACCTTTTGGTCTGTACAACTCAATTAGGCCTCAATTCTTCTTTAGGTATCATGGAGACCTAATTGCATTAGGTCTATCTTCTTAGCATTAAAGTTTAATCCTCTTAGGCCTAGATGGCCTTCTTCAACAATAAAATACCATTCAATAACTTTTATAATGACATATAATAACCTTATCAATTTTTATTTAGACTTATATCCTTTGCTCATATCATGAAAGCTCTGTTCTCATCACTCTTCTTCTTAACTAGGACCAAATTGACCACCCAGGTAGAATGTCAGATTAAGAAGATGATTTTATCACTTAACAACTACTCCACTTCATTATAAATAAGAGGCTCCAAAATAGGGTTCATTTGTCTTTGCCTTTATCTAAAAAAATTATGGTCTTGTTTTAGGGGGATTGTGTGAGTGATGACCTACAGGTCATACACCTTAAGTTATTAATATGTCTAAGTGATAATGTCCTTATATTAAATCATAAAATACTTGACTCATTATCTTTACTCCATAGTACAGCTGAGGCTAATGTTCACATAATGTGGGTTACCATCATCTCCTCAATTTTCCTTCTTGAATTTTGATTCATCGACCCTAGGTTGTCTGAGTTGTTGCACTTGAGTATCTAAGTCAAATGGTCTTTCCAAGGAGACTAAGAAGGATGGAACTAAATTTTATTTAATTTAGAGAATACACTCTTAATCTATTTCTTCTTCATATAAAAGTTTAATATCTTTGTCATAAATGATTTGAGACTTAAAATCCCCTGATTTACTTAATAACTGATAATTTTTTGATCGTCACTAAAGACCTAGAAATTTCCTAGAACAAAGGGACAAGGAAACAATTCAATGGAAAATATCTTTACCTCAGACATTTGAAATGGATCAATATTGGTAGTAGTTGTAGCTAGTGAATTAATGACTTGATTTTGCTCTCTCGGGAGTGTTACTATGTTGAAATCTTCAAATATTTTAATTAAATCCCATGCTCTATGATTATACCTCTTGAAATAAGATAATTTACATTGGTATTTTTTTCTTACCTAGTGAACTACCAACTCTGAGTCCCCAAATACTTTTATCTTTTTATATTGTTTTTTAGTGAAAATTGTAGTCCCAAGATTAGAGCCTCATACTCATCCTTATTATTAGTACACAACAATTATAATCTATAGGTGTCCAAGAAATTCTTACCTTGAGGATCAATTATCTCAATTCCCATACCTAATCCTTGTTTGGACCTAGATCCATCAAAATGCATAGTCCGTAGTTGATTTAAACCTTCAAGTTCTAGGTTTTGTACTAAATACCCAACATGGGAGAGTCATACTTCACCTCTTCATTCTTGACATTGTATTCCATTATGGGATATTTCATTCTTACCTCTCTATCAATTCTAATATCATTTTCAACTCCTGTCCATGGTAGCTAGATATGTGAGAAGTCCATGAAAAGATACCCATTAAGTGTTTTGGACCAATATCTATTTAATAATAATTTGTAGCCTTCCAACATGTCCACTACTAGGATATAAATAGTCATTTAGACCCTTAATTCTAATGCTAATTTAATGCATATGTTGTTTGATTATCCCACTACTATTACTACTATTTTATCTAGTTGAGAAACTGATCTCTTTAAAGGATTGGGAGTGAGACCAAGATTTTTACATATAGAAGTAGGTATAATAGTTGTAGATGCTCCATAATCAAAAAAATAGTTATTTATGTTCTTATCAAAATGATCTGATGGTTATTAAAAATGGTGGTACTTCAAGCTTACTCTTATAAATGATGTTGGCATCAAAAACCTTTGCTTTATTTTTAGCCACTCTAGTTCTCTCCATAGGGGCATTTTCGATAATGGATTTCCATTATAATTCCTTTTTCTTAGTGATCTAGGATAACCTATGGAGAGTTATATTTGCTTTAATGTTTTTCATATCTTCCATGATATTATATCCTCCTTTATTTGGTTCTTCTTTATATGATGGTTCATCATTCCATTTTGAAGGGGGTGGATTGTTGTTTTCTTTGGGATTTGGAGGAATCATCATGGTATTTGGAGGTGTTGAGGTGGTAAGTAGTTTTTTATTCCTTACGTTGTGTTCACCTCTCTAAGACTATTAAAAATCATGAACTTCATCTATATTATCTTCTACTTCATTATCATCTTCTCCTGGGAAGGGAAATTCATGAGTCTCAAAGAACATGGTTGTGTTAGGAGATCTAGGATCTTGATGAGACTCTAGTAGGTTATTCATCTAATCTTTCCTAGTTACTTCTGTCTAAAATATATTGAACATTATACAGAACTTAACGTAATCAAGATCACTCTGTTGGGGTTTATTGTGTATCCTACACCAATTAGCGAGAGCTATTTTAGCAATATTGATTTTTGGGAGCTTGCCAAGTTGCTCCATATTATTTGTTGGTCTATTAAATGGCTTGTTATATCTTTATAACCCTATGTTCTAGTTACCAATTAGGGCATTGACATTTCCCATCTTTCATTGCATATTCATAAAATTATTACTCAACTTCGAGACCATCTTTTGAATAGAATCTAATTTGGATTTTATAGAATCTACACCTTGTAGAATAGTCATAAGAAGTGTAACCACATGTTGGTTTTGTTGGTAAAAATTACCTGTCACATGATTGTTTAAATAGCCAAAATTTAGATGTGTCATCTATGTCAATAGAGGCAACATGTACAATTGATTCTAATTATATGCCAGAACATTCTACTTCACATGTGGTATTAGATTGAGTGTTGGGAATCCATTGTTGATGTTAGGTGCCACAAGAGTATGTAGGTTGAGTTGTCTATTGATGACAATGGCTTCTTTAAATGCTAATGCCAAAGTATTGGAAGTCGGTGATCTTCTAACACCAAAGTATTGGTAGTCGGTGATCTTCTCAAGAACATAATGGTCATGGGATCTAAGGCATTTTTATACATATCTAGTGCTAACATTAGTTATATTTTATACCTTGGGGTCAACCAATTGTAAATATTCTACCACCTTATGTTGAAATCATATATAGGCTCATTAGGTTATCTCTTCATACTAGTGAAGTGATTATATATACATTTAAGATTGGTGATATGTCCAAACTATGCAAGAAAATTCATTTGACATTCCTTCCAATTGGTGAATTTTTCCATTAGATTTAAATAACAATCATAAGAAGAATCCATTAAATTAAAATGGAATAACTGACATGTAACATCTTCATTAACTACATTCATTAACCTTAAATCATCTTTGACAGATTTGATATGTTCTTCTATGATCCTTGGTCTTGAAGGAGAAAAGGATGGCATATATTTTTTGTGATTCTAGGGTAAATCATTCATGTCCCCTAGGATGGAAATGGTATATCTAACTAACCAGGGTTGTTGCTAATCCATTGGTTGATTAATAGGCAAAGGGTTCTTTATGGGTAAAGTGTGTCTTAGTAGAGGTGGATTGTTCAACACCTCAGACAAAGGTTACTCCTTTTAGAGTAGATGTTACACACCCTTGATCAAGAGATTATGGCTCAATCAATTGAATTATATGAAGTAGTTGTTGCACACACATAGAAAAATATACTAAAAAAATCATAAATACACATTCAAAAATAAGATTCAATTAACTTGACTAATTTTATTGATATACTTACATATATTTTAATAGTTATTACAAATTTTAAGATCAGTATATCAATCAAAAAATCAAGAATCTACTTGTCACTATAAACACTAAATATTTATTGAATCATACAACCATAGAAATAACAATCAATTACATAGAATTGGAAAGAAAATAATCAAAAAACTTTGTTGACAATAAAAATTACTCACTACTCTATATTATAAAATCTTCTAGCCCTTTTTATTGAGTGGGCTTACAATTGTATATATAGACTTGGGGAAGGGGTTGCCTCATCCTCCAACTTCATACAAGTGGTTACAAGTGTCAGTTAGAACATGTAGTTTGAGAAACCATCTAGGAGCTAACCATGAGATAAAAATAAGTGAATTGAATTTTTAAATTCATGTAGCATGTGCATGTACACAAAAAACAAAGTCAATTCCTTAAAATTATACACTCAAATATCTAAATACATCGACCATTACAAAATTGTACTTGCATAAGACTCAACCTATTAAGGCTTACTCATTTGAAGTCCTACATGTACTTTGTTTGGAGTGGAAGTTGATATAGTTGTTGAAGCTATAGTTACACGACTATAAGCTTGATTTTTCTTCACCTCATTTTCTTCATATACTTTTTATGCTACTCCATGCTACTTCTGTATGATATCTAAATTTAGCAGTGAAGGTTGATGAATTTTATTCATGTGTCTAAGGAGTTTTGCATGCTCATCATTGGTTATTTGAAATTTGTTCTTAAATATCTAAAATTTAGTGACCTTATTTTGAGTCTTCCTAAACTCTAATTCAATTTCCTCAATTGATAAACCTTATAAGCTCTACTTAAATTCATATATTGCCTTCAAGATAAGCTTGTCAAAATTTAGCCTACTAATCAACTTTACCAATGGAGTTTTTCACCTTTGATAACCTCAACTCATGAAAAATCTAAAGGACTTGAGATTCATGTGCCTAGTATTTGGGTAATAAATCCCAAACATTCTATAACCAATATTTTTATTCCTCCTACCTAATGACTACTAGGTTCAAGGCATTAGATGCCTCTAGTGTAGTCATTAAGTCAAGATGATTGTAGAGTGAGATACAAATGTAGATCACTAACATATTTAGTTTGATACTATCATCTCTCAAATATTTTTACAATAGATTATCTTGGTTCACATGAGGGGCCATATCAACCCTCATAAACTCCATAGCTTCTAGTGCATTATAACATATTAAAAGTACATCCTAAACTTTAGCTTCAATATTAGATGGGATGTGCACTATTTTGGCCTTTTCTTCTAGCTGCTCCACTTCCTTATCAAAAACTTGTAATTTTACTTCTAGCTCTTGTTGATCTAGCTCTATGCCCTTGTGGATGTAAACTACAACATCCTTATGCACCTAATATAGCTCTGCTAGATTTTCTTCATACAAGGGTTGCCCTCACTGTCTATTCTACCTTTTTTTAAGGGAGAACACCTCTTGCTTCTCCTTTAAGATGATTTGGGTCCCCTTCTAATCATCTAACTTTTTATTCTTGACCCTTTAGATGCTACCAGTTGGATGATCAAATAATGTAGAAACAAATGGGAGTTTTATGATCTTAAAATTTGGTAGTTGAGAAACTTTACTCTTCAAATCTACTTCCCAAGGAGGAATGTCAAGTTGGGATGAATCATAGGTTATGGTAATAACATCTTATTCTATTTCCTCTTGGGATTTTTATTGCTTCTTGGAGGCCTTGGTGAGGACATCTAAAAGGGAAGTCCATATGATTTTAGACCAATCCACTCCTTCAAACTAAGGGATTAGATGGACTATGACCATTTGAGGCTTGGCCTTCCTCACCCTGGTAGTGGTTTTTATAGTGGTCTCCTCTATGTAAGTGGTAGTAAAAAGTGGAATGGTGATTTGGGTGGATTGAACATGGATTTGGGAGGTGGAAAGATTTGTCTTAACCTTCCTAGACACCTTCTTTTTCTTGAGTTCTCTAATTTTAGAGGTGTCAATAGGCATAAAAGGGATTGGTATGGTGAATAAGATGGAAGTGGAGATGGAAGGAGTAATATTAGTTGTGGAGGTGGAATGGATAGAGGTGGGGACTTCCATCGAGGTATCCTAGTCAAAAATGCATATAAAAGACAAAGGAAAACTAGTAAAAGATTGGGTACCTTAAAGAGAAAGATCTACCAACTTAATTTGGAAGCTCATAGCCTTGGTTGTTTCTATCTCAACATTTTCATCATAATCATCTTCAATGTATTTAATAATCACCATGTCTCCTGTGGCTAGTTCTGGACATGGAGATTGATTGGACAAGCCTTATGATGCCTCTACTATCAAACTACATATGGGAGTCTTAGGCTTTCTTTTATAGACTAAGGGGTACTTGTTTAAGTGGTGAAGTCTAATGGTAATGATTCTCTAGGATTTACTACCCTAATAGATGTAGTAATTGGAAATTGGGTAGAATTTACATCTAGATCCTCTTGTATTCGACCTTCCTCATCAGAGTTAAGATTGATGGGGTTTCCTACCTGTGCTTCCCTAGTTGCACTAGGTCTAGGTATCCTAGGATCCTTAATCACTTATTTAAATTTAAAATATATAGGGATTCCCTAGGAGGATGGGGTTGACTAGTCCTTTGATTGCTCTGAGGATTCACCTCTCCAAAAATCAAAATGCTACCACCGATTAAAGAGTGCACTCCTTCTATCTAATTCTGTAGTGTGCATAAAAGGCTCACCTTATATTATCCTCAAATTATCCTCCTAAAATATAGTAATTTTTTCTCATTATAATACCTTATATGTCTTAGCATTCAAAAATATGAAATCATAGTCATAGTCCTCATGACTATATGGAATTTTGAATACATTGATGTGTTTCTGCATCTACTCATGTGGATCCCATATCTATGTGGAAGTCTAGGGAAAGGATAGCTCATATATTTTCCATATGCATCCTAAAGTTGCTTTCTCATTATGTATGTCATCCTACCAATGGTGGCTAGATGATTGAAATATAAGATTTTTTTCTACCTTGACAAATCCTCTTCAATACTCTTCCATACTTGGAAGGAAATTTCTTGTTTAACTAAATTATCTGGAACAAACCTTGGCAAACATAGGGGGAAACCTTGTTTCTCTATACCATGATGATAGTAACATCTAGGTAGAGTAAGTAATCTCCTTTCCTAGCCAATTTTTTCACTATATTATGCCCAATCTGAGGCATAGGCGAGCCATGAATATCTTACCAAATCTTAGCATAAACATCCTCAGAGATTATCAACATGTGCCTATATAGCAATAAATATACATTAACTATAGTGATCATAAATATTATTCTTCTTATATTCTATGGCTAGAGGCCACAATTCACTAAGGTCTTTGTAGCATGTTCCCTTGATCGCATCTAATAGATATGGCATCATGAAGAATTCTTTAGTGGGTGTAGGATGACTATCTTTATGGATAATTTTCTCCCTAAGCCACATGTTTATGATCTCACTGAGGGTGTAAGTAGTGTCATGCATGATCATCATATAAAATAATGGTACCCAATCCAAATTAACAAAGTGGATGTTAGGCATACCATATAATTTATTGAGTTTCATGTCAATGCGAATCCCCATCCTAAACTTGTCAATTGGGATGGCCCCCTTTGGCTTATTCCTTTTTCATGAGATAGTTTGGTCTAAGAGGAGCCACAATTATATCACCTTCTCCATCGAGGTATCTACATTGAATTGCATCAATGTGTGCTTATCAAAGTAGACATCATGGATGCTCAATGATAAATACCTCTAAAAATCTAGCCCTGAGATGCAAGTGACCAATGTGTTATTGTTAAAGTGATGTAGTAATTCATCCTATGATATTCTACCATGAAGAATAAGTCACTTAATAGGTCTATGTAGGGCATCAATTCTAGCTTTACATCAGGAAAATGCAATCTTTGGCATTTTTAATCTAATAATTCCTTCAAAAATAATTTATCTACTAATTTCATATTATCCTCTAATGAAAATACATCCACTGAATCAATAACATCCCACAATGCTAAGTAATTCTTGTATTTATCAGTGAACTCTATTGAATCTTTGATCAAGTATGGAGATGGCATATTGGTACCTCACAATGTTCTAGATGTAGATGCCATGGCTATATGCTTTGTTCTTCTCTCTTACTTGACATGCTACATGCTATATATGCTTATATGTTATGAAAATAACTTGGCTCTAGATAGATTGTTATTCACTATATACTCACAAAGTATAAAATAGGGATATTTATTGCTATAAGATACAAAAGGCTTGGAATATAGTTACCTCAAATACAAATGACAACTTTAAATTACAATGGATCACCTATATAGAATCCTTCATTGAATACCAGTTCATGTGATATAAATTTACAATGTTCACTTTAGGCTTTCACTTCACGTATAATTCAAATTTGTTAGCAAGGAATTTAAAATATTAGTAAGAATTATTTTTGTTGTTAGATTGGATAAGTATGATGAGACTTAGTAATATTCTTAGTAATAAAGTACTTTAGGGTGTACATCAAAAACATGCTTTCGAGCCTATGCTTGTAGACTAATTCTTTCAAGGGATTTGTTTTGGAAAAAAAAATTGAAATAATTTCTTTGAAGGATTCATCTAGGCACAAATCTTGAAGCAAGGCTTTCAAAGGGATATTTCTAAGTTCTAGAGGCACTTTCAATTTCCTTGAAGGGTCCACTTCGAAGGGTATTTTGTCCATGACAAAAGTCCCGAAGGGTCTACTTAGTAAATGATAAAGGGCACTTTGGAATATCCCAAAGGGTAATTTTTTATAGCTAAGGGGCATTTTCAAAAGTTTTAAAGGGTATAATTCTCTCAAACAAATTTTTTGAATGAATTAGCTAAGGAGAAAAGGGTCTGGGACAAAATTCACAAAGGGTATGATTATTTCAAACTAAAAAGGGGTCCATATAAATAGGTTTAAGGGAACTTTTATTGGATATTAAGATAAAAATAAATATCCTTAAGGATAAGTCCTATAGGGTAAGGGGTTTGGAAAAATATTTCTAAGGGTATATCACACAAAACCTGAAAGTTATGTGCCCTAAAAGAAGCAGTTGATAAGGGGAGATATAGTCCATTCAAGAAAGGCCAAAGGACTAGTTCAGAAGGACAAAGGACACTTTCATAAAGCTTTAAGGGCTAGTTTGAAGGGTTATGGATGGTAGGTGGAAAGTTTTCAAAGGGTCTACTTTGGGGGAAAAGTTTTCCTGAAGGGTCTACTTTGTAAAGGCTGAAGGGCACTTTCAAACTTCCCAAAGGGTACTTTTGTATGTCTAAAGGTCACTTATGAAAGCTCTAAAGGGTAATTTTGGATAGGGTTAAAGGGATAATCCATTGGAAAATTTGTTTTGGGGAGAGTGTATGTGGTCTATAACTCTGTAAGGTAAAGAGTCTGTAGGCTGAATTCCTTTGGGAGAATTATTTCAAACTAAATGTCTGCAATAATTTCTCCAATAAAATAAGGCTTCTTGAACAATAATCCTAAAATAAAATAGGGCCAAAAATTCTTGAAACATAACATTTATAAAGATAATTTGTATGAGGACTGAAAGAATTATCTTGAAGACTATGAACCCAAAGAATTCATCTAAAATATACAAGTTATCTCATAAACACAATTCCAATATCATCCTACTAAAAAAATGAAATGTCTTAGATTTTCTAAATTTTTAATAAACATATGAAAAGGACTCCATATTAAGATCATGTTTCCAAAAAGGTGGGTCCCTATTTCCTTCTATGGAAAAGGGGGATGTTGGGTACAATAAATGGTAACTTAAGTGGGAATAGTTTTGAGTATTTAAGAACCCAAAGCTTTAGTCTCATAATATTTAGATCAATCTTAGAGCATGTCATAGATAAAAATGCTTAAATCAAAAATATGAAAGGAATTCTTAGTTTAATTCACACAACATACTTGCCTTCTAATTCCCTAGATCTATGTGTGTAAGCATGTAATTTATTTAGTCTTTGTTTTTATGAGTTTTTTTAGAAGGTTTTGATAAATTTGTAGGTTTCATTATAGTATCTATTAAGGCTCATTAAATCAAGGGAAGCTTAGGCATTACTCTACTTCCAGTTAGGTATCCATAACCCTGACAGAGATGCCTTAGGTTCCTTCTCTATTCTTTCCATTATCTATTCACAACCATGATGTGTGGTACTTTGACCTTCTTTCATCATGTGAGCTCTTTTATTTTTCTTTAAATTTTCTTTTTCTCTTTTGAACTCATTACTTCTTTTCTTTCCTTTTATTTTATGTTCTTAAGTTCAGATTAGTGGAAAAGAGAGAAGATGAAACCTCAGTGAGTTGGTATAACCATAGAACAAATCATTACTATAACATCCCTGTCATCCAAATCTAATCCCAAAATTGTCATTTCCAACAAGTATTTAACATTATGAGTGAATTTGATTAAATAAAATAAGAAAACTTTCTAAATTTGTATAAAGTATCCCAGGAAAAATTTCCATAAGCTTGATAAAAGCATTCAATTGTGACATAATTCAAAACAATCTTATGATGACTTTCCTTCATTCTAAATCCTCAAAACATCAAAATGCATCCAATCTGTAAACTAGCCCAAAATGTTTTAAGATTACTATTCCCATTTTCTATAAATCTCACACTTAGTTGTTTTACATTTTACCTGGTAATAACTAAAGCAAACACAACCTCAAACACCAAAGAAGAAATCAAAGACAACTAATCTAGAAAGCAAGAAATTACTCTAGAAGGTGCCAAAATTGAATATAAGAACACCAAATTACTAAAAATTAGGATGACTAAACTAGAAAGTGATAAACTGAACTAGAAAGCATGAAAATCTATTCTAGAAAGCATGGAAGTCTAATTTAGTCTTATGTCTAAACTTATTTGATTCCTCTCAATTAGTAATATCTATAGATGGAATAGCTCTAAAGGAATGCTTCAAGAACTATCCATTTACTAGATATGTAAGCTCATTACCTTGGAGGTCTTTCAGATGAAACACATTATTATCCATGATATCTAAATATGATAGGGTCTAATCCATAGTGGGGAAAACTTGTCATGTTATCCTTTATTTTCATGGGATTTATCCCATATTAGTACTAGATCTAAAATTTTCAATGCTTTGAATTTTGCACTTTTATCAAACCACCTTTTAGCTATATTTTTTTGTTTTCTTAATGTTTACAAGGCTTCAATCCTTGATTCCTTTATTTCTATTATATCAAGTAATATTGATTCCAATTTGTCATTTGGTTCCATGTAATCATGCATGAACTAATAGGTGGGTAGCTTTAATGTGATGAGAGAAATTGGTCTACATCCATACACAAATAGGTAAGGTAAATCTTTTAGATATTGCTTGTATCTCATCTATTCTACCCAAAGAGCATACTTTAGTAGATTGTACCAATCTCAAGGTTTGTTCCCTACTGACTTCATGATTTCATCAATCCAATTTTTATTTGTCAAATCTACCAATCCATTCCCCTAAGGGTAGTGGTTAGAAGCTAACTTTATTATCATTTGATTGTCATGTGCCCACTCAGTGAACTCTACTAATATAAATGTTAGTCCATTGTCACACACTAAATAGATTGGCATGCCAAATCTAGTTGTTATATGCTCTTCTAAGAAGTGAATCAAATCTTGCACTTTACTATTATTTATGGTAACTACTTCCATCAATCTCGTGTAATAGTCTATAGTTGTAAGCATAAATTTATTGTTTGATAAGGAATTTGGGTTAATTACACCAATGAAATCCAAACCCTATTATACAAATAGCCTTCAATAATTAGATATAGAGGCATTGTCGCATGTACTTCTCTCTTGAATAACACTTGACATTCATGGTAGTTACTAATGTGCATATGAGCATCCATGAAAATAGATGGCCACTAGTAGCCCAACCTCAAAATTTTATGGGTTGTGGTATTCCCAGCAAGGTGACCACTACCTATCTTTTGATGCAAATTTTCAAAAAGCTCCTTAGCCTCCTCTACAAATACACATCTAAGATAAATTCCTTCATATTTTATTATATACATGATTCCCTTCTTGATCATGATATGAGTAGTTATGAGCCTTAAGGCTCTCCTTATTTCCTTATTAAGCTCTGGGGGGGAAGTTCATGTAAGTAAATATTGGATTATATCAGTATACTATTCCCCTTTAGAAACTTGTGTTGGATATACCTCTTCAATGGTGATTTAGGGATCAAGCTCAGTCATGAGATGAATAATGCCTTGACCTCTAATGATCTTTGCAAGCCTAATTTCTATGTCAAATTCTTAGATCTTGGCTATCTATTTACCTCGACGTTCTCCCAGCTTATTCTATGATAAAGTGAGATTGACAATAGGATTACGTATAATAGCAATGGTTTTGTTCCTCAAAATATAATTTCAAAATTTATTCACCACTTTTACCAAAATGAAAAGTTACTTGTCGATCATCAAATTATTGACCTCTACATCCTTCAAATTTGTGCTCATGAAGGTAATTAGATGCTTAGTTTCATCTTTTTTCTATGTGATAACTGTAACAATGGTGTGTTTTGAAGTTAGAGAGAAATATTTTGTGAAGTCTAGAATAATCAATACTAGAGCCTAAGATATGGCATATTTTATGTCTTAAAAATACTTCTTGGCTTTAATTGTCCACTCTATTTTAACAACTTTCTTAAGCATAACATTTAAAGTCTTAACAATTTCTATAAACCTTGATATGAACTTCCTCTTGAAGTTAATTTTCTCAAAAAATGGCTTAAGCTCCTTCTTGTTATTTGGCTATTGAATCTTTGAGATTTCCTTTATTCTTTTTGGATCAATGGTGATCTGATATTTTGTGATAATATGTCCTAAGAGTTTCCCCTGAGTAACTCCAAATATACTTTTATTTGGATTTAAATAAATCCCAAACTTTATGCACCTTTCAAATATGGACCATAGGTGAGTCACGTGATCCTCTCTAATATTAAAAAACATTATGAGATCATCCATATAGATAATTATGTATTTTCTTATTAGTACCTTAAAGTCATGATCCATGGCACATTGAAAGGTAACTCCTACATTGATTAGGCTAAATGGCATCTTTTTATACACATAATTACCTCATTTCATGGTAATCACCATCTTCATTATGTCCTCATGCTATACCAGTACTTGGTTGTAGCCTAAAAATCCATCCAAAAATGACATCATCTTAGAACCACTTACTATCTATATTACCTCATCTAGAGAAGGCAAGGGATAATCATCTTTTTTAGAAGCCCTGTTTATATTTTTGAAGTCTACACATAACATGATCTCACTACTCTTCTTCCTAACTGAGACCAAATTGGCCACCTAGGTAGAATGTTAGATTAGGAAGATGATTTTAACACTTAATAACTTCTCCACTTCCTTTTAAATAAGAGGATCTAGAATAGGGTTCACTGGCCTTTGCCACTATCTAAATAGTTTATGGTCTTACTTTAATGGGATTGTGTGAGTGATCACTTATGGGTATTACACCTTAAGGTCTTCATACATCCACATGATAATGTCCTTATATTGAATAATCAAATCCTCGACTTGCTATCTTTCCTCCATGGTACAGTTGAGGCCAATGTTCACATAATGTGGGTTAAATAAATCTCCCAAATTTTCCTTCTTGAAGTTTGATTCATTGACCCTAGGCTATCTAAGTTGAATGGTCTTTCCAAGGACACTAACCCAATTGGAATTCAATTTTCTTTAAGTTAGATAACACCCTCTTTATCTATTTCTTCTTCACATAAATGGTTAATGTCTTTGTTATCAATGATTTGGGACTTGAAATCCCGTAAAGTAATTAACAAAAAGATAAGCTATTGATCATCACTAAATATGTAGATATTTTTAAAATTATCTTGAATAGAGGGATAGGGAACCAATTCAACAAAAAAATTACTTACCTTAGACTTCTGCAATGGCTCGATATTGGTCGACGTTGTAGTTAGTGAATTATTGGCCTGATTTTGCTCTCTTAGGAGTGCCACTATGTTTAAAGATTAAAATATTTCAATTAAATCCCATGATATATGCTTATACCTCTTCAAGTAAGACAAATTTCATTAGTATTTGTTTCTTACCTAGTGAACTACCAACTCTGAATCCTCAAATACTTTTATCTATTTTACATTGTTCTTCAGTGCAAAATATAGTCCCAAGATCAAAACCTCATACTCAACCTTATTATTAGTAAAATAAAACTACAATCTATAGGTGGCCAAGAAATTATTACCTTGAGGATTAATCATCTCAATTCTCACACCTAATCCTTACTTAGACTTGGCGCCATCAAAATGCATAGTCCATAGCTGATTTGAACCTTTAGGTTCTAGGTTTTATGTTGAATTTTGAGTGGTAAAAGTGTAAATTCCAAACATGGGAGAGTCATGCTTCACCTCTTCATTTCTAACATTGTATTCCATGATGGGATATTTCATTCTTAGCTCTCTATCAATTCTGATCTAGTTTTCAACTCCTCTCCATGGTAGCCAAATATGTGAGAAGTCTTTAGAAAGATACCCATTAAGCTTTTTGGACCAATCTCTACTTGGAAATAATCTATATATTTCTTGTTTGTCTAGTACTAGGATATCAATAGCCATTTAGACCCTCAATTTTTAAGCTACTTAAATGTGTATGTTATTCAATTCTCCCACTACTAGTACTACCTTTTTGTCTAGTTGAGAGACTGATCTCTTTGAAGGGATGGGAGTGACACCAAGCTTTTTACATATAGAAGTAGGCATAATAGTTGCATATGCTCTATATTTAACCAAATAGTTATGAATATTATTATCGAACACTCTGATGCTCAAAAAAATGGTGGTACTTTAGGCTTACTCTTGTAAATGACATTAGCATCAACAACCTTTGCTTTGTCTATAACCACTCTAGTTCTCTCCATAGGGGCCTTTCTGATAATGGATTTCCATAATAGTTCCTTTTGTTCAGTGATCTAAGCTAACTCATAGAGAGTTATATTTTCTTTAATCTTCTTCATATCTAACATGATATTATATCCTCCTTTAATTATTTCTTCTTTGTATGGTGGTTGATCATTCCATTTTAGAGCGAGTGGATTGTTGTTCACTTTGGGATATAGAGGAATCACCATGGTATTTGGAGGAGTCAAGGTGGTAAGTGGTTTTATGTTACTTAAGTTATACACACCTCTCTAAAACTACTAGAAAGCAAGAACTTCATTTGTATTATCTTTTGATTCATTGTCATCTTCTCCTAGGAAGGGAAAGTTGTGAGTCTTAAATAAAATGGTTGTGCTAGAAGATCCAGGATCCTGATGAGACTCTGGTGGGTTTTTCATTTGATCTTTCCTATGTACTTCCCTCTAAAATATCTTGAACATTTTACAAAACTCAATGCAATCAATATCTCTATGTTAGGATGTATTATATATCACACACCAATTGGAGAGAGTCATTTTGGTGATATTGATTTATAAGAACTTGATAGGTTTATCAATATTATATGTAGGCCTATTAAATGGCATGTTATATGTTTCAAACCTAGTGTTCTAGCTACTAGTTGGGGTATTGGCTTTGCCCATCTTTCATTGCATATTCAAAAAATCATTACTCAACTTCTAGACCATCTTTTGAATACAATCCATTTCAGATTTTATGGAATTCACACCTTGTAGAATAGTCATAGGAAGTGTAGTTGAATGTTGGTTCTATTGGTAAACATTACCTATCACATGATGGTTTTAATAGCCAAAATTTAGATGCATCATCTATGTCAATGGAGGCAACATGTATAATTGATTCTGATTGTATGTCAAAATGTTTTGCTCTACATGTGGTATCAAATTAAGTGCTAGGAATATATTATTGACATTAGGTGCCCTAGGAATTTTTGGGTTGAGTTGTCTATCAATGGTAATAGATTATTCAAATGTTAATGCCAAAGTATTAAAAACAAGTTATCTTTTCATGAACATAATGATGATGGCATCCAAGGCATTTTTTTGCATCTCTAGTGCTAACACCAATTATAGTTTATACCTTGGGGTCAATCAATTGTAAATATTCTACCACATTGCATTGAAATCACGGATAGGCTCATTAGGTTCCCTCTTCATACTTGTGAAATGATGATATACCAATCTAGGATTGGTGACCTATTCAAATTATATAAGAAAATTAGTTTGACATTCCTCCCAATTAGTGATGGAGTTTTCCATTAGATTCAAATACCAATTATAATAACATCCATTTAATTAAAAGGTAATAACTAAATGCAACATATTCATAAACTACATTTATTAACTTTAAATAAACTTTAATAGATTTGATACGATCTTATGTGGGCATCGGTCTAGAAGGAGAAAAGGATGGTAGATATTTTTTGCAGTTCTATGGTAAATAATGCATATCCCTTGAGATAGTAATGGCATATCCAACTAACTAGGGTTATTTTTGAGCCATTGGTTGATTAACAGGCAAAGGGTTCCATATGGGTAAATGGTGTCTTAATAGAGGTGGATTATTCTAAACTAGAGTTATTGGCATAACTCTAGGCCTCGTATGAATTGTCAAGGGTGATGTTAATAATCCATCATAGGAATTGTATTTGGTCACTCTCCTAGGTGACTCTAGTGTAACTCTATATAAGGACTAACCTATATTATTGGGAGAGAGTTCAAGGCCCTCTTTATAGCACTAATAGAGTACTATTTATGTGGGTTTTATGCACATTACATTTAAATGAGGTAGCCTCTAACATTTTAGGATCCCTATGGAGGTAAACTCCACTTGAGGGCACAAGTTGTAGGTATGCGGTATCTGTTAAAATTTAGATGGAATAGGGGTAAAAAATGCAAGTTGTTAGCAAGGTTTATTAAATGGAGGTGTGACCTTCTAATAGAGTTAATTTTTATGTGATTTGGATGGGTGGCTAGTTTCTAATCTAAAGTTGATAAATCTCAATAATGAACTAAAAAAGGTAAGCTAAGGTAGGTCAAAAAAGAAGACTCTATGGTTCTTAGGAATTACTCCCTTGGTTGGTTTCTGAACACACCTATGCTTTCTCAAACCTATGTCTATTGCTAGCAGTGATGGTACACATGCAGTCAAACATGGCTAGGAATTATAAGGGAATAGATATGTAAGAAGTTCATACACCTCAAACAAAGGTTTCTCCTTTTATTGTAGTTGTTATACACCCTTGATTAGGATATTATGACTTAGACAAGTGAATTATCTAGGGTATTTTTTTCACACACATAGAAAACTACACCAAAGAAAGCATAAATTCACATTTAAAAATAATATTCAATTAACTTGACTAAATTTATTGATATATTTACTTATATTTTAATAACTATTAAACATTTTAAGATTATTATATCAATAAATAAATCAACAATCTACTCGTAGCTATAGCACAATAAATATTTATTAAATCATACAACCATAGAAATAACAATCAACTACAAGAAATTGGAGAGAAAATACTCATGACACTTTGTTGACGATCAAAATTGATCGCTACTCTATATTATAAAATATTTTGACCCTTTTTTATTTAGTGGGGTTAAAATTGTATATATAGACTCAAAGAAGGGGCCACCTCATCCTCCAAGTTCATGCAAGTGGTTACAAGCGTCATTTAGAACATGCAATTCTAGAAACCATTTAGGAGCTAAGTAGGAGCTAAAAATAAGTATATTAAATTTTCAAAGTAATGTAGCATGTGCATGCACACAAAATAAAAAGTCAATTCCTTATAATTATCTACTCAAAAATCTAAATACATAGACTATTATAAAATTTTACATGCATAAGACTCAGCCTATCAAGGCTTGCTCATGTGAAGTGTTCCATGTACTTTGGTTGGAGTGGAAGTCAATGTGGCCACTAAATCTATAGTTAAACTACTATAAGATTGTTTTTTATTCACCTAATTATCTTTATAGACTTTTTGGGCTGATCCATGCTACTTATGTATGATATCTAAATTTAGAAGTGAAGACCAATGAATTCTCTTCATCTATTCAAAGAGTTTGGCATGATCATCCTTGGTTACTTGAAATTTTTTATTGAATATCTCAACTTCAATGACCTTCTTTTAAGACTTACTCAACTCTAATTCAATTTCCTTTATTGACAAACCTTACAATCTCTACTTGAATTCTTCTAATTTATTTTGGATAAGCTTGTCAAAATTGAGCTTATTAATCAACTTACTAGTAGAGTCTTTCACCTTTGATAACTTTAGCTCATGTAAAATTTGAAGGACCAGAGCCTCATGTGCCTAGTATTTAAGGAATAAAGCCAAAATTCTATATAACCAATATTTGTCCTCCTCTTTCCTAGTGACTACTAGGTTAAAGGCATTAGATGCTTCCAGCATAGTCATTAAGTCGAGATGACTGTAGAGCGAGTTGCTTGTGTAGACCACTAGCATTTTTAGTTTGGTACTATCATCTCTAAAATATTTGTACAATAGATTATATTGTATCACATGAGGGACCATCTCATACCTCATAAACTCCATAGCTTCTAGTGCATTGTAACATCTTGAAGCCACCTCCTCCTAGACTTTAGCTTCAATACTAGTTGGGATTTGCATTATTTTTTTCCTTTTATTTTAGATGTTCCACTTCATTTTCCACTACTTTCACCTTTTCTTCTATCTCCTACCAATATATCTATGTTCATTATGGATGGTAACTATAACATCTTTAAGTGCATGAGCCAAGTCTACTAAATTTTTTTCATATAAGTGTTGCCCTGGTTGTTTATCCTACCTTTGAGTAAGGGAGAACAACTCTTGAATCTCCTCTAAGATGATTTGGGTCCCCTTATCATCTTCTAACTTTCTCTTCTTGACCCTTTAGATGTTGTTAGTTGTAGTATCAAATAATTTAGAAACAAATGGGAGTTTTATGATCTTAAAATTTGATAGTTGAGAAAATTATCTCCTCAAATCTACCACCCAGGGATGAATGTCAAGTTGGGATACATCATAGGTTGTGGTAACAACATATCCCTCTATTTCCTCTTGGGCTTTGTGTTGCTTCCTAGAGACCTTGGTGAGGACATATAGAAGGGAAGGTCATATAATTTTATACCAATCCACACCTCCAAACTAAGGAAGTGGATGGATTGTGACCATTTAAGGCTTGGCCTTCATCCCCATGCCAATGGTAATTATGGTGGTATCCTCTATGGAAGTGGTAGCTAGAAGTGGAAGGATGATTTTTTTTGATTGAACATGGAGTTAGGAGGTGGTGATAGCTATCTTAACCTTCCTAGATACCTTATTTTTCTTGAGGTCTCTAACATTGGAAGTGCTAATATGAATACAAGGGATTAATGAAATGAATGGGATGGAAGTGGAAATGGAGAGATAAATAGTAGTGGAGGTTGAAATAATGGAGGTGGGGACTTATATAGAGGTAACCTAGTCAAAAATACATATAGAAGACAAAGGCAAACTAGCAAAAGACTGGGTACCTTGAAGATAAATATCCACTAGCTCTATTTGGAGGCTCATAGCCTTGGCTATTTCCAACTCATTAGAATCATCTTAAATGTCTTTAATAATCAGCATGTCTCCCATTGCTAGTTCTAAACATGGAGGTTGAGTGGACAAACCCTATGATGTCTCTACTATGGGACTATTTATGGGATTCCTAGGCTATCTTTTGTAGGCCAAGGGGGTCCTTTCCTGAGTGGGGGAATCTAGTAGTGATGATTCTCTAGGAGTTACTACCCTAATAGATGTAGCAACTGGTAGTTGGGTAGAACTTACAGCCATTTCCTCTTGTATTCAACCTTCCTCATTAGAGTTAAGATTGATGGGGTCTCATGCATGTGCTCTCCTAATTGCACTGGGCCAAGTAGCTCAAGATCCTTCTTTTCTACTTTTAATTTCAAC
Organism: Torreya grandis; assembly: GCA_037957365.1. NCBI lineage: Eukaryota > Viridiplantae > Streptophyta > Pinopsida > Cupressales > Taxaceae > Torreya > Torreya grandis. The sequence goes on from JARHVA010000078.1 coordinate 7,077,604, forward strand.
TTTAGAGGGAGTCCCTAGGGGGATGATTCTATTTGGTGCTTTGATTGCTTTGAGTATTCACCTCTCCAAAAATATAAATGCTACCACCCCTTAAAGAGTGCCCTCTTACTATTTAACTCCCTAGTGGACATAAAAGGCTAACATCATATTATCCTTAAATGATCCACTTGTAATCCAATAATTTGTGATCATTCTAACACCTCCTCATCTATTTTGTAAGTCAAAAATATGAAATCATAGTCATAGGGATCATGACTATATGGAATGTTGAATCCATGGATGTATTTTTGGATCTGCTTATGTGGATCCTAGTCTTTGTGTGGAAGTGTATGGAAAGGATATCTCTTATGTTTTCCACTTTCATCCTTGAGATGATTTCTCATTGTGTATGTCATCCTACTAATGGTGATTAGATGAACACAATATAAGGCTTTATTATACCTTGCCAAATACTCTTTAAAACTCTTTCATATTTATAAGGCAATCTCCTCTGTCGCTAACTATTCTAGAATAAACCTTGGTAGACATAGGTGGAAACCTTGTTTCACCATATCATGATGACAGTAAAATCTAGGTAGACAAAGTAATCTCCTTTCCCATATAAGTTTTTCATTATATTATGCCTAATATGAGGCATAGGTGATCCTTGAATCACTTTCAAAATTTGAGGATAAACATCCTTGAATATTCTCACCATGTACTTGATATAGAAATAAATATGCATGAACTGATGTAATCACAAAATTTAATTCTTCTCATAGTCTGTGGCTGGAGGCCACAATACACCAAGGTCTCTATATCATGTTCCCATGACCACATCTAATAGATATGACATCATGAAGAAATCTCCAATAGTCATAAGACATTTATCTTTATCGATAATTTATTCCCTAAGCCACATGATTATGATCTTACTGAGTGTGTAAGTGGTATCATGCATGAGAATCATTTACGAAAATGATACCTAATCCAAATTGATAAAGTGTATGTTAGGCATACCATATAATCTATTGAGGAGAATTATGTTGATGTGAATCCCCATTCTGAACTTATCAATTGGGATGGCCCCCTTTGGCTTCTTCCCTTTTCATGTGATAGTTTGGTCTAGGAGGAGCCACGATGATAACACCTTCTCCATCGAGGTCTTTGCATTGAATTTGACCAATGTGTACTTATTAAAGTAGACGTCATGGAAGCTTAACAATAAATATCTCTAAAATCTAGCCCTAAAATGTAAGTGACCATGGTGTTATTTTTAGAGTGATGCAAGAACGTGTCCTACCATATTTTATTGGAAAAGCATATGTCCCTTAAGAGGTCTATGCAGGGCATCACTTATGGATTTGTAGAAGAAAAATGGAGTCTTTGGTGTTTTTAAGCTAATAAATCCTTCACAAATAATCTATCTACTAGTGTCATATCATCCTCCAATGAAAATATATCCACTGAATCAATAACATCCCAGAATGTTGAGTAATTCTTGTATTTATCTCCAAATATGGTGGCGTCAAAGACTGTATCAGTGAATTTTTTTGAATCTTTGATCAAGTATGGATATGGTGGATTGGTATCTCATAATTTTCTAGATATATATGCCATGGTTATATACTTTGTGATTCTCTCTTACTCAATGTACTACATGCTATATATGCCTCTATGCTGATGCAAATAACTCGATTCTAGCTAGATTATTGTTAATTATATACTTTCAAAGTATAAACTAGGAATCTTCATTTATACAAGATAGAAAAAGGCTTTAAATACAAGTTATCTCAAATGTGTATGATGGCTTTCAATCATAGCAGATTGCTTATATATAATATTGCATTGAATACTAGTTCATGTGATATAAATGTGTAACATTCACTTTGGGATTTCACTTCATGTATAATTCAAATTTGTTAGCTTAGGTTGGTGGGGGATTTAAAATATTAGTAGGAAGTATTTTTTTATTATATTGGCTAAGTATGATGAAACTTAGTAATATTCTCAGTAATAAAGTGCTTTAGGGTGTACATTGAAAACATGATTTTGGGCCTATTCTTGTAGACTAATTCTTTCTAGGGATTTGTTTCAGAAAAAAAGTCTACAATAATTTCTCTAAAGGATTTATCTAGGCACAAGTTCTAAAGCAATTCTTGTGAAGGGCTATTTCAAAGGTCTAGAGAGCACTTTCAATTTCCCCAAAGGGAAATTTTTATATGAAGGGTCCACTTTGTAGGGCATTTTATCCATGAGAAAAGTATTGAAGGGTCTACTTCACAAATGCTGAAATTAACTTTGGAATTTCTTGAAGGGTACTTTCATATGGATAAGGGGAATTTCCAAAAGTTTTGAAGGGTAAAATTCTCTCAGACAAAATGTTTGAAGGAATTGGCTAAGGAGAAAAGGGTTTAGGATAAATGTTTTAAAGGTTATGATTATATTAGATAAAAAAAGGGGTCCATTCACAAAGGTTGAAGGGTATTTTTTTAGGATAAAAAGGTCAAAATAAATATCCTAAAGGATAAGTCCACAGGGTAAGGGGTTTGGAACAAATTTTCTAAAATTTCTATCACATAAAACTTGAAAGGTATGTGCCCCAAAAGAAGTGGTCAAGAAGGGCAGAAATGGTGAATTCAGGAAAGGTGAAAGGACTAGTTAATAAGGACAAAGGACACTTTTAAAAACACTAAAAGGCTAGTTTGGAGGGTTTTAAAGGGTAGGTGTAAAGGTTTCAAAGGGTCTAATTTGGGGTAAAAGTTTGCTCGAAGGGCACTTTCAAAATTCTCAAAGGGTACTATCATATGACTAAGTTTCACTTCCAAAATTTCTAAATGGTAATTTTGGATAGGGTCAAAGGGATAATCCATCAAGAAATTTGTTTTTGGGAGAGTGTATACAGTCAAGAATTCTATAAGGCAAAGATTCCATAGGTTGAATTTATTCAAGAGAATTGTTTTAGACCAAATGTCTGCAATAATTTCTCTAACAAAATAAGGCTTCCCAAACAATAATCCCAAAAGAAAATAGGTCCAAAAATTCTCAAAACATAACATCTAAAAAGATAATTTGTATGAGGGATGAAAGAATTAGCTATAAGACAATAAAACCAAAGAATTCATCTATAATACACAAGTTAGTCTCATAACACAATGCCAATATCATCTTGCCAAAAAAATGAAATGCCTTAGATTTTCCAATTTTTGCATAAACATATGAAAAGGACTCCATATTAAGATCATTTTTCAAAAAAAGTGGGCCCCCATTTCATTCTATGGAAAATGAGAATGTTGGGTACAATAATTAATAACTAAACTCTTCATGCACTTTATTTCATCAATATGATATGCTTAGACCCTCAAATCCATCTTCTCATCTTTGCTTGGGTTTTTACTCTATTTGAAACATTAGGTCTATCTATGACTAGCTAACTTGGATGACCAAATTAAAAAATATAAAGGCTAGAACCTCTCTATAAATCATCATGGACATGAAAAATTAGTCCATATATTCTTCTTCCATCCATTTTATTTTCTTAACCAATACAAATTTTGAGAGTTAAAATAACTTCTTAACAAATAAGTCTGTATCTATGCATTTTCTCTCTCATAAGACTAACCACCACCACCTAGAGGTACCTGGGAGAGTTGAATACATGATCCAATAGATTTTATATTCATTTGAATCCATTCTGAGCTGATTTGAACAAGATCTTTCACATCATTTCCTTATTAGGGTTTAATGGATGTTTAGCATAGGTTTTGGTGTTAATGATTGTTCATAAAGGACTGCCCCTTTAATCCAAAACCAATACTTGGAGATCTTATCTAAGAACCTTCCCCATCTATCCTTAAAATATTAGGTTCCCATATAGAGTTTCAACATGCCAATGAACATTTTAAAGTGATTCTCAGATCTTGAGACTTCATCTTGTGAAATCAAGAAGTCCTAAAACACTAATTCATATAATTTCCTTAAAATCATGACCTCAAACTTTGTGAACATTCCTAAAAAACTTATCTCATCTATATGCATTCTCACATATGCATACTTGCCTTGAAATCAGATCTTCATACCTCATTAGGCTAGGTAGGTCTAAGAGAGGTCTAGTTGTAGGCTTAGTTTGAATGTCCTACTATTATAGGTTCACCCTAAAACTCTCATGAATGCTTCAATTCCTCACATACATTCTCAAACAATGATAAATAATCTTCACATTCCTATAATCATTCATTTTCATGCACATACCTCCTTATGTCATAACTAGGCTTCCTATTCATTTTTTCATCAATGATATGTACCTTCATGTAACCATAATACATTAATTGCCTTCAAATTCTCTCTCTTGCCTTCAAATTATTTATTTAGTTCAAATTATCTATTTTCTTCAAATTCTTTTTCATGACAACATCCATCAATGATAACACTCTGTTAATGCACCTTATCACATCACACACTACCAACTAGGCCTAATCACCATTAACATCAACCGTCACAAGATGCACCTTTGACATTAATGACAATACTAAAAAATATCCCCCATTATCATTAATGAAAATCAATTTTAGAAACTTATATTAATAGATAGATTCTCCCTCATTATGATCTTTTCCCCCTTTGACATAAATGACAAAGTGATGTCAATAACTTCTTGGATCACACCTCTTGCAACCAAAACACTCAACATACAAGATTATGAGTTTATGACGCACTATACAAACATGATCCTCCTATCTCCATGCATACCTTCTTAGCATTACTCACCTTATCTTGGAGATAATGAACCACCTGATTATCTCCCCCTAAGTACTTGGATTCCTTAATGACTAATAGGGGTAGGAATTATACCCAATCCTATCTTAGATGTTCAAAAGTTGCTTTTAGAAGTGGTGTGGTTAGAATGTCTACAATATGATCCTTTGTAGAAAAATATTCAAAGTTAAACAATTTTTTCACTTAACTGATCTATCAAGAAATGATACTTGATGGGAATGTGTTTAGTTCTTGAGTACATGATAGGATTCTTTGAAATGATTATGACACTTGTACTATCATAATATATATGTATATGACTATCATACTCCACCTTTTAGTCCTTTAAGGTCTATCTCATCCATAAGACTTGAGTGAAACATGAATCTATTGTAATGTATTGATCCTCACTAGTTGATAATGCCATAAATGGCTATTTCTTGTTTATCCATGATACTAGGCACTATCCTAAGAATAAAGTTTCTCCACTAGTGCTCTTCTCATCATCTATATTCCCTTCTCAATATGTTTCTATATAGGCTAATAAATCAAAATCCTTTGTCCTTAGATACCACAACAAAAAATCCACAGTCCCTTTGAGATACCTAAGTATACTTTTAACTACTTTCAAGTGATTTTCATTTGGGTCTACTAGAAATATTCCCAGAAAACCTATGGTTTGCATAATATCATGTCTAGAGGTAGTAGTGTACATCAAACTTCCAATAATTGACTTGTATTATGTATGATTGAGCCTTGGAGATTCAGCTTCCTTTCTAAATTTGAACCCTATGATCATATGTGTGCTAACTACTTTGTAATCTTCCATTTAAAACTTCTTAAACATATCTTTTATGTACTTATCTTTTGAAATGAATATACCTTTTTTTGATTGATTGATTTGTAACCCAAGAAATAATGATAGTTCTCCCAGCATTGACATCTCAAACTCCTTATTCATCACATCTACAAAGGCCTTAGTCATATTCACACTATTTCCACCAAATATGATGTCATCCACATAGACAATTACTATCAACTAATGGTCATCTTTTGTCTTTATATGCAAATTACTATTTGAAACTCCTATTTTTAATCCTTGATTCAATAGATACTTATCTAATCTAGAGTACCAATCTCTAGTAGCTTGATTTATACCATAAAGATCCTTTTTAAATTTACAAACATAGTCCTTATTACCTAATAATGAGAGACCCTCAAGTTTCTCTATAAACACCTCCTCTTCTAATTTCCCATTTAGAATATCAGATTTGACATCCATCTAATACACCTTGAATACTTTGAATCTTGTAAATTTTAGAAATAATATGATGGCCTCCAATCTTGCTACTAGAGTAAAGGTCTCCTCAAATTCTACCCCTTTAGCTTTTACATAGCCTTTCATACCAATCTAGCTTTGTCCCTAGTAACTTATCCATCTTCATTCAACTTATTTCTAAACACCCATTTTGTGCCAATGACATTCTTGTCTTTAAGCCTAGGATCTAGTTCCCAAGACTCATTCTTCTCGATTTGGTCTAGCTCCTCATTCATAACACCTATATAAAACTTGTATTTGATTTCTTCTACAATTTTATTAGGTTCAATATTAGATAATAGAGCAACATTCTATTGATTTAGGTTATTTACCAGTCTTTTCCTTATTTTTATGCCTACATCTTTATTTTCAATGATTTTTTATTCAATATGTTCTCTCTAAATCTGTCTTGAAATAAATTTTAATTCTTGTCTTTCCTCAACTTCTTCTTCTTGCTAATCAATGTCTATTGTTTCCTCTTAATTCTTAAAGTCTAGATTCTATGATATATCGTTTGACTGTGAGTGTGAATTCTTATAATTTGTTTCATCAATCTTCACATTGGTGATTTTCACTATGTTTTTCAACCTCTTATTATATCATCTATACGTTTAGATCACTGATTAGTATCCCAAGAATATACCTTAAAATGACTATTTTAGATAATATGGACTTATCAATAGTCCAATTTTTTGAAAACTATCTGACTAAAATTATATTGTATCAAGATTAAATTAGACTATATTAAGATTAAGTTGGATTTATTAAAAATAAATCAAATCTATCTAATGTATTTTTAATAATTCCAAATTATTTAAAATGTTCAAAAATAATAAATAGTTGAAAACTATCATAAATAAATTGGACTTCATCAAGAACAACTTGGACTTATTACAAATAAATTGCATCTATATGATATATTTTCAATAAGTCCAAATTATTTAACATAATCTAAAAAAAATAAAAATAGAATTTAAACCCACACATCCTAAGATTCCAACATAAAAATACAATTAAAAATAAATCTCATCTATCTAAATGTGCAAAACAATCTAAATTTATGTAGTCATTCAAATTTGTTCATAGGCCATACATTTACAAATAATATTACTTGGTGGTTTATTTCTTAAGGAAAAGTAATTCATAAATCAATCGAGCACTTGGGCAATATGTGATTTAAAACAGCTGGGATGATTTGGATGCCACATGTTAGTAGTTGATTTGATCATGAACTATCTGTTTAAACTGAATCTAGTGACATCCTGATGACCATCAAAGTTTATCTCATAATTATGTACATACCACATATCAATCATGAGTGTTCTATTATTATATTATTAATATAATCTCACATATATTTGAGTTACTAAGATTGTGATGCATGTTGTAATCTTAGGTGATCACATTATTTGAGACTTTTATTTAGACTAGTCATCTTTTTGCACAACTGAATCATTGAGATTATTCCACATGGCATAATCTCAGGTGCTTGTATGAAGTGTAATTTAAAAAATCAAAAATCAAAATACCATTTTATGATATATAAATGCTGAAGAACAAATCTTGACATGCAATTGGGGCATTCCAATACATAAACCTTGAAGACCTTTTCACAAACATGAGAATGCCGAAGTGTATTTTGCAATGCACAAAATCCAAAGTGTAAATTCTTATGTGAAAATTTTGAAGACCATTTACTAAAGACCATTTTTAAGGATTCAAAATGTGAAGTTTAATTTGAAAAAACAAAAAATACAAAGAGGTTTTCATGATTCACTAAATACAATCTAGATATTTGGAATAGATAAAAGTTGAAGACCATTTTGAATCATAAAAATGTGAAGTGACATTCCAATAGTCAAATGTTATTAAATAGATGAACAGTTACTAAAATATTGAATTTTCATAGTAGAAAATATAAAACTCAAATACTAAAGTGTATTTTCCTAGACCCAAAATTCAAAGTGCCATTAGAAACAAATATAAATAAATAAAACAATAAAACATTATACATTCTCAAAAAATGGACTAAATTTTGAAAAAAAATCATATTTCTCATTCAAAAATTAAGGAAACACCATTTAAAATTTCCCAATCCTTTTATCACTATTTTTGATAGTGCTTAGTAGGATGATGCATTCAAATAGTCTATTACAATGCCTTTGAAAAAATTAGTGAGAACAAATGTATGACCTCTCTAATTTTTTATTTCATTTCCAAGTGTAGATTATACTATCTATGAGTATGGATGGTAAAGATGTTCTAGTTGGGTTTGGATTTCATTTCTTGTCCAAGCAGCTTGAATAAATTTATGCTTCAACTAGATATTTTTTCCCTATGAGAACTGGGATGAATGAAGCTACATTGACCCTTAATTCTATATCCCCAATTGTTTGTCATACCTCAATATTTATTTTAGCTCTAACAACCCATACTATGTAGTCCACTCCTGGAGAATTATTAGGTCTGACAAATAACATATCTCTAATTTGCACATATAGACCTGGATCAAATGTATTTTTTGTTCTTTTGATTCTTGGACAAACATATGTATCTGTAGATGTCACTCAAAAACCAAGGGTCCTAACATAAACCATTTTGTACAAATCTCTATGTATGGATATGTCATGGAGAGTTCTAGGCCAAAAATCTCTTGTACACTCAACTTCAGAAGGGAAGGTGTCTTCTTTCATTATGTCATGGATGTTTTGAAAGTAATTTTCTAGATCCTTCCACTGACTATTTCCAATCAAACCAAATTCATTGAATTATTATACATACTTATTCAAGTTATATTTAAAAAATTTCACTCTTTTTTCTACTTCTATCTAATTTTTTTGCAACAATTGAATCTTGAGACATTTCTCTATTATTCAAGTATTTGGAATATATTTTTGTCAAAATACATTTTGGAACATTTGGCTCATCATTTTATTTTATTCCCCATAATGTAATCAGAGGGACAAATTTCTATCTCTTATAGATTTTTTGCAAAGCATAACAGTCTGACCTTCCTCCATGAGTAGAAGAAAGTTTTAACCTTTTTTCAATCCTACTATTTCATTTCTTTCCTTCAGCTGGTAACTATTAATATAGTCTTTGAAATCTACTATCTCTTCAATCAAATATGGTGTGAATTTTATTGTATTTTCACACATCTTATAAGTGTCCATCATTTCAGCCATACTCCATACATCTTTCCTCTTTATACATTTAGATAGGTTTCCAAATGTGCTATCAATTTCTTCATAGGTATGTCCTATAGGAAGAAATTTGACCTTGACATTAAGGAAAACACCTTTATATACAAGGAGAGATAAATATTGTAACAAATAAATATACAAAAAAACATGATTTTGTGAATTTGTAAATGTAACATTAGTTCCATATAAGGTTCAACATTTTTTAAATATAATTAAAGATGGAAGTACTTATTCTTATTGTCCCCACAATATCTATCTAGTTGAAGGTATAACCTAGAAGAAGGTTTCTTGAAGGCACTAATTGATTATACTTCTTTTTTGTATTTCTTGCATTCAAGATAGTAGTTGTTAGACAAAAGTACATCATACAATGGATATTTTGAAGATCCAAGTTTATATAGTAAATATCCATAAGTTTTTAGTATTATTGTTTCCATATCCCTAAAGTGCTTTTTCAATAAGGTGATAGTAAAGTTAGACCCTCCAAGAACATACAGTAAAAAAATTTCCATATCTGCCTACACCATGACCATGTGTTATAATCCTTGCCATTGACAACACTAATATTATGTAGGTAACTACTTTTTTTTTGTCATTATCCTTAACATAAATGTTTTTTTAACGTTCAACCTTGTCATGAATGACACTGAGTCATTCTTCAGGGTATTACTATGACATTCAATTATGTGTGTAATATATTTGTCTTGCAAAAAGTATTTGATTTGAGTGCATCACAAATTCTTGATCGATACGATCTTCCTAATCTCTAAAGAAGGACCCATAGAATTTTTTTTTAGTCAACAAGATACATGTTTTGTTCCTAGAAAATTCATTAGACATGGCAATGGTCACATCATGAAAATTAGTTCTCCACATGTTATTTAATTTTGGCTAGGATATTGGCTCATAATCCATATTTTCTAGTTATGCATTGATGTCGTGCCTCATAAATTCTTGAGTGAAAGATGTTGAAAGATGTCAAATATTTTCTTGTGAGACATCTATATCCACCTAACATGTTATTTATGGAGAAAAATCTAAAAAATCATCCACCAATTGGTCCAACAAATCTTTAGCGACCATTGTCTTCTTTTGTGGATTTTGTCAAATTTTCCCTACATGGATTGCATTTTGTTCACTAATTTTATGACAATTTTGAATTTCAAAAAAATTACTTCTCTTGAATCCATATATTTTAATCCAATCTTCCAAATAGATCTCTATACCCTAAAAATCAATGAAATTTTTTTTCTTAAACAAACAAGTAGAAAGGGTATCCAAGACATGTTGCCTCCTATCTATTGTGGTAGAATCAAGAAACTTTATCCTTATAGATTTTATAATCTCAAATGACAATCTAAACTAAAAACATTTTCTGGTATAAAATTTATTTACATACATTATTTAAATCTCACCATCTATGCTTTCATCAAACTCCACTTGGTTGAGTGAAATGTTTGGCTGATTTATTTTTTGGCTAGAGTATTTTTAGGCATGAGTTAAATTTTTTGGATGCATTTGCACTATGAATATCATGAAAGGAGTGAATTCATTATCCACTATGTTCCAAACATTTCCAATTTCTTTCTCTTTTGGTTTTATGTATGTTAAATTGATTTCTTTACAAGTCTCAGTGTCCACTATTTTTTTGGAAGGCCATCTAATGATAGATGTTTCAGTTACCTATGTAATATAAGTCTCACAATGTTATATAACTTACCTTATGTAAATTCCCAATTCATTTTCTAACATTGGGATAGGAATGCAACCAAAAATCTCCCTTGGTTATGCAAATTCAACACAACTAAAAGTATTTTTTTCATCATTTCTAAGAGTTGTACATTTGTGCAACAAATGTACCCTTTTCCCAAGAAACATTTTTCTTAGGCTTTGAAATGTGGTAGGATCATTGATATATCAAACAAATGAAGTCAAGAAAGGTTTTTCTTATTGCAATGGTTGTATATGCAGAACTAAACTCAAATTATTATCTTTTTTCCATGTCATTATCTATATAAAGCTTGTATGTGATGTTTTGCATCATTCTTGTGTTCCATATAGTAAAACTATCAATGACATCCCCCAAATTATCCATAAAAGTTGAAGGAAATGAAAGTGGTAGAGTTGGATCAAAATCTTTAGTCACATTAACACTTACACATTTAATAGGTATTTCCTCATTGTGGCATGTGGAAGTCAGATTTATGGGTTCTAGAGATTCAGCATCTAGACCTACCACTTTGTGTATTCTTCCTTCACCAATGACCTTACCATTATCTATGAGAGAAATATAGTCTCCACATTAGAAAGCTATTGACATATGATTTTTTAATCTGTACATTTACAAAAGACATGAGAAGATTTTTTAATTAGGTTATTTAAAAAATCAATCCAATTTATACTTATATATAGGAGATAAAGCTATATTTATACCATAACATAAGCATGGAGATATGTTAAAACCTAAAAATGCTAAAAAGGTAATGTATAACATTTTTTTAATGTCCTGGTTTATGTCAATTAAAAATAATAATATATTTTAATATCATATACTACATACTTTAATTATTGCTTCATCCTAATTTGAAGGTGTCTCTTAGGAGATACATTTCAAGCATGCATCAAAGTGGAATAGCTGCATAGAGAAAAATAGTTAATTGAGTCAATATTCAACCATGTATTCGATTAGCATATAAAATTATATTAAATAATTGGGTTTTTGAGTATAATTATGGAAAATTATTATCTTCTTCTATTTTGGGATCTTATATGTGATTCAAACCTTTGTTGTGGACCCAAATGTTTGAAGGTATCTCTTAGGAGATACCTTTCAAACATGCGTATGGCTACCCTTGAATTTTAGAAGGTAGTATTGGGTAATACCATGAAGGGCCTTGTAATACTTTCAAGGGTGCCCACAACATTAATATTAATACTTCATTTTTCAATAGTCAAGGACATATGGCATGCAATCACAAAATTGTGACATTTCAACACTCAAAAAATATTTTAAGATCACTAGGTAAGTAAATCTCTATGATTATGCCAAGTGTTTCCATCCCATTTATCCAGAGACTGATAGATTTAATGTAATGTATGAAATCTTAGAGATATTCAAGAAGCACTATGAAGATGCCAATATCCCTCTAAACTACCCCTGAAATGGTTGTTAAAAATGGGGCCCAATTCCTTCGACTAATGGCACACATTTTATTTAAATAAGAAATCCCTTCTTTCTTGAGGAACATCATGGTGACATGTGTCATGAAAAAAAATGATTGAGACTTAGCCAAAAAAGTACATATATCTCAAATTAAGTTTGGGAAAGTAGTGACAACAAGATAGGTATGGAAAAAGGATGGTTAATAGTCATATAAAATAATTAATGACATGGTGTTTTGAAAGATTTCATCTTGTTTGAGGCAAATCAATTTGGGACATGATATGTGGATTAATTAAACAAAATGGTTACATGAAGTGACATAAGGTCACATCAAACATATGCTATGGGGTAATTTAAAGATTTTGGAGAAAAAAATGTCACAATCAAATCTAAAATATTAAAGATGAGGAAGAGCACTCATGTGAAGGCAATTAGTAAATTTAAAGAGGTTGGTAAGAGAAAATTAGATGTTTAAATACATAAAATTAAAGGGATGAATAACATCAAAACATTATATAATTTCACAAATAAGATTATTCTACTATCTTCTCTTGATATAATCCTATGCAAAAAAATTGAGACCCAATTTTTTGTAGAATAAGGCAATCAAATAGTGCATATTACATGTTAAGTCATGGATATGATCAAGTTGTTTATCCCACTCATAGATGAATAGAAGGCATAAACAAGGATTGGGTTAGGTCTTTGAAAAACTAGATTCAATGACTCAAATCCCTTTGACTTTATGGAAATGTCTAAAGTTACTCTCTTTGCACCATCAACATAACCAGGTGCACAAGTAGGAGCTCTTTCATTTCAACATCCACTTCAAGGTTCTGATGTAGAGAGTCTAATCAAGTTACCTAAATTTTGGCTACTATATGAGGTCATGCATACCTTATTAAGTAGATATAATTAAGGGGCTATTTATTTGTCCATAGATATCACTATTTGGATCAATGCATAGACCAAGAATAGAGACACATGCCTCCCAAATCATGGAAAATACTTATTTTTATATAGTTTCACCACATCACTAATTCATTCATTTGTTTTGGAGAAGTTTCCCACTAGGAAAAGCATAGGAATCCCAATGACTCCATTGAGGATGTTCTAATGTGCATTTTGGTAGACAATAAAGCAAGCTAAGTAAGAAATAAAATGACTAATTGAAATTATGTATCACATGATACACATGAATGAAAACTTTATTTGGTATGATTTTATCACATCTGAGCTTACCACTAATATCAACAAGGTAATTTTAGGTAGCTCATAAAATTTACAATATTAGTTTCTGGTTTCCAAGTTAATGTTACTATATAATTTTTGCCTACTATTATCCTCGTAGGCATCACTTGGACTAAGATAGGGAAATATTATGAAAAAGTAGGGTGGTTTAACACATGATAGCTTGAGGATCTAGATTTGATCAGGTCATACCCTTAAATTTCATAGGATGTCATACAATATTTAGGGCATCTTTACTAGTAACCAAGGTATACAATGTTATTCAAATCAAGGTGCATGAGTCCTCCATGCCAACTATGATTATAATGCCATTTTTCACCACAATAGTTGAATCACAAGCCAAATAATGGAGGAAAAGATCCCTATTCATGATGTTAGTTTAGTCTATTGTAACCATCCCTTTAGGTGTACAATAATATGGGAAATATCATTAACAACCATAGCTAGCTCCACAATCACGGTCCTTACCAAAGTAGTCCATATCTCCCCCATAGCAAGAAAAAGGAAAACAAAAGGGACTTGCATAGAGAGCCTCACCACCAATAGCTAAAAAGAGATCAAATAAAATCAAGTCTTAGTTGGATAACCCACATATTCCAAGGATAGATTATGAGTGTGATCTCATAAAGTTTGGGGTTGATGAGAAATAATTTCTTCAATGCATGATCAAAGACATCAACCAAAAGGTCTGTAATAAGGAGGAGGAGAAGGAGTTATTTTTCTAAAAAGTAGTGTGTACTTGTCAAGTGTGGAATAAGGTAAGTAGTTACTATGTGGTCAACATTACATAACCCCCTTAATCTATTACTATGGATACTATAGGTCAATAAGAAGCTCAACTCAAACTTGTGGCATAAATTTTCTAAAAAGATCCAGAAGTAGGATCATCATCTTCATAGATTATAGATCTACCATAAGAAGGGAGCCTGGTATGGCCACCAATTTGAAAATAATGTACTCATCATTAAGTCAGGCCTTTAACCACCATATAAGAATGTATGTAATCTTTTAAAGAGATATCCATAATAAGTACTTCCCATTAGGTAAATTCTAGGGACAAAAGGAGACATAAGGATACACTTATACCTCTAGCTGATTTGAGAAAGATTTTTGCCCACAGAGGTGTGGTTATCAAATTTTAATATTCAAATCACTCACAATATGATATGGAAATATATTATGTATATGTAATAGAGGGATATCTAGATACCACTATGTCATTTCCTACATAATAAATAGATTATGTTTAGGATACCCTTGATCATAATGAGGAGGCTCAAAGAATGAAGAGAAGAAAAAGAGAAAAGTAGAGAAGAACAAAAAGAAGAAAGATGCCATGAAAGAAGTAGCTACATAGGAATCCCAACATGTGCAATATGAATAAGACAAATAGTGCATTTAGGAGGAAGAACAAAAAATATATATAAATAAGCTAAGGTCAGGAAAAAGAAGGCTAAAGAAGCTTAGGTTGAAAGAAAGAAAGCTAAGAAAATAGAAGCTGGAAGGAAGAGAAGGGATAACAAAGAGGTAGTATGTAAGTATGAAGAGGTGAAATATACACAAAGATAAAATCAAATAAAATAAGAAACATGAGATAAATATGCAAAAGAATAGTGCCAGAAGGAGGAGGAAGCTAAGCATGAGGTAGAGGTGCAAGCTAATAAGAAAAAATTTGAGGCTATTTCTAAAGCTAAAGTAGAGGCTGAAGCCAAAGCTAAGGCTAAGGTAGATGCCCCTCCTAAAATTATGGCCAGATCCAAGGTTGATAAGGTATCCCAAACTAAAGTTGAGGCCATAGTCAAAGCTCAAGCTAAGTAAAAAATAGAAGTAGAACATGCAAAGGTACAGACTACAAAAGAAAAGGAAGCTAAGGAAAAGCCATAAGTAAAACATGCATCATCCTATAAGGATGTGACCTAATTAGGTGCACCAGAAGAGACGTAACTATCAAATTCTTTTTTCTCTACCCAATGGTTATGGTATATCCCTACCACATCATCTCATTACAACACTTACTTGCTTTCATTAGCTCAATTTATACCACCTCCTACTATAATATGAAAGACATACACAATGATTGATTCCAATTCTATGGAGATGTATTTGGATGTTTTGTAGCTACCATCATCCAAGAAAATTGAAAGAGAATATGCATTCCAAAAATCCATTATGTAAAAGGTTTCAGACTTGGAAAATATTATTTTTTGGTTACACAAGGATAAAACAAAAGCACAAAATCAAATTACTAAGCCTAGGTAGCTCATCAATGCTACTTATCCTGCTCTAGTTTCATAAGTCATTGGTGATCAATTAATATCTTAGGACAAAAAAATCACCTAATTTTTGACTCATCTAATAAAATATTAGGTGAACACACATACACTGCACACCTAAGGGCATGCTATCCAAGCTAAAACAAAAGGCATTTGTGAACTACTCGAGGAATATGTATAGGTCCTTTATATTATTATGCATTAGGATAAGTAGATTATAAAAGGAATGCTTGATTGGAGGTAGCACCTTGATAAATCCATGGCTTCTTCTAAACCAAAGTTCATAATGGTGGATAAATCTAAAGTTGTAATGAATGATCAAATAGCTATTGGAGAAACACCAAATGGTGTATTTAAATAGTTTTTAGATGCCAAGGATATGGTGAAGAAGAAGCTCCAGGTCTAGTATAATGAGATAATGCACAACACATTTATAGTTATTCAAGTCCAAAGGATCATTGATAGGTTGGATTATATTATGTCTAATATCTAGCTTAAGCTGTCAAATATTATAAACTTCATTATCATTATAAAAGAAGAAGATGTGCATAATTTGATGGTCATTCTGATTCCATTGCACATTTTGATTACCATGGTGTGGGAAGTAATTGATAATTGGAAAATGCTCAAGAATGAACTCTCATAGTTTGAACCAATTATTATGCATATCATAGATAAACATAAGTTCAT
Organism: Torreya grandis; assembly: GCA_037957365.1. Lineage (NCBI taxonomy): Eukaryota > Viridiplantae > Streptophyta > Pinopsida > Cupressales > Taxaceae > Torreya > Torreya grandis. Next base: position 7,094,236 of record JARHVA010000078.1, read on the forward strand.
TCCACCATAAGAACTCCAAGCAATTTTATTGAAGAGAAATTTGGATACAAAGGCATAGTTTGGGTAGACACAACTTACACAATTTCCTAGCCAAACTTTAGTACCTCCTCCATAACAGATAAATACATAGTTCAAGTTTTGTAGTTTGATTAAAAAATATAATTTGTAACATAATCGTATGAATTCATAGTAGGGCCAGGTTAGTTGAATACCCCTAACCTGGATGACCACCTGGCTAAACTAGTCTATGAAAAACTGCAAAGGGTGGTAGGCAAATATACTACTTATTTGAAAACCTAAAAGGGAGGATAATTAGTGTGCCAAGGGTTTAAACTAGTAAATGGCACTTAGAGCAATTACTACCAGTTTTGTGAAAGGATAATATTTTCTAGCTTTAGCCTAGATCAGAGTTCAAATTTTGTCTTGAGATGTAACAATATTTTAAGTTTGAGAAAGTCTTAGATGTAGAGCATGGACTCATAGAATCATAATTCTATAATTAATGGACACATGTACATAGAGTATCATTTTGTCATCTGTATAATATTTTAGATGTCTTTGGCCTTGTTATCCAAGCCATAGAAATAAGAATGCCATGACTCTTTCCTTTTTGTATTCTATAAAGCTATAATTTGAAGAGATAGAGTCATGTAAAAATCTATATATAATGCTATGATTTAATGTCATATTTTTTTGATGTGTAATAGAGATTAATATACTGGCTCTATTATGGTTTTCCTAATATTCTTTTATGTATGCCTAGTGTGCAGTGTTTACTTTTTTTGTTGTAGCTTGTTCTAGCTTTTATTATGTTGTTTATGTTCTAGAATTTTTAATGCCATGTTAGTTTATATTTATATTTAATGTTGTGTATAAAATTTAAGATTATGTAAATTCACTCATGCTATTATGATTCTTTTTCACTTCCTGTTGTGCAATCTATCCCTATAATTTTCATGTTCTAGATAATTTCTAAGAAAATCTGCTAATATTCCTTCAACATGCACAGGATTGAAATTTTATTTAAAGTTATCTTTGAGGAGATACCTTGAAGGTATTTTTAGTACCTTCGAGTGTACCCTAATGCATGTTTGAAAGGTATAATGTATCTCATAATAGATACTTTCAAACATGTGTTAGGGTAGCCTTGAAGGTACTACAAGGTCTTTCAAGGTATCTTCTAAGATACACCTTAAAAGAGCTTGTAGTACCTTCAATGGGTATCTTATTAGATACTTTGAAAATGCACATGATTGAAATTTTCTTTCAAGATATATCTTATGAGATATCTTGGAGGGCTTTTTAATACCTTCAATGATACCTTTATTCATGTTTGAAAGGTATCTCTTAGGAGATACCTCAAGGTAGCCATGAAGGTACTACAATGCCCTTAATGGTATATTATAGGAGATAAATTAAATGGTATTGTATTACCTTCAAGGGTTATCTTAGTGGATATAGATATTTAGAGGGCCTTGTAATAACCCAAAGGATACATTTATGCATGTTTGAAAGGTATCTCTTAGGAAATACCTTCAAGTTAGATAGAGATACCTTGGAGGGTCTTGTATTACCTTCAAGGATACCTTTATACATTTTTGAAAGGTATATCTTAGGAGATACCTTCAATTTAGCCTTGAAGGTATTATAATGCCCTTTAAGGTGTCTTCTAAGAGATACCTTGAAGGGTCTTGTAGTACCTTTAAGGGTTATCTTAGTAGATAGAGATATCTTTGAGGGCCTTATAATACCTTCAAGGATACCTTTAAGCATGTTTAAATGTTATCATTTAGGAGATACCTTTAAGGTAGCCTTGAAGGTACCACAAAACCCTTCTAGGTATCTTCAGATATCTTAGAGGGCCTTGTAATACCTTCAAGGATTCCTTTATGCATGTTTCAAAGGTATCTCTTAGGAGACACCTTTAAGGTATCCTTGAAGGTACTATAATTCCCTTCAAGGTATCTTTTAGGATATACCTTGAAGGTTCTTGTAGTATCTTCAAGGGTTATCCTTGTGTGTGTGTGTGTGTGTGTGTGTGTGTGTGTGTGTGTGTGTGTGTGTGTGTGTGTGTGTGTGTGTGTGTGTGTGTGTGTGTGTGTGTGTGTGTGTGTATATAGACACACACACACACACACACACACACACACACACACACACACACACACACACACACACACACACACACACACACACACACACACACACACACACACACACACACACACACACACACACACACACACACACACACACATACACACACACACTATTGTACCCAACATACCCCTTTTCTTCTTCAATAAATAGGGACTCACTTTTAAATTTTAGCCTTGTTTATTGGGCCTTTCTTCTATTTATATGAGCAAAGTTATAATTAGATTGATCCTTAGCTTCTATATTTATAATAATAAATCATGGTATTATACATTTTATGGACAAACTTTATTAATGTACACGATTGAATTTTTATTTTGAGGTATCTCCTAGGATACCTTGAAGGGCCTTGGAATACCTTCCATGTTGATTGCAAAGTTTCTTACAAGGTATTTGATATAACTATGGCACCTTTTTATTTGGAAAGAACCTTGATGCCAACTCAACTTTATGAGATACCTTCAAGGTAGCATTTAAGGTACTAAAATGCCATTCAAGGTATCCTATAGAAGATACCTTGAAGGCTCCTGTATTACTTTCAAGGGTTCTCCTAGAAAATAGAGATACCTTAAAGGGCCTTGTAATAACTTCAAGCATATATTTATGCATGTTTTAAAGGTATCTCTTAAGAGATACCTTCAAGGTATATTTGAAGGTACTATAATGACCTTCAAGGTATCTTATATGAGATATATTTAAAGGTGTTGTAGTACCTTCAAGGGTTCTAGTAGATACCTTGAATATGTACATGATTGGAATTTTATTTTAAAGTATCTCTTTGGATATTACCTTGAAGGGCCTTGTAATAATTTCAAAGGGTCTCCTCATAGATACCTTGAACATGCACACAATTGGAATTTTATTTATAGGTACTTCCTAAGAGATACCTTAAACATGAACATGATTGGAATTTTTGTTTTGAAGTACCTCTTAAGAGATACATGGAACATACACATATTGGTTGAATATTTTATCGATCAGCGTACTGATAAACAAAATAGGTCTGATCAGCCAAAGTAGGAAGATTAGTCATCCAAATGTGTAGGTTTACCACATTAGAAGGGGACTAATCTCTCCTCTCATCAAGGGGAGGTTCCCTATAGATAGGCTATATACATATATATATATATATATACATATATATATATATATATATATATATATATATATATATATATAGAAAATAATACTCAAGGGTAGGACAAACCATCCATATCTCTTTCTTTAGAGATGATGTGTGTGAATCAAAGGAGAAACTCAAGGAAAATGACAAAAATCACTCCTCTTCTTTTAGAAGTACTATTCAGCAAGCCACAAGAATACTCCAAGTAGTAATAGAAAAAAAGTAACAAAGGATGTAATAACCAGCAAATCGAGATGTAGCACAAAGTCTACGCCTGAATTGCTCAAGATTAAGATACGAAGGATAATGAGGGCACAAAATCGCCCCAAGGTCCTTTACATAGAAATGAAAAGAAAACACACTAAATGCAATTATTGGAGCACAAAGTCTCTCCACAGTTAACTCTTTAGGACACCTTCTTGACTGTTGTCACTAATTATACTTGTTGAATTAAAGGAACAAAAGATATATTAAGGAAAAAGACATAAGAACAGTTTCCTCAACAACAAAGATATTATAACACAAACTCTGAAAAACCACTTGCTTTCTTATTCCAATAACAAAATATGATGAACAAACTAAGCTTGAAGTCTCAAAAGTGTCTTTCAATTTGGGTAGAGTGATTGTCAAAAAGAGATCCATTTACAATAGAAGAGAGTCCCTTATATAGCCTCTTCAAGAAGGGCTCAGGAATAGTAACACATCATGTTGCATTGGAATCTGTTAAGAAGACAGGCTAGAACTTAGGGGCATTTACCCATTTGATTTTATCAATGCAGAGAAACAAGTCACACTATTGAAAGTTTTCAACTTTCAATGTCAACCTAGAGATCTGATCCTACCTTCATCATTCCTCATTCCTGGTTAATTAAATTGAGTCCTGGATTCAATTTGTTATTATGTTCCTTTCTCATTTTCTACTGGTCTTAGCCTTAAAGCCTGGGAATGTATTCAGGTCTGTAGGTTCAAAGGATCGATGAATATTTTATGACATTTAAAATTGACATTTGTGCGCTCGTCACTATGTTTTCAATGGCTAGTTCACTGTCTTGAATTTGACGTCTTCAGGCACGTCACCCCTTGGTCCTTCTTCAGCTTTTCTATTTGCCACTTTTCTAGAAAGAAAATTCCCTTTCAGGCCTTAAGAAATGATCTTTGAATGGCCTTTGGACTTCTTGTTTTACATCTTCCTAAAGGGAAGGTGACCCTTTGGCTTCAGGAAGTGTCCTTTAAGTTGGCAGCCAAGAGTCCCCCACAAGGGCACCTACCCTTCAGGGTCCTTGGGCGACCTTTTCCTTAGTGGACTATTTCTCAAGTTTTCCTACGGATAATTCCCATGGGTATTTTCCCTAGGATTTTTTCCATGGGTAAATTCTCGTGGAAAAAAAGTTTAGGGACAAATTCTCGCGAACAAAAAGTCTACGGAAATTTCCCACTCACTTTGCCTTTGTAAAATCCTTCGAGTTTTTTCCACCTGTGACTTGTCTGAATTCTTTTAGACTTTTTGTCTAAAGTAATTCCTTCGAACAAAAAGTTTGAAGGAATTATTTCTTGCCTTAGTCTTTTTTAAATTCTAAAATAATTACATTTGTGGCCTTCTTTGAAAATGACCCTTCCAAAGGGTACTTTCATTGACCAAGTGCCCTCTGCAAGGGCACTTGTCCTTCAGGAGGTTCTTTGAACTTTTACATTGAATCGCTCCTTTGAACCAAGTTGTTGAACCAAGGTGTTGAACCACTTGGTTGAACCAAATGTTGAACCAAGCCGATGAACCAAGATTTGAACCAAAATGGTTCAAGCCGATGGTTCAATTGAATGAACCAAGTCGATGAACCATTCCATTGAACCACAAGATGTTGAACCTCTTTGTTAAACCAAGGCTTTGAACCAAAATGGTTCAAGCTGATGGTTCAATTGAATGAACCAAGCCTCTGAACCAAGTGTATGAACTAAGCCGATCAACCACTTGATTGAACCTACCTTTGAACCATTTTTTTGAACCAACCGTTGAACCAAGTTTTGGTTCAACGAATCAAACAAAGCCTTGAACTGACTGATGAACCATTTGATTGAACCAAAGGATAAACCACTTGGTTGAACCAAGCCATTGAACCATTCCTTTGATTGAACCCGTCGTTGAAGATTTTTGATTGAACCAAGGCACTGAACCAATCTTGAAAATGACCAAGTGTTAGAAACTAATTCTTTTAGTTAAACCCATCTGCAGAAGCCTTTGAACCTATAGAAATGAACCTATCTATAGAGTCTGTAGAAATCAAGTCTATAGAAATCAACCTATAAATCTCGTTGAACTTGGCCTATAGAGTCCATAGATTTTCTCTTCTTGCTGAGTCTATAGATTTTCTCTTCCTACTGAGTCCGTAGATTCAAGCTTGCAGAGTCTGTAGATTTAAGCCTACAAAGTCCATAGATTTCTAAGAAGATTGAAAACTAAGGAATTTGAATGCCCAAGACAAATTTTAGAAAGGGAAGAGATAATTTTGTTCTGTAAGACCAAAATAGTTTAAATGTTGTCTCAAAAATGAGTGATATTTTTGGGAGACAACAGTTGGCTCCAGTTGGGGAACTTCTGTCAATTGCAAAAAGAATTGAAAGAAGTAGAATCTAGAATCTCTAGTGTCTTCATGTGTACCATTGGGTTATGGAGTCATGCTACCCATAAACGAAAGGCATCAAAAATGGAAATGAATAAAACAAAATAGAATTAAAAACTATACAAATATACATATATAGAGTTGTAATGATCTGATACTTCAAGAGTTGAAGTGTTTCAGATGCTACCCATTATGAGGTAGAGAAAAGAGTGTGCCATCTTGATATTTTAGCAAAAATATATTTTCACCAATGTGCTAATGAATTATAAATGGGCCTCTCCAAAGGGAGTCAAACTTTCCATGCATCCCCTTTGGTTCTCTCCTTTTGTCCCATAGCAGGACTTGATCCCCAATCTAGAAATCACAATTTTTGGCCTTTTAGTCAAAGATTTTCTTCACTAGACTTTGATGAGCAGAGATTCTATCCACCACCATGGTTCTCTATTCCTCTAGCTCAGTCAAACACATGATTCTTTTATCAAGATAACTTTCATATGTTTGATCTTCAATTGCCTTTGCCAATTTCAAGGCTAGCAATTCTAAGGTGATTAGTATCTTAGCATTAATACCATAAAGAAGTTGAAAAGGAGACATACTAATTACCTTCTTTGGTGTGATTTTATCTACCCATAGAGCATTAACCAATGCTTTGTGTCATGTCCTTTGATTATCATCTGCTAGCTTCTTGATGATAGTTACCAGGTTCTTATTGCTGGATTTAGCTTGTCCATTCCCTTGTGGAAAATAATTAGAAGAGTGAGAGAGTATAATTACATAATGAAAATAGAATTGTGTAATCTCTTGAGAGGTGAAACAAGCTGCATTATCAATAACAATTTTGATTGGAACTCCAAACCTGGAAATGATATTCTCTTTGAGGAAGTTGCATACAACTTCTGAAGTAACATGCTTAGTTGGGATTACTTCTACCCAGCTGGTGAAATAGTCAATTGCTATAAGGACATAATCATGTCTATAACTTCAATATGGGTTTATTGTCCCCATAAAATCAATCTCCCATTGCTGGAAAAGTTCTTCTATGATCACTGGCTTGAGAGGCATAGCAGCTAACTTGGGTCTTCCAACAAATTGTTGACAGAGTTCACATTTTCTCACCCACTTATGTGCATATTGGAAAAGAGTTGGCTAGTAATACTTGGCTCATAGAATCTTGTGAGTAGTCACAAGAGAAAAAAAATGTCCTCCATAGGCCAAATTATGGAAAGATTTCAAAAGCTAGCTTTGTTGCTTTTTATCTACACATCGAAAGAATACTCCATCTATGCTTCTCTTATACAAGCCATTGTCCCAAAGGACAAAATTGGTAGCTTTCAACTTAATATTCCTCCTTTCTTTATTAAAAAATGAGCAGGACATTCACCATAAGTAAGGAAATGAGTGATACTTGAATACCACTCATTGGTAGTGGAGACAAAAAGGACTATTGGTGTCTCTTCCACTTCAGTTTCTTCACGTTGTGTGTCTTTTGGCTTATTGTCAGCAATTAATTGGCATAGGCCTTTACCCTTGACCAGATTTATTGGCTTGATGTCTAGATCAAACTCTTAGATATTTGTAATCCAATTACCTCTTTTCATGCCAAACTCTTGCTGAGTTAATATAGACTTAACTGTAGTGTCAGGAACTAAGGCAGTAGTATGTGAATTCAGAATATAGAAGTGGAAATGTTTGACTGCTTTCACCAAGGCATAAACATGCTTCTCTATACTTGAATACTTCATCTCATGGGTTTTCAGAGGGCAACTCATGAAAGAGATAGGAGATTCCATACCTTCCTTGTCCTGTTGAACAAGAATTGTTGAAAGAGTGTGTTTAGACACATAGCTGCATATGATGAAATCTTTGTTGTAATCTGGGCAAACCAAGGTAGGGGTGTGAGCAATGGCGGTTTTGATATCTTTAAATGTTGATTTGCCTTCTTTAGTCTAGCTAAATATGGTCTTCACTTTCATCATGTTCACAATGTGTCTAGTCTTCTCAATAAATTTGGGGATGAATCTCCGTAAGAAATTCACCTTTCTAAAGAAAGAATGAACAACATTCTTAATTATATGCAAATTAAGTTCCTAAATAGACTTGACTCTATCTGAGTCAATATTTATGCCTTCTTTGGACACAATGTGTCCAAGGAGTTTCCCTTCTGTTACTCCAAAAATAGACTTTTTAGGATTTAAGGAAATACCATTCTGGTGGCAGTGCTCCAGCACTTGTTGTAAGTGGCGTACATGATCAGATCGACACTTTGAAAAGATAGTCAAGTCATTAAGGTATACCACTATGAATTTACCAATCTCATCTTTGAAAGCCAGATCCATTGCTCTCTGAAAGGTAGCACCAAAATTTATTAAACCAAAAGTCATTCTTTTATATGCAAATGTACCCCAAGGTGTGGTGAATGCAGTCTTGTGTTGGTCTTCTTCACCAACTTCAACTTGATTATATCTTAAGAAGCCATCTAGCATTGATAACATCTTTGAACCTATCACTATTTGAAGCACTTAATCCATAATTACAAAGGCTAATTATCCTTCAAAGATTCTTGATTCAGATTTCTAAAATCTACACAAATGCAATTTTTGCCATTCTTCTTCCTTACAGACACTATGTTTGCAATCCATGTGGAATGATGGATTGGGAAGATGATTCTAGAATTTAACATTTTTTGTATCTCAGATAGAATAGTACCTAATATTTTCAGATTATACTGTCTATATTTTTGCTTTGTATGGCATTGAGTCAGCCTTGAGAGGAATGTCATGGCAGATTTCATCATGTCTGAGAGACTTTAGGTCTTCATAAGAATATGCTAAGACATCCATGTATTGATAGAGTAAAGAGGTGAACTTGAATCTTTCTTCAGGGGTGCAGCACTTACCAATATTGACCATCTTGGGATTTTCTTTAGTAGTCAAATTCACTTGATCAAATCTCTGAGAGAAACTCGAGTTTGTTTGTTGTTGTTTGATGAATCTATCATGCTTGTCAAATAGCTTTTTAAGAGAAACTAGGCCTTTGGGAATTTTGTTTCCTTTCAACTATAATAATTCTTCATTTATATCTAAATTAGATTCAGAGATAGATTCATTCTTCTGAGATTCACTACCTTCAAAACATAGTTATTCAAAATTATCTTTTCATTCTAGGAAGGCAATGATTTGATGATCATCATTGAATACTTGCCAATGATCAGTATTGTCAGGAACACTTGGTCTATAGACCATCTCAATAGTATATCTATCTTTTTTAAAATCTAAATGAGGAACTAAGAGAGTTCCTGAAATAGCAAGTGCATCAGCTCTATCATTAGACTCTCTGGGTATAGCAAAAATGTTGAAAGCATCAAAGCTTTCAATTTGATCCCAAACCAAGTTACGGTAGTGGCGTAATCTTTCATTCTTGGTTTGGTATAAGTTCCTCACTTGAAAAACCATTAATTTAGCATCTCCTTTGGCATGAAGAAACTTGATGCCTTTTTCTTGAGTAGCCTTCATGCCAAGCAATAGAGATTCATATTTAGCTATATTATTAGTGTTGCTAAACTATAATTTGTAAGATGAAGGGAACACATCTCTTTGAGGAGATATCAAAACAATCTCAGCTCCTAAATCAGTAGAGGAATAGTTACCATCAAATTCCAAATTCCATATCTCATCTGATACTAATTTTTATTTAGACTTTCCTTCATCAGAGATGGAGGATCCTTCTTGGTCTGTACTGCAGCCTACTAGTTTTTGTACTGCTCTTATTGAATTGATTTTTGAGTTGACACTTTCAAGAATTATATCAAGTGTTCATGCACTTCATCTATAGATATAAAATAGTTACCCATACCTGCGGCTTCAAAAATAATTTGAGCTTCAGGGGCTAATGTCTGGGTGACCACATATTTTGCTTCCTTTTCAGGGTGTAACCTCTTCATTATGCCTTGGACAGGGATATTTGCCTCAGATAGATCGATGCTTAGTTCTCCTCCCACATTTTTGTAAAAATTTCATCCAAGTAAAATGCCAAAGGATGTTGGGATGTCAGCCACCAAAATAGTCATCTTTATTCTCTTATTTGGAAAGGCTATAAATGCAAATTGGGCATCTTTAATTTGCCCCAGCAATGGTACTTACTTGTTCTCCATGGAGAAACATCTCCCAAATGTCTTGGTCAATGTGAGGCCTAGAGACTCAACTACTTTAGTAGGCATGACATTATCAAATGCCTCAGAATTAATGATGTAATTATTGAGCTAATAACCATTTATTAACAAGGAAACATAGAAAGGTTCTATTTCCCCAGGGGCAGCTAGAGGAGTAAAGACAAGATTATTTAGAATGGGCATGTTCTTTGGGGAATCAAGAATTATTTTCTTAACCTCTTTTTTATAGGGATGGTCTGGTTCTTGACACATTGGACCAACTTATCCAATTGATTAGGATTGGACTACAAGTATTCAAATTTAGACATTTGTATTTTGGTCTTTTTGACATGATCAATTATGTCAAATGGCTGAATTGGACTAGGAATAGAAGAAAGCATTTCAACCTTTTGGGTTTTAGGAGGGATGGGAGGATGGTTGGTTTGTGAAATGGGAGTATAAGGTGAAGGTGAAATTGATGTACTTACATTTTGGGTGATCACCAGATCCTTTAACTGAAAAGGCAGAGTGGTTCCATGCTTAGCAATTGTAATTTCTGGTTGAGGTTGCTCCTCTATCTTCCCTTTATCAGATTGCTAGAATGATTGGTTCTTGGATCTGGTAAACACTACATATGATCCATTAATAGCTTCTCCTTTACTTTTGGGTTCATCTTGGTAGTTCAGGAAACCAATGTGGGAGTCACCAGTTGATTCTTATTGATCCTCCATGAAGAGATCGACGTCATTTTCTTGATTCAATTCAGGCTAGAAAGATAACTCAGATTCTATTTCAAGATAGCCCATTGTTGAATTGGTCGGAGGAGCTTCCAGAGCAAGTTTCCCTTATGGAGGAGGAAGGTGATTTTATTGCCCTTGATTCCTGGTAGCATTGCCCTAATATTATTGATTTAGGAATGTCCTTCTTGGCATATCTTTTTAATGAAAGAGCAGAAGACATTCCTTGCGCCATTTGCTTTTTCAAGGATAACACTTCATTTGCCTACTTTTGCACCATTGGATTAGTGGTGCCTATAGATGCATATTCAAAAGATGATGAAGGTCTATTTCTGTTTGGGTCTCTTCTTATCTTCCCTACTAAGATGAGATCATCTTCTACCTTAGTGGACAAAATTTGAGCTGCAGCAAGATCTATTTGACTAGCACGTCTCAAGAGAAAACTTACTTCAGGTAGCTGAGAATTAATGAAAAAGAATTTGAGATTCTTAGCTGTAGGTCAAGCTATTATAGGGATTTTGTTTCTTAGTTTGTCAAATTTGGCTATGAAGTCTCTCATAGGCTCATGAGGATCTTTCTTCATCTGTGTAAGTTGAGCCAGAAGTGTACGTGCATCTTTTGCAAGTTTGAATTTGGCTTCAAACTTAGCTTTGAGAGTATTCCAATCAGTTACTGACTGAACCTGTAGATGATAAAACCAATCTTTAGCAGCACCTTGTAGTGTCTTCACAAAAAACTTGATAGCTACATCTTCAAATTCTACTCTGATTACTCCACAAGCTATGATGAAGGCTACAATGTGTTCATCAGGATGAAATTTCCCATCACCATAGAATTTAGGGAAATTCTTCTTTGAACTATGTGGAAGCTCATGTAGAGGTGGAGTAAGATTTAGACAACCAAAAGCATTACCCCAAGGGACTTAAACTACCATTGTAGGATTATGAAAAGGAGGGATAACAAATCTTAGAGGGGTAATTATTGGCAAAGATTTATCAACAACAGAAGTAAATACTTCATCTGGCAATGGAGATCTGACTTTAGTAGGAGGAAAACTCTTGGTTCATTAGAGATGAGATGGTGAAGGAAATATATCAAAATTACTTTGTTGTACCAACTCAAATACAGGGTCAATGATACCTTTAGCCCTTTGGCTTCGTGTATACCTTGAATCTGCCAGATTGTGAAAACAAAAATGGAAAAGAATTGAACTTGCTTCAGTTAAAGCTTGAGGCTTTAAATTGTGTGTTATTTCCTAGTTAGTGTGAAGGTGAATGGATAGATTATAAATGGATAATGGATTTGATATCCCTAGTGGAGTCACCAAAACCTGTTGCCCAAGGCTAGGAGGAAAATTTTAACAATGGGAAAACACTGGAGCATTTCGCTCTTCCATAGCGGAGTACAATGGATAGGTTATAACAATAATGGATAAGACAAGTAATGAAGTCACCATAATCTATAATAGATAAGGGTTATAATGATAATGGGTAAGACATAGGTGATGTTTCAATTTGAAACTTGAGGTTCCAAATTGCACATAATTATGTATATCCCTAGTGGAGTCGCCAAAAAATGTTGGTGGAATATTTTGTCGATCAGCCTACTGATAAACAAAATAGGTCTGATCAGCCAAAGTAGGAAGATTAGTTGTCTAAATGTGTAGGTTTACCACATCATAAGGGGACTGATCTCTCCCCTCATCAAGGGGAGGTTCCCTATATATATATATATATATATATATATATATATATATATATATAGAAAATAATACTCAAGGGTAGGACAAACCATCCATCTCTCTTTCTTCAGAGATGATGTGTGTGAATCAAAGAAGAAACTCAAGGAAAATGACAAAAAGCACTCCTCTTCTTTCAAAATTACTATTCAACAAGCCACAAGAATACTATAAGAAGTAACAGTAAAATGTAACAAAGGATGTAATAACTAACAAATTGAGATGCAGCACAAAGTCTACGCTTGAATTTCTCAAGAGTAAGATACGAAGGAAAATGAGGGCACAAAGTCACCCCAAGGTCCTTTACACAAAAATGAAAATAAAACACACTAAAGGCAATTATGGGGGCACAAAGTCTCTCCATAGTTGACTCTTCAGGACACCTTCTTGACTGCTGTCACTAATTCTACTTGTTGAATTAAAGGAATAGAAGATATATTAAGGAAAAATACATCAGAATAATTTCCTCAAAAAAAAATATATTACAGCACAAAGTCTAAAAAACCACTTGCTTTCTTATTCCAATAACAAAATATGATAAACAAACTAAGCTCAAAGTCTCAAAAGTGTCTTTCAATTTGGGTAGAGTTTCGTTCTGATTGTCAAAAAGAGATCCATTTACAATAGAAGAGAGTCCCTTATATAGCCTCTTCAAGAAGGACTCAGGAATAGTAACACATCATGTTGCATTGGAATTCATTAAGAAGACAGGCTGGAACTTAGGGGTGTTTACCTATTTGATTTTATCAATGCAGAGAAACAAGTCACGCTATTGAAAGTTTGCAAATTTCAATGTGCACCTGGCGATCTAATCTTACCTTCATCATTCCTCCTTTTTTGGTTAATTGAATGGGGTCCTGGATTCAATTTGTTGTTTTATTCCTTTCTCACTTTCTACTAGTCTTGGCCTTAAAGCCTATGAATGCATTTGGTTCTGTAGGTTCAAAGGATTGACAACTATTTTATGAGCTTTAAAATTGATGTTCGCATGCCCGTCACTATGTTTTCAATGGCTAGTTTGATGTCTTGAATTTGACGTCTTTGGGTGTGTCACCCCTTGGTCCTTCTTTGGATTTTCTGTTTGGCACTTTTCTAGAAAGAAACTACCCTTTCAAGCCTTAAGAAATGATCTTTGAATGGCCTTTGGGCTTCTTGTTTTACATCTTCCCGAAGGGAAGGTGACCCTTAGGCTTCAAAAAGTGTTCTTTAAGTAGGCAGCCAAGAGTCCCCTGCAAGGGCACCTGCCCTTCAGGGTCCTTCGTGGCCTTTTCCTTAGTGGACTATTTCTTGGGTTTTCTTCCAGACAATTCCTGTAGGGATTTTCCTTAGGATTTTTTCCGTGGGTAAATTCTCATGGATAAAAAGTCCATGGACAAATTCCCATAGACAAAAAGTCTGCAGAAATTTCCCGCTCACTTTGCCTTTGTAAAATCCTTTGGGTTTTTTCCACCCCTGACTTGTCTAAATTATTTCAAACTTTTTATCTGAAGTAATTCCTTCAGACAAAAAGTCTGAAGGAATTATTTCTTGCCTTAGTATTTTTTGAATTCTAAAAGAATTACCTTTGCAGGCTTCTTTGAAAATGACCCTTCCAAAGGGTACTTTCATTGACCAAGTGCCCTCCGCAAGGGCACTTGTCCTTCGGGAGGTGCTTTGAACTTTTACATTGGATCACTCCTTTGAACCAAGGCATTGAAATGCTTGGTTGAACCAAACATTGAACCAAGCTAATGAACCAAGATTTGAACCAAAATGGTTCAAGCCGATGGTTCAATTGAATGAACCAAGTCGATGAACCGCTCCATTGAACCACTAGATGTTGAACCTCTTCATTGAACCAAGGCTTTGAACTAAAATGGTTCAAGCTAATGGTTCAATTGAATGAACCAAGCCTTTGAACCAAGCGTATGAACTAAGCCGATGAACCACTTGATTGAACCTACCTTTGAACCATTTGTTTGAACCAACCATTGAACCAAGTTTTGGTTCAACGGTTCAAACAAAGCCTTGAACCGACTGACGAACCATTTGATTGAACCAAAGGATGAACCAAAGTGTTGAACCACTTTGTTGAACCAAGCCATTGAACCATTCCTTTGATTGAACCCACCGTTGAATATTTTTGATTGAACCAAGGCACTGAACCAATCCTGAAAAGGACCAAGTGTTAGAAACTGATTGTTTTGGTTGAACCCACCTATAGAAGCCTTTGAACCTATAGAAATGAACCTGTTTGCAGAGCCCATAGAAATCAAGTCTATAGAAATCAACCTGTAAATCCCATTGAACTTGGCCTACAGAGTCCATAGATTTTCTCTTCCTGTTGAGTCTGTAGATTTTCTCTTCCTACTAAGTCTGTAGATTCAAGCCTTTAGAGTCCATAGATTCAAGCCTGCAGAGTCTATATATTTAAGCCTACAGAGTCCGTAGATTTCTGAGAAGCTTGAAAACTAAGGAATTTGAATGCCCAGGACAAATTTCAAAAAGGGAAGAGACAATTTTGGTCTGTAAGACCAAAATAATTCAAATGTTGTCCCAAAAATGAGTGATATTTTTGGGGGACAACACACATGATTTGAATTTTCTTTCAAGGTATCTCCTAGGAGATACCTTGAACATACACGTGATTGGAATTTTATTTCAAGGTATCTCCTAGGAGATACCTTAAAGGGCCTTGGAATACCTTCCATGTTCATTATAAAGGTCCTTGTAAGGGATTTAATATAACCATGGCACCTTTTTATTTAGAAAGAACCCTGTTGTACATGATTGGAATTTTATTTCAAGGTATCTCCTAGGAGATACCTTAAACATGCATAAGATTGGAATTTCATATCAAGGTATCTCCTAGGAGATACCTTGAAGGGCCTTAGAATACACTCCATGTTGATTTTAAAGGTCCTTAAAAGGGATTTGATATAACTGTGGCAACTTTTTATATGGCAAAAACCTTGATGCCAGCTCTGATTGCTTATGAGAATGACACATGGCACTCTTAAAACCAACCAAAATAGAGGGCCCCACCAAAGATCTCACCATGAATATAAATATTCCATGTGGCATAGTACATAAAATTCATCACTAAGCTATATTTAGAGATCCCTTAAGAGCAATCAGAAGGTGCCACACATCAAAAGCTAGAAAATTTTAGCTTTAAAACTAAAATTGATGGTGAATCAAAGGAAAATTAGTGTTAACTTTGAATTATAATGTAATTGAATGCAAAAATTAATAGCTTAAATATATGAAAATTTGATGAACTTGTCATTAATGTGGCATGAAATAGAATTACCATCAAACCTTGTATTAATCAAAGCAATATTCAAAAAAATACTCAACTTAGTTATTGTAACCTACATTTACATTTGAAGATCTAAGCATTTTATTTCTCTACCACCTACATCCATAATTAAACAAAGCTTGAGCTCTTCATAGATTGTATCTAAATACCATTATTAGATCTCAAAAATGACAAAGAATTAAAATAAGATGTTAGTTGCTACACAAGATATCACAGAAATGGTGTAAGTATGACCCTCCACTCTTGGTAAGAGAATTGCATTTGGATATGATAATTTTATATTTCAATATAGTGATTTAGTTGTGTTCAAATACATGGAGTTAATACTTAAGGCCATAGACTCAAGAGACATGCATTACAATAACATATATTATAATGTCAAAGGAGATAGGGATCTTGATAAAACTAAGACCATGCCCCACATTATTCAATTGGCTTCAGATATCATTACAATCCAAACTGTTAGTCTTCACAAGGCCCCAACTAAACCAGAGGTCATGTCATGTGCTGACCTAGTATATGGAATCTTTGGGAATTTAAGATGTGAAGATGGATAGCTCAAGTCAATGAACTAAGGACATCCCATTGCCTTCATTATAATAGCCACCTTTGAAAGATATTATGACCTACCCCTACCACAACTAAACTACAACCAAAGCATCATGGATAACTGTTACAAGGCACATAAGCTAGTGATAGTCTTAGCTTCATGGTTAACAAATCCAATTGGAGTGGTCTTAGCTTCAAATTGGTTTTTCTATTTATTATATTTCTAGTAGTAGTTGTATAAACAACTCAACCCCCATGTCTTTTAGGAATTTAAATTGAGTTTCTTACTTTTTCCTATTCCTTGGTGACATAGAAAGCACAATAAGTGCATCAATAATCCCAATAAATCATCCTTTAAGCAATCAATCAAGTGTCTTTGAGGCACCTATAGGCTTGGTTTCAAGTCAAAATATGTTATAGTCAGGGGTATATCAGTATTAAGACCTTTTCTAAGCTTGTGGAGGCTATTTGGACCATAAAATACATGAATTATTGAGATGAATAACCTCAATATAGATCTCAAAAATGATACATGTGATTTTTAAATAGGGATAAAGAAACACAAATGTACATCTACAGCTAGCCTCAAGAGCACTGCTATAGTCAAGTGGCTGAACCATGGTTAATAGAGACTTCAAGGGTATAGACTTTCAAGCAGGGTAATGAGATTGTTAAGAGATCATCATATGGAGATCAAAACATGGGTACTTTATGTATTTTCAAAACTCCTAGAACATCTTTAGACCCTATCACATTTTGTACAAAGGACATCACATCATGCATAGTGGTACATATAGGATAGGTTTTTTTTTATAATGAAATAATGGAGAACATGTGAAGAAGATAATAGTCTAAAAGGAATTCATTAGGTTGTGGACTTTGGAGGAGACCTCAAGGAGCCAAAATCAATTGAATATTCAATTCCATGAAATCTTCACCTACAACTACTTAAGGGACTTATAAAATATGTTGGTAGTCAAGAACTTGTAATTACCACTACACCTACTAAAGAAGTTATCATAAAATACTTAAACCAACCAAGTCCTAATATTATAGACCTTGATGAATAGTAGCAAAGAGTTGAGATTTCATTAGATGGACTACAAGCATTATCTGGGATGAAATTTGAGAAAGTCTATGTGAAAAAGGTCCCCAAAACTACAAAAGGTAGAGTAATGTCACCTCTATCAACCTCTTAAACTCCCTTACTAAGTACAATGCCTTTTCCTTCATTTCTAGCTATTAGTACATTCACAACTTCCCCTGTTACTACTACCCATCCCACTCCCATGTTCACATCCCCAACCACTAATTCTTTTGGAAGCACCATTACAAAATTCATCTCCCATGATATATCCAACTTTCGACCTCCAATTAGATCCCATAACACTAGTACTAGCCCAATCGAAGGTTCCATTCTTTCTTAGGCTACTAGGAGTGCATCCCTTACCTTTGGTCCTATTACACCCACCAAGCCATTAAGGCACATTCCACCATCATTAAATTGGTGGAAACCATATCATCTCACCACATTATAAAAAATCATTGGGATTGAAACAATTCTTTCATTTTTTTAGACAAGGCCTTAACTAAGTCTTTATTCGATTCACTAGGTCAATTAGACCCAACTAATTTATATATCCATGATTCTACCTTAACTTCTTCCTCATCCTAAGCACTCCCATTATATCCACCTCCTACTCAGACATCATCTTTAACTACCCCAAATTGGTTAAAGGACATTATGTGAATAATGAAATAGGGAAGGCCTCAAGTAGGCCGAGCCACATCCCGAGTTGGCGTAAGATTTGATACAACCATTGGGACTATGAGGAGGGTTATAAGGAGATAAATAGAACACACTCAAATGAGTTTAATCTTGGTATGTGAAATTAAGCCTATTATCACTTATATTTTCACCCTTTGAGGAGATGGAAAATCTCTCCTCATCCAAGCGGCACAATGGAAACACCCCTAGGCTTGTGGGTAGCCTAAGAAATGAGGTAAATCTATAGATAGGGATAGCTCCCTTGATGTACCACTTTTGATCATAACTAAGACTAAACTTAGGGGGTGAAGAGAGAGAGATAACTAAAAACAAACTATCCTAAGTGAGGCGATACACCAAATATATTGACGACTTCCAACCATATTCATGTAAAACTTGAAATCAATGGACAAAATGAACATACAGTTCACCAATCTTCATCTTCTCACATCAATGTTACATTATGAGGTTATGGATTAATGTGAAAAGCAATGAGGATTAGATAAGAGACCTAAGAGGGAAATAATGAATAGAATAACTCACTTAATCCTTGACATCTCCTATAACACTTCACATGCCTTACAAGAAGAAGCTTTCTAATAGCAAATAGATGATAGAATGAGATAATCATGCTAAGAAATAAGAATTATTACTTATACAGAATCAAAAATTCCAAATAAACACACCAATAATAGTTATGTAAGAGTTAACAATTAGTGTTCTTATTTAACAAAAGGTATATAATTGAGAAAGGCTTCACCATACTCAGGTGGAGCATCCCATACAATGGCCAAAATGGTTAGTTCTTATAGAACCTAAGAGAGAGAATAAGAAGAGAGAAGTCTAAGGGTCACAAGTAAACCTATTAAGCTAAGAGAATAAGTTAATTTTTCATGAAAATATTATATCATATGAACCGTACAAGGTTAGGAAGCCCAAGTGTCAGTCTAAGTCATCAAACTCTTGCAAAGTGGCATAAAACTCTTCATTTTGGCTCAAAAAGACTGCCTTCATGATTAGCCCTATTTGAATGAATCATAACTAATTAGTAGTAGGTAAAATTATTTAAATGAATTTTAATGATAGAAGACATGCCTCTTCATGTATTGGTTATAGGCTTGGTCCTATAAAAACATCTAGAAGTGAGAAATCATCTGTTGTCAAGAAAACTCTCTTTTCATGTACCCTGTACACTTAGCTTCCCAAAAGGTATCATTTTCTCATTAAAATAGGTGGGATTGAGTGGATGAAAATTTTAAATAACCTAGATGGCCTTAGATGCATTATGTATTCTTTAAAATCAGCTCATATAAAGCATTCTACCCTTCACACTAGCTTTTCCATTAGGCCAATTTTGACTAGCTAAGTTGAAGCACATATTTTGGACAATTGGGATGTATTTAAGGAGTTAAATTACCATAGGAAGTTACTAAAAGTCTAAATACTCAGTCCAAACTTGATTTCATCTATAAACTCTTCCTACATCCTATAAAACATAAAAAATGGTCAAAAATACCCTATTTCTACCAGGTCTGTACAAGTCTATACAACTCATCCTAGTGGAAAGTAGAATGATGGAGTCCTTTTCACTTTCCAATAGGTTTCATGAGAAAAATATTACATTTGATCATCTATCCAACTTCATTTATTCCATCAGGTCACTTATCAAGTTTTACAAGGGTTTTTAATAATTTTGATTTTTAAGCTTTGTTCATATAGGTTTCACATTCAACTTGCAAACCAATTTCACTAGTTTGATGTTTAAGGACCTTAAAAACATCCATAAACTTATTAAACTCCCATGCAGACTCTCAAAAGAGAAATGAGAACTCAAAGTTACCCACTCAAGCTTATTTCTTCCATTCCTACATGTCTCAATTGATTGGAAGTTAAACAATGGATTCATTTTGTTTTATTTTCACTCTAAAATATTTATCAACTTTGTATTTACCATAAGAGCATGTTTTAATATGTCACATCTCATATCTAGTTTTATAAGTATGATTGACTCCTCATTTGGATTTAGGTATGAATCTTGCCTAACAAGCTTCATTGCACCATAGATCTCATGAAACACCTTTTTTATTTTATCTCTTTAAATCCTTATTTATAATGTTTTTATGTATGTAATAAAAGTCCACATACCTTTATTTAGGGTCCAAACAACCTCAGGTTCACCTTATCACTTTCGTTCCTCAAACCTGCTTGCCTATGCACAAGGGAAGTATACCCTATCTAAGACAAAATAGGGGGTACTTCCCATATTTTATCAAACTATTTTATTGTATGAGTGTCTTATACAATTTATAAAGGTTCTATACATAAAAAATAAGCCCTTGTTTAGGTCACTAGACCTTTCAACTCTCTCCATTTCCAAGATAGACTGTATAGAAGTTGATTGTACAGGGTTTACTCTCCATGGACTATGTTTTTCTCTATAAGACCCCTTATTTTGACTTATTTACATTATAAATAGCCTATATAGATAATTATGGTCATAATTAATATTATTTAGGCCCATTCATCACTTTAACTCTCTATATACCCCTTGTTATCCTTGTATTTTCAAGACTATAAGTACAATCATGACTATGTTTTACTTTGTAAGGGACCCTTGCAGTTTTATATGTTTGAGTTGAGACTTTAATGAGTGTTAAATCTAATTTTTTATGTTTTAATTTAATCATTTGAAACATTTTTTATGTTATTTTTTTCAACTTTTTGTTATTTCCATGGCAAGTACTACTACTATCCTATTCACTACCCACTACAGTCAATTGAGGTTGACCTTCTGAGGTAAAGGGACCTGTGGTCAACCTTAAATATTTAAACAATGTAAATCATCATTTTTAATCCTTTTAGACCCTTTTTAAGACTTAAAACAACCCCTTAATCACTCTCCATACTTCTTAAACCAAAAATACTGAGCTTTCTGCCTCTTAGTTTTTTTCTTTTGGACCCTGTTATATGTGTTTGATGCATGATCCAAGCTTGTAAAACAAAGGACATAATATAATTATGACTCCATAGAGTCATTTAATTCAAAAAAAACTATTTAATTCATTCACTCACCTTATATCATACCAATCATCAAAAAACTCTCTTCCTTAACTCATTGTTTGCCATGGTCAACCACAATTAACTATAGGTTTTCATTATCAAATGAGAGGGCATATAAAAGTGTCTATAAGCTCAAATATCCATATACTAACTTCATATTTTTATTCTAATTTTCACCAATTTCACAATAATATTAGGTTTACAATCATGGTACATCTCCACAAACCCTACCCTTGGCTAGTTGTAGGTGTATCTTCTCAGTCCATTGTACGGATTGTAGGTGCTTGTTGAAGAAAATGATATCATCTATCATCTTGTCTAGATGTTATTTTAGAGAATATATGTCACCTAAAACATTTTACATTATTCAAACATGGTTTAAAGGTTAATTTTTCCATTTGGATGATAAAGGTCTCTTTTGGAGCTCTAAATGTAGATAACATTGCCTGGCTACAATGTTTTCATGGGCAACTTTGGACCTTATAAAAGTTGACCTCCACTAATATTTTTGATCCCAAAATTTAAAAATTTATTTTATATGATAGAGGTTATAAATAAATATAATTATAATTCATTAAAACATAAATTATCCATGTCATATTCCATTTTCAAAAAGCTCATAGGCCTTTGTTTACTCAGTTCAAGGAAAAAGGCCTAAATCAGTCATATTGTGTTTGAAGGCATATGTACTTCAGTTTTCCAATATTGGCATATAAAAATATGATTTTAATGGTACTTAAACCCACTATGGATTCAAAAAAAAAAATCATACCACTTTCTTAAACACTTGACATGGGTTCTTAACTTTCTATCAGGTTGCCTATAGGTGCAAATATGGGTTATATGTAGGTATCAACTATGAATTCAGGAAGTGGATATGGTTATGAAAGTTAAAATGAGTTTTAATCTCCCAAAAATAATTAAAACACACTCTATTAATCATCACATACCTTTTTTATCTCAAAAATTCCTTCTAACATGCTGGTACTCATGAAGACACCTGTAGATGCATTCTCATATACGCAGACAGATAGTGAGTTGAAACCATATATCCAAGGAATGTACTTTCATATTCACTTTATATCCCTATAAGGATGTTGGAATGAAACATTAGTGTGTTTAAAATATTTAATAAATCCTTCACATTCCATTTCTAATGTGAAAACTCTACAAAGATGTTTGCATGGTTGTGTTTCTTATATATGGCTATAAACTATGAAGATGTTTTGGATAATGAAGTTGAAATGAGGAAAGAAAAAATGTAATATTTAAAACATGGAAAAATTAAATATTACAACCCCTTGTAACCATGTTGAAAACCTAAATAACTTGAAAATGGTGCAAGACTTTCTATAACATAGAATGGTGTACCCTCTTTCAATCTGAGCTACTTGGATCATATAAACACTTTGAAACATGAAACAAATCATTAAATACATGATGAGACATAGTAAACATAATCTATAACCAATATTAGTAAGTGGATTGTACAAAGTTGCTCAAACTAAGGCAAAACCCATGGGATGTACAGATTAGTAGGTAGATTTAGAAAGTCAACTTCTTAGGGATGGTTTATAAAGCTCAGTATACCATTCCTATAAAACCAAAAATCAAATGGAATCTAAATAAATGTATGATATAACCTTAGGATAATTTTTCCTCAAACCTTTTATACTAATAGTACCAAGTACAAACCTACAAGTCACTTCTATTTTCCAAGAAAGGTGAAAAAGGAGCAAAATAGTTTTAGATTAGAAATAACACTTTCAAAGCAAACTAATAATTTAAATTATCATGAGGAAGTTTAATAGGCACATTTAAACCTTTTCCACATGGCACACTTCCCAAGGAGGTCATAAAAGTGCCAAAATCTTCTCCTTTCTTAAGAAAACTACCTTTTCTTCTAATGAACCTATCACTTTTCAATTTTTTTCAATTACTTAAAAACTATAAGGACACATTGGACATGACATTACATTTTATAACCTTCACTCTTCCTAATAAATTTGTACAAGTCATTAAATGCTCAATTTTGACCCTTAAAATGACTCAAAATGATATGTTGGCTAATGAAACTAATGACCAAGGATAATATAACATTTAATGGCATCAAATAACAAATAATATACTTTATGACCAAATTGTATACCCCCTAAAACCTCTAAAAACAAGTTTTTACCTATAGGTGCCCCAATTTGACTTAAAAGTCAAATTTGGTCAACAAATTTGTGACTCATAGGGGTAGTATCCCTGATATACTAACTAGACTAGTAGCCTTATCAGTCCATTGGGATTAGGAGTCATCTAGAGTCTCAAAAAAATAAGGAGACCTTTGACCATTGACCATAAACTTAACCAAGACAATACAACTAAGAGACTACCTCAAACACACAAAGCAAAGGACACACACAAAACAAAATAAGCAAACTAACAAGACACACACACATGTACTCAAAGCACTTAGGGGAAATAGAGAAAAAACTATTATATAAAACTAACAACCAATCATACCTCCCTTTTGAGGATCAAAGGGAAATTTTCTTGAATCTCCTTTTGCATGAGATGGATGAGGGTACCAAGCATGTTGTTGTTTAGATTGAACACTTTATAGACTAGACCTATTCCTTGGAACTTCACTTGAATTTTTATCAAGTATATCATCTTCAAATAGGACTCCATTTTATACATATTCTTCTTGACCTTGTACACATACTTCATGTTGCTTCCCACTCTCTTTCTTATGATCAACTTTCATCTTCTTTGTAGGCATGGTCTCAAAAGGAATGATTTCATGTTCCTTTAAATATTGAGGCCAATATAGGTTTGTCTTAACCTCCAAAGGCTAATGTGTACTTTTATCTTTCTCACCTATGACATTTTGGAAAATTTCATCTTTCTCATCTATGACATTTTGGACAATGTCATCTTTCTTACCATCATTTATAACTAGCCCTAAAGGAGTTATAGACCCCTTGAGAGATTCAAAATATTTGAAAATGTCTTCAAATATCTACCTTAAATCATCATCTTCACTTTGATTAGCATCATGAATGGGAACAACAAGAGAAGATTATTCATCTTCTTCTTTATATTCTAATATGACCTCTTCCATTATTTCTTTTTTCAACACAAGGAGTGTATTCTTCATCATCAACTAAATAAGGAGATTCAACACAAGATCTCACCTTTTATTTAGAACCTAGGACCTATTAAGGGTTTTCAAATTTCATCTCAGATAGTATAATATGATCTTGGTTTTCAAGGGGTGTAAGAACTTAAATCTCTTTCTTAGTGATACCAATACTAGGCATCTTGAAATCTAGTGACCTAGCCCAATAAGGCTGCCAAGGAATTGCACTTTCTTCAAGTAAGAGTTCTAAATTTTCCTGAACCAATTGCTCTTCTTGAATTTTCCACACCAAAACTCCATCAAATCAAAGGTTTATGTGATTCTGAAAAAATTAACTAGTTTGTGGAGGTGGAAAATAGGGCTCAAAATCAAATTGAGAATGCAAAGTTGGGGATTTTTTTGGGAACTCTTGAGGAAGGGGAGGCAAACCTTGGGTTAAAATAACTTGATTTTCTTCCTTCAATTTAAAAAACACTTAATTCACATCTGATTTATCTTGAGGACTCTCTTGAATAAGGGTGGATGGGGTGTGTTTAGGCATAATATCTTCTTTCGGGTCTAAATCTTCCATCACACCTTGACTTAACAACCTCATCTTTGACTCTTAACTCCTCAATTTTCTTGGCTAGGTTTGCTTGGAAAAGTCTCTCTTAAAGTTCATAGGAATCATAATGAGGACAAGTAATTCATGATGGATGAGATGGAACACAAGAAATTTCTTGGGGAATAGTGATAAGAACTTGTAAAGCATCAACTTCATTCATAACTTCACACTCCTTATCAACAAAAATTCTATCCTCTTTCTTCCCCCATGATTCCACTATCTTACTCCAGCTTAAGATATTAGGATTATAATTATTTTCTTGAGGAAGGGTAGAATAGGTTTATATATGATTAATCTCCTTCTTAATTTCACACTTTTTGTCAAGACTTTCTCCTTTATCTTTCCCCATGACTCCAATATATTGTTCCATCTTAGGGTGTTGTAATTATGAGTCTCTTTTTGAGGTGGTGGGGATGCAACGTGAGAGGGTAATGAAGGCTTAAAATCCACTTCTTTGGTTGATAACATGGAATAATTAAAATTTATATTATCCAACTAAATTTTCCTATCAAGATTAGCTTCAAACACAAGATTTCTCCTTTCAAATCTCTCCTCCAATTGATTGGGAAAAGGATGACTTTGATATCTTTGATTTGGCTCGTGAGTAGGGGTCATATATAAATAATAGGAAACTTAGGGAAGTGGATATGAATCCTAATAGGTTTGGTGAGGTTTCCTTTCATGAATATTTATCCTATCCTCTAAGGAATAAAATAGGCCACTCACATCAAGCATCTCACTTGTGAGCCTTTGCTAATTAGCTCTCTAAATAGGTACCCACTCTCTTTTAACCAACTCTAATGCATCTCTCACATCATGAATAATATGCCTAGAAAATTTTTAACTACATTATCTTAGTGTATCAATATCCAACATGTACCTCTCATATCCTAAAAGTGTTTGCTTAAAGGTAGAAATGGATGGACTTGGGAAAGGGATAAGTTGACTAGGAAAAGCAAGACATTGAGAAGATTGGATATAAGATTTATATAACTCATGAATGGTCTGACAAGGATCATATTGGAGCTGATGAAGTTCATATTGAGACTAGTAAGGATCATGACAAGATTTACCAAGGACTTGTTCATATTGATATGGAATGGTACAAGCTTAAAATGTCTCACTAGCTTGTATAGAACAAAACTCACACCAAAGTCAGCCACAAAACTTCATTAAAAGCAATAACACAAAGTAAAATGTTACCAAAAATAGTAAAAGGATAAGTTTGGCTACTTGACTAGTTGATATATCTTCAGGGTCACCATTGATGCTTGGATGGATGCCTCCAAAGGCTGATTATTGGGAGACAACACTAAAAATCTCTCAACTTCTTGGACCAAGATTCACACCAAGCATGCCAAAAAATATTATCACTTGGATTTTCACCCTTTAATTATATTTAAAATATCTCCTCATCCAAGTGGCACAATGGAAACACCCATAGACTTGTGGGTAGCCTAAGAAATGAGGTGAATCTCTAGATAGGGCTAGCTCCCTTGATGTACCACTTTGGATCACAACTACAACTAAACTTGGGGGGTGAAAAGAGAGAGAGATAAATAAAAACAAACTATCATAAGGGAGGTGATACACCAAATCTATTGATGACTTACAACCATATGCATGGTATACTTGAAATCAAGGGACAAACTAAAATACACTTCTCCAATCTTCATCTTCTCAAATCAATGTTACATTATGAGGTTATGGATGAATGTGTAAAGCTAGGAGGACTATAAAAGATTCATATGAGAGAAATAATGAATAAACTAACTCACTTAATCCTTGAAATATCCTAGAACACTTCGCATGCCTTATAGGAAGAAGCTTTTCAACTGCAAATAGATGATAGAATGAGATAATCATGCTAAGGAAACAATAGTTATCACTTATGAAAAATCAAACATTAAAAATAAATATACTAATAACAGTAATGGGAGAGGTAAAAATCATTATTATTATTGATCAAAAGGTATACAAATGAGTAGGGCTTTACCATACTCAAGTGGAGCATCCCATATAATGGCCAAAATGCCTAGTTATTATAAAACTTGAGAGAGAGAGAAGAAGAGAGAATTCAAAGGGTCACAAGAACACTTATTAAGCT
Organism: Torreya grandis; assembly: GCA_037957365.1. Classification (NCBI taxonomy): domain Eukaryota; kingdom Viridiplantae; phylum Streptophyta; class Pinopsida; order Cupressales; family Taxaceae; genus Torreya; species Torreya grandis. The sequence goes on from JARHVA010000078.1 coordinate 7,121,272, forward strand.
GAGATAAGTAGTTCCTTATGCATGATAAGAGGATATGGGATGAACCATGCAAGTTTAGGAATCCCAAGTGTCAATCCAAGTCATCAAACTCTTCTAAAGTGGCATAAAACTCTTCATTTTGGCTTAGAAAAACTACCTTCATGATTATCCCTATTTAAATAGCTCATAATTGATTAGGACTAGGTTAAATGATTGTAATGAAGTGTAATGACATTATAAATGCCTCTCTCTATGCATTATTTGTAGGCTTGGTCCTCTAGAAACGTCTAGAAGTGAGCAATCATCATATGTTGTTAAGAAAACTCTCTTTTCATGCACCCTACACACTTGGCTTCCCAAAAGGTATCATTTAATCAATAAAATATGTGGTATGGATGGTATTAAATTTTTCAATAACCTCCAAGGCCTTAGAGGCATTAGTCATTCTTTAAAATTAGCTAACATGAAGCTTTCTACCCTTCTCACTAGCTTGTCCATTAGGCTAATTTTGACTGGCTAAGTTGAAGCACCTAGTTTGGAAACTTAGGGGTTTATTTAAGGCATAAAATTACCATAGGGAGTTATAAAAATTCTAAATATTCCCTCAAAACTTGATTTCATCTTTAGACTCTTATTTTAGCCTACACAACATAAAAAATGGTTAAAATACCCTATCTCTACCATGTTCATACAAGTTCACACAACTCATCCTAGTGAAAAGTATATTTAGGGAGTCCTATTAAATTTCAAATAGGTTTCATGAGAAAACTATTCCATTTTATCAGGTTTCCAACTCCATTTCCTCCATTAGACCACTAAATAGGGTTTTCAAGGGTTTTTGACAATTTTGATTCTTAAGCTTTATTCATATAGGTTTCACGTTTAACTTGAAAAAAAATTCCAAAAATTTGATTTTCAATGACCTTAATAACATCCCTGAACTTATTAGACTCCCATGCAGACATTCAAAAGAGAAATGATCATTCAAAGTTACCAACTCAACCTTGTTTCTTCCATTCATACATGTCTCAATTGGTTTGAGGTTCAAGAATGGATTCCTTTGGTTTTATTTTCACTCTAAAATATTGATCAAATTTGTATTGACCCCAAGAGAATGTTTCAATATGGTATAGTTCATATCTAGTTGTAGAAGTATGATTGATTCCTCATTTGGATTTAGGCTTGAATCTTGCCTAACAAGCTTGAATACACCCTAGAGGTCATGGAACACCCTTTTTAGTTTCTCTCTTGAAATCCTTGTTTATCATGTTGGTATGGAATTAATAAAAATACACATATGTTTATTTAGGGTCCAAATAACTTCATGTTCACCTTATCACTTTCCTTCCTAAAACTTGTTTGTCTATGCACAAGGGAGGTACCCCTTATCCAGAGATAAAATAAGGGGTACTTACCCTATTTTATCAAAATATTTAAATTTATGAGTTCCTTATAAAATTTATAAAGGTTCTCTACACAATAAATGAACCCTTGGTTAGGTCACTATAACTTTCAACTCTCTCCATTTCCAAGACAGATTATATGAAAGTTGACTCTGCAGGGTTTGATCTACAATAACTATGTTTTGCTCTAATTATCCATTACTCTACTTGATTTGAATTATAAATAGCCTATAAAGACACTGATGTCCATAATTAAGATTCTTCAAGACCATTAATCACTTTAACTCTCTATATACCCCTTGTTATCCTTGCATTTTCAAGACTATAAGTAAAATCTTGATTGTGTTTTTCTTTGTATGGGACCATTGTAGGTTTATATGTTTGATTTGAGCCGTGAAATAGTGTTATATCCCCTTTATGATGTTTCCATAGAATCATTTGAAACATATTTTAAGTCATTTTTTTCACTTTTGTGTTATCTCCATGGCAAGTACTACTACTACCTTGTTCAATGCCCACCATAGTCAACTGAGGTAAAGGGACCTGTGGGAAACCTTAAATATTGAAACATATGGAAAGTATCATTTTGAATCATTTGAGACACTTTGTAATAATTCAAACAACCCCTCAATAACTGTCCATACTTCTTGATTCAACAAGACTGAGCTTCCTGCCTCTTGACTCAGTTTTTTCTGTTGGACCCTATTGTATGTGTTTGATACATGATCCAAGATTGCCAAAAAAAGGAAATGACATCCTTATGAATCCTTGGAGTCATTTAAGTCAAAAAACACTTTTAAACACCTTCACTCACCTTGGAACATACTAGTCATCAAAGAACTCTCTTTCTTAACTAATTATTTGCCATGGTCAACCATAGTTGACTATAGGTTTTCATTGTCAAATGGGAGGGAATATAAAAGTGTCTATAGGATAAAATATCCATTTAATAAATTCCTATTTTTATCATAATTTTCACCAAGTTCACATTATTATTAGGTTTACAATTATAACACATCTTGAAAAACCTTACCCTTGGCTAGTTATAGGTGCATCTTCTCAGTCCATTGTACGAATTATAGGTACTTATTGAGGAAAATGATATATATCATCTTGTCTAGATGGTCCTTTAGATAATAGATGTCACATTAATCATTAACATTATTTAAACCTGGTTTCAAGGTTAATTTTTCTATTTGGATGACAAACGTCTCTTTTGGAGCTCTAACTATAGATATCATTGTTTGGTTATAGTATTTTCATGGGCAACTTTGGACCATATAAAAGTTGACCTACACTAATGTTTTGACCCTAAAATTTTCTGATATATTATCTATTATAGAGGTTATAAATCAATATCATTATAATGCATTAAAACCTTTAGTATCCATTTCATATTCCATTCTCAAAAAGCTCATGGGCCTCTTTTTGCTCAGTTTAGGAGAAAAGGCCTAAATCAGTTATCTTGTGTTTGAAGGCATCTCCACTTCAATTTTCCAATATTGGATTATAAAAATAGTATTTTCATGGTCCTTAAACCCACTATGGATTCAAAAAAATTTCCTACCACTTGCTTCAACATTTTACATGGGTTCTTGACTTTCTATCAGGCTACCTATAGGTGCAAATATGGGTTGTATGCAAGTAACAACTATGAATTCAGGAAGTGGATATGGTTATGAAGGCTAAAATGAGTTTTTATCTCCCTAAAATAATTTAAAAACACTATATTCATCATCATATACCTTGTTTAGCTGAAAAAATACTTCTAACATGCTAGTATTCATGAAGACACCTGTAGATGCATTCTCATATATGCAGGCCGACAGTGAGTTGAAACCATGTATCCAAGGAATGTGATTTCATAGTCACCTAATATACATATAAAGATGTTGGAATTAAAAATTAGGATGTTTAAAATATTTAATAAAGCCTTCACATTCCATTTCCAATGTGAACTCTCTACAAAGATGTATGCAACACACCTTCATGGCTACATAACTGTGTTTCTTGCATATCACTATAAAATATGAAGATGTTTTAGAGAATGAAGTTGAAAGGAGGAAGGAAACAAGTTAATATTGAAAAAAAGGAAATAATTACATATTAAAACCCCCTGGAACCATGGTCAAAACTTGAATATCTTGAAAATGGTGTAAGGCTATCTATAACATAGAATGGTGTACCCTCTTTTAATCTACGCTACTTGGATCATCCAAATAGATTGAAACATGAAATAAAGCATGGGATACATGAGGATAAATATTTAAAATCATCTAGAACCAATATAATCAATTGGATTGTATAGAGATATTCAAACCAAGGTAAAATCCTAGGGTGTATATATTAGCAAGCAGATTTGGAAGGTCAACTTCTTAGGGATAGTTCATAAATCTCAAACCACCATTCCTATATAAAAAAACATAAAATTTAATATAATTGAGTGTATAATATACCCCTAATATCATTTTTATTAAAACCTCTTATACTAACTATACCAAGTACAAATCTGCAAGTCACTTCTATTTGCCAAGAAAGGTGAAAAAGGAGAAAAATAGTTTTAGCTTAGAAATAACACTTCCAAAGAAAACCAAGCATGGAAATGAGCATGGGGAATTTGAAGAGGAACATTTAAACCTTTTTCACATGTCAAACTTCCCAAGGAGGCTATACAAGTGCCAAAATCTTCTCCTTTCTTAAGAAAACTACTTTTTTCTTATGATGGACCTACCACTTTTTAGTTAAAAATTACTTACAACCTCTAAGGACACATTGGATATGACATAACATTTTGAAACCTTCATTCTTCCCAATAAATCCATACAAGCCATTAAATGCTCAATTTTGACCCTTAAAATGACTCAAAAGGATATGTTGGCTAATAAAACTAATGACCAAGGATAATATAATATTGAATGGAATCAACTAAAATATAATACACTTTATGAACAAATTTTATACCCCTTAAAACCTCTAAAAACCACGTTTTTACCTATAAGTGCCCCAATTTGACTTAAAAGTCAAGTTTGGTCCACAAGGCCCTGGAGAGGTTCAAAAATATGAGGATCCCATAGCCTTAGTGAAATCATAGGATAAATAAATTATTGACATTATCCAAGGGATAAAATAGGAGATAAAGAGGCTAAAAGAGCAAATTCTACCTATTGTTCCAGAAGGCACATTGATTTCAATCATCAATGTTGTAATTAATGTCTTCAACCTCTACAAGGTTATGAAGAAGAGACAAGGTGAAGGAATACAACAAGCTAAGGTGGCCACTAAACTTAAGCAAAGTCTTGTACACTATGGCACCAATTTTTCAAAAATGGAAAGAGTGTAAAGAAGTAACAAATATTCTGATCTCAAAGTTTTGCCTCTTGAAGACATAGTGCCTGAATAGACCATCCTCACAAATAAGATGAGGATTTTGAAGACATGGTTTGATCAACTCAAGGATTCAAAAACATACTTTGATAAGATTGAGTTCAATATATCCCACTTATTAAAGGATTCCATGATTACCAAAGTGACCAATCTTGACGGTTCATTCATGGAAGAAAAAGATTTTAGGGTGAAGATGTAATTCTTCATTTCATGGCTCCAATAGGATGTGGAAAGTTCCAAGATATAAACAAAAGTTATATACATTATGGTATTCACCAACCAAAGGCTAAAGAAGGTTGAGGCAATTGAAGAGGCACTAAGGCCCATACTCACAAAACATGATAGGATGATCCAAGATATATTGGACCTATTCAAACTAATGATTTTGGACTTCAATTAGATTGATAAATTTTATCAATATTGTGCAAAAGTGTGGACCCAAGAGGAGAATGAGAGGAATTAGAAGTAGCAACAAGCTATCCAACAACCACCCCGAGGCCCATAGGGATATTCAGTTATATCTTATAAATTTTGAATTTGGAATATTCCTTTGAAATGTAAACATTCCAGCCACTTGGCTATATTTGGGTGTCATATGTGGGCCCACTTGAACTAATATTATGAATTTTTAGCCTAAAAGTAGTGGTCTCCCCTCATTTTTTAAAGCAAAAAAACACTTGTTAAAAAAATTAATACAAAGAACCAAGGAATTCGAGAGACTATCTACAATGTTCTTTTGTGTGGTTTTATGACTTTTTAGTTCACATTCTTTTATATGTTTGATAATTTCATTTCCACAAATTAATTTGCAATTACATTTTATACATGCATCAGTTAGTTTGATCTTAATGTTAGGTTGACTAATTTACTACAAGTGAGTTATCTTTACACAATTTATGATGTTATATATATGTATTCTCCTCCCTTAGAAGCTTTAACTGCATTTATTCATCTTTGAACATTATGTTAGGGCTGGTAGATGTTAATTTCATGTGATATGCTTTATAAGTTAGTAGAATTGGCATCTTCTTTTTGACCTAAGCTACTCTCTCTTAGATCTACCCATAAATCACCTTAGTTTAAGTCATGTTGTATATATTCATTATTTTTTTACATTTTGGGCATTAATTAGAAAACATCAAGATAATTCACAAAGATTAGTAAAAAATTGTGTCACTGCATAACATATGTTGTCCCTAAAATTGGGTCTACTTGCAGGATTTTAAAGTGGTGATTATATCTCTGATTATCTACTATTTATGCTATTTTCAACAATATTTTTACAAAAAACTCAAGCCCCAAGTAATTCCATGACTTTAAACTGATTTTCTTCCTTACTCTTTTCATCCCAACATCTAATAGGTTTAGTAATTGATCCTAAATTCACATTTTCAAAGGATGTAGCCACATAAGTAGAGGTCTAGTCTAGATATAGGCATCCCATAGCCTTAGATCATTCCAATTTTAGTCTAGATATAAATTAGATCTAAGTAGTCTGATTTTAACTGGGTGCTATCTAGGTTGCTAACATAAATCAAAAGAGATCTGTTGGTATTTGTTGTTGGAAGGGAACTTTATTTTCTTCCCTACCTTACTCCCTCCTTTTGAACCTTTTTAACATGAATCACTTTAGATTAATGTTGATTGTGTATATCCATTTTTTTAAAGAGTTTGGTCTTATATTTGAAAATAAAAATCAATTTACATCATAATAAATTTAGGTATATTATGTCACTACCATATTCCTATTTTCCCTATAGTGAGGTCTGCTTGAAGACTAAAACATGGTCAGTTATAACCACATAATCTCTCCAACAAAATTGAGTGAATCCACAAGGTTTTTTAGGACCTACACTATAATATGAGAAATGTTATTCTGATGTTCACATTACATCCTTGACATAGACACACATCAATAGTTTAGAAGGACTTGAGAATGAATCTGAATATTATCGACCTAGTATTTCCTATCATGCACTTTTAGGTATTAGTACTCCTACAAATATTAAGGTGGTTGGTTTCCTCAAGAAATATAAGTCAACTATATTTATTTACTCTGGGAGTACACACAAACTCATCAATAGTAAGTTGGCTACTCAACTAAACTATTTCATTTACCTAGCTCCAAAATTTCAAATCCTAATTACAGGTGGGGGTATAGTCAATTATTCTAGTAAATTCCATAGTATAAAGCTATGGGAGACTACTTGTTATATTATCTTATGTTTTCTATTATCATGAATGGGTCTAACATTTTTTTTGGATTGTAATGGCTCACCACTTTATGTATAATTGAGATGAATTTTGAGTAACTTATCATGCTCATTCATTTAGAAGGAAGGATGTTTGAATTACATGGTTTATTGGCTAAATCTATGCAATTGGTTAGTTTTCACTAGATGATAAAGATTATAAAAGAATGTGCAAAGTAGTTATTGTGTGACTATTTTTCATAGAATTTAAACCAAACAAGGAGTCTACCCATATTGAATTACAACTACTGGAGTCTACCCATTTAAATCTAAATCTTAGCAATTTCATAACATAGACTGTTAAACAATGAATAAAATGGCCAAGTCAACATAAATAAATCACATATTTTAGATAGAGTTAAAAAATATATTAAACACTCATAAGATTAAATACCTAAAAATAAGGATCTATAGAAATGATAGTAACAAATATGGTCAATGCTTTAGACACTCTACAACCTACTCTATTTCAATCTATCAATGCTCTACAATGTATGTTTGAAAAAAACTAAAACTATGCAGAATAGGAATATATATATATATATATATATATATATATATATATATATATATATATATATATATATATATATATATATATATATATATATATATTCAGACATGTTTGGTGGTTTTTTTTCCTCTTAAAAATGTGTGAAAATTATATGAACCCCATTTTACAAAGTAAATCTGAATTTCAAATTCATTAAGGACTCTTGAATATTTCTAAATGCAAATGCACCTCAGGAGTAGTCAAGTCTAATTAAAGGCAAGTGATATATTTAATATATTAAAATTATTATTTATATATATATATATATATTATATATTGCAATATAATATTATATATTATATATTTTAGTATAATATATTTAATATAAAATATATAACTTATATATAATATTACTCAGTTTAATATATGTATAGACATTCACACACATACGCAGACACACATATCATGACATATAATGTATGTATATATGTATTGGTGAGAGGGACTATGTAAAGTGAAAGAGTGTAAAATTATAACTGATATTTAAACCTAGTAATTCCAAACCCTTGGCAATGTCAAAATATTAAATTTCATCTTTAAAGATAGTTGTGGGCAAAGACTAATCGAGATTTGAATCACCATGAAATGATTTATTCTATGATGGCTTTCATTATTAGTGTAAAAATATAGCCTATTATCATGTAATCTCTATGTCAAAACTACAACTCCCTTGGTTTCGATCAGGGTGCATCTATATTGATTGGATAAGGAGCTCAATTGTGGCTGATCATGTTTTGTCTTGGTGATTACAATGGAGAAATTAATTTTGTTACAATGGCACTAAAAAAATTAACAGCAACCAAGAGGAATTTTGGGTTTAGAAATTGGATAAAAAATTTAAGTGGACATATATGTTCTAAAGACACCATCTATTCAATGTATACCTATTATGCCTAGTGATGATGCATTCTCAGGTATACCACCATAGTATTGTTCCTCCTAAAGATACTATCAATGTTACATCTTCAAAAAATGTAGATAAAACTCCATTTAATATTATGGAAGATCCTATTTCTAAATCATTACCATCAGTCCTAATGTTCCATGATGATAATTTACTTCTATTTCCATATTTGAAATTCTATAATTTTCATTGTAATATGGTCTTGTAACATATTATTGAACATTTTCTAATTCTTATGATCCCCTGGATGTGATCCAAAACCCATGGTAGGAGACCCATCAAGTGTAATTTTTTGGGACTCATATACGTCCTAAAGTTTATATCACAAGGAGAAACACCTATTAGTAGAATGTATATGGCCTTCGTGGAAATCACAATATGTATTCTCATCATATTAATATCCCTATGGAATGGGTTTAATCATATCAACCTTTAATAATACCTCAGTGTAGTGAGAGATATGAGTTCACACTTATACAAATTCTTAATAAGAATCACTAGAGGATTTGTGAATCGAGTAATTTTTTTGTGTGGTGCATTCTGTAATACAACTTGATGTGGTGCTACCATGTTCATAGTTTGATTGGTATCACATTTTGGTTCATTCAAATTAACTTTGTGATATGGATTTATATTAAGTTTTGTATTGGATGAGGCCAATGTAGTTGCCCCATACTTTAATATCTTTTTTAATGCAAGGAGCTTCATTTCTCAGTCATGCTCAGGGTCACCCCTGATACTTCTCATAAGTAGGAAATTTCAGTGCCATAAAGTGTGGTGGCAAGGGTTAAAATGATACCTCTAATGCAAGATGGTTAAGTAGGACATAGTGTGAATAAAGCAGGACATATTTGGATGCCTTTTAGGTGTTCTTCTCAATGAGATAATTTTTATCCTCCAATGCTTTAATCATTTGTAATGATCATTGTGAAAAATCCCCACCTTGGTTCAAAGTATTCACTGAAGTTGACATCAAGGGGATGAATATGCATTCCCACTCAATGTATTCTCAATGTTTGATGTGATTAATTAACATGAAAGAGGAATGTCCTTCATATTGGTCTCAATCATATTTGATATCTGATCATGTTATATGTCTATTATGTTATTAAATTATTTAAATTAACTGATCGAGTCACAAGTGTAAATTCAAGAAAGGTGACTCATTATCATAGGGATTTGAATTGGAAAATTTTATCTCAAAGGTATTCCATGGGGGCTAAAAATTAAGGAGTCAAATACCTATTAGAAAATTTCATCATGTAAATTAACAAATATAAATAAACTAATATAATAAGAATAAATATAATTAATGATAAAAATTGTAATTATTTTTATATTTAAAAACTATGTTTATTATTCATTTTTATTTATCATGTTTAAATCTTTAAATATTTTTACTAAATAATTTATGTTTAAATATTTTTCCAGAGTGGTTAGTTTTTTCCTGAAAAAATGAAACATTTTTGAATGCAATGTTATTTTACTAAATTCCTTATTCGTATTCAAGTGGTGATAAATAGAGGTAAATCCATTCTGATAAATATATTTAAATACTATCACAATTCCATTATAAATATTTTGACTATTTTCTACAAGTCTAAATCTCTTTGAATCTAGATAAGGTTCTATCCTCCAACCATAGGAATAACAAAAATCCCTTTGTCATTTAACAAAAATGAACCATGAATTTTTTTTAATACAAATCCACCTCTAAATCAATTTTAATGACTTGGCATGAATGTTAAGAGTTGTTTATATATTCCACTTGAACTACAATCAATTGTTCAGAAACACATTTCATACTTAATATAATTTTGACTACTTCATGTGCCTCTGATATTAAATTAAACAACCATAAACCATTGAGATAGTGGTAGTTATCTAGGTTTCATCCAAGAATTATTGAAAGTGTAGAACTATAACTATGGCTTGTAAATAGGAGTTGTTTCATTTGACTAAGACTCAAAATAACAACCCCTGCCAGATGGTTGTGTAGCATTGAATAATTATTTTTTTTAGTAAACCTCATCCATATGCACATTATAATAGAATCATGAACTAATTATACATCACATAAATTATAATTATCATAGTGTCACTCCATGGTGCATCTATCTAATTTCTATGCCTCTTCATAAATGTGAATACAAGAAATTAACACACTTATATGTATATGAAGTACAACATCACTAGTTATTTGAAATTATGATAGGAAGCTATAATTTAGTTGGGAATTGAAAGTATTACTATAAATATTTAATACTACCATAATAATATATGGTGGACATATTGTGAATCTAGTTTTTTTTTACGTGGTGCATTCTTTAATACAACTTGATGTGGTAATGTTATGTTAATTGTTTGATTGTTATCATATCTCGGTTCATTCAGATTAAAGATGGATTGACCTTAAATTTTGTATTGGATTGAATCCAATTTAGTGGTCCTATACTTTATCTCATTTAATGCAAGGAGTTTCATTTCTCAATCATGCTCAAGGTCACCCTTCTGTTTCTCATAAATAGGAAATGTTAGTGCCATAAAGTGTGGTGGCAAGGGTTGAAATGATACCTATAATGCAAGAGGGTTATGAAAGACATATTGTGAATCAAGTGGGTTATATTTGGATTCCTTTTAGTTGTTGTTCTCAATGAGAAAATATTTTTTCTCCAATGCTTTAATCATTTGTAATGAAGATTTGAAAACGCCCCACTATGGTTCAAATTATTCATTGAAGTTGACATCAAGCAGGATGAATATATATTCCTACTCGATGTACACTCAATTTTTGATGTGATTAATGGACATGAAAGATGAAAATATTTATTCATATTCAAGTGGTGATAAATTATATAAGAAGTAAATCCATACTAATAATTTAATATTTAAACATTGTCATAATTGTGATGCAAATATTTTGACTATTTTTTACAAGTCTAAATCTCTCTAAATCTAGATAAGGTTCTATCCTCCAACCATATGAATAACAAGAATCCATTTACCATTTACCAAAAGTAACCATGCCAATTTTTGTATACAATTCCACCTCTAAATCAATTTTAAAATAGCAAAAACTGTCAGATGGTTGTGTAGCATTGACTAATTAATTTTTTTAATAAACCTCATCCATATGCATTATTATTATAATACAATGAACTAATACATCACATTATATATAAAAATTATTAATAATCATAATGCCACTCCATGGTGCATCCATCCAATTTCCATGCCTTTCTATAAATGTGAATACAAGAAATTAACACACCTATAAATTACATATGAAGTACAACAACACTAGTTATTTAAAATTATGATAGGAAGACATTATTTAGGTATTTAAAATATTACTATAGCTACTCAATACTATCAGAATAAGATATGGTGGACATATGTGACCCATAAAAATTATCCATAATCAACTAAAGGACAATCACATTGTATATGATTAGTGACATAGTGAGATAGAAATATTAAAGGATGTGATCAGATTCTTGTTATGACATGGGCCTTATGATCAAATAATTTGAGGATGGTAGTAGTGCTCTCAAGAAAATAGGTACAAGAGATGAATCTAACATTATTTCTCCTAATTCTTGGAGAAAATCTCTCAAAGTTATAATATGGCATAGAAAAGCTTCCAATTTTTCACCGAACTTCAATTTAAGGGAATGAACTTGACTCTATAAATAAAGAATAGTTCCTTAATTTTTGGCCCCATAGACTATATAACACTTATCCCAAGTATATTTTACTATTGTGACCTCATGGATATGAGGTTTTACCTCATCTGATACTCTAAACATGATTATAAATTGTTCCTTTTGATTGGCTTTATCAAACATACTTTATCGATCAACATCAGTAGTATGTCAAGAATGTCATTTATGATAGGCCAGATGTCTTCAAATTCCAAATGCATCTTGAATTTAGTTTTCCAAGTGCATAGTTGTCACCATGGAGAAGCTGTGAGTCTAGAAGAAAGAATTTTGTCCCATTTATAGCTATTGTGAAGAATATGACCAAAGGTGATGGATTGGTTCCTTATCACTTCAAATATCAAGTTCTCCCTTTTTTCATACTACTAGTCTAAGATACCAGTATTTTATTTATACGTGCCCTTCCAATATACCCATTGGTATGTGGAATAATCTCATCCTTTATATATACCTAGTGGTACATGAAAGAAGCATAAATTTACATGAAAAAGATTGATATGTGGTACTTAAATAGTACTAAAAGAGGTTTAATTAGTCATTGCCACCTACTTAGATGGAATTCCTCATACAAATGTGTAATTTCTCTATATACTTGGAATTTACACCTTTAAAATTTACATCTTTTGATTGAATCAAATGGATGAAAAGGAGGGATGCCTTAGTGAATTTTTAATCTTATTTTCTCATGATGATTGATAAGGTTGATGCCTAAATATCATTATTGCAACTATGTTAGGCTATGTATGTAGTAACTCAAGCACGATGGCATTACCCATAAATTTGAGTTAGATACATAGCTATGACCAAATGCATGAATGTGAAAAATGCACTATTTAGTGCTTTTCCTTGAATTTACTTGGAAAAATGAAATATTGTAATGATTTTTGCAAAAGATTATAATATATAGAAAAATACAAATTTTGTTGTTCAAAAAATAATATCTTCCCTTTTTGGAAAAATAAAATTGGGCTCTTTGGCCTCTTTTTGGAAAAAAATGTATTATTTTTTATGAGATTTATATATAAATTTAGCTAGTTACAACTAAAATTGGTAGAATTTCCAAATTTAGAGGAATTGCTAAAATTGGTTTTTCTTCAAAAAAACTATTTTGAGGGGATTTGGACTTCCCTTCTTTCCTTTACCAAAAAAATATCTTACCAACCCCCTATGCATATATACAAGTATATATAGGACAAACTTATATTTAAACCCTTAATAAATGCATTTTATGAGCAAAACCATGCTCCTTGGACAATACCACAAGTTGGTTAATCGATGGTTTTGATATAAAATTTTAGTAAATGAAGTATTTTTAAAGGTGGTTTAGAGGTTCGAAAGAGTGGATTTGAGGATTAATAAAGGTAAAAAAGAAAACTAAATGAATTAACACCAACTTGATATACTCATTTAGTAAGCCTTCACTACAAAAACTACTTTGAGCACTAGCCTCTCAATGTGGCACTCAAAATTGTGAGTGTTCAAGTGACTCGTGCTATAGATAATTTGGTTATTATGGAACTAGGGATGAGTATTGTGGAAAGGGATGCAAATAAGGATTTCATTGATGTTATTATTGATGTTGCAGATAGTGGATGTGCTAGAAAAAACTTTTATACATACAATGGATTCAGTACCATGCCTTTATTTACACTATCTAAAAATGATGCCAATCTTGAAATTTTTTATATTAACTTTTTTCAACCCAACACCTCATCTTGATTTTATTTTTTAAAATATATCCTAGGCTCTAAGTATGATGTAAATGTTTATAGAATGCCACTCAACTTCACTCTATAGAAGATCATAGGCTTTTTCCAGCTATTATTCAATAGTAGAATAAATAAAAGGAGAGAGAGAGAGTGAGAGAGAGTGAGGGTGCCTTGGGGTTCCACCTATTTGTTTCACTTCTCCTAGGTTCTAAAAAAAATTATGTTATAATACCAAATGAGATCTTGAACAAATAATTTATTTAGCTAAATGAGAAACTATTAAATAGGCTAATATATAGCCACGAGAATAGCCTAAAAAACCTCCTATAATATAGGAAGGTTTACAAACAAGAAAACCAAAATAGAGTTCATAAGTATAGAAAAATAATCAAATAATAATAATATGCCTATGGTAAATTAATCACTGAATATAATAATCTAACAGATGAAACTCCACTTATTATGAAAGAGCCTATTATTTCTAAATCATTACCATCGGTTCCAAATTTTTGGCATGATGATAAATTTACTTCTATTTCCATATTTGAACTTATATAATTTTGATTGTATGTCTTGCAGTAGATTATTGAACATTTTCTAATTTTGATGATCCCTTGGATGTGATCCAAAACCCATAGTATGAAACCCATCAAGTGTAATTTTTTGGGACTTGTATAAGTTAGGAATTGACTAAATATGCTTAGGGGTTGGTGTAAGGAAAGATATGAGTTGACACTTAGCCAACTTCATAATAAGAAGCCTAAGAGTTTTTATGAATCTAGTAGTTCTTTTATGTGATGCATTTTGTAATATAGCTCATTGTGGCACCATCATGTTCACTATTTGATTGGTATCAAATTTTGGTTCATTTAGATTAACATTATAATATGTCTTGATCTTAAATTTTCATGTATTAGATGAGGTTAATATAGTGTCCCCAAACTTTACTAGGTTTTTTAATTCAAAGAGTTTCATTTCTTGATCATGATCAAGGTCATCTAGTTGTTTCTCATAAGTAGGAGATTTTAGTGCCAAAAAGTGTGGTGGTAATGGATGAAATGATACCTATAATACAATAGGGTTATGTAATACATTATGAATAAAGTACATGAATCATAATTTGGATGCCTTTTAGGTGTTCTCCTCAACGAGAGAATTTTTTCTTCTAATGCTTTAATCATTTATAATGAGGATTGTGAAAAATCCCCACCTTGGTTCCTTTACCTTGATTTACAAGATTTTGTCTCAAATACAAATCTATATCTAAAAACATCTATACAAGGATTCAAGTCTAGTAATATAATAATTATATATGGAAATCTATTTATAGATATACTATATAAATAGTAAGTGTTCTTGTGATAGCTTTAAATGATCTTGGTCATCATATAATGGACCTATCATTCATTAGAATGATTTAAAAATTCTTTTCAAATGAGTCGGTAGATGAAATTAGAATTGATCATCTTGGGATGTACCAGTTAATAATCAAAATGCCCTTAAAAATCTTCCAAAATGAGTATTTTGCTAATTTATTGGAATAAAATTCCTTAAATCATATAAATCTACATCTAGATACAATCTATAAATGAAAAGTGTGTGTGTGTGTGTGTGTGTGTGTGTGTGTGTGTGTGTGTGTGTGTGTGTGTGTGTGTGTGTGTGTGTGTGTGTGTGTGTGTGTGTGTGTGTGTGTGTGTACATACATACATACATACATACATACATACATACATACATACATACATATATAGTCTTAGTGTTTTGAGGTAGCTAAAAATGATGTTAATTATCTTGGGATGTACTAGTTTGTAGTAACCTAAATCTACACAAAGATTAAACCACCTAATTAAGATCTAAAGCCATTAAAACTAAATCCAATTAAGATGAATTCATAATTCAAATCAACATTATAATTATAAATCTAGATGTTTTAAATCATGATTAAATAAAATATGAAAACAAGAGGATTGGATTTATTACCTTAGACTCAAAATTTTGAAACTATGTTGGCATGATCATGGATTGTTGATGATGGATTAGATTGGCATGGAGAATCTTGATCACTTTAATAGTTAAACATGGATTTGCTATACTATTTATAGTTAGCTCCAATGGAGGAATGGAGTTGTTTAAATAGAAAGAGGAGGGAAAGATCAATGGTTGAGATTCAAAGTTGTCTTGGGGAGATCAAGGGTTGAGGATTATTCTTAGAAGCCTTTAGATTTAGAGGCTTCTAGAGAGGATTCTAGAATTTAATAATTATATAATCCTCTTAGGGACTAATTAGGATTAAGTAAGGGATTAGGTGGGTGATTAGGGACTAGGGGTGTAAGAGAGCCTAAGAATAGGCTAGTGTAGGTGGGTAGGTGGGCCATCCCAAATTAAATAGATAAGTGAGGATTAGGATAAGATAATGAGGATTTAGGATATTAATTAATTCATTGGTGGGGATGGATAAGGTTAGTAGATGACAAATAATGGAAGACTTTAGCTAAATAATTAGAAAGGGGTGATAAATTAGCGAGATGAAACGTGATAAATTAGATAAGCAAAATTAGTGTCAACTAATAATAATATTAGTGACATTAAGTAGAGAGAGTGAATTTAGAATCATACATATTAGGATGTACCAGTTAATGGTCAAAATTCCCTTGAAAATCTTCCCAAGAGAGATAATTAAATCTTGTGTTTCATTAATAATATAATTTATATAATCTTGATAAATAAAGTTTTGTGATACTTGTATTGAAATATTTTTTCAAGAGGAGTAAAGTTACTTTGCTTGATTTTTTTTGTTTAAATTTAATTGATTTTACATGGATGTGATTTGGCCACATATTTTTGACCCCAATATTGGACTTCAAAGTTGAAGTACTTGTGTTGTTGGCCAAAATGTTTAACCCTGACTCTACATTGAGATATCACACGGCTTGTTGTCATGAATTAAATGTTAATGTTTATAGATTGGTATGGTGTAGACTACTTATGCCCTCACATAGCCATAATTTAGATAACTCCACAAAATCCTTTCCTAAGTCTAAGTCTTTTTGAGTTACTAGGTATGACTTTGCATCACTTATTTTAGTTATCATTTTAGGGTCAGATTCATCTCCAAATATTAGTTTGTAAATTCAATAAAGGCAACTCGCTCTCACAGGTATTTCAATTGGTGAATTAAATTATCTCAAAGGTATTCTATGGGGGCTAAAAATTAAGGATTCAAATCCTTATTACTCAATTTAATCATGTAATTTAATGAATAAATATAAATAAACGTTTTTAATTATAATAATTATAAGAAACAATAATAATTTGTAAATACTTTTATATTCAAAAAATACCTGAGTTTATTATTTATTTTTATTTATGTTTAAATTTTTAAATATTTTTATTAAATGATGTACATTGTTTAAATGTTTAATATGTTTAAATATATAGATATTTTTAAAATAATTTTATATGTTACAATTTTTTATATAAACTTTTAAATTATTATAGAATTAAAAATTCCTATGCGCTTTGAAATTAGGGTTAATTTTATATTTTTCTCTTTCCTTTATTTTCTCTCAAATTTTCTCTCTCCCTTTATAAGGTTGAAAAACATTATTTTATTGACTGTTTTTTTTAGATTAAGGTAAAAACAGGTTTTGAAGGGACCCCGAAACCCTATACAACAAAAAAAAAAGATAAACCTTAAAGCACAACCGAGTGTCTAAACAACAACTCGAGACCGGAGCAAACCAAACCAGGTTAAACAAGAACCTGAAAATAGCAAAAATGCTGACACTACAGAGCGGACCGTCAACAGACAAGAACAACAACCAACACCCTCCCATACAGAAGAGGATTAAAAAAATAATTTTTTTTTACATGAACGAAGATTCATATCTAGAGGGAGGACCAAAGGCTTAGACTTCTTCCTCTTAACAACTGTCCATCCATCCTCTACCTTTGCTGCCTTAGTCATCCATACCTCAGAAGACAGTGATCCATGAAGCCCAGGGGGCACAGATGACTCAACAATTTCCTTATGAAGACCAGCCACTATCTAGCTCTTAGGTATTTCCTCCAAAACAGGGGGAGAGACCAAAGCCTCCTCAACAACTGGCTTAGAATGATCATTTTGCCCAGTCTCCACAGGACCATCTATGGAATCTTTCACCAGCAGATCCTCCTCAATCATCGGCTTGGAATGGATACTATCTTCATTCTCAGAATCGGCCGTATTTTCCATGGGTTGTTTAGCCATGTAATGTTCTGAGGAAGCCTCAAACCACCAAGATGATGGTCTTCTGGACTTTGATTTCCCAGCCATACAACGAGTAACAATATGACCCGTCCGGTGACACTTTCTGCACTGAAAAGGTATGCCCTCAAAATCCAACATTTGTGTCCAAGTACCCCTTGGGGAATCCAGACATATCACCTCTGGTAGGCCTTTAGAAACATCCACCTCAACCATTATGCATGCACAGGTTGAATGGTAACAATCTGAAGTATTTTCATCCACAAAAAATAAATAATCACCTATAGCATTCCCGATAGTTTTAAAAATCGATTCATGCCAAAGATGAATTGGTAGATTTGGGAGCCGAACCCAGATAGGAATCTTGTTAAATGTTTCCGTAAGTGGATTAAAATCTATATACCACTGTTTGGCCATGAGAGGATATTTTCCTTGCCATAAAAAATTACTATTGCTCAAGATTATCCTTTTATCCTCAGGGTTTTGGAAGACATCTATAAAGAAACCTTTAATGCATGGGAAGATTTCAACATTATCTTCAATAAGTGACAACCAAGTCTTGGATATCTAGCCATGTAAATCAGTAAGAGAGGGCCAAAAGCCACGAAAATGAAAAATAGCAGCTTGAGAGGAAAAAACTTCTACCCGTTCAAAGATTTTGTCAACTATTTTGGGATATATAGTTACCCTAGTGGGTTTTAGAGAACTTACTGGCAGTGCACAAGGTGGACCAAATGATGCTCGAGGCATAGCTTCATGTAGATCTACTTTGAATGCCACCACATCCGTGAACATTCTTCCCCCTGCTTCAAACCCTGATCCAGAAGCATAGGCAGAATGCCTAGCCAAAAAATTTCCTCCACCCGCAGGAAAGGTCTCTTTAGGGGCATTCAGATCCGTCCCTTTGCGAGCTAACAACACCCCACCTATTTTGGAAGCCGTAGCCGCGTCGACCACCAGACTAATGGCACCCATTTTCAAATTTTCTGAATTTGCGCGCTCAGGAGTATTCCCTAATTCTTGAAAATCTAAATTATTTTATTGACTGTTAAGTTAACTATGGTGTTAGTGGTGGAAGCATTGACCCCATTTTCACTATCATTTCTATAGGTTCTTGTCAGGAATTTAATCTATTTAATGTATTATTTTATTGTATCTAAAATGTGTGATTTATTTGGATTGACATGACCCTTTTATTTATTATTTACCAATTTAAGTTATGAAAAGATTCAGATAGACCTAGATTTTTGTTATGAAATGGTAGAGATTAGGATTGTTTAGAGCTTACTTGTATTCAATAGGGACTCAAATGGTGAATGTGAGGGGAAAGCAAACATTTTTTATTAACTATAAGCAAATAATGAAAT
Source organism: Torreya grandis (assembly GCA_037957365.1). Taxonomy (NCBI): domain Eukaryota; kingdom Viridiplantae; phylum Streptophyta; class Pinopsida; order Cupressales; family Taxaceae; genus Torreya; species Torreya grandis. The sequence continues at coordinate 7,140,791 of JARHVA010000078.1, forward strand.
CGTCAAGATAATGAAATGGTGGAGATTAGGATTGTTTAATGTCTACTTGTATTCAATAGGGACCCAAATGGAGAATGTGAGGGGAAAGCAAACTTTTTCATTAACTATAAGCAAATAATGACATGGCCAAGATAATGAAATGGCAGATATTAGATTTGTTTAGTGATTACTTGTATTCAATAGGGACCCAAATGGTGAATATGAGTGGAAAGCATACATTTTTTATTAACTATAAGCAAATAATGAAATGGTGGAGATTAGAATTGTTTTGAGTTTACTTGTATTCAATAAGGACCCAAATGGTGAATGTGAGGGGAAAACAAACATTTTTTATTAACTATAAGCAAATAATGAAATGCTTGAGATAATAAAATGGTAGAGATTATGATTGTTTGGTGCTTATTTGTATTCAATAGGGACCCAAATGGTGAATGTGAGGGGAGATCAGACATTTTTTACTAATTGTAAATAAATATAGTAAAAAAGTGTCATGATGCAAGAGGGTTTCAATGGTTACAACCTATCTCTATCTCCTCACATCATTCATTTATTGGATCTATTTGGGATATTGTGAATTGTTTCTATTTTAGACTGAGTTGAAAAGTCATTTTTTGGCTTGTTCAAGGCTATTATTATTTGAGTTGAATTGTTTCCATTTTAGACTGAGTTAAAAAAACATTTTTTAGGGTGGCAAACTTTTTCCTCATGCCACCTCATAAAATTTAATGAATGAATGATTGAATAACACCTAGCATTATTATTTGGGGTGTTGAAATTTTCCCTCATGCTTTGATATTGTTGGGTAGAGGGGTCCCATGCATCATTATATATTGAAAATTTACTTACAAAATATTTGCACCTTGAAAATAAGAGTAACTATTATTTAGGAAGAAGTTTTTGAGGGGTGGGAAGTAACAGGGGGTTGAAGATTTATATGATTGCTCCTTTTTTTGGTTGCTAGTTATCATTTGCATCCAATCAATTTTTTATTTTTTTCAAAGAAAAATTTTGTAGTAAAATGCTCCTAATTTCTCTCAACAACATGTATTACACATAATTTTTGTAGTCTTCAGATCACATCTAGGTATCTTTAAGGCATCCTATATAGATATTCAGATCACCCTATACAGGTCTTTGGATCATTCTTAGACTTTTTGAAGCATCCTGTGTATGTCTTCGGAGCACACCCAGAGCATCTTCAAAACAATTCTAGAGCATTTTTGGAGTGTCTTTGGAGCATTCAATCTTTGAGGCTCACTTGCTAAATCCTCAAAATTATAGCTGAGATAGTTATCAAAATTGTGTGTTGCCTTCTAAAAATTACCCCATCATTGGGATGTATAATAAAAATTGGATTTTGAGCTGATTTTTATTTTGTCAATTATTTGGGTTTTCATTTTTCAGGTTTGGCCATTGCGAACATTTCAAGCTCATTTTATCAATGATAAAGAGGTTAAAATTTATTCAAATTTCTCATGGTGATAGCTAAATTTCATTAGAGTGTAATGGAAAATATAGTTTGCACATATTAGATATAATGTGTGGAATTCACAACTATAAAAATCAGCTTTTGCATTGATTTTTTTACTTCATCATTTTCTATGTCTCCCAGTTAGTAAATCTACCTAGTGAGCACTTTTGAATCCCATTTGCATTGGATCAAATGAAGTCTAAATTCCATGAAAATTTGTATTACTGTAACCTAATGGTATGATAAGTTAATGCATTTTTTTTTACTTGTATGAGCTTCTAGTGAAAATTTATGATGGTGTGAAGTGACCCTTCTAGGAAGCTTTAACAAACGGCCAACTTTTCACTAGAAAACACTCAAAGGGAAGGTTATAGGGGTTATTTTGATCTATTCAAAAACCTAAAAAATACCCTTTTGAGCATATTTTTAAGATAGTTTTGGAAATATAAGATATGATGGGTTTTGCTCATGTATTGCTTTATGATTTTCTATTTTGCCATGTTCTAATGGTGTTTATACAAATATGTGAAACTACAAGTTGGTTTTTTAGCCATATATTTTGATCTGTTACTCCATTTTTGATACCATTGATTATGTTAGAAAGATGATTTTTCCCTCTTTTTAATTATGTGGATTTTAAATTAGCAAAATGTATGATCAAAATTGGTTAATATCATAGTTTTAATGCTTTATTGATTTGACAAGCCTTCACAAAGTGTCTAGAGGATTCTAGAAGATCAAGTGAAAGATTGGGTAAATTTGATAAGTGGGAGTGGTTAAGTGGAAAGAGGAGACAACTCAAACCCTTTAATAAAACCTATAAAATAATGAAGACTCTCTCCATGTAGGATGACATCACTCAAGTCATCATCCATTTCCCCCTCTTATGTCTTCCATTTCCTTCTATATATATGTCATTTTTCTCATTGTAAGAGACTACTTGTTCTTATGGTATGGCTTAGCCATGCCCATTTTATAATGAAATCACCTCTTGGAAGCAATATAAGAGTTAATTTACCTTTCTATATACTTTCATCTTGGGTTTAGTTGAGTTTATACATGAATATGGTGTGAAGTATCTCTCTTTCTTGGTGTTTATCTCCTCTCTCTTGCCTCTATAAAAGATAGTTTTATGTTTTCAGGTCTTAAGATGAGCTATATTAGTCATGAGGTGAAGATAGGATATGAATATGATCATCCCTTACTCCTTTATCTTATTTCCATTAGCCTTCTTAAAGAAAAACTTATACAACGAGCTAGTTATGGAGTTTGTGTGAGTGTATGAGTTCTTGGCTATCATATGTGTGTGTCTCAAAGCAATGAGGAGTGTCAAAGATTGGTGTATCACCATTTTTTGTTTTTAGTCATCCCTTTCTCCCCTTCTAACCCTTTTCTTTGGCAATCAATAGTTTAGATTAGTTTGCTAAGACCATGATTGATACACCTAGTGATAGGTTGTCATTATACCTCTCATTTAACCAATCAACAAATTTTTGTCATTTTCAAATAGGGAAGTGTCTAATGGATATTTAAAATAATACCATTTGGTATTGGAGTTATACAGTTTATTATTTTTGAGGTTTTACTTTTATTATGCTTTCTAAATCTTAAAAATAGTAAATGGAACTCTAACTCTAGTTTACAGGAAAGTAAATCTAAATTATTTATTAATCATTCACACTATCAACATCTAAAACTTAAACATCTATTTACATGATAAAAAATCTTTGTGATCTTAATGACCAAATCTATTTATTCAAAATATAGACAATCTAAGAGTCAAATCCCACGCTTATAGGAAGGTATTAGAATTGACTCAACTAATCATAGACAATAAATAACTAATCTAAATTGAAGATACTTATCTAGTTTTAAAAATAAAGATACAAATATATCTAGACTATTTTTATCCATTACCATGAATGGTAATGTCTAAAATAAGACATCTAAATATAAAAATTATATCTATAGATATCTTTAGAACTACTATTTTGACCAATAAGATCTAGCTAGTCTTTGGAGCACATCCATTTATCTTTGGAGCATCCTATATAGGCTTCAGATCACCTTGTACATGTCTTTAAAACATTCCTAGAATTATTTGAAGCATCCTATGTATGTCTTCAAAGCTCACCCAAAGCATCTTCAGAGTAATTCTAGAGTGTATTTGGAGTGTTTTCAGAGTGTTCAATATTTGTAACTTGATTTTTGAATCCTTAAAATTGTAGTGGAAATAGTTGTCAAAACTATGTGTTGCCTTCTCAAAATTACCCCATCATTGGGACATGTTGTACTCAAAATTATCCCATCCTTGGGATGTGTTGTTATACTCAAAACTATGTTATTCATCTAAGTTAGACATAATAACAAGGTAAAGAATCAACAATAAATTACATACAAATAAAGAACAAATTACATTCATATCCTACTTATATTATAATTTAACTATTAAATTCAATATAATATATAACCAAAGGAAACACTTTATGAATAGTTTAAATAACTATGATAAGCAATATGAAATGGTCATCATTTCTCCCCTACACTTTACCTTTCACAATTCCTCTTGTAAATAAGTTAGATGGCTAATCCTTAATCCAAATTTTGTAATTCAAATATTTGAATCAGATTATAAAATTCAAAATGATGGTCCCAGTCATGGTGGCCTCTTGGAAAGAATCCAACATCTCTGACAACTTTATGTATCCAAGCTTCAAATTTAAATTTTGTTTGATAATTCCAATACTGCCATGGAGAAAGAGGACACATAATGATAGGAAGCCTAAACCTCATCCCAATCCAAATATCTTAACCTCTTTCCTCTAAGATTTGAGAGATTATCTAGCAAAATACTTTGGCTCTTCTTAGATTCCAATTAATATTGGTGGGGTTGAAGACTTCCTTATGCTTTAAATCAACATGTAATTTATCCCACCTCATAAGACTTACATTAAAACCATTGGCATAATGGTGGTTTATAAATTCTCTAAAAGCAGCAATATTAGATCTTAATAGCTCATGATGCTTGTTATTCATATATATATGATATAGTGGTTGAAAAGAAGAAATAAATTTTTATGCTTATGGAAATTGTGGTCTCATGCATAACCCAATGGTGCTTTGTAATTCCATAAATATATTATTTTCTTGTTGGCATGCCATTTAGTTCCTTAGAGTGGAGAGAAAGGCATGTAATTGTGTCTCTCTAATAAATAAATTTATCAGAAAACCAGATTGATATCCTAATAACAAACTAAAAGTATAAAACTCATAAATGTCATCCTACCTTTCTTCAGTGCTCTTTAGAAAAATGTCCATAAATATATGTTCATCTTCAATGATATGTGAAAAACTAAAGGAAATTAATTAAATCTATCATTTATAAAACTACTCATGTAAGAAAATAACATAAACTGATGAAGGTTACATGCATGCTAATAGTTTCTCAAAATAGCATAAATGTGCTAGATAGAAACTAGTGCTTTCTACAATTTTAGTTAGGATTTTGTGAATTGATTCTTATATTCCTCCTTAAGTTTGGCATCTTCATCCTTCAATTTTTGAGTTTTTTTCACCCTTCCTATGCTAGATATAGATTATTTCATGTAATGGAATAGGGAAAGAAGTAACAACTCTTGTTGGACCCTCTATTTGAACTATAATTTCTCACATTTCTCTTTCCATGGTTTTAATAGAGACTTATAACTCAAAATTCTGAGTGGTAAGATCTATTATTATATTAGTATGTTTGGCAAGCATTGTATTTTTATCAGAAATACTTTATCTTAGATTATTAATCAGATTATGCTTATCAACATTGACATTTTACAAATCAGTAATCTGAGTGTCCTAGATAGCAATAGAATTATACAAATTACTCAATTCTTAGGTCTATGAAAACATTACATTGTGGACCCTAGTATGTTCATCTTATATTCATTGAAGAATTATTTCTTATTCACTAACTCTAGTAATAGATTCTTCCCACCTTTGTTTCAAATTAGAAATCATCAAGTCCTTACCTTTCAAAGTTGAATAAAGATCATCTAATTATGTTTTTATAGTCTGATTATTTCCTCATGGAGTGATAAAACCATGGCATGTTGTAATTATTTTTTTTCATTGATAGAGTGTGGAGAACATGGATATTCTTCAATCAAGGATGACTTACCCTTATCAGCAATAAAGGGGAGAGGATTCTCTGCTTCTTGAGTTACAACTTATTTTGCTAAGGTTTTCTCAGCAAATACAACTTCTTCTATAGCCTGCACATCTTCTTCTTCTTCCTATAAAAAAATTTGGTGAATGTGTTGGAGTTTAGTTGGAGGAGGATGAGGGGGTCTTAAAAAATTCCCATTTGTCTCTTTGATCTCTAGCATAATATCTTTAGAACCAATTGTTATCACTCTAGAGTGCACCCTGCTTGAAGATGTGTAGATCACACCCTCACTCCAATTGATACAATGGTAACTTCTCAAAGTGTGGGTGACTCTTTGATGAGAAGAACCTCTAGAGAGGGTTGGTTTACTTAATATTTATCAATTAAATATAATCTACTATGATTTTTTGGATGAAAAAGGAGTAGAAAATTGAAATGGGAAATCCTATCTAATGGGGTGATACACCTAAATGTTTATTATTCTCTGAAAGATTTTTTTAAAACTGAGTAAGACACACATATGAATCTAAAATAAAACTCTACAATCAATCCTAAATATTAGTATTTCAAAAGAAAGTTGGAAAGAAGTTTGCAAAGCAAATTCAAATCCTAGCTCTTCAAATGACCTGTAGAAGATGACATTTTCATAGTAGGTGTGGAAAATACATTAAAAAAGGGAAAGTAAATTCCACTTGTATGCTATCACACAATAAAATTACACTCTATGCTGATCTTAAAAATATATGAAAAAAAGTCTTCTTTATTTGATAAATAGTGTCAATTACAATTTCTTCTCTACTTCAAAAATTAATGAAAAATGGCTTCAAAAAGCCAATATAGAAGTCTAAAATATTAACTAAAGCCAAATTCACATGGAAAAGAGAAGGTTTAGTCTTCTTTGAGTTAAAATAAGACTAAAACCCTTTTACAAAATTAAATAAAGGCTTTAAAATCTTCCAATTTTTCAAAAGTTACATGTTCATTTTTTTTGGAATAGAATTGAGTAGTGGTGGGCCCATGTTGACTTGTCAACCTTAATTGCATAAAAATCATACCATAAATTAGAATATAACTCTATTTTAAAAGTTATTTTAAGTTCTTTAAAGTCTTTATCTTGCATAAAAATCATGGGAGATGCATGAAACTAGTCAAACTAGTCAACTGAAGAGATTTGACCCTTAAGGACTAGTCAACTCAACTGAGCTCAACTTGTATGAATTGGAACTTGTAGATTGAGTTGAGAATGATATATCCACTTTAAAAACATATATTCCATGTGGTAACTCCAAAAGTAATTCATTTGATATATTTTTAACATCATTCTTTACTTGCTTGATTGACCAATTAGGATTATTAGGCCAATTAGTCAAATTTCACTTTAAAAAAATTATGCATCACCAAAATATTTGATTTTGATGAGAAACCACTCGTCATTCAGTCAACAAGGTTGACTAAGCCTATTTTTCTCCATTTTTCTTTAGACTGACCATTTTGATTGAGCTGGTTGGGACACTTATGAGGTGATTTCTAATCAAAATAAAATTTTAGGATGAATTAAAATTATTAGACTTTAAGATCCATTTATTATATTTCATTGAAGTGTCTTGTACTTCATTTTACATGTTTTTTCTACAAAAAACATGATTTATACCCTCATCCAGATATCTCGATGCATAAAATTGAAATTTATATAATCTTCTCTAATTTTAATTGAAATTTGAAAAGGTTTTAGGTTTATCCAATTATAATTTATGGAAATAAAATCAATTTTTTTTAAAACTAGTTTTTTGAGGGTTTAGGCAGGGTTTGAAGCTAAATTTTCAAAATGATGGTTCATGAAGTATAAACCTCCAAATCCAAAATTTTTTACATTTATGCTTATAAAACTGACCCTCCCAAAATACTTAAAAATATTAGGTTTTTGTTAAAATATACAAAAATTTACCACGTAGAGAAATCTACATATGGGGTTTTGATTGCATTCTAAGCTACCTACACTCTTAACTATTATTCATAAAAAAAAACCACTAAAATTTTCTAAATTTTTCATTAATTATAATTAAAAATTATTAATAAAAACATACTAATATGTTTCATCCAAACTCTATACGTGGTGAAAGATATGAGCATCTAAATAGGAGGCTATGAAGGGTGTCTAGAACTGAAAAAATGAAAATTTTACCAAAATGAAAATAAATATTCATATTATTCCTATTTCATAAAAACATCATCATGTATCATATACCGTGCTATCAAAACACTTGAAAGCACTTTTTTTTTTGAAAAGTCAAAAAACCCATTTTTGGCCAATATGCATGTTTTCTTGCAAAAGCTTGTATAAGCATAGTTTGATTAAATTTTAGAGTTTGTACACTCTTTAAATGTATTATTATGATTTAAAAACATAATTCCATGCTTTTAAATTTTTTATCTAGACTTAGAAACCTTTGTGTCACTCCAGAATGACGCCTACTCTAATGGTGATCTCCAACGGACATGCTAAGGACTGTTACAAAATAGTGAGTATCTCTACTTGTCCAATAGACATAATTTTTTTTATAAATTTATCAAACTCATAAATACCTTTTGTACAAAATTTGAGGTCCTAAAACCACCTGTAGCTCCCAAAATATTTAATTTTCTCTCAAAATTGATCCATGTGCATGGATTATCTACATATTTGAACTTGAAAATATTCTTTTTAAATGATAATGACCCATTTACAATATATTTTTAACATTTTTGACCAAAATTAATTCTTTTTAGGCCAAAATTCATTGATTTGATCAACTTTAAAAGGCTATGACCAGTTTTAGGAAAGTTTTGTATGATAGGAGTAGTAATTTGGCCTTGATAGGTCAAATTACTAAAAAATTTGGTGAGTTTCAAGGGTTGACCATCCTGATGGTCCAAAAACTCTAAAAATAATAGACTTGGGTATACACTAAATATTGGAAGACCTTTTATGAGCAAAGACACAAACAAGACAACAAACATGTGCACTTAGAGGAAATGACAACAACAATACGAAAAGAAAAAAATAACTACTGAAAGCATGTGTAGATATGAACTTAGAGTAATGAAACACAAGGAGTATATTATTTATAAACTAACCTCCACCTTTCTGGCTCTCCTGGATCAAATGGAGAACTATTTGATGCATTATGGAACTTTGAAATGTATTTGCTTCTTTTTGATAGCTCTCTTCTACAAATGGGAGCACTTATATGTTCATATGTTATGGATGATGTAGCTAGGCCTCCAACTTACATTCTTAGGTGCATGGATTGAAGATATGGATCTAGGATCCAATCATCTTCCTCCTATATTCTCCTTTGTTGCATTAAAAGTGTTATCTCTACCTCATTCAGAGGTTGATCATGGTTTGACACATTCTCATTTAATGATTGTATTGTAAATTTAGCTAGTATACATGGATTGATTTATTTATTTGACTCCATTCAAAGTGGTGGATCACTAAGATCTTCAAACTCTTGGTATGGATTTGAACATGGTTGTAATATTTCATTAATTTTTTCTTGATGAATAGTTGAAATAGTACTCTTTACAAAACATTTCTAAATCTCCATATGGATTGGAGATGGACTATCAAAATTTGCACAAAAACTCTCCAAATCATTACAAAAGTCCTCTTCATCATGATTAACAAAAAGAACATGAAATTCATTTTCAATCTTACCATTTGAAACATGTTGATCATATATTTCTAGCTTTTGGATGGAGTTATATGAAGGTTATAGATCTACAACTCTTGCTTCATCTTCATCTTTTATAGAGAATGGCATCTCATCTATCCAATCAAGCTCTAGCTCATCTTTTTTTGGGATATCTAAAACATCATTACTTTCTTAAACCTCCAAAACATTGGTGGAATCCTCTGATGAATCATCAACTTATTTTTTTATCTCATCATTAAAATCTTCCATCTTAAGATCTTTAATTTCATTCAAGAAATCATGGTATAACTGTTGCTAATGATCATCTTCTTCTTGATCACTCAAGTAACCTTTATTTCTTATCTCTTTAGTTACATCTTCTTCATTTTCTTCACAAAGGAGAGGTTCTTACTCTAAGAGTGGTATGGTAGATCCCTAAAAGTATTCAATAAGAAGTGAAAGGTCTATAGAAATAACCATAGATACCTAATTTTGCTCATGAGTCTGCTCTTCTTGGATCACCTTCACCTCATCTCTTTGCACCTTTTCTTGAATGGATTTCCATGAAGGAAAGTATTTAGTCTTCTGAGGAGGAATGGATGAAGGTTGAATGATCTCTTTCTTGAATTCAACATCCTAAATGATACTTGATTATTCATCTTTCTTGCTTGACTACATGATTTGGTTTCAAGATGGGAAAGATAAAGGCTCTTTTTTGACCTTTTCCTCCTCTTTACTTTTCTTCAGCTCCAACTCTCTGATATGTTTATCAATATTCTCTTGGAATATTTTCTCTTTAAAGTGTTCAATTATCTCAATAATAAGTTGTGCCATAAAAATCTCCTCCTTTCTTTGAAAATTCTATTAGATTGATCTCTAAGAAGGGAAGGTCTAAGAAATATATGAAGAACTTTGAAAACTCAAAGGGGCTCTTAGAATGATCTCCTGAGGAGGAATGGATGGAATATAAGAAGGTTGTAAATAAACTTAATGTTCTTTGAGGCCTTTTAGTTTATCCTCAATGCTTTGAATGTAACCACCTGTATCCATCATCTCACCAGTGAGATTGCCCCAATTTGCTCTCTTAATAGGTGCCCATTATTCTTTATTTGTTGCACTGACTCTCTCAAATGATGAATCTAGTGAGTATGGGTATCTTGGTCATAATAGCTCTATGAATATAACTTTAGGACATATTTTTCAAGGCTCACTAAAGTTTACTTAAGTATTGATATGGATTGGGTAGGTGCAAAATGGCCATGATTAGGCTAATAAGATGTAATATTATGATGGATTGGTTGTTCATATGGAGGGTTTGGGTAGTACTCCTACATATATGTCTGCTATAGATCAGAAAAATCCTAGTGAGGATCATAGTATGGTTGGTCATAGTGATCATAATGAGGATAATATGGATCCATTTTGAAACAAGTCATTGGAGACCATTAGTAAGCCAAATACTGAAAGTAATAAATATTGAAAAGATACCTAATGTTCAAACCAACTTTGAGTGCCTAGAAGTTGCACTGAGTTTCTAAATTCCTCCAAAGGCTAGCGTGTAGAATGAATGTCCCACTGGGCATACCATAAACTATTATTACTCTAGAGTGCACCCTACTTGAATATGTGTAGATCACACCCTCACTCTAGTTGATATAATGGGAAATTATCAAAATGTGGGTGACTCTTTGATGAGAATAACCTCTAGAGAGGATTGCTTCCCTTAATATTTATCAATTAAATCTGATCTAATGTGATTTTTTGATGGAAAAGGAGAAGAAAACTAAAATGGGAAATCCTGTCTAATGGGGTGATGCACCTGAATGTTTATTATTCTATGAAAGCTTTTTTAAAATTGAGTAAGACACACATATGAATATAAAATAAAACTATAAAATCAATCTTAAACATCAATATTTCAAAAGAAGGCTTGAAAGAAGTTTACAAAGCAAATTCAAATCCTAGCTCTTCAAATGACCTATAGAGGATGAGATTTTCACAATAGATGTGGAAAGGACCTAAAAAAATGGAAATTAGATTCCACTTATATGCTAGTACACAATCAAATTACACTCTATTTTGATCTAAAAAACATATGAAAAAAATCTTCTTTATTTGATAAATAGTGTCAATTACAATTTCTTCTCTACTTCAAGAATTAATAATAAATGTCTTCAAAAATCCAATATATAAGTATAAAAATTTAAATAAAGCTAAATTCACTTGTAAAATAGAAGGATTAGTCTTATATGAGTTAAAATAAGACTAAAATCATTTTACAAAATTAAATAAAGGCTTTAAAATCTTCCAATTCTTCAAAAATTGCATGTTATTCATTGTTGGCATATAATTGAGAAGTGGTGGACCCATGTTGACTTGTCAACCTTCATTGCATGAAAATCATGCCATAAATTAGAATTTAACTCTATTTTGAAAGTGGTTTTAAGTTCTTAAAAGTCTTTATCTTGCATGAAAAGCATGGGAGATGCATGAAACTAGTCAAACTAGTCAATTGAAGAGATTTGACACTTAAGGACTAGTTAACTCAACTTGAGCTCAACTTGCATGAATTTAAACTTGTAAATTGACTTTAAAATGATATATCTACTTTAAAAACATATATTCCACGTGGTAACTCTAAAATTAATTCATTTTATATATTTTCAATGTCATTCTTTACTTGCTTGATTAACCAATTAGGCCTACTAGGCTAATTAGGCTTAAAAACCTATCTTCTTGCATTTTGACTCCATTAAACCTGAAATAATAAGACATGAAACCTGAGAAAACAACAAATTTCACCTGAAAAATAATAATTCATCATCAAAATGTTTGATTTTGATGAGAAAACACTCGCTATTCAATCAATAAGGTTGGCTAGGCCTATTTTGCTCTATTTTCCTACAGACTAGCCATTTTGATTTAGCTTGTTGGGACAATTATGAGAATATTTATAACCAAAATAAAATTTAAGGATGAATAACAAGTCTTATGATTTTATCTCCATTGATTATATTTCATTGAATTATCATGTACTTCATTTTAAAAAACATGATTTCTACCCTCATCCATAAATATCCATGCATAAAATTGATATTTATACTATCCTCTCATAATTTAATTAACATTTGAAATTTTTTTATGTTGATTAAATATGATTTGATGGAAATAAAATCAACTTTTTATAAAACTAGTTTTTTGAGGGTTTAGGCGGGCTTTGAAGCTAAATTTTTAAAATGATGGTTCATGAAGTACAAACCCTCAAATCCCAAAATTTTTATATTTATGTGTATAAAACTAACCCCCCCAACATCCCTAAAAATATTGTGTTTCCATTCAAAATATATAAAACATTACCATGTGGAAAAATTACCTATGAGGTTTTGACTACATTCTAAGCTGCCTACACTCTTAATAATTGTTCATAACGAAAAATGACTAAAATATTCTCATTTTTTTATTAATTATAAGTAAATATGAGTAATAAAAACATACTAAGATTTTTTATCCAAAATCCACACGTGGTGAAAGATAGGAGCATCTGAACAAGAGGCTAGGAAGGGTGTCTAGAACTAAAAAAAATAAAAAATTCACCAAAATGAAAATAAATCTTCAAATTTTTCCCAATGCCAAACAATATCATCATGTTATATTTACCATGCTATCAAAATAATTTGAAAGCACATTTTTCTTGAAAAGTCAAAAACACCCCTTTTTGGCCAATATGCTTATTTGCTTCTAAAAACCTGTATAAGCATAGTTTGCTTAAATTTTAGATATTTTACACTCTTTAAATGTATGATTATGATATAAAAACATTATCCCATGATTTTCAAACTTTTACCTAGACTTAGAAACTTGTGTGGCACTCCAGAACAATGCCTACTCTAATGGTGATTTCCAATAGACATGCTAAGGACTATTAAAAAATAGTATCTTCACTTGTCCAATGGCTATAAGACTTTGTCAAAAGATTTTCCAACTCATAATGACCTTGTGTACAAAATTTTAGGTCTTGGAACCACTTGTAGCTCCCAAAATGTTCAATTTTCTCTCAAAATTGATCTTTGTGCATGGATTGTCTACATATTTGAACTTGACAATGCTCTTTTGAAATGATAATGACCCATTTACAATTTATTTTTGATATTTTGACCAAAATTAGTGATTTTTAAGTCAAAATTTATTTATTTTACCAACTTTAAAAGGCTATGATCAGTTTTAAGAAAGTTTTGTATGATAGGAGTAGTAATTTGACCTTGATAGGTCAAATAAATAACATCAATAGTGGTGGATATGGATATTCTATAATTTGAACAGTGGGTTCTTAATCTAGATTATAGTGGAAGGAGGAGAGGTAGGGCATGGTGTCTTTTTGGAAGGAACTAGAGAAAAAATTTAGAGGAAAGAAGACCAAGCCTTTTCACCCCTTGGTTTACATAAAAGAATAATGGCAACAAATGAGTGTAACCAGCCCATGATGGTGGGTAGACATATACCTCATTTTATCTTCTGAGAAATATTAATCAGAGCATTATGAAGGAAATAGGGAAGATTTATCTTCTATTTTTCTCAAATAGCTCATTTCCTAAAGTGAAGTAGTCTCATAGCATCTCCACCCACTATTGTAAACTGACCATCACAAGTGATATATTTCATTATCTAAAAAATGACACCATGGTCGAGGAAGACTCTCTAATAATTACCTAGGCCACTCCTTGGGTGGATTTTTCTAGTTTAGGGTGTAACTCATTTCCTTCAACAATCATATAAATCAAGTCAAAAAAATTGATCTTTTTAATGCCAACTACTCCATCCTCAGGAATCCCAGATAAATCACTGATTACAAATGGATTTACTATAATGTTATTCCCTTTGATAATAGAATGATCTTCATCAAAATTCTCATAGAATTATTACACAATTTCTTGATGGAATCCCTAAAACATTTTTAATAAATTCAACCAACCTGTTATTTCAAAGATGTCTTTGGCTGCTTCATCTTCCAACAATGCATCAGTGAATTTTGGTTTACTCTTTTTATTTTTCCCACCCATCTTTAGAATAAGCATTGTTTAATTTTGAATCTAACTATATTTTAAAAATGTAGATCTTGAATTCTCATAGGCAAAATAGGATGCAAGAGGTTAGAGATGCAACACAATAGTTGATGGCAGTGATAATGCAATAATGAAAAGAAAAGAAGGATATATGATGTGATTATGAAAAGAATGATGGTAGAAGTTATGGTTACCTCTTTGGAGCATATGAGATATAATGGGAAGGTGCTTTATCTAGTCAAGTACTAATAATGTGTCATAAAGTTCATTATTGGTAGTACTGGGAGTAATAATCATAATTAATTATGCATCATAACAAATCTTTTTAAAAGACCTATTAGTGTTGTAGATTACACCCTAATTGTTTAAGGAGATTGTTCAAGTCCTCTTCCACAAATCTAGTCCAACATGGGAATGAATCTAGGATGTGGGTCACCTAAACTTGGGTTGGACCTTTGAAGAAGGATGGCTTCCTTATAGATCTATCACCTAAACTAGAATTAATCTAACACTTATTTGGAAAAGAGATAGATAAATATAACAATATATGAAAGCATATAAAATGAAGTGATGCACCAATAATTGGAACACTTATAATTTTTACAAGACACACTATGAGATACATTCAAGACCAAAGAAGATTAGTCCCACATAAGCATTTTAAAATAAGGCATTGATCAGTTATCAAACTAGCATGAGAGGGTAGTATCCACTTTCAAGATAAACAACAAACTATAAATTACACTTAAAATGGCTTGTGAGAGCTATCAAATACTTTATGAAGGTGAGAAAAATCATACGTAGATAAGGAACATACATTCACTTAACCACAATACATAAATTCATAGGACACACTTCAATCTAGCTTGCAAAATAATGCAATTCAGTCTTTATTGCATCAAAAGGTGTTATAATACAAATTTTGGCATAGCCTAAGCAAGACAAAGCATAAGAGTCTATTTTCTAAAATGTTAGAGATTTCTTATCTAAAAATTTTAGAGAGTTAAAATGTGGTAGAAGTTAGAACATATATAGAAAAAAGGAAGAGAGAGAGAGAGGGAACTGTGATGTATTAGCACAAGTTCAAGGATGCTAACTTATGACCTTATTAATAATGAATAAATTATGTAAAATAATTAAATGCCCATTATCCTTATCTATTTTCCAAGTCTCTTTCTTGGAACCCCATATCATTACCTATCTAACCTACTGATGAGAACCATGTCTTGGAATTGGCATAATTATGTCACATGTACTTTGGTTGGCCATAGATACTTGTTTATTGAAAATGTGATACTAATGATAGGTGAGACACCTCTCTATGAACATGTTTACATTTGTATTTTCTCCAATATTGAACACAGTGTTATCCTTGAATTTAGCATGCTCAATTGATGGGATAACCCCTACAAAACTTATCTATCTCATAGCCCATGAGCTCTAAGCATGCAAAATAAGGAAAATTTATGCCTCTTTGCTTTTTTTTTCTCAAGAAAGTTGATCTTTTGAGGTAATTTTGCATCTAGTGCAGTTCAGAGATTTTTCTATGAACTACACTTTATTTCTTACTATGCAAGCTTAGAGAATTTTTGACTTTGCATGCATTTTATGTTCTTTGTGATGAGTCCAAAATTTTATCTGACATTGCATATGCAAGTTCAGAGAATTTTCTTGACACTACATATGTAAGTTTAGAGAATTTTCTTGACATTAAATATGCATGTTCAAAAAAAATTATCGATTTCATGTGTAGGAGCATTATTTTTCTCTAGCTTTACATGTGAAAATTCAAAAAAAAATTATGCTCCTACACCTAGGCCCACCATTATGATAGTAATTAATATGTATTAATTACCCTTCCGATATATATTTAACCCACTATAATTTTTATTTTAAGCCATTGCTTTCTCTCTCTTCACCATTTCTGAGCTAAAGTGTACCTTTGAGTCACCATTTTTGAGCTCGTGTGCATCTCACTTTGCCAACCTCATGATCAATTATATTTTATGGTTTGATTATTTTGTTCTTGAAAAACACCTCATTTTTTCAATTTTATCTTGTTTCAATTAAGTCTCTCTTTTATCTTCTTCATTTTTTATGTTTTGCTAAGATTATTTCATTTCTTGTATTATGTTTTAGAGTTTGATTTTATTTCCCCAAACCTTTTTCAAACCTTGACTTTCTCTATACATTCTATAGAATTTTCCTTGAGATGTACAAAGGACTAATTCTGAATGTCACCTGGTACACTTTAGAGAATTTTCTCTAAAGTGCACATTGCACTTTTCCTTTTGTGTACTTTGGAGAATTTTCTCCAAAGTGCACATCACTCGATGGACTTTAGAAAAAATTCTTTGAAGTGAATATTGATGATTCCATAGAGCACTTCAAATATTTTTCTCTAAAGTACATATAACTAGGTTCACTTTGGAGAAATTTCTCTCAAAGTGCATGTAAGTTTGCCTCTCCTATGTAGTTCAGATAATTTTCTCTGAACTACACCCAACCTTTTCCTGTGTAGTTTGAAAAAAATTCTCTGAACTACACCCAAGTGCTCTATTCATAATGTAGTTTAGATAATTTTCTCCAAACTACATGTTTCTTAAAAAATGATGAAAAATTCCAACTTTGGATAATCAATTTTTCTTAATTGTAGCTATCTAATCAATGTTAGACATATCTCCAAACAAGAAAACAATGAAGCACAAATATTAGGGTGTTTTCTCATTATCTATAGTTGATTCAAATGTGGATCAAATTAGGGATATAGAGATTGGTCATGTGGACATGCTTGATTTTTTACAAATATTGGGAAGAGAACCCATTACACTTCATATGCAGCCAATACTTAACAATGAAATCCATTTGGCTGCTACATTTCTAGTATCAGCACATGATTCTAAATTTGTCTTGACCATGGCAGCACACTTTAATAAAGAAAGAAAAATAGTCAAGGATTTAGAGGGTAAAGTGATCATTCACCTTGATAAGGAATATTTTGATAATAATTTTCACCTTTCTGAGATTGAAGAATATTCTGATATAATTATGGAATCAAATCAAGAATACTATGATAGAGATCTTGAGAAGTGTAAGAAATATATCAACTCCAAATGGCTCAAAACTCCTTGACCCACCATTGCTAGATGGCCCAAGTATTTGTATCGTAGTGAATTTCTAAAGGAGATGGGAGATTTGATTACTCTCCACAACAAAGTGAAAGGGTTGTCTGCTTCAAAAAAAATTCAAGAATGGATGTATCAATACATTATGGTTATTAAAAGAAACAAGAAAAGGATCATTTGGGGTAAAAAATTAGTGATGTTATTTGTTATCAGCTCTCTGAGGTAGCTTCTTCACTCAATTTTTATATGACTTCATATCTTGTGTATGTTGTAGCTAGTATGAAGTCTTTTTTGGGTCTAAATTCTATCAGTGAAAGGAAAAATGTTCTTGTATATGAGCATTATCCAAAACTAACTCTAAAAGAAAGTGTAAAGCATTATAAGAGAGTTAATGATCCTTTCTTCTATACATTCACTTGCACTCTTGAGAAAGCACTTGAAAATAAGAGAGTTTCAAACCAAGCATGGGCATAGGTCTATAGGGTTGGATGCATTTTCTTATAGTTGTTAATTTTTACATACATTAGGGTAGGAGGATTTAATGAACAACCTTACATGCTACCTAGATATGCTAGTGATATACTAATACTAATGGAGATGTGTAGAAAAGTGATGAACATGCATAAAAAATAATCAGATGCTCACAAAATAGGTTTCATATTTCTAATCAGTATTGGTCAGCACACAATTTCCACTACTCTAAAGGCTAAGAATATGGAAACTAAGATGCAGTGGATTATGCTTGAAAAATTCAAAAGTAGAGAAAACTTTGATTACATAATGATGAAGGATAAGCTCAAGTGTAACATCACTCATGTACATAGAATTGAAGATATTTAGGCAAAATGTAAAAATGATGAAGATATAAGGAGACTTGATTATAGTCACCTTACTATTGATCAGATTGTTAATTTGTAATTGGTAAATATTCCTAGGGATTCGATAGATGATGGTAATATATTTGATCCATCATATGAGGAAAATCAAGTGGCTTCAACTCCTCTCCCTTTTATCCAATGGTCAGTTAAAGAATCCACTTCTATTAGGGATAGATTTTAACCTATTCTTATAAGAACTAATGCTTGGCTGAAATCTAAAGGAATTAAGTTAAAACATTTTAATATTGGTTCTGAGGAAGAGTATGATGAATAAACTGCTAAGAAATGAGAGGAGCTAAGAACCAAAAATAAAGAGGATCCCTCTACTTCCAAATAAAAGCCAAAATTTGTGTTTGTTAGTAAAGAGAAGAAGAAAGGCAAAGAAACAAGTGTCAAGGAAAGTATTCAAGTGGAGATAAAATAAATCCCAATCACAAATGAGGCACCACCTCAATCAACAATGTCACAAGTATCTCAACCAATGCTTCAGCAACCTATACAAGCAGAGACAACTCAATCAGATGTTCCTTTGGCTGAAGCTTCTCAAGCCATGGTTTCACAAGTAACATTTTTCATAGTTCCTCCCATGAGTACCACTATACAAATTAATCCTCTTCCTTCTCAATTTGTTCCTTCACCTCCATCTTCACCTCTTAGTGCCACATTTTTTCAAGTTCCTTCATAAGGTACACTACACCAAGTTTTTGATTCATTGTCAAATCTACCTAGTCTTTCAAAGTCATTGGGATCCCCAACTAATTTATATTTCACCCAACAAAATATGGACAAATTTATTTCTATACCTTCTTCAAATATAATAACTCAAGTTCCTATCACTCTAGTGTCCAAAATATCAATAAGAACTAAAGTGGTGGTTACTCCAACCCAAAATCCACCTATTATTACTAAAATCCCATTGGTCTCAACCCCATTACCATATACCTCTATCACATTTCCTTCCATTCCAATTCATAATCCATTGTCCCTCCCAAAGTATCCCAAGCTTTAACATCCTCTATCTAAGGATATCCATATACTATTCCTCCTTGATTGGAATCACAATCATCTAAGAAGAAAAAGTGAGTAGTGGCATAGGAAGACTTTGATTTTGGTCATCTTATGTCAATAAATCCCAAAATAGCAAAGAAGCCAGAACTATGTCAAGGGTAATTTTTGAATCTAGGCATAAGTATGATGAAGTTGCAATGTCTCTTAAAGATAGAAACATTGAATATATTCAAGCATCTAAATATGAAGTGGGATAAATAGATCTTGGGAAATAAACTCATGAAAGTGGAAAGAAAGATTTGCAAGTACCAATGGCCTCCTTGATCAAGAGATATGATAAAGACAAGAATATCAAAGATTAACTCAAAGTATAAGTAGAATAGCTGACCTCTACTTTACTAAAAATCACCCAACCTTTTAAGTCTATTGATCCTATTGTTTATGAAAACACTGAGAAGGCAATTTAATAAGTAGAGAAAATTACATCTCCGAGTCAAGTGGTTAATGCCTAGATTGAGAGATTAACAACATAGGGTACTCAGAGGTTACATTATATTGTTGGATTTTTGAAGGACCTGAGTGAAACAAAAATATAAATTCATCAAATAATTAAAACACTCACTCAAGATTTATAATTGATTTAAAAGGATATTGATACATAGACTCAATTACGTAAATTCAAATTGGAGCTTTTGGTTGAGCAGAAGGTAATTCCAAATAGGAAAATGTTCATTAAATACATGGAAGCTATGAAGAATAAAAGAGAAGTTCTCAAGAATATAGTTAAAGATCTCAAATAAGCAAGAGGTTAGATCTTATAGATAAAATTGGAGAGCTTCCCTGCCAAGTTAGAAATGACTCTCAGGAAATTCTTCTTGTGGAGATTGTTATTCAATAGTTTACATCTTTTTTTCAAACAAAGATTGAAACAGGGTCTTTCACACTAGACTCCATTAACAAATTGATTAAATTTTAGGTCATTATAGATAAATTATAAAAAAATCTTGGACAAAATCAAGGATTATCCAGTCAACCTAGAAGACTCTATCACAAGGGTACTTGTCATTTCCAAAAATACATCCAGCCCAGATAACCATGAGGTTCAAGCTCTATTGAAGAGATATGAGGAATTTTTTAAAAATAATAAAAAGTAATAAATTCATGTGTCTAAGGATACTTAGTTTACTTTTTTAATTTTTCATATGTAGTTTTGTTCAATGTAAATTACACATAGAAAAAGCACATAGTCCTAAGTCAAATTGGACTATATCAATGAATAAGTCAATGTATTTATGTTTTCCTATTTTTGTTTAAAGCTCCTCTCTATAAATAGGATGATGCTCTTTTTAGAAATGATCATCAATTGTTATAGAGGGGAAATGCTACTTAATTGAGAAATAATTTTGAAACTTTGTGTTCATATTGTAAATTAAAAATTCATTCGATATTATAAAATCAAGTGATCTTTCCAAAGTTGTGTTGAAATATACTTTTGGTGTATTAGGAATGTTCTTTTGTCTTTTCCATTGCATTTTATTTTTCTTTGAGTGAATTTTGGTGTGAAATCTCTATAAAATGGAAGGTGTTAGGAAGCTAATTTTGGAGTCTTTAAGCTACTTTTTAGGTACTAGGTTTAGGTTCACATTGAAAGTGAATTACTGAGGAGACTTTGGGCTGCCATTTATTCTTATTTTATAATTTTAATCTTTTTTGGAAATAAGGTGAAGAATTTGGGCTGCACTTTACTCTATCTTTTAAGTTTACTCTACTAGTATTATTCTTGTTAATCTTTTGGCTAATAAATCTGAATATCAGTTATATTTGGTTCATCAAGTGATCTTAGATTTTCAAAGTATATCACAAACAACAGAAGAAATTTTATGATTGAACATCAATTTTGAAAAAAGAGAATTGGATGATATGACAACACCCAGTATGATAAAATTATTGTAATTAAGTGTAAATAATTAAGTGTTGTGTTAGTCAATAATAAAAGGGAGACTCCCCTTGTCTTGAGGAGAGATTTTATGTCATAAAATTATGGTTGAAATAACCATTTTTATACCATTTTGTTAGTAAAAAAATATTCACTCAATACACAGGTCCATTATAAATGAAAACCAATCTAATTATTGGTTTTCACATAGTCATAATATCCATGGAAACCTGTGGACTGATTAATCTTGCTTCAACACTATTAGTCCATCTTTGATCTCTGTATTAGGATATAAGAGACATATTCTACATATAAACCCTTTAAGAACCAAGAAGCTATTGTATATGAGGATCCTCTAACTAAAAGCAATGATCATGTTAATGGAATAACCTTGCAATAGGGTCGACAAGTTCTAAATTATTGACGAGAGGTCCTATTTAAAATTTAATGGTGATAGAGCCTTGTCCTTAACCATATTTCCTATATGAATATGCCTAATTTTGACTAAGATCTACTGAAAATATAGGTATTTAATTTTTTATTTTCTTGGGTTATGAACTACTTCATCGACCTTCAATTAAATCTCTTCAGATTTTCCATTTGTTCATTAGTTGTCAATTCCCAACTTGAACCATTTAAACTATGCCTAACTATATTTATTTTTATTGTTCCCATAGATCCCTACTATTAGATCTTGAATCTTTGACCTCCTACATACCATTGTATTTAGATGTAAGAATACACGTGATCTCTTGATTTTATTCCATCCAAGATCTTTTAACATGTTCACATGCACCATCAGATTTGATGGGACCTACCATTTGAACCCAAATGGCTAACTCATGAGGTCCAACATTGATGTCTATGTTCCCATATTTGATGTCCACATGATTATATTTGATGTTTATGTGATCATCATTAGGTTTTTTGAACCTTAATAGTTATTTTTCATATCCCAAAATT
This sequence comes from Torreya grandis, assembly GCA_037957365.1. Classification (NCBI taxonomy): domain Eukaryota; kingdom Viridiplantae; phylum Streptophyta; class Pinopsida; order Cupressales; family Taxaceae; genus Torreya; species Torreya grandis. The sequence continues at coordinate 7,163,068 of JARHVA010000078.1, forward strand.
GACATCCATGTGCCCATCATTTGACATTTTCATAACCATCATTGGTGTTTATGCAATCATTAATATTTTGGACACCAATAGATAAGTGTTGAGCTTTATTTTGATGTTCACAAAGATGTATCCATCTACAATTCAATATTTAAAAGCTCATAACTTGGACTAAAAGAATTGTGTGGGCATGAAATTTGTAGGATATAATGCTGACATGAATAACAATGTTGCACTATAATCCTTTTGCTCTTAAGGCTTCTTGATGCATATTTATTAAATACACAAGTGAACTGGTCCATTCCTTTCTAGATGATGTCTTGGTGATGGTTTAGTTCTTTAAACTTTCACACTCCATCCTTAGCTCAATATTTTAAGGCTTTGATGTCAGGAGAACCTACAACAATCAATATGCTCTGATACCAACTGTTAGGTGACCCCTTATCCAACGGAAGCACAATTGATTACTTTCTTATAAGCAATTAAACATAGAATTATACCAGAATGATAAAGTAACTAGAAACTTGAGACAACAAAGAATTTGAGAGACAATACACACTCTTTGTATTAAATATTACTAGAAAAAAATACAATAAGTAAGATGCCACTTCTTCCTCCACCTCAAAGGCTTGCCACACCTCAAGACCTTCTTCCCTCTCTCTCTTGCTCAACACAACAACTCTATAACCTGAGTTATTATCCCTCCTTGAATGCTTCAGCTGATCTCCTTGACCTTACACCTGTAGATCTCCTTGACCTTGCTTGCTTCAATGCTTTTTACTTGCCTTCTTAATTATTATAATACATGCCTTATGGGTCTTTAAATAGGATCCCATGCTTACAAAAATAGAACTCTAGTTACAATAATTAGACACGCAGCTTGTGACTATAATTAGTCATTTGACATGTAAACACTCACTTCACTTAACTGACTGTTCGTCAACAACAGTTCTGGAAATACACAGGCGACCGACGCCGGTCCCTGGTTGCCTGGTGATGCCGACGTCAGCCGACTATCTACCATCGCTGGTCTCCTTCTGCACTACACCTAACCGACGTCGGTCATGCTACCGATGCTGGTGCTTCTGGTTCTTCAGCATCCTCTTCTTGTGTTTACAAATAGTTGAAGCTTTTAGCTCCACACCTTAACAATCTCCCACTTGGAGATAAACAGCTGCAACTTGTACCTATACTTGTACACCATCTATTTTGTTCTTTAGGCTCTATATTCCTCTTTAATGTCACTCTTGAAGACCAACCACCATGCAAACCTGTGATGCTATACCTGTCACTTATGCCACAAGAATTTTGCTGCTCCCAAATTCTCCATGACACACTTCTGAACCAACTCTACCCTTAGCTCAGAAAACTCCCTGTATATGAAACCCTACAAGTAACACAATACAGTAATAGGATAATGTAGCTAATATTATCCAACCTGGTAAAGATAAAGTACAATGGTCAAACCTCCATTGTCCTATAGCATAATCAATACCATATACCATAGCCTTCTGTCTCATGTGTCCATCCACTCTCTTCTCTAAAACAAGAATCCATCCCTCTATCCAGTGCTTCCTTCTAGCTGACAACACTACCAACAAATACCTATTTGGTTCTCCAAGGACTCACACTCCTCATCCATGCCAAGCTCCCACTATTTCTGGATTCTACCTGCATTGCTTCTTCCATCTTCCTAGTTCATGACTATCAGCAAGAAATATAAAGAAGGTGAACAATGAATATGAGGTTCACATACCTTTCCTGACCTCTACATGGGTGTTTGAGACTTATTGATCCACCCAACATCCATTCCAGTGACTGATCTCGGCCATCTCCCAGTCTGCTTCCGACCGATGTCAGTTCCCTGCACTGACCCTGACTGCCGACGTCGTTTCCCTAGCCGACGCTGGTGTCCCCCCTATCGACGTCAGTCCTTATGACCGACGTCGGACTTCTCCTGCCTGACCTACTGATCCTGCTGGTCTTCACATGACTGATGTCAGTATCTTGCTGACCGACGTCGATCCCATGTGATCGACATCAATGTCTATGTGTTCCTATAAGTGATGAAATTTTCATCTGTGAGCTCTTCTTGGATCAAACCTCTATCCATGCTGCCCTGCTCAGATTTATTCAGCCCCTGTGACTGATCTCTATCCTTCATCTCCTCCGTAAACACCAAGGCTTCTTTATTCCTATCAAAAGCATCAAATTTCCTTTTTCTACAATGAACTCTATCTATGCTTTTTGAATTTGAGCACATACCTTTTGAATCAAGAACTTCCATTCCCTTCTTATTCATGTGACCAAGCCTATTAGACCACATCTTTGAATCTACACCAGAAGTAGAATCAGTAATACAAGTAGATAGATAAAGAGTATCTACTTTCTTACCTCTTGCTAGAATAAGTGCTCCCTTGGTAACCTTCCAAGAATCTACTGTGAGGGTTATTGTGCATCCCTCATCACCCAACCTTCCAACAAAAATTAGACTCTACTTCAGAATTGGAACATGCATGACTTCTTTCAACACCCATGTGTTGTCAATCTGCAATCTCAGCTGCACTTTCCCTTTGCCAACTATCTGACAAGGCATACCATCCCCTAAATAGAGCACTCCAAAGTCTCCCTGTTCATACTCATAGAACAAATCTCTGTTTGGGGATGCATGAAAAGATGAACCAGAATCTAAAATCCATGATCCTACCTGACTATCCAAAGAAAGTATGAGAGTGTCCTGTATCACAATATTTGCATCCTTTGCTTCTTCCATACCTGCATGTTGATTCTCTTTATCTCTCAACCAACACTCCTTCTTTGTATGTCCTTTCTTTCCACAAAACTAGTAGGTAATACCTTTGGACTCAGATCTCCTTCCCGACCTTGATTTCCCTTGCTCAACCTTCTCCCTTTGCCTTCCCCTACTTTCTGCACTTAGAGCATTCCCTGATGATTCACCTGTGCTTCTCTTGCGTATTTCTTCATTCAAAATCACACTCACAACATCATCAACTTTTAAGATTTTAGAAGCAGATGAAAAATTACTTACTGCCATAATCAAACCATCCCAACTTTCAGGCAAAGAACATAAAATCAAGAGAGCCTTTACCTCATCATCAAAAACAATATTGATTGAAGCTAGTTGGTTTACCAAACCATGGAAATCACTGATATGAGTATGTACCGATCCACCTTCCTGCATTTTCAAAGTAAATAGCTGCTTCATAAGATATACCTTATTAGAAGCTGAGGGCTTTTTATATAAATTTGCCAAGGACTTTATCAACTCTTCCGTTGTCTTACACTGTGATAAGCTAGAAATCACAGACGATGCAAGGCTCAACCTTATGGAACCAAGAGCCTTCCGATCAAGAACACTCCATTATTCATCCTTCATATCTATGGGCTTGCATGCAACCCCACCCAATGGTAAGTACAAATCCTTCTGATACAGATAGTCCTCAATCTGCATCCTCCAATGTTGATAATTCTTGCCGTTAAACTTCTCCATTTGTAGCTTACTTTCTTTTGCCATTTCTGAACTCCCACTCAATCAAAAAACCCTGTGAATGACATGTAATCAAAACAATACCTTGCTTCCTGCAAACCGTAGCTCTGATACCACTTGTCAGGAGAACCTACAACAATCAATATGCTTTGATACCAACTGTTAGGTGACCCCTTATCCAACGGAAGCATAATTGATTACTTTCTTATAAGCAATTAAACATGGAATTATACCAGAATGATAAAGTAACTAGAAACTTGAGACAACAAAGAATTTGAGAGACAATACACACTCTTTGTATTAAATATTACTAGAAGAAAATACAATAAGGAAGATGCCACTTCTTCCTCCACCTCAAAGGCTTGCCACACCTCAAGACCTTCTTCCCTCTCTCTCTTTCTCAACACAACAACTGTATAACCTGAGTAATTATCCCTCCTTGAATGCTTCAGCTGATCTCCTTGACCTTACACCTGTAGATCTCCTTGACCTTGCTTGCTTCAATGCTTTTTACTTGCCTTCTTAATTATTACAATACATGCCTTATGGATCTTTAAATAGGATCCCATGCTTACAAAAATAGAACTCTAGTTACAATAATTAGACACGTAGCTCGTGACTATAATTAGTCATTTGACATACAAACACTTGCTTCACTTAACTGACTGCTCATCAATAGCAGTTCTAGAAATACACAGGTGACCGACGCCAGTCCCTGCTTGCCTGGTGTTGCCGACATCGGCCGACTGTCTGCCGTCGCCGGTCTCCTTCTGTACTGCACCTGACTGACGTCGGTCATGCTGCCGACACCGGTGCTTCTGGTTCTTCAGCATCCTCTTCTTGTGTCTGCAAATAGTTGAAGCTTTTAGCTCCACACCTTAACATTTGATGATCTTCTAAGGCTTGCAAAACTTGGTTCATGATCTTGAATTCTTGAATAAAATGAAACCTACTTGGATTCTTCATTTTCTTGAGCCCTATTTCTCAAAATTAAAAAGTTAAACTTTAAATTTTCCTAAAGTGTTTCAATAAGTTTTATAGTTAGTATGAGATATTTAGACCACTCATTCCATCCAGAACATCTATTCATCTTCTCAAACCATTTCAAGGTAAAATATCCTCATGACATTGGGTCACTCTTCAATCAAGACCCTACTTGGCTTCTTGTTCTGTTCTAGGCACATTTTGATATGTAGACCAAATTTGGTCAACATGACCCTCTATTTAAAACATAATCACATCATTCTTGTTTGAAAAGATTGTTTGGAAACATTGTCACATCAAATGTATTAGATATCTTTTGAAAATATCACCACATCTAATCTATTAGATAAGATCTTTTGAAAAAACCATCACATAAAATTATCGATTATGGTATTGGTGGTCTAATAGCATTGTATTGATTCTCAATGATGGAGGTGGATTATTCCCATTCATGATTTTTCATCTTAGGAGCATAACTATTAGTATTTAGATCATAGCTTCCAATCTTTGGAGCTAAGTCACTAGTTTTTAGAGCTAAACCTTCAATCTTGAAGGTAAAATTATAGTCAATTCAGACTTTGTATATATATATATATATATATATATATATATATATATATATGGTGTAATTTGTATATATTTGTATCCAATTGCATTTACTTTATCTATGTCTTGTTTGAAGAACCACTTGGGGGCTCTATTGGTGGAAGTAATGGCTAGGCTAGAGTTCACCCTCGAAAGGTAGACATCTAGGTAGGAAACCTCTCCACATGGTAGAATAAATCATTATAGTGTTTTTTGTCTATGGTAAATGCAATGGTATTAAAATTGATGTCTTAAAAGACTATGTTTGTCCCATATGAATAGAAAAACAATACATATTCTAATTTGGTGATTCTAGACATTCCTACTTAGGCCATGGCTTTTGAATTTTGATTGATGAGATCATATGTTATATTAATGTTGGATGAATGCATAGAAGTACTTTTAGGCAAGATTGATTAATGCAATACTGATGGTGATCTTGGTTCATGTCATATTAATAGAAAGCTTGTCAAAATATAAACTATTTATTTTAGTAATTAATTTCACCCAAATTCAATTTAGATTTCATTTGAATTTAATTTACCATCAATTTTATCTTTAAATCTAAATATTTCCATCTTTTGATACATGGATACCACCTCAAATCCATCTAATTACTCATGTGGCCTGAATATGAATAAGCTTCTCAGGTGGCTCAAAATCCAGACAAGTGGCACCTTTTGATTAACTCATGGATTCATATAATGTAGCTTTGTGTGATGACTCATCTATATCTCATCACGTGGTGACTCTCAATTCATTGTGAGCTCTCAGGTGGTGCCTTTTAATTCTAATACCTTGAAGGGAAAATCTAATTTTGTGTATGTTTGAAAGGTATATTCTAGGAGATACCTTGATGGTATTATAAAATCCTTAAAAATATCACCCAATAGTGCCTTTCATGTAAAGGAAAATTCCAATTATTCCATGAAGGAGAAATCCACTCTTGTGCCTATTTGAAAGGTATCTCTTAAGAGATACCTTGAAGGGGAAATCTAGTATTGTGCATATTTTAAATTTATCTCCTAAGATATACCTTTAAGGTATTACAAGGGCCTTCAAAATATCACCCAGTAGTGCCTTTCGTGTAAAGGAAAATTCCACTTGTTCCTTTAAGGAGAGATCCACTCTTGTGCTTATTTTGAAGCTATCTCCTAGGAGATATCTTGAAGGGGAAATCCAATCATGTGCATGTTTGAAATTCATCTCCTAGGAGATACTTTAAAGGTATTACAAGGGCCTTCAAAATATCACCTAGTAGTGCTTACCATGTAAAGAAAAATTCCACTTGTTCCTTGAAGGATAAATCCACTCTTATGCCTATTTGAAAGGTATCTCCTAGGAGATACCTTGAAGGTGGAATTCACTCTTTTGTATTTTTTAAAGTTATTTCCTAAGAGATACCTTGAAGGTATTACAAGGGCCTTCAAAATATCACCTAGTAGTGCCTTCCATCTAAAGGAAAATTTAACTTATTCTTTGAAGGAGAAATCCACTCTTGTGCCTATTTGAAAGGTATCTCCTAAGAGATACCTAGAATGGGAAATTTACTTTTGTGCATGTTTAAAATGTATCTCCTAAGAGATACCTTGATGGTATTACAATGGCCTTCAAAGTATCACCTAGTAGTTCCTTTTGTGTAAATGAAAATTCAACTTGTTCTTTGAAGGAGAAATCAACTCTTGTGATTGTTTGAAAGGTATCTTCTAGGAGATACCTTGAAGGGAAAATCCACTCTTATGCATATTTAAAAGGTATTTCCTATGAGATACCTTAAAGGTATTAAAAGGGCCTTTAAATTATCACCTATTAGTGCCTTATATTTAAAGGAAAATTCCACTTACTCCTTGTAGGAGAAATCCACTCTTGCACCTATTTGAAAGGAATCTCTTAAGAGATACCTTAAAGGGAAAATCCACTCATGTGCAAGTTTGAAAGGTATCTCTTATGAGATACCTTGAAGGTATTATAAGGGCCTTCAAAATATCACCCAGTAGTGCCTGCTATGTAAATGAAAATTCCAATTATTCCTTGAAGGATAAATCCACTCTTGTGCCTGTTTGAAAGGTATCTCCTAGGAGATACCTTGAAAGGGAAATACATTCCTATGCATGTTTGAAAGGTACCTCCTAGGAGATACCTTGAAGTTATTACAAGGGCCTTTAAAATATCACCCAATAGTGCCTTTCATGTAAATTAAAATTCCAATTGTTGCTTGAATGATAAATCCACTCTTGTGCCTATTTGAAAAGTATCTCCTAAGAGATATTTTGAAGGGAAAATCCACTCTTGTGTATATTTGAAAGGTATCACCCAGGTGATACCTTGAAGGTATTACAAGGGCCTTAAAAATATCACCTAGTAGTGCCTTCCATGTAAAGGATAAATTCACTCTTGTGCATGTTTGAAAGGTATCTCCTAGGAGATAATTTGAAGGTGGAGTTCACTCTTGTGAATGTTTGAAAGATATATCCTAGGAGATACCTTGAAGGTATTAAAAGGGCCTTAAAAGTATCACCTATTAGTTCCTTCTATGTAAAGGAAAATTCCACTTGTTTCTTGAATGATAAATCCACTCTTGTGCCTATATGAAAGATATCTCCTAAGAGATAATTTGGAGGGGAAATTCAATATTTTGCATGTTGTTGATGCCTAAAACTCTCACTCTAGAAAAAAAACCCATATGGGAAGATTTATAGATGTGCGATGAACTTATATCCTATAAATAAACCTCCAAGATTTTAGAATTCAGCTCTTCAAATTGATGGGGGAGGAAAAGGGTAAGAGGGAATGCAAGTAAAACTAAAATAGACTAGGGTGATCCACCAAAAGTTTTAAAGTATCTATTCCTAAATTTGCATAAAATAGCTTAAACTTTGAAACATCACATACAATTAAAATGGCATGTGTATGATTTAAATCTTATAATATAAGCAAAAGACAACACTATAGAAGTAGAGAATCAGAAACAATAGATATTACTATATTCCACTCAATTTGACATAGAACACCACATCCTCTTCATTATTAGGTATGTTGGGTGAATATTTTGTTAACAACAGAATGATAAAAAATGGTGATTTCAACCATAGTATGAAGAGATAAATCTCTCATCTAAGCAAGGGGAGGTTCCCTTTCATTGTTAACTAACACAATCTTTAATTATTTACACTTATTTATTATAATTTTATCATAGTGGGTGTTGTCATATCATCCAATTCTATTTTTTCAGAATTGGTGTTTAATCAAAAACTTTATTACATTCTTTGTGATATACTTTGAAAATATAATATCACTTGATGAACCAAATATAACTGATATTTAGATTTGTTATCCAAAGGAGTAACAAGAATAATACCAACAGAGTAAACTTAAAAGATAGAATAAAGTGTAGCCCAAAGCCTTCACCTTATTTCTAACTAAGATTAAAATTATCAATGAAGAATAAGTAGTAGCCCAAAGTCTCCTTAGTAATTCACTTTCAATTATGAACACAAACCCATTAATGATATTATAGCTCAAAGACTTTAAAATCATCTTCTTGGCACCTTCCGTCTTATAGAAATTTCATACCAAAATTCAATCAACTCATAAGAAAGTGTAATGGAAAAGACAAGAATATTTCCAACACACCACAAGTTTATCTCAGGACAAAGATTGAAAGATCACTTGATTTTCTTATATTGAATGGAATTCAATATTTACAATATGAACACAAAGCTTCAAAATCATTTCTCAATTCAGCAACATTTCCCCTCTATAACTATTGGTGATCCTTTTTACAAAGAGCATCCTCCTATTTATAGAGAAGATATATGAATAAAAATAGGAAATACATAAATACATTGATTTATTCATTGACATAGTCCTATTTGACTTAGGACTGTGTACTTTTCCTATGTGTAAAATGCACCAAACAAAATTACGCATGAAAAGTTATAAAAATAAATTGTCCTTAGACACATGAATTTTTTCATTCTTATTCTTCTCTAGATATGCTTCGTATCTCTTTAGGGTGGCCTAAAACTCATTGTTATCTTGCCTTGATGTACTTTTGGAGATGGCAAGGACCCTTATGATGGAGTCCACTAGATCAATTGTCTCATATTTACTTTTATTCAAGATTCTTTGAAATTTATCCATTATGACTTGGAACTCAACCATTTCATCAATGGAGTCTAGTGTGAATGTTATTGTCTCAATCTCTATTTGAATCAAGGATGTGAACTCTTGAACTACTATTTCTACAGGAAGAATTTCTTGAGAGTTATCTTTAACTTGGCAAGGAAATTCTCCAATCCTATCTATAAGATCTAACCCCTTATCAGAGCACATATCTTTTGCTTCTTCAAGATCTTTAATTAAATTCTTAAGAACTTCTTTCTTATTCTTCATTGCCTCTATGTATTATATGAATACATTTCTTCTTAAAATGACCTTCTATTTAACCAAGAGTTCTAGCTTGAATTGGTGCAACTAAGTCTATGTATGAATATCATTATATGTAAACCTTTATAATAATTTTATCATGTTCACATGACCAATTTTTATATCTTTGATATGATCAAAATTGGATTTAACTGTAGACATTGGGACCACTTCTTAAAATTTATATTTCATGGCTCTCTTATCAATAAAAACCTCAATCATTGGTTGAGAAACTGCAAGAGAGTGTTCACATCCTTTAGAATTAGCATCTTTCTATTTCAGCAAGAAGCATGAAAAAGTGGATGAAAACTACACATGTGTACAAGGTAGTAAATCACTTCATGTAGTTCAGAGAATTTTATTTGAACTACACCATGGGGTAGGTATCTGGTGAAATCCAAATAAAATTATTTGATCTACATAGGTCTGAAAGTTTTGGGTGTAGTTCAGAGAAAATTCTTTGATTTGCTCCATATTCTATACTTGAGTATTGGGTAAGATAGAGTCCACTTTGGAGAAAATTCTTTGAAGTGCACCAATAAGATGGGGTGTATTTTGAAGAATTTTTTTTACTTACACCAAAATAAAATTGGTAAAATTCAAAGATAATTCTCTGACATGCACCAAAATGAACTTGGTGCAGTTCAAAGAAATTTTTTTGACTTACACCAAAATAAACTTGGTGTAGTTTGAAGAAAATTCTTTGACTTACACAAAAATGAACTTGGTGTAGTCCAGATAAAATTATCTAACTTGAATCAAAATGAACTTGGTGCAATCTAAAGAAAATTCTTTGAATTGCACCAAAATGAACTTAGTGTAGTCCATAGAAAATTCTCTTACTTGCACCAAAATGAACTTGGTGTAGTCTAGAGAAAATTTGTTGACTTGCACCAAAATGAACTTGGTGATGTCCAAAGAAATTTTTTTTAATTTCACCAAAATAAACTTGGTGCAATCCAAAGAAAATTCTCTAACTTGCACTAAAATGAACTTGGTTTAGTCTGAAGAACATTTTCTAACTTGCACCAAAATAAAATTGGTGTAGTCTAGAAAAAAATCTCTGAATTGCACCATAATGAAAAATTCCCTCAAAAGACTAACTTTTTTAGGATAGACAAATGTAATAAGGTAATTATTGACCTCATTTTTATGTGCTTAGATCTCATGGGCTATGAAATAGACAAGTTTTATAGGGGTTGTCTTATGAATTGAGCCTGTTAAATTTAAGGATAACATCTGGCTCTGATTGAGGAATTTTCTTTAGGCATTCTTTGAAATTCTTGAAGGAAAGAGAAACCTAGAACTATAAGTGCCTTTCTTCATTGGGTTACAGAGTCAAACAATAGACAAGATGATGATGATGATGATGATGATAATATATACAAAATGTACAAACTTATATGTAACTTTAATGATTGAAAAGCTTCAGATGTTGTCATTTGATAAATATATCAAGTTTATCAAAATGCCTTTCCAAAAAAACCAATCCTTTGAGAATTTTATTTCCTTTTAGCTACAAATTTTTTTCACCAGTTTCCTCATTCACCTCAGAGATTGATTCTTGAGGATTAGAATTACTCCCCTCAAAGTATGACTTTCTCAAATTTGTTGCCTTCTCCAAAAATTCATCTTCATTTATGGTCAAGTAGTAAGTGCCTATTCCAAAGGTTTCAAAGAAAATCTAAGCTCTTAGATCCTTAGTCTTTATCATGATATACTTTGATTGTTTTTATGGATGAAGTTTTCGCATCATGCCTTTAATTGGTATTCTAGCCTCAGACCAATCCATATTGATTTCACTACTAACATCTTTGAAAAATTTATGTCCCAATAAAACTCCATATGAGGCTAGAACATCAACCACTAGAACTTTCATCTTGATCTTTTTCTCTAGAAATGCAAGAAATGCAAATTATGCATCCTTGATTTGGCCTATGAGAGGTACTTGTTTAGTTTCCATTGAGAAGTAATGGCCAATTTTTTTTTTCAAATTTAATCCCAAAGTAGTGGCTAATTTTATTGGCATCACATTGTTAGAGGCACCCAAATCAATGACACAATTACTAAGCTTATAACCATTGGCAAATAGGAAAATATAGAAAGGTTCTATTTTTATAGAGTTAGATGTAGTAGTTATAACTAAGTTATTTTTATTTGGATTAGGATCAATGGATGGACTTTTAAATGAGATTAGATTGTAATTGGCCACATTACCCTTAACAAACTTTTCCAATCTTTCAAATTGGTCAAGATTAAAATGGAGGTACTCAACCCCTGACATTTGGATTTTTGTCTTGTTAGCATGGTCTATGATATCAAAATCTAGATATGGGGTAGCCAAGGAAGACAATAAATTTTCATTTTCAAGTTTAGAGTTTTGGGTACTAGGTCTAGACATTGAAGGAGAAGAGGTAGAATTATGAGTACTTGTTTATCTGCCAGCATATCCTTTGGTTAAATTGGTAAAGGAGTTCCTCTTTTGGTAATTTTAACCTCCTTTCATGGTTCATATTTGGTCTTAGATTTATTAACCTTATGGTGTTGATTTGTTTAACTTTGTGAATGGGTAAAGATGACATAAGATTCACCTTGTATATCTTCTTCTTGTTCAGCTTCTTCTTCTTCAAAGTTTAGAAACTTGTTATCAGACTCACCAACTTCTCCTTCCTCATCTCTAGTGAAAGGAGTTGTATATTCTTCTATAACATATTCTAACTCTATAAAATTGTCATTTTTAGGTTCTAACCAATTGATTATTGCATTATCTAGAGGTGCCTCCAATGCAAGCCTTGATTTTGGTGAAGGAAGCTTATTCTGATTTTGATTTCTTATAGAATTGTTGGAATAATTAGAAGCATTTGGATATGTTCTCCTTGGAACATCCTTATATAAAGGAAAAGTCATTCCTTGAGACATTTTCTTCTTAAGTTCAATCAAATCATTTGCTAGCTTTTGAACCATAAGATCAGTAGTGCTAGAAGAAGGTGAAGTTGTAGAAGGCTGCCTTCTAGGCTTGATAGAATTATTTCTCACTTTCCCTGCTAGGATTAAATCATATTCTACTTTAGTGGCCAAAATTTGATCATCATCATGATTAGTTGGAGATAATCTTCACAAAATAAAATTAGCCTCAGGTAATTGATAATTAATGAAGAAATATTTCAAATTTTTAGGCGTAGGTTGAGCAACCACTAGAATTTTATTCCTTAACTTATTAAATTTTGCCACAAACTCAAACATAGGCTCATGTGTTTCCTTCTTCATTTGTGTGAGTTGATATAACAAGGCATAAGCATCTTCTGTAGGCTTGAACCTTGCCTCAAACTTAGTCTTGAGCATAGCCCAATTAGTGATAGCACTAGTTTCAAGATGATAAAACCAATCAACAATAACACCTTGGAGTGTTTCTATAAATAATATTACAAAAACATCTTTATGTTCCACTCCAAAAACTCCAAATGAAATGTAGAATGTGGAAATATGTTCATTTGAATGCTTCTTTCCATCACCATAAAATGTGGGAAATTTTTCCTATGAGACACGAGGTAGTTCATGAGATGGTGGTGCCAAATTCAAGAGACCAAAATTAGTCCCTCATGGACCTTAACCTGCCATTCTTTGTGGATTATATGGAGGTATGAAAAACCTTTAAAAAGTAAAAATAGGCAAAACTCTATGAACATTGGAATCTTCTCTTGGTATAGGAGATCTTGTATTTATAGGTGGAAAACTTCTTATATGCCAAAGAGGTGACCTTGCATGTGCTGATAAATGATCAAAGTTATTTTCTTGCAATAACTCAAATGTTGGATTAATGAGTCCCCCTACCCTTATACCATGAGTCTAGATTTGTTCCACCAAAATGTGAAAGTATTCAAAAATAATAGAGATTAACTACAATAGTACAATAGCAAAAAATAAGGTGATGGTTTATTTCAATTGAATGAGTATAGAGCTAGGTTTCTTGATCAAAATCCCCAACAGATTTACCAAACGTTTTGGGTGAATATTTTGTTAACAACATAATGATAAAAAATGGTGATTTTAGCCACAATATGATGAGATAAATCTCTCCTCTAAGCAATGGAAGGCTCCCTTTTATTGTTAACTAACACAATACTTAATTATTTACACTTATTTGCAGTAATTTTATCATAGTGGGAGTTGTCATATCATCTAATTCTCTTTTTTTAGAATTGATGTTTAATCACAAATTTTATTCTATTCTCTATGATATAATTTGAAAATCTAAGATCACTTTATGAACAAAATATAACCACTATTCATATTTGTTAGCCAAAGGAGTAAAAAAAAAAATACTAGCAAAGTAAACTTAAAATATAGAATAAAGTGCAGACCAAAGTATTCACATTATTTCTAACAAAGATTAAAATTATCAATAAAGAATAACTAATAGCTCAAAGTATCCTCAGTAATTCACTTTCAATGATGAACACAAACCTAGTAATGATATTGTAGCTCAAAGACTTCAAAATGAGCTTCCTAGCACCTTCTGTTTTATACAAATTTCATACCAAAATTCAATCAACTCATAATAAAGTGTAATGGAAAAGACATAAGAACATTTCCAACACACCACAAGTTTATCTCAACACAAAGATTGAAAGATCACTTGATTTTATTATATTAAATGGAATTAAATATTTACAATATGAACACAAAGTTTCAAAATTATTTATCAATTCAATAGTATTTCCTCTCTATAGCTATTGGTGATCATTTTAAAAAAGAGCATCCTCCTATTTATAGAGAGGAGCTATGAACAAAAATATGAAATACATAAATACATTGACTTATTCATTGACATAGTCCTATTTTACTTAGGACTGTGTACTTTTCCTACATGTAAAATGCACCAAATAAAATTACACATGAAAAGATACAAAAAAAAACTATCCTTAGACACATGATTTTCTTCATTCTTTTTTTTCTCTAGATATGCTTCATATCTCTTCAAGGTGGCATAAAACTCATTTTTATCTAGCCCCAATGTAATTCTGTAGATGGTAAGAACCCTTATGATGGAGTCCATTAGATCAGTTGTCACATCTTTGCTTTTATACAAGATTCTTTGTAGTTTATCCATATGACTTTGAACTCAGCCATTTTATCAATAGAATCTAGCATGAATGTTCCTGTCTCAATATTTTTTTGAATCAAAGATGTGAACTCTTGAACTACTATTTCTATAGGAAGAATTTATTGAGAGCTATCTTTAACTTGGAAAATAAATTATCCAATCCTATCTATAAGATCTAATCCCTTATCAGAGCACATATCTTCTGCTTCTTCAAAATCCTTAATTAAATTATTAAGAACTTCCTTATTATTATTCATTACCACTCCATATTCTATGAACACTTTTATGCTTGGAATGACCTTTTTTTCAACTAAGAGTTCCAGCTTGAATTGATGCAACTAAGTCTGTGTATGAATATCATTATCTATTAACCTTTGTAAGAATTTTGTCATGTTCACATGACTAGTTTTTGTATCTTTGATATGATCAACATTGGATTTAACTATGGACATTAGGACCAATTCTTGGAATTTGTATTTCATGGCTCTCATAACAATCAAAACCTCCATCATTGGTTGAGAAACTGTAAGAGAGTATTCACATCCTTCTAAGTTAGAATATTTTTCTTTCAGCAGGAAGTGTGTAAAAGTGGATAAAATTGCACCTATGTATGAGGTAGTAAATCACTTCATGTAGTTTGGAAAATTTTCTCCAAAGTACACCTAGGGTAGGTGTCTAGTGTAATCTAAAGAAAATTCTTTGATATGCATGGGTCTGAAAGTTTTGGGTGTAGTTCACAAAAAAATATTTGATCTACACCATATTTCATACTTGAGTATTGGTTAAGACATAGTGCACTTTGGAGAAAATTCTCCAAAGTGCACCAATAGGATAGGGTGTAGTCCAGAGAAAATTATCAAACTTGCACCAAAATCAACTTGGTGTCATTAAAATAAAATTCCTTGATGTGCACTAAAATGAACTTGTTACAATCCAGAGAATTTTTTTTGACTTACACCAAAATAAACTTGGTGCAGTCCAAAGAAAATTCTCTGACTTACACCAAAATGAACTTTGTGAATTTTAGAGAAAACTCTCTAACTTTCACCAAAATGAACTTGGTGCAGTCTAGAGAAAATTCACTGACTTGTATTAAAATGTACCTTATGCAGTCTAAAGAAATTTTTTTGACTTGCATCAAAATAAACTTTGTGTAATTTGGACAAAATTCTCCAACTTACACCAAAATGAATTTGGTGCAGTCTGGAGAAATTTTTTTGACTTGCACCAAAATAAACTTGGTGTAGTTTGGAGAAAATTCTCTGACTTGTACCTATTGGTTGAATATTTTATCGATCAGCGTACTGATAGATAAAATAGGTTTGATCAGCCAAAGTAGGAAGATTAGTCATCCAAATGTGTAGTTTAACCACATCAGAAGGGGATTGATCTCTCCTCTTATCAAGGGGAGGTTCCCTATATATATACATATAAATAGAAAATAATACTCAAGGGTAGGATAAACCATCCATATCTCTTTCCTCAGAGATGATGTGTGCAGATCAAAGGAAAAACTCAAGGGAAATGACAGACATCACTCCTCTTCTTTTAAAAGTACTATTCAGCAAACCACAAGAATACTCCTGGTAGTAAATGCAAAATGTAGCAAAGGATGTAATAACCAGCAAATTGAGATGCAGCACAAAGTCTTCACCTAAATTGCTTAAGAGTAAGATACAAAGGACAATGAGGGCTAAAAGTCATCCTAAAGTCCTTTACACATAAATGAAAATAAAACACACTAAAAGCAATTATGGGGGCACAAAGTCTCTCCACAATTGACTCTTTAGGACACCTTTCTGACCACTGTCACTAATTCTGCTTGTTGAATTAAAGGAACAGAAGATATATTAAGGAAAAAAACATAAGAATAGTTCCTTCAACAACAAAGATATTATAGCACAAAGTCTATAAAATCATTTTATTTCTTATTCCAATAACAAAATATGATCAACAAACTGAGCTCAAAGTCTCAGAAGTGCCTTTCAATTTGGGTAGAGTTTCATTCTCATTGTCAAAAAGAGATCCCTTTTACACTAACAAGAGAGTCCCTTATATAGCCACTTTAAGAAGGACTCAGGAATAGTAATACATCATATTGCATTGAATTATGTTAAGAAGACATGCTAGAATTTAGGGGCATTTACCCATTTTCTTTTCTCAATGCAGAGAAATAGGTCACACTATTAAATGTTTGCATCTTTCAATGTCTACCTGGTGATCTGCTTCTTAGAATCATATACAATGCATAAATGTTTTTGGTCCTTCTTCATCATTCCTCTTTTTTTGTTTATTTTAATTAGGTCCTAGATTCAATTTGATGCTATGTTCCTTAGTCACTTTCTACTGGTCTTTAGCAATTGACACATGGCACATTCCACTGCTAAATAGGTGAAGACACATGGCAACTTCTATGGGACTCTGAGAAATGTTTATTGATAGAGGCTTTGAAACCTATTAGAAATTTAGAATCATGGATGTAGACACTTGTCGCTCTCCACGGAGTTACAACAGAAAAGGTGATAGATTCTGCTTGCCTCTTGAGAATCTTGTGGAGGATGACACATGGCAGCTTCTACTGCATTTGATGAGAGACACATGGTAGGTTCTGCTACTTTGATACTATGTCTTAATGGATGACACATGGCAACATCCACTATGACTTTGATGAAGGACATGTGGTGGCATCCATTGAACTTGTAGAAGCTTTGGATGCCTTTTGAATGTCCTATAGAAAATTGACACATGGTGTCTTCTGTCGCATTTTAGAAACACTATAGAACTAGGTGGAACACATTTGGATCCATGTCGATGATGCCACATGGCGTGTTCTACTTAAATTACAAAGGACACGTGGCAAATTCCATGGCTCTTAGAAACAAAATGAAATGAGGCTCTGAAGATGACACTTGGCAGCATCTGTGGGATTTTGTTGGGCTTTTGTCTCGATCTATTTTTTTGCCTTGGTCAGTTTTTGCCATGGGAATTTCCTTTGCAAGGGCACTTGTGTCTTTGACTCTTGGGGCACTCCTTTGAACTTTGTCGCTTGAACTGACCGATTGAACTAACTTTGGTTCAATGGTTCAATGGTTCATTCCCTTATTTTAGTTTGAGTCCTTTTGATCTTCATTGAACCAAATGTGTTAAACCTGTTGAACCTTGAACCTGTTGAACCTTTGAACTTGTTGAACCCATTGAACCAAAATGGTTCAAGGTTCAACAGTTCAATGTTTCAATGGTTGGATCCTTGCTTGGATGCTTGTTGATGGACATTTTTTATTAAACCAAAGCATTGAACCAATCTTGAAAATGACTAAGTGTTGGAAATTGATTCTTTTGATTGAACCTCCCTATAGAAGCCTTTAAACCTATTGAACCATTAGTATTTTGACTGATAAAGTTTGAATAATTCCAAATTTTGAAAGCTTAGAACAATTTTTTGAAATGAGAAGAGATATTTTGGTCTTTGCAAGACCAAAATAGCTTATATGTTGTCCTAAAAATGAGTGACATTTTTTGGGTACAATAGCTAGCTCCAATTGGGAAACTTCTATCAATTGCAAAAAGAATTGAAAAGAGTAGAATCTAGAATCTCTAGTGTCTTCATGTGTACCATTGGGTTACGGAGTTATGCTACCCAAAAATGAAAGGCTCCAAAAATGAAAACAAACAAAACAAAATAGAATTAAAAATTGTATAAATATACATATATATAGATGGAATGATCTGATACTTCAAGAATTGAAGTATTTCAGATGCTGCTTCTTTAGAGACAGTGAAAATAGTGCTCTATTCTGATAAACCAGCAAGAAGACATTTTGCCCCCAGAAACGGTGACGACGAATGGAGTTCACTAGGAAACCAATTTTTTGTGTCTTCCCCTTGGCTTTTTCTTCTTCTTGTCCCATGGCAAGATGTGGTCTTTAAATTGGAAACCATAACTCCTTGCTCTATTGGTGAAGGATTCCTTTGCCTGATTTTGATTTATAGTAGCATGGTTTATTATCATAATTGGTTATTCTTTTGGTTTAGTCTAGCATATGATTGGATTGTCCATATCAAACTCCTAACAAATTATCAGCTTATCATCTCCTTTGATGTGAAGGAGTTTGATCTCTTCATCTTGAGCAATCTTCAATCTGAGCAATAGAGATTCACATCCAGTTGTGTTGTTGGTGTTGCTGACTTGCAAATTACATGAAGGAAGAATATCTCCTTAATAAGATATCAACACAGTCCCAACTTCATCATTGGTGGAAGAATTGTTCTCATCATCAGAAGCTAATCTCCTATCAAATTTCTCTTTATTAGAGATGGAAGATCCTTCCTTGTTTGTACTATGCCCTACCAATTCTCTTGAAGTCTTGTTTGGATCAATTATTAGATTGTCAGCTACAAGAATTTCATCTATAGAAACATGAACATCCTCTGTGGTAAAGAAATAATTACCCGTGCCTAAAGATTCAAATAGAATTTGTGCTACAGGGGCTGATGTTTGGGTGACCACGTATTTTGTCTCCTTTTTAGGGAATAATCTCTTCATTACACCTTGGAAAGGGATCCTTACTTCAGATAGGTCCATGCTTAGTTTTCCTCCCATGTCCTTGAAAAAATTTCATCCAAGAAAAATGCCATAGGATGCTGGAATATCAGTCATAAAGATAGTCATCCTAATTCTCTTATCTGGAAAGGCTGCCAATGCAAATTGGGCAACTTTGATTTGCCCCAGCAATGGTACTTGCTTGTTCTCCATGGAGAAACATCTCCCAAATGTCTTGGTCAGTGTGAGACGAAGAGACTCAGCTACTTTGGTAGGCATGACATTATTAGATGCCCTAGAATCAATGATGCAATTATTGGGCTAATAACCATTTATTAACAGGGAAACATAGAAAGGTTCTATTTTCCCAGGGGTAGCTGGAGGATTAAAGACAAGATTATTTGGAATTGGCATGTTCTTTAGGGAATCAAGAATTATTTTCTTAACCTCTTGTCTTGCAGGGATGATTTAGTTCTTGACACATTGGACCAACCTATCCAATTGATCAGGATTAGCCTGCAAATATTCAAATTTAGACATTTGTATTTTGGTCTTTTTGACATGATCAATTATGTCAAATGGCTGAATTAGACTAGGAACAGAGGAAAGCATTTCAACCTTTTGGGTTTTAGGAGGGATGGGAGGAGGGCTAGTTTGTGAAATTAAAGTAGAAGGTGAAGATGAAATTGATGTATTTACATTTTGGATGATCACAAGATCCTTTGACTAAAAAGGAAGAGGGGTTCCACATTTAGTAATTGTAATTTCTAGTTGAGGTTTCTCCTCTATCTTCTTTTTATCAGCTTGCTAGACTAATTGGTTCTTGGACCTAGTAGACACTGCATATGATCCATCAAATGCTTCTCCTTTACTTTTGGGTTCATCTTTGTAGTTTATGAAACCAACGTGGGAGTCACCAGCTAATTCTTCTTGATTGTCTTCAAGGAGATCAACATCATTTTCTTGATTCAATTTAGGTTGGAAAGAGAACTCATGTTCTATTTCAAGATATCATATTGCTAAATTAGTTGGAGGAGCTTTCAAGGCAAGTTTCCCTTATGAGGGAGGAAGGTGATTTTGTTGCCCTTGATTCCTAGTAGTATTGCCCTGATATGACTGATTTGGGAATTTTCTTCTTGGCATATCTCTATTTGAAGGAGCGAAAGACATTCCTTGAGCCATTTGCTTTTTCAAGGCTAACACTTCATTTTCCAACTTTTGCACCATTGGATCAATGGTGCTTATAGATGCATATTCAAAAGATGATGAAGGTCTATTTCTATTTGGATCTCTTCTTATCTTCCCTACTAAGATGAGATCATATTCTACCTCAATGGCCAAAAGTTGAGTTGCAGCAAGATTTATTTGACTAGCACATCTCAAAAGAAAATTAACTTCAGTTAACTAGGAATTAATGAAAAAGCATTTGAGATTCTCAACTGTAGGTCAAGCAATTACAAGAATTCTATTCCTTAATTTGTCAAATTTGGCTATTAAGTCTCTCATAGGCTCATGAGGCTCTTTCTTCATCTATGTAAGTTGAGCCAGAAGTGTATGTGCATCTTCTACAAGTTTGAATCTGGCTTCAAACATAGCTTTGAGAGTATTCCAATCAGTCACTGAATGAGACTATAGATGATAAAACCAAGCTATAATAGCACCTTGTAGTGTTTCCCAAAAAAACCTGACTGCTACATCTTCAAATTCTACTCCAATTACTCCACAAGCTATGCTGAAGGCTGCAATGTGTTCATTAGGATGAACTTTTCCATCACCATATAATTTAGGGAAATTCTTCCTTGAACTGTGTGGAAGCTCATGTAGAGGTGGAGTAAGACTGAGAGGACCAAAATCATTACCCCAAAGGCCTTGAAATACCATTGTAGGATTATGAAAAGGAGGAATAACAAATCTCAAAGGGGTAATTATTGGCAAAGATTTATCAATAGCAGAAGTAGATACTTCATCTGGCAATGGAGATCTAACTTTAGTAGGAGGAAAACTCTTGGTTCGTTGGAGATGAGATGGTGAAGGAAATAGATCAAAATCACTTTGTTGTATCAACTCGAATACAGGGTCAACAATCCCTTTAGCCCTCTGGCTTTGTGTATACCTTGAATCTACCAGATTATGAAACAAAAATTGAAAAGAATTGACCTTGCTTCAGTTAAAGATTGAGGCTTTAAACTGTGCATTCTCTCCCAGTTAGTGTGGAGGTGAATGAGTATATTATAAATGGATAATGGATTTTATATCCCTAGTGGAGTCACCAAAAATTGTTGGTTCAATATTTTGTCGATCAGCGTACTGATAGACAAAATAGGTCTGATCAGCCAAAGTAGGAAGATTAGTCATCCAAATGTGTAGTTTTACCACATCATAAGGGTACTAATCTCTCCTCCCATCAAGGGAAGGTTCCCTATATATATATATATATATATATATATATATATATATATATATATATATATATATATATAAATAGAAAATAATACTCAAGGGTAAGATAAACCATCCATCTCTCTTTTTTCAGAGATGATGGGTGCAGATCAAAGGAAAAACTCAAGGGAAATGATAGACAACACTCTTCTTTCAGAAATACTATTCAACAAACCACAAGAATACTCCTGGTAGTAAATGAAAAATGTAGCAAAGGATGTAATAACTAGCAAATCGAGATGTAGCATAAAGTCTTCACCTGAATTTCTCAAGAGTAAGATACGAAGGACAATGAGGGAACAAAGTCATCCCAATGTCCTTTACATAGAAATGAAAAGAAAACACAGTAAAGAAAATTATGGGGGCACAAATTCTCTCCACAATTAACTCTTCATGACACCTTCCTGACTGTTGTCACTAATTCTACTTGTTGAATTAAAGGAACAAAAGATATATTAAGGAAAAAGACATAAGAACATTTTCCTCAACAACAAAGATATTATAACACAAAGTCTAAAAAATCACTTGCTTTCTTATTCCAATAACAAAATATGATCAACAAACTGAGCTCAAAGTCTCAGAAGTGCCTTTCAATTTGGGTAGAGTTTCATTTTCATTGTCAAAAAGAGATCCCTTTTACACTAACAAGAGAGTCCCTTATATAGCCACTTCAAGAAGGACTTGGGAATAGTAACACATCATGTTGCATTGAATTCTGTTAAGAAGACATGCTGGAATTTAAGGGCATTTACCCATTTTCTTTTCTCAATGGAGAGAAATGGGTCACACTATTGAATGTTTGCATCTTTCAATGTCTACCTTGTGATCTGCTTCTAAAAATCATATCCAATGCATAAATGTTTTTGGTCCTTCATCATTCCTCTTTTTTTGGTTATTTGAATTGGGTCCTAGATTTAATTTGATGCTCTATTCCTTAGTCACTTTCTACTGGTCTTTAGCAATTGACGCATGGCACATTCCACTACTAAATAGGTGAAGACACATGGCAACTTCCATGGGACTCTCCGAAATGTTTATTGATAGAGGATTTGAAACCTATTAGAAATCTAGAATCATGGATGTAGACACTTGTCGCTCTCCACGGAGCTACAACAGAAAAGGTTGCAGCTTCTACTTGCCTCTTGAGAATCTTGTGGAGGATGACACATGGTGGCTTTTGTTGCATTTGATGAGAGACACGTGGTAGGTTATGCTACTTTGATACTATGTCTTAATGGATTACACATTGCAACATCCACTGTGACTTTGACGAAGGACATGTGGTGGCATCCATTGAACTTGTAGAAGCTTTGGATGCCTTTTGAATGTCCTGTAGAAAATATACATGTGGTGTCTTTCATTGCATTTTAGAAACACTATAGAACTATGTGGAACTCATTTGGATTCATGCAGATGATGCCACATGGTGTGTTCTACATAAATTACAAAGGACATGTGGCAACTTCCATGGCTCTTAGAAACAATGTTAAATGAGGCTCTAAAGACGACACTTGGTAGCATCTATGGGATTTTGTCAGGCTTTTGTCTCGATCCATTTGTTTACGTTGGTCACTTTTTTCCATGAGAATTCCCTTTGAAAGGGAACTTGTGTCTTTGACTCTTGGGGCACTCCTTTGAACTTTGTCTCTTGAACTGACCGATTGAACTAACTTTGGTTCAATGGTTCAATGGTTCATTCCCTTGTTTTAGCTGAGTCCTTTTGATCTTCGTTGAACCAAACATTTTGAACCTGTTGAACCTTGAACCCGTTGAACCTTTGAACTTGTTAAACCCATTGAACCAAAATGGTTCAAGGTTCAACGGTTTAATGGTTCAATGGTTGGATCTTTTCTTGGATGCTTGTCGATGGACATTTTTGATTAAACCAAGGCGCTGAACCAATCTCAAAAATGACTAAGTGTTGGAAATTGATTCTTTTGATTGAACCTCCCTATAGAAAGCTTTAAACCTGTTGAACCATTAGTCTTTTGACTGAAAAATCTTGAATAATTCCAAATTTTGAAATCTTAGAACAATTTTTTGAAATGAGAAGAGATATTTTGGTCTTTGGAAGACCAAAATAGCTTATATGTTTTCCTAAAAATGAGTGAGATTTTTTAGGTACAACAGCTAGCTCCAGTTGGGGAACTTCTATCAATTGCAAAAAGAATTGAAAGGAGTAGAATCTAGAATCTCTTGTGTCTTCATGTGTACCATTGGGTTATGGAGTCATGCTACCTAGAAATGAAAGGATCCAAAAATGAAAACAAACAAAACAAAATATAATTAAAAATTGTACAAATATACATATATATAGATGGAATGATCTGATACTTAAAAAATTGAAGAATTTTAGATGCTGCTTCTTGGGAGATAGTGAAAATAGTTCTCTATTCTGATAAACTAGCAAGAAGACATTTTGCCCCTAGAAACGGTTTCGGGCGAATGGAGTTCTCCACTACAAAACCAATTTTTTGTGTCTTCACCTTGGCTTTTTCTTCTTTTTATCCCATGGTAGGATGTGGTCTTTAAATTAGAAACCATAACTCCTTGCTCTCTTGGTGAAGGATTCCTTTCCCTGATTTTGATTTGTAGCAGCAAGGTCCATTACCATAATTGGTTATTCTTTTGGTTCAGTCTAGCATATGATTGGATTGTCCATATCAAACTCCTAACAAATTATCAACTTAGCATCTCCTTTGATGTGAAGGATTTTGATCTCTTCATCTTGAGAAATATTCAATTTGAGTAACAGAGATTCACATCCAGTTGTGTTGTTGGTGTTGCTGACTTGCAAATTACATGAAGGAAGAATATCTCCTTGAGGAGATATCAACACAGTCCCAACTTCATCATTGGTGGAAGAATTGTTGTCATCATCAGAAGCTAATCTCCTATCAAATTTCTCTTCATTAGAAATGGAAGATCCTTCCTTGTTTTTACTATTCCCTACCAATTCTCCTAAAGTCTTGTTTAGATCAATTCTTAGATTATCATCTATAGGACTTTCATCTATAGAAACATGAACATCCTCTGTGGTAAAGAAATAATTACCTGTGCCTAAAGATTCAAATAGAATTTTTGCTACAGGGGCTGATGTTTGGGTGACCACGTATTTTGTCTCCTTTTTAGGGAATAATCTCTTCATCACACCTTGGATAGGGATCCTTGCTTCAGACAGGTCCATGCTTAGTTCTCCTCCCACATCCTTGCAAAAATTTCATTCAATAAAAATGCCATAGGATACTGGGACATCAGCCACCAAGAAGTCATCCTAATTCTCTTGTCTAGAAAGGCTGCCAATGCAAATTGGGCATCTTTGATTTGCCCCAGCAATGGTACTTGCTTGTTCTCCATGGAGAAACATCTCCCAAATGTCTTGGTCAATGTGAGACCAAGAGAATCAGCTAATTTGGCAAGCATGACATTATCAGATGCCCCAGAATTAATGATGCAATTATTGAGCTGATAACCATTTATTAACAAGGAACCATAGAAAGGTTCTATTTTCCCAGGGGTAGCTGGAGGAGTAAAGACAAGATTATTTGGAATTGGCATGTTCTTTAAGAAATCAAGAATTATTTTCTTAACCTCTTGTCTTGCAGGGACGGTTTAGTTCTTGACACATTGGACCAACCTATCCAATTGATCAAGATTAGCTTGCAAATATTTAAATTTAGACATTTGTATTTTGGTCTTTTTGACATGATCAATTATATCAAATGGCTGAATTAGACTAGGAATAGAGGACAACATTTCAACCTTTTGGGTTTTAGGAGGGATGGGAGGAGGGCTAGTTTGTGAAATTGAAGTACAAGGTGAAGATGAAATTGATGTACTTACATTTTGGATGATCACTGGATCCTTTGATTGAAAAGGAAGAGGGGTTCCACATTTAGTAATTGTAATTTCTAGTTGAGGTTGCTCTTCTGTCTTCTTTTTATCATCTTGCTAGACTAATTGGTTCTTGGACCTAGTAGACACTGCATATGATCCATCAAAAGCTTCTCCTTTACTTTTGGGTTCATCTTGGTAGTTCAAGAAATTAATGTTGGAGTCGCTAGCTAATTCTTCTTGATTGTCTTCAAGGAGATCAACATCATTTTCTTTATTCAATTGAAGCTAGAAAGAGAACTCATGTTCTGTTTCAAGATATCCTATTCTTGAATTAGTTGGAGGAGCTTCCAGGTCAAGTTTACCTTATGGGGGAGGAAGGTGATTTTGTTTCCCTTGATTCTTGGTATCATTGCTCTGATATGACTAATTTGGGAATGTTCTTCTTGGCATATCTCTATTTGAAGGAGCGAAAGACATTCCTTGAGCCATTTGCTTTTTCAAGGCTAACACTTCATTTGCCAGCTTTTGCACTATTGGATCAGTGGTGCTTATAGATGCATATTCAAAAGATGATGAAGGTCTATTTCTATTTGGATCTCTTCTTATCTTCCCTACTAAGATGAGATCATCTTATACCTCAGTGGCCAAAAGTTGAGTTGTAGCAAGATCTATTTGACCAGCATGTCTCAAAATAAAATTGACTTCAGGTAACTGGGAATTAATGAAAAGGCATTTGAGATTCTTAGCTATAGGTCAAGCAATTACAAGAATTTTGTTCCTCAATTTGTCAAATTTGGCTATAAAGTCTCTCATAGGCTCATGACGCTCTTTCTTCATCTATGTAAGTTGATCAAGAAGTGTATGTGCATCTTCTACAGGTTTGAATCTGGCTTCAAACTTAGCTTTGAGATTATTCCAATCAGTCATTGATCGAGCCTGTAGATGATAAAACTAATTTGTAGTAAAACCTTGTACTATTTCCACAAAAATTCTGACTGCTACATCTTCAAATTCTACTCCAATTACTCCACAAGCTATGCAGAAGGCTACAATGTGTTCACTAGGATAAACTTTCCCATTACCATATAATTTAGGTAAATTATTCATTAAACTATGTGGAAGCTCATGTAGAGGCGGAGTAAGATTGAGAGGACCAAAATCATTACCCCACGGGCCTTAAAATACCATTGTAGGATTATGAAAAGAAGGAATAACAAATCTCAAAGGCGTAATTATTGGAAAAGCTTTATCAATAGCAGAAGTAGATACTTCATCTGGCAATGGAGATCTAACTTTAGTAGGAGGAAAACTCTTGGTTTGTTGGAGATGAGATGGTGAAGGAAATAGATCAAAATCACTTTGTTGTACCAACTTGAATACAGGGTCAACAATCCCTTTAGCCCTTTGGCTTCATGTATACCTTGAATCTACCAGATTATGAAACAAAAATGGAAAAGAATTGACCTTGCTTCAATTAAAGCTTGAGGCTTTAAACTATGCATTCATTCCCGGTTAGTGTGGAGGTGAATGAACAGATTATAAATGGATAATGGATTTTATATCCCTAGTGGAGTCACCAAAAACTGTTGGTTGAATATTTTTTCGATCAGTGTACTGATAGACAAAATAGGTCTGATCAGCCAAAGTAAGAAGATTAGTCGTCTAAATGTGTAGTTTTACCACATCAGAATGGGACTGATCTCTCCTCTCATCAAGGGGAGGTTCCCTATATATATATATATATATATATATATAAATAGAAAATAATACTCAAAGGTAAGACAAACCATCCATCTCTCTTTCTTCAGAGATGATGTGTGCGGATCAAAGGAAAAACTCAAGGGAAATGACAGATAACACTCCTCTTCTTTCAAAAATACTATTCAGCAAACCACAAGAATACTCCTGGTAGTAAATGCAAAATGTAGCAAAGGATGTAATAACCAGCAAATTGAGATGTAACATAAAGTCATCACCTAAATTACTCAAGAGTAAGATACGAAGGACAATGAGGGCACAAAGTCATCCCAAATTCCTTTACATAGAAAAGGAAAGAAAACACATTAAAGGAAATTATGGGGGCACAAAGTCTCTCCATAATTGACTCCTTAGGACACCTTCCTGACTGTTGTCACTAATTCTACTTGTTGAATTAAAGGAACAAAAGATATATTAAGGAAAAAGACATAAGAATAGTTTCCTCAACAACAAAGATATTACAGAACAAAGTCTGAAAAATCACTTGATTTATTATTCCAATAACAAAATATGATCAACAAACTGAGCTCAAAGTCTCAGAAGTGCCTTTCAATTTGGGTAGAGTTTCATTCTCATTGTCAAAAAGAGATCCCTTTTACACTAACAAGAGAGTCCCTTATATAGCCACTTCAAGAAGGACTCGAGAATAGTAACACATCATGTTGCATTGAATTTTGTTAAGAAGACATGCTAGAATTTAGGGGCATTTACCCATTTTCTTTTCTCAATGTAGAGAAACGGGTCACACTATTGAATGCTTGCATCTTTTAATGTCTACCTTGTGATCTGCTTCTTAGAATCATATCCAATGCATAAATGTTTTTGGTCTTTCTTCATCATTCCTCTTTTCTTGGTTATTTGAATTGGGTCCTAGATTCAATTTGATGCTCTGTTCCTTAGTCACTTTCTACTAGTCTTTAGCAATTGACGTGTGGCACATTCCACTACTAAACAGGTGAAGACACATGGCAACTTCTGTGGGACTCTGAGAAATGTTTATTGATAGAGGCTTTGAAACCTATTAGAAATTTAGAATCATAGATGTAAACACGTGTCGCTCTCCATAGAGTTACAATGGAAAAGGTGGAAGCTTCCACTTGCCTCTTGAGAATCTTGTGGAGGATGACACGTAAGAGCTTTTGCTGCATTTGATGAGAGACACGTGGTAGGTTATACTAATTTCATACTATGTCTTAATGGATGACACATGGAAACATCCACTGTGACTCTAACGAAGGACACGTGGTGGCATCCATTGAACTTGTAGAAGCTTTGGATGCCTTTTGAATGTCATGTAGAAAATTGACATGTGGTGTCTTCCGTCACATTTTAGAAACACTATAGAACTATGTGGAACTCATTTGGATTCATGTAGATGATGCCACATGGCATGTTCTACTTAAATTACAAAGGACATGTGGTAACTTCCATAGCTCTTAGAAACAAAGTGAAAAGAGGCTCTGAAGACGACACTTGGTAGCATCTATGGGATTTTGTCAATATTTTGTCTCGATCCATTTGTTTGCCTTTGTCACTTTTTTCCATGGGAATTCCCTTTAAAAGGGAACTTGTGTCTTTGACTCTTGGGGCACTCCTTTGAACTTTTTCTCTTGAACTGACCGATTGAACTTTGGTTCAACATTTCAATGGTTCATTCCCTTGTTTTAGTTGAGTCCTTTTGATCTTCGTTGAACCAAACGTGTTGAACCTGTTGAACCTTGAACTTGTTGAACCTTTGAACTTGTTGAACCCATTAAACTAAAATGGTTCAAGGTTCAACAGTTCAATGGTTCAATGGTTGGATCCTTGCTTGGATGCTTGTTGATGGACATTTTTGATTAAACCAAGGAATTGAACCAATCTCGAAAATGACTAAGTGTTGGAAATTGATACTTTTGATTGAACCTCCCTGTAGAAGCCTTTAAACCTATTGAACCATTAGTCTTTTGACTGAAAAAGCTTGAATAATTCCAAATTTTCAAAACTTAGAATAATTTTATGAAATGAGAAGAGATATTTTTGTCTTTGCAAGCCCAAAATAGCGTATATGTTGTCCTAAAAATGAGTGACATTTTTTGGGTACAATAGCTAGCTCCAGTTGGGGAAATTCTATCAATTGCAAAAAGAATTGAAAGGAGTAAAATCTAGAATCTCTAGTGTCTTCATGTGTACCATTGGGTTATGGAGTCATGCTACCCAAAAATGAAAGGCTCCAAAAATGAAAACAAACAAAACAAAATAGAATTAAAAACTGTACAAATATACATATATATATAGATGGAATGATCCGATACTTAGAGAATTGAAGTATTTCAAATGCTGCTTCTTGGGAGATAGTGAAAATAGTGCTCTATTTTGATAAACCAGCAAGAAGACATTTTGCCCCCAGAAACGGTGATGGGCGAATAGAGTTCTCCACCAGGAAACCAATTTTTTGTGTCTTCCCCTTGGCTTTTTCTTCTTCTTGTCCCATGGTAGGATGTGGTATTTAAATTGAAAACCATAACTCCTTGCTCTCTTGGTCAAGGATTCCTTTACCTAATTTTGATTTGTAGTAGCATGGTCCATTACCATAATTGGTTATTCTTTTGGTTTAGTCTAGCATATGATTGGATTGTCCATATCAAACTCTTGACAAATTATCATCTTAGCATCTCCTTTGATGTGAAGGAGTTTGATCTCTTCATCTTGAGCAATCTTCAATCTAAGCAACATAGATTCACATCCAGTTGTGTTGTTGGTGTTGCTAACTTGCAAATTGCATGAAGGAAGAATATCTCCTTGAGGAGATATCAACACATTCCTAACTTCATCATTGGTGGAAGAATTGTTGTCATCATTAGAAGCTAATCTCCTATCAAATTTCTCTTCATTAGAGATGGAAGATCCTTCCTTGTTTGTACTATGCCTTACCAATTCTCCTAAAGTCTTGTTTGGATCAATTCTTAGATTGTCAACTATAAGACTTTCATCTATAGAAACATAAGAATCCTCTGTGGTAAGGAAATAATTACCCATGCTTGAAGATTCAAATAGAATTTGTGCTACAAGGGATGATGTTTGGGTGACCACGTATTTTGTCTCTTTTTCAGGGAATAATCTCTTCATTACACCTTAGACAGGGATCCTTGCTTTAGATAGGTCCATGCTTAGTTCTCCTCCCACATCCTTGCAAAAATTTCATCCAATAAAAATGCCATAGGATGCTGAGACGTGAACCACCAAGATAGTCATCTTGATTCTCTTGTCTGGAAAGGCTGCCAATGCAAATTGGACATCTTTGATTTGCCCTAGCAGTGGTACTTGGTTGTTCTCCATGGAAAAACATCTCCCAAATGTCTTGGTCAGTGTGAGACCAAGAGACTCAGCTACTTTGGTAGGAATAACATTATCAGATGCCCTAGAATCAATGATGCAATTATTGAGCTGATAACCATTTATTAACAGGGAAACATAAAAAGGTTCTATTTTCCCAAGGGTAGCTAGAGGAGTAAAGACAAGATTATTTGGAATTGGCATGTTCTTTAGGGATTGAAGAATTATTTTCTTAACCTCTTGTCTTGCAGGGATGGTCTGGTTCTTGACACATTGGACCAACCTATCCAATTGATTAGGATTAGCTTGTAAATATTCAAATTTAGATATTTATATTTTGGTCTTTTTAACATGATCAATTATGTCAAATGGTTGAATTGGACTAAGAACAGAGGAAAGCATTTCAACCTTTTGCTTTTTAGGAGGGATGGGAGGAGGGCTAGTTTGTGAAATTGAAGTAGAAGGTGAAGATGAAATTGATGTACTTACATTTTGGATTATCACTAGATCCTTTAACTGAAAAGGAAGAGGGGTTCCACATTTAGTAATTGTAATTTCTAGTTGAGGTTGCTCCTCTATCTTCTTTTGATCAGCTTGCCGGACTGATTGGTTCTTGGACCTAGTAAACACTGCATATGATCCATCTAAATATTCTCCTTTGCTTTTGGGTTCATCTTGGTAGTTTAGGAAACCAATGTGGTAGTCACCAGCTGATTCTTCTTGATTGTCTTCAAGGAGATCAGCATCATTTTCTTGATTCAATTCAGGTTGGAAAGAGAACTCATGTTCTGTTTCAAGATATCCTATTGCTAAATTAATTAGAGGAGCTTCTAGGGCAAGTTTCCCTTATGGGGGAGGAAGGTGATTTTGTTGCCCTTGATTCTTGGCAACATTTCCTTGATATGACTGATTTGGGAATGTTCTTCTTGGCATATCTCTATTTGAAGGAGTGAAAGACATTCCTTGAGCCATTTGCTTTTTCAAGGCTAACACTTCATTTGCCAGCTTTTGCACCATTGGATCAGTGGTGCTTGTAAATTCATATTCAAAAGATGATGGTCTATTTCTATTTGGATCTCTTCTTATCTTCCCTGCTAAGATGAGATCATCTTCTACCTTAGTGGCCAAAATTTGTGTTGTAGCAAGATCTATTTGACCAGCACGTCTCAAAAGAAAACTAACTTTAGGTAACTAGGAATTAATGAAAAAGCATTTGAGATTCTCAGCTATAGGTCGAGCAATTACAAGAATTTTGTTCCTCAGTTTGTCAAATTTGGCTATGAAGTCTCTCATAGGCTCATGAGGCTCTTTCTTCATATATGTAAGTTGAGCCAGAAGTGTATGTGCATCTTCTACAGGTTTGAATCTGGCTTCAAAATTAGATTTGAGATTATTCCAATCAGTCATTGACCAAGCCTGTAGATGATAAAACCAATCTGCAGTAGCACCTTGTAGTGTTTCCACAAAAATCCTAACTACTACATCTTTAAATTCTTCTCTGATTACTCCACAAGCTATGTTGAAGGCTGTAATGTGTTCATTAGGATGAACTTTTCCATCACCATATAATTTATGAAAATTCTTCCTTGAACTGTGTGGGAGCCCATGTAGAGGTGGAGTAAGATTGAGAGGACCAAAATCATTACTGCAGGGGCCTTGAAATACCATTGTAGGATTATGAAAAGGATGAATAACAAATCTCAGAGGGGTAATTACTAGCAAAGCTTTATCAACAACAGAAGTAGATACTTCATCTGGAAATGGAGATCTAACTTTAGTAGGATGAAAACTCTTGGTTCATTGAAGATGAGATGGTGAAGGAAATAGATCAAAATCACTTTGTTGTACCAAGTTAAATACATGGTCAATAATCCCTTTATCCCTTTGGCTTCATGTATACCTTGAATATACCAGATTATGAAACAAAAATGGAAAAGAATTGACCTTGCTTCAGTTAAAGCTTGAGGCTTTAAACTGTGCGTTCTTTCCCAGTTAGTGTGGAGGTGAATGAATAGATCATAAATGGATAATGGATTTTATATCCCTAGTGGAGTCACCAAAAACTGTTGGTTGAATATTTTGTTGATTAGCGTACTAATAGACAAAATAGGTCTGATTAGCCAAAGTAGGAAGATTAGTCATCCAAATGTGTAGTTTTACCACATCAGAAGGGGACTGATCTCTCCTCTCATCAAGGGGAGGTTCCGTATATATATAAGTAGAAAATAATACTCAAGGGTAAGACAAACCATCAATCTCTCTTTCTTCAGAGATGATGTATGCGTATCAAAGGGAAATGATAGACATCACTCCTCTTCTTTCAAAAATACTATTCAACAAACCACAAGAATACTCCTGGTAGTAAATGAAAAATGTAGCAAAGGATTTAATAACCAGTAAATTGAGATGTAGCACAAAGTCTTCACCTGAATTGCTCAAGAGTAAGATACAAAGGACAATGAGGGCACAAAGTCATCCCAAGGTCCTTTACATTGAAATGAAAAGAAAACACATTAAAGGCAATTATGGAGGCACAAAGTCTCTCCACAATTGACTCTTCAGGACACCTTCCTGACTATTGTCACTAATTGTACTTATTGAATTAAAGGAATAGAAGATATATTAAGGAAAAAGACATAAGAACAGTTTCCTCAACAACAAAGATATTACAGCACAAAGTCTGAAAAATCACTTGCTTTCTTATTCCAATAAGAAAATATGATCAACAAATTGAGCTCAAAGTCTCAGAAGTGCCTTTCAATTTGGGTAGAGTTTCATTCTTATTATCAAAAAGAGATCCTTTTTACACTAACAAGAGAGTCCCTTATATAACCACTTCAAGAAGGACTCAGGAATAGTAACACATCATGTTACATTGAATTTTGTTAAGAAGACATGCTGGAATTTAGGGGCATTTACCCATTTGCTTTTCTCAATGTAGAGAAATGGGTCACGCTATTGAATTTTTGCATCTTTAAATGTCTCCCTGGTGATTTGATTTTTAGAATCACATCTGATGCACAAATGTTTCTGGTCCTTCATCATTCCTCTTTTTTTGGTTATTTGAATCGAGTCCTAGATTCAATTTGATGCTCTGTTCCTTAGTCACTTTTTGTTGGTCTTTAGCAATTGATGTGTGGCACATTTCACTGCTAAATAGGTGAAGACATGTGGCAACTTCTATGGGACTCTGAGAAACATTTATTGATAGAGGCTTTGAAACCTATTAGAAATTTAGAATCACAGATGCAGACACATGTCACTCTCCACAGAGTTACAATGGAAAAGGTGGCAGCTTCTGCTTGCCTCTTGAGAATCCTATGGAGGATGACACGTGGTGGCTTCCATTGAGCTTTTAGCTACCTTTGAAAATTCTTTAGGACTTATATTAGTTTCTCATGGAGGATGACACATGGTGGCTTCTACTGCATTTGATGAGAGACATGTGGCAAGTTCCACTACTTTGATATTGTGTCTTAATGGATGACACGTGGCAACATCTGTTGTGACTTGATGAAGGACACATGGTGGCATCTGTTGAACTTATAGAAGCTTTGGATGCCTTTTTAATGTCTTATGGAAAATTGACACGTGGGTCTTCTGTCGCATTTTAGAAACACTATATAACTATACAAAACTCATTTGGATTCATGCAGACGATGCCACTTGGCATGTTTCACTTAAATTACAAAGGACATGTGGTAGCTTTTGTGGCTCTTAGAAACAAAGTTAAATGAGGCTCTAAAGACAACACTTGGCAGCATTTGCAAGATTCTATCAAGATTTTGTCTCGATCCATTTGTTTGTCTTGGTCACTTTTTGCCACAGGAATTCCCTTCACAAGGGCACTTGTGTCTTTGACTCTTGGGGCATTCCTTTGAACTTTGTCACTTGAACCGACCGATTGAACTAACTTTGGTTCAATGGTTCAATGGTTTATTCCCTTGTTTTGATTGAGTCCTTTTGATCTTCATTGAACCAAATGTGTTGAACATGTTGAACCTTGAACCCATTGAACCTTTGAACTTATTGAACCCATTGAACCAAAATGGTTCTAGGCTCAACGGTTCAATGGTTGGATCCTTGCTTGGATGCTTGCTGATGGACATTTTTGATTAAACCAAGGCACTGAACCAATCTCAAAAATGACTAAGTGTTGGAAACTAATTCTTTGATTGAACCTCCCTATACAAGCCTTTGAACCTATTGAACCATTAGTCCTTTGACTGAAAAATCTTGAATAATTTCCAATTTTGAAAGCTTAGAACAATTTTTTGAAATGAGAAGAGAAATTTTGGTCTTTGCAAGACCAAAATAGCTTATATTTTGTCCTAAAAATGAGTGACATTTTTTAGGTACAAAAGTTCCAAAATGAAAAATTATCTCAAAATACTAACATTTTTATAAGGATAGACAAATGCAAGAAGGTAATGATTGGCCTCATTTTTATGTGCTTAGATCTCATGGGCTATGAAACAAACAAGTTTAGTAGGGGTTATCCTATGAATTGAGCCTATTAAAATCAAGGATAATAAGGTAGAGAACAAAAGATAAAAGGCATTAAAGGCATAGTATATAATATTCAATCCTATCTATTAGGGGAACCTACTAAGGTTGTGAAATGGAAAAATAATATTTGTTGCTACTCATATTCATAAACTAGAACTATTATAATAGATACTGACTGATATAATAAAAAAAATTAATCAACTACCAGCCAAGTCCTTAAAAAAAAGAAAAGAACCATGAATATATAGACATAGAGGCCTCATTAGGAAATAACACCTAGAAGTTATTACTCATAATCATGATGAGGTCATTACAATTGAATGCAGAGCTTCATCTCATGAGTTCATTTAGTCTTTAAAATCCTAGATATGACACTACTATTAATGCTTCATGATCCCTCATGACACTTAAAAGGAGCACCATGGTGACATGCATCTATCTCTAAAATTGCCTCTAAGAATTCTTTCTATAAAATGAGGGTTCACTATCCTCAACCAATGGTGCTACTTAAAATTATGACAAAAGAAACATGCCTTGGATAAGCATCATAACACCATGTGTCAAGTTGGTACTACTCCTAGGTGATCTAGGAATATTTTCACAAAGAATGAGCACTGGGATGCCATGTGGTAGTAGTGGGAAGTGCTGAGACTTAACCAAAAATAAACAAAGAGAATCTAGGAAAGAGGATGCCAACATGCCATCCACCAAGCTTACCAAGCTTGTCCATGATAAAGAGGCTAGCTACCCTAAAAATTCAAAATGTGGATTATGATCCATAGTTCTTGGTGAATTTTAGGGGAATCCACCTACGGAAGGAAGAACCCAAAATTTTTGGTTTTGCAAACCAGTCGAGGCAAAACTATAAAAGGGGTGAGGCCTACCAAAATTACAACCTTAAAAGAATAATATTCAAAGGAATCCACTCTTACTCTATGGGTTGAATCTTTTTTTAGAGATTCAAAGGCTATGTCCACATTAATCATCTCCTTAAATGATATGGTACTCAAGACCTATACTATTACTAGCATCTAAAATTATAACTAGGTAAGAGGTTGTAAAATAGTCTCCACCTTAGAGACACTTGGTATTTGACTGTGATCCATAAATATGGTCTATTCATTCTACTTCTTTTCCAGTAGCTCTTTTATTTCATCCTTTAAGAGGATTATGTCATCTGTAAGGAATGGGGAAGGGATTCCCAATTGGACTAGTTGTTCAATATGCTCCTTCATATCCCAAACCACTTAATCTAAGGCATCCAGAGATGCCTTTTATTTTGATGATGCCTTATTGCAACTTAAAAACTCATTCACTTTCATTACCACCTACCTTCATTCAACCACCCCTTCTAATTGAAACATCTCATCTATCATGCTATAAATCTTTTGGTTAAGGAACTACGAATCTTGATCCTTTGGGGACATAAAGGTGAGAACCTAGTCTATAGATGTGCTCACCTATGAGCTCAACCATTGTGAGTCCATGATGAACCCAAACATTACCTTCAATTTTATGGCCATATTTTTTATCCTCTCCTAAAAGGAAACATATAATTTCTAGACCATGGGGAGGATACCTATGATTTGGGAGTAGGTGGTGAGGTCATTGTTCAATTATAAGATTTCCTTCTCCTTAGTTGAGGAATCCTACTACATCTGATGATATAATCATAGATTTACACTTGTAAAGTCCAAGATAATCTTGTGTGTTTGTATGAGATCAAGATATTTCTTATGTAGATTATTTTTATGGCCTACTTCTCCTTCTTTAGGCCATCTATCTTAGACTCCAATTTAACTACTTTATTTTTTAGCTGATCCCTTTGATTGGCTTCTACCTATAATCTCTCATTAGTAACATGGTTTTGTAGGTTAGACCTTATTTTAGTGAGCTGATCTTTGTCTTTGGCCTCTGTATTGAGGTGGTTGGTAGTAACTTTCACTCTCTTTAGTTTTAGTTCTTTCTTTTCTAAATGTCAACCTACCTTGATATAGTCTGTGATGATGGACTTTTGAATTTGTTCCACAACTCGACCCTGTTGATCAATTTGTCCTAGCTAAGGTTGAGAACAATGGTGTATATCAAATAATCCCTTGGTTACATCTATTCTTGGTCTTCATTACTTATGTCATTATGTGTGAAATCATCAGAGATTATTATGTCAGGTCAAAGAATGACTACATGTGAGACACCATCAAGGCCTTGGATAAATTTTCTCTCCTTTTATCAACCTAAGCCTCTCAAGATTTTCTAGCAGTCTCCAACTACTAGTTGAAATATTCTTGAGACTAAATTAATTCCCCTATGAAGGGGGATCCTTATGGTAGGCCAAAAGGAATGATCACTTGTTATTATGAAGCAATAGACATTGTTCCTATGGAGATGAGTGGGTTAAGCGTTAAGATGGAAGGCAAAAAATGTGGGAGATTATAGAGTGGGTTATTGGGAGATTGCACCATAATGGATGAAGTTAGGGAACTAAAAAGTGGCATAAGGGAGTTGAATGGCTTTATAGAAGAAAGAGGTGTAAACTCAATGGAAAATGTGGAGGGTGAAGATAGAGTAAAGAATGTAACATAAGTGGGAAGAAGGGGGTGAGAATAATGGACCTTCTTACATAGGGGCTCTAGTGGAGGGCTAGAATATTATGTCTCAGAGCTAAATTGAGATGGATATGCTTTGGGTTACCCTAAAGAGGCATGTTATTACTATTGGGTATTTAGATGTGGATACAAAGAAGGTGGGTAATTCATAAGCCTATGTGTTATAGAAACATCTTACTCATGGTGTTCATCCTAGAGTTCCTTGAATTGCTCATCTTTGTCCAAGTCTCTAAAATTTAACTCTTTTTTTCTAATTTCCTACCTATGTTTCCAATATGCATCTATTTTATCCTAGATCTATCCCTCTTTATGAACTACACTTTTAGACCCCTTGTCATTTTCTTCATGGGGTCAAACTCCTAAACTAATTTATAAAATGACTCCCATGACTTACAAGTATCTAATGGGATCCTGGATAGATCTATGTAGTACTTGATATCATCCTCCTCTAATGGTCTTCACTCGTTGAAGTATGTTCAAGGCTTTTGATTGAATGGGGTGATGGCCTTCAAGGTAGATATGTGGCTAACTAGGTCATAATTCCACTAGTCATTGATCTGGTCAAGGTTGAGATTCGATAGATTGAGCACAAGTAGGCACTCCTATGACCTCTTCACCACTATGATGCCTCCCTTTAAAAATGGGATGTCATATATGACCTTCTCCTTCTAGCCCACACTATAGATAGAGTCTACCACATCAAGTTGGTAGGCCAACTCTAAGGCTAGGGTCCTATCTATGAACAAGTGTGGGAGTTGGAATGGCTCCACTTTAAATTCATGGACTAAGATGAATGTGAAATTAGCCCTGAAAAACTAGCTAATCAAAATTTTGATGCTAGTGAGCCATGACCTTTAGTAATCCATTATTTTGAAATTGTTAGCCACCTGACTGAGTTCAATTAGGACTGGGATAGGAAACACTCTAAAAAATTATAGCAATCATGTGTGTCCAATAGGATGTGGGTCCACATGGAGATGGGGATAACCATATTAGTGTGGGTGCCCAATTTAATGGTGTTGATAGTGAAATATGAAAAGAAGAACCTAGAGTTCTAGTATATGATCAGGTTGAGAAAGAAGGAAGAATACCTGAAGGTATTTTATGCTATGAAATTCTCTAGATCATTGTGAATACTAGTGGAAATGGCATCTACAAAGTCCATATTGTAATATGGGCTATGTTTTTGAACTTTTGCTTTAGGGCACAAGCATCCCATACACTTTATAATCTCTCCATACTATAGATGTTAGTACTAAGGTCACTCAAAAGTTAGAGCATCTCCCATATTACATCACCACTTATATCCATTCTTATGTGGTTGTTGCCTCTAATAAAGCCAATGCTGGCATCATATCTTTCTACATATAAGCAAATAATTTTGGGGTATGGGTACACATAAGGTATCATGTATTGAGCCAGTTTGGATCTCCAAATCTAGTACCTGAATGACTGGGACTTTTTATTCTAAATCTTTTGGAGCATTCAGGCATGTGCACACTCTCCCAAGCTATTTGGGTTCTTGGCCAATTTGGAATCAAATATGCCATTTACATAATCATTGACTAGTGAGGGGTCCTTGCAGTGCCCTTTAGTGATACTCTTGATGTTTGGCACTTTGGGCCTCCATTGTGTGGGGGTGGAAGCATATGATCTACTTTCAACAAATTATTGTTGAGGGTCTTCATGACCACCTGATCCATGAGCTCAATACCTCCTAGGGTACCCTCCACTATTGAATGAGGATGTATAAGTCTAAATATTTCAATCCTTGTAATCATCTTTTCAATGCTCTAAGTTAAATACTGAATATTGGTTTTCTGCTCACAATTCAATACCCAATTTTGCACAATCTTACACATAATGTTTTCACCAAAGACTCTTCACAAAGATTAGATCACTACTCTTTGGAATTATTAATGCATTTAAGTGTTTATATTATTCAAGAGATTGGTCTTAATAGGCTCCTAAATTTTTGAATTTGGGTACCCATAAATTCTAAAGGTAGCACACATACTTGGGGAGTGTCTCAGAAGATATTTGTAGCGATCCTTATAAGAGATAATGCAATGTGGAGTGCTTATATATCAATTGCAAGGAGAATGGGGTAAATAACTATATATTAGTAGATGATTCAAAATTAAGGAGATCTAAGGAACATACACCTGGCATAGATTGATAGCAACTTGTGCTAATGGTAATTATTTCAAGGGAAATAATAACAGAGAAAGGAAAACAAACTACAAAAAGGCAAACTAACTAACTATGGATAAAGGGAACCAATAATTTAGTTTAAGTACTTTAAGTATATTCTATTAACCAAAATCTCTAAGGCATTACCTTATTCATCCTCCAAATTAAATGCATTACCCTGCCTGTTGCTAATGATATGAAAAGGTCCTCTCCATAGGGAATCAAACTTCACATGTTGACCTAGCTTTGTGGCTCTTTCATCATACTTTAGAACCAAGTCTCCTAGCTTGAAACCTAGGTCAGATACCTTCCTATAAAACCATCACTTGACTACCTATTGTCAGGTGACCTTAGCATCACTAACCTATTCTCTTGCTTCCTACAAGCTGATCAATTCTACCAATTTAACCTCCATCATAAAAATCCACACATTATAGATTTTAAAATATGTTGAGATTCATTCATGTTTGAAAGTTATCTCTTAGGAGATACCTTGAAGATATTACAAGGGCCTTCAAAATATCACCCAATAGTGCCTTTCATGTAAAAGAAAATTCCACTTGTTCCATGAAGGAGAAATCCACTCTTATGCTTATTTTAAATGTATATCCTAGGGGATACCTTGAAGGGGAAATCCACTCTTGTGCATGTTTTAAAGGTATATCCTAGGAGATACCTTAAAGGTATTAAAAGGGCCTTAAAAATATCACCTAGTAGTCCCTTCCATTAAAGGATAATTGCATTTGTTCCTTGAAGGAGAAATCCACTATTGTCCCTATTTGAAATGTATCTCCTAAGAGATACCTCAAAGGGTAAATCTACTCTTGTGCATGTTTGAAAAGTATCTCCTAGGAGATACCTTGAAGGTATTACAAGAGCCTTCAAAATATCACCCAGTAGTTCCAAAATAGTAGATTCCACTTGTTGATGCACATAATGTGTTACCTATGTCACTATGGAATGGGGGGAATAAGAAACTCAATTTTAAGACCTATAAAACTCAGAGCTTGACCTTTTTATACAACTACCACCAGGAATAGTGTAAAGATATGGTCACCACTTTCAATCTTTGACAATTATTGCATAAAATGTAAACAAGGAATGAATATTTATAGAATGAACTAAGCTAAAATGATTCATGGGTGGCTTCAAAGGAGAAAAGGGTAAGGTAGAAAAGAGAATTTGTTTAAGATAATCAAAACTACTAGCTCTTCTAACTTCTAAGACAACAACACATAAAACTAACATTTACCAACTTTAGCATATTATTCAAATCTAAATAAACACATCTGTTTAAAAGCATATATTGCATAAAAATACTCATTCACAGTAAATTACTTAGCATATTTATTTTCAAATAAGATGAAAATAGAGAAAATTTACTAACAAATTTGTTAGCCTAGTGTTAAAATCAAGAAAAAAGATTCATATATTGAGAGTTATTGCTAAATTAGTCAATACGAAATAAACTATCAATCATATAAAAGCATGAGGAACAAAAACTATAGAAATACATAATCAAGCACTTTAGACAAACTTTTAAATTGTTGGCTCTCTTGTATTAATTATTATAATAACTATTTTTGATTAAAAATGAGGGGGGGCGGGGGGGGGGGAAATAATTCCCTTCTTGTTGGTGCTTATATTCCATTTCCACATCCTTATTGAGCTTGAATAGATGTTTAGACATGACATTGTTTGGGTCACAAGGTCTAAAATCATCCTTAAGAAATAGGTATGAATCCCTATACGTTATATCCAAAATGATATCATACCAATTTTGTGATATTATTCCTCCCTACCTTCAATTGTCTTCTTCTTCTTGATTTTAAATATGCAATCAACTTCATGTCATAGTTGATAAGCCATCTCTTCCTCAGCTAGTTTCATAGGTACATATCTTGGTAACCTAAGGGGATCCAAAAATACTCCTTCCATTATAATTGTTGTCCCCCAAAAATATCACTCATTTTTGGGACAACATTTGAACTATTTTGGTCTTATAGACCAAAATTGTCTCTTCCCTTTTCAAAATTTGTCTTGGGCATTCAAATTCCTCATTTTTTAGGCTTAAATCTATGGAGTCTGCAGGTGGGTTTAATCAAAAGAATCAGTATCTAACACTTTGTCTTTTTCAAGATTGGTTTAGTGCCTTAGTTCAAACAAAAATGGTTCAAAGGTGGGTTCAATCAATCGGTTCAACTCTTTGATTCATCCTTTGGTTCAATCAAATAGTTCATCAATCAGTTCAAGGCTTCATTTGAACTGTTGAACCAAAACTTGGTTCAATGATTGGTTTAAGTGACAAAGTTCAAAGGAGTGCCCCAAGAGTCAAAGACACAAGTGCCCTTGCGAAGGGAATTTTGGTGGCAAAAAGTGACCAAGGCAAACAAATAGACTGAGACAAAAGCCCAATAGAATCTTACAGATGTTGCCAAGTGTCGACGATCGAGCCTCACTAAACTTTGTTTCTACGAATTGGAAAATATTGCCATGTCCCTCTTAAAGCTTGTCAGAAGCCTCCAAGTGTCAATATCCACAGTCTCTTCCCTTAGCTTCACTATTTCAAGCAAATACCATGGTGGACCTAGGGACGAGTGACTAAATGAAGTAGAATGCACCAAGTGTCTGCATCTGCATGACTAACAAATGTATTCAGACTGTGCCACATGCCCCTTGAAAAATTTAGTGGAAGCTAACAAGTGTCAATCTCTGTAATTTCTCCCTCTTGCTTCTTGTTTTCATAAAGACTATGGTGGATCCCCAGTGAGCTACTAAAGAAAGAAAAATGTACCATGTGTCATCATCTGCCTGACTCTCTAAAGACAAGAAGAAGCTGCCACCTTTTCTATTGTAACTCCACAGAGAGTGACATGTGTCTGCATCCACGATTCTAAATTTCTAATAAGTTTCAAAGCCTCTATTAATAAATGTTTCTCAGAGTCCCATGGAAGTTTCCACGTGTCTTCACCTATTTAATAGTGGAATGTGCCATGCGTCAATTGTTAAAGACCAATAGAAAGTGACTAAGGAATAGAGCATCGAATTGAATCTAGGACCCAATTCAAATAATCAAAAAAGGAGGAATGATGAAGAAGGATCAGATCGTTAGGTGGACATTGAAAGATGTAAACTTTCAATAGCGTGACTTGTTTTTCTGCATTGAGAAAAGCAAATGGGTAGATGCCCCTAAGTTCCAGCCTACCTTCTTAATAGATTTCAATGCAACATGATGTGTTACTATTCCTGAGTCCTTCTTGAAGAGGTTATATAATGGACTCTCTTCTATTGTAAATGGATCTCTTTTTTGGACCATCAAAATGAAACTCTGCCCAAATTGAAAGACACTTCTAAGACTTGGAGCTCAGTTTATTTATCATATTTTGTTATTGGAATAAGAAAGCAAATGGTTTTTTAGACTTTGTGCTGTAATATATTTGTTGTTGAGGAAACTATTCTTATGTCTTTTTCTTCAATATATCTTCTGTCCTTTGATTCAACAAGCAAAATTAGTGATAGTAGTCAAAAAGGTGTCCTGAAGAGTCAGCTGTGGAGAGACTTTGTGCCCCCATAATTGCCTTTAGTGTGTTTTCTTTTCAAATTTGTGTAAAGGACCTTGGGGAAACTTTGTGCTATCATTGTCCTTTGTATCTTACTCTTGAGCAATCTAGGTGAAGACTTTGTGCTACATATCGATTTTTTGGTTATTACATTCTTTGTTACATTTTACTGTTACTACCTGGAGTATTCTTGTGGCTTGTTGAATAGTACTTCTAAAAGAAGAGGAGTGCTTTCTATCATTTTCCTTAAGTTTCTCCTTTGATCCGCACACATCATCTCTAAAGAAAGAGAGATGGATGGTTTGTCCTACCCTTGAGTATTATTTTTTGTTTATATATATGGCCTATCTATAGGGAACCTCCCCTTGATGAGAGGAGAGATCAGTCCCCTTCTGATGTGATAAACCTACACATTTGGATGACTAATCTTCCTACTTTGGCTAATCAGACCTATTTTATTTATCAGTATAATGATCAACAAAATATTCAACCAACAATTTTTGGTGACTCTACACGAGAAATATACATAATTTTGTGCAATTTAGAACCTCAAGTTTCAGATTGAAACATCACCTATATAACCCATTATCATTATAACCCTTATCCATTATAGACTCTGGCGACTCCATTTCATGTCTTACCCATTATTCATTATAACCTTACCATCTTCCTCCACCTCCGTTATTTTATCTAGTCTACAAAACTAGAGCTGCTGGGAAAGAGTGCACAATTTGAAGCCTCAAGCCTCAAGATGAAGCTAAGCCAGTCCTTTTCCATTTTTGTTTTATAATCTAGCTACTCCATCTAGATTTGTTAGCTCTATTTTTATTAATTAAATCATGGTAGTTTGAGGCCCCTGGGGTAACTCTTTTGGCCCACTCAATTTGACTCCACCTCTGCATGAACTCCTACATAATTCAAGAAATAATTTCCCTAAATTTTTAAGTGATGGAATAGTTCACCCTAATGAACACATTGCAGCCTTCAACATAGCCTGTAGTGTTATAGGGATGGAATTTG
Organism: Torreya grandis; assembly: GCA_037957365.1. Classification (NCBI taxonomy): domain Eukaryota; kingdom Viridiplantae; phylum Streptophyta; class Pinopsida; order Cupressales; family Taxaceae; genus Torreya; species Torreya grandis. The sequence goes on from JARHVA010000078.1 coordinate 7,207,442, forward strand.
AAGATGTGGAAATCAAGCTTTTTGTGGAGACACTACAAGGTGCTACTGCAAACTGGTTCTACCATCTGCAAGCTGGATCAACGACTAACTAGGATACACTTAAAGCCAAGTTTGAAGCAAGGTTCAAACCCACAGAAGATGCACATGCCTTGCTGGCCTAGCTCACTCAGATGAAGAAAGAGCCTCATGAGCCTATGAGGTATTTTATTGCCATGTTTGATAAGCTGAGGCACAAGATTCCCATGGTCACTTAGCTGACACCTCAGAACCTCAAATGCTTCTTCATTAATTCACAACTTCTTGAAGTGAGTTTTTTGCTGAGATGTGCTAGTCAAATAGATCTTGCTACAGCCTAAATTTTGGCCACTGAGGTAGAAGATGATCTCATCTTAGCAGGGAAGATAAGAAGAAATTCAAACAAAAATAGATCCTCTTCATCTTCTAAATATTCACCCATAGTCACCACTGACCCAATGGTGCAAAAGCTAGCAAATAAATTGCTAGCCTTGAAAAGGCAAATGGCATAAAGTATGTCTTTTACTCCTCTATATAAATATATACCAAGGAGGACATTCCCTAATCAGCCATATCAAGGCAACACTGCCAAAATTCAAGGGCAACAAAATTATCTTCCTCCCCCACAGAGTAATCCTGCCCTTGAAGCACCTCCAAAAAACTCAATAGTTGGATATCTAAAAATAGAGCATGTTTCCTAATTCCAACCTGAGTTAGAGAAAGAAAATGGTGTTGATCTCTTCAGGGAGGATCTAGAAGAATCAACTAGCAACTCCCACATTAGTTTCTTGAATTACCAGGATGAACCCAGAAGTGAAGGCTAAGCAATCAAAGGATCATACACCGTATTCACCAGGTCTGAGAATTAGTCAATATAGCAAGCTGATAAAGAGGAGATAGAGGAATGATTCCAACCAACAATTTCAATTGTTGAGTAGAGAACCCCTCTTCCTTTTCAGTCAAAGGACCTGGTGATTACCAAATAAGTAAGTACATCAAACATCTCTGCACCTCTACTTCAACTTCATAGATCAGTACTCCCTCTCCAAAAAACCAAAAGGATGAACTCCCATCCTCTCTTCCAAATCCATCTCAGTCATTTTCCATGATTGATCATGTCGAGGAATCCAAAATTCAAATGACTAAGTTTGAATCCCTGCAAGTCAATCCTAAGCAATTAGACATTAATGGAGAACCAAGTGTAGACCTATCTGAAGCAAAAATTATGGTCACCCAAACATCAACCCCTATAGCTCAAATTCTATTTGATCCTTCAAGTAGGGGTAATTACTTCTTAACCATGGATGATGCTCGTATCTCAGTTGATGAAAGTCTTGTAGCTGGCAATCTAGGATTCGATTCAAACAAGGCATTAGAAGAATTAATTAGGCACAGTAAAAATCAAGAAAGATCTTCCATCTCTAATGAAGATAAATTTGATAGAAGATCAACTTCTGATGATGCTTAGATCTTTGAATTTGATGGCAGCATTTCTTCCATAGCTGGATACAGATCTTTGTTGCTCAGATTTAACATTGCTCAGGGTGAAGAGGTCAAACTTCTTCACATCAAAGGAGATGTTGAACTGATGGTTTGTCAGGGGTCTGATGCTAACAATCAAAGCATGTGCTTGACTAGACCATTAGAAAAACAAGTTATGATTGTGGACCATGCTGATGAAAATCAAAATTAGGCAAAGGAACCCTTCGCAGGGAGAGCAAGGAGTTATGGTTTTCAATTTGAAGACCATGTCCTATCACAGAGAAAAAAGAAGGAAAGACCAAGAGGAAGATGCAAAAAATTGGTTTCTTGGTGGAGAGTTCCATTCACCCATCACTGATTCTAGGGACAAAATGGTTTCCTACTAGTTTATTTTTAAGTTTTGGAGCTCAAAGCTTCACCAAGATGCAAACAGGAGAAGTTACAGAGGATGCAGAGTTACAGGGAGTTGCAAAATCAGTTGCAGGGAAATAGGCATCGGTCTGATCAGCCGACGTCAGTTAGACAGTAAAGAGGAAGCAACTGGCATCAGTTACCAATCGGCTGACATCGGTCATGGAGGAGCCGACGTCGACAGCCTATGCGAGAATAGGTAGTTTGCATGATGAATCTATGAGAGTCTATTTTGAGACTGTCAGTTTGCATGTTGAAGGCTAGTCGTAGTCTTGAGTTGTGAGTCTAATTATTGTAATTAGGTTAGTCTAATTATTGTAAGCATGAGATCTATATATGGACTCATGGGCTATATTGTAAACGTGTGCTAGAAAGCCATTGGGCTTGTAGAGAGAGCTAGTGTAGTTCCTCCTAGTTACCAAATAGGGGTATTGAGAGTGTATGATCAGAGAGAGTTGTAGGTTGTGCAAGTTCTTGGAGAAGATCCACTGGGGTACTGGTTGAAGAATCATAAGGACTTGGTGAGGCAAGGACAAGGGTTCTTTAGGGGTGTAGAAAGACATTTACATGGTGAGTATGATTTAGTTATTTGCAGGTAGCAGTAGAGAGCAGGGGATCTACTTGAGGTATAGTTGTGTACTTTGTGAACTGGCAGCGTGTTACTGACTGGTTAGAGAGGTGAACATCAATTCTATATTGGAGTTGATTGTTATGACCAAGAGAGAGAGGGAAGAAGGTCTTGAGGAGTGGCAAACCTTTGAGGTGGAGGAAGAAGTGGCATCTTCCTTATTGTATATTCTTCTGAGTGATTATTAATACAATTGTGTATTGTCTCTCAATTCCTGTGTTGTTTCATATTTCTAGTTACTTTATATTTCTGGTTAAATTCCATGTTTAGTTGCTAATATGAGAAGAAATCATATGTGCTCTAATTGGTAGAGCAAGATCCTGACTAAGTAGGGATCAGAGCATGTCTATTGTTCTGGTTTTCCCCCCAACAAGTGGTATCAGAGCATTGGTTGTAGGTTCAAGAGCTGATACCAACAAGTGGTATCAAAGCCTTGGTTGTAAGTTTAAGAGCTGATACCAACAAGTGGTATCAGAGATTTTGGTTGGGTTGACTAATAGGTGGTTTCAAATCTGGTAGTGTTTTTTGATTACAGGTCACTCACAAGGGTTTCAGAGTGAGTGGGAGTATAGCAATGGCAGAAGAAAGTAAGCTACGAATGGAGAAACTGAATAGCACGAATGGTCTGATTGATGGAAAGAAAGAGTAGGTAAAAAGAGATTGTTGGTTGGTAGAAGATCAGCGTGTGGAATCATATGTTGCAGGTAATATTGCACAGGATGTTTTGGATAAAGTGGAATCTTTGTTTACAGATTCTTTTGCCTCTTTCCATGCAGCCCGAAATAGAGCATCTTTTCATAGGTATGTCTTTGGAGACTTTCGAGAGACTTATTTAGGGGTTGGAGAGCCTTGTCAGATTATTGACGAAGGGGAAGTGAAGCTAAAATTATAGGCAGATGACACACAGTGGTTGAAGGAAGTCATGCAGGTACCAGTCTTGGAGATGAGTCTAATTTCTTCAAGAAATTTGGGTGATGAAAGATGCACTGTAACTCTCACAACAGATGCACTTGAATTAGATGGTGGTAAGAAAGTAGGTATCCTTTATCTATCTACTTATATTGTTGATTCACCTTCTGTTGTAGAGATGTGGCTTCATAGGATTAGTCACATATGTAGAAGGAGAATGCAGGTTTTGAAGCAGAAGTCAGATGTCTTTGACAAGCTAAAAAATTGGAAAGCCTTGGTGTTCATGGAGGAGATGACAGACAGAGATCAAGTGAGGAGACTAAATTATTCTGAGCAGAGCAGGGTTGATTTGATTAGGATTTTGATCCATGGAGAGCTTGTGGGTAAAAATTTATCACTCACAGATGAACACAGGTACCGGCATCGGTCATATAGTAACTGACGTCGGCAGAATAAAGACCGACGTTGGTCATAAGGATCGACGTCGGCAGGAGGGACACCGGCGTCAGCCAGGGAAATGACATCCACAGTTAGGTTCAGTACAGGGAGCCAACATCGGTCAAAAATAGACTAGGAGATGGCCGAGATTGGTCACTGGTACGGATAGTGGGCAGACAGCAAGTCTCAAACACTCATTTTGAGGTTAGAAAGGGTAAGTGAACCTCATATTCGTTGTTCACCTTATTTATATTACTTTTTTGATAGTCAAGAACCAAGAAGATGGAAGAGGCAATGCAAGTAGAGTCTAGATACAGTGGGAGCTTGGCATGGATGAGGAGTGTGAGTCCTTGGAGAAAAACCAAATAGGTATTTGTTGGTAGATTTCTCAGCTGGAAGTAAGCACTGAGAGACATAATGGATTCCCAAGTTAAAGAAGAGAGTGGACAGATACAAGAGACGGAAGGCCAAGGCATATGGTCTTGAGGAAGCTGCAAGACAGTGGTATAGGTTTGACAGGTGGATGACTAAGCATGGCTTCAGTCAATGTTAGTGTAACTATTGTGGTTTTATCTTACCAGGTAGATGATGGTCGCAACATCATCTTGTTACTGTATGTGGGTGATTTACTAGTAGGTTTGTACATACAGGTATTTGATGAGCTAAGGGTAAGGTTAGTTCAGAGGTGTGTCATGAAGAATTTGGAGTAGTGAAATTCTTTGGCATAAGAGACATGGAGATTTGATCTCCAGTGGGAGCTGATGTGAAGACGGTATTGGCAGGGTTCATGATGCAGGTTGCAGAATCAAAAACCACACCAAGGGCTGGATAGTTCAAGCTTAGCTTGAAACAGGGTTTGAAATCACATGAGGTCTAGTGTAGACCTGAGTTGTTTTCCCAAGCAGTGGGGGTTGTCAGAAAGTATAGAGCCAATTTGGGGAAGGAGTACTGGAGGGCAGTTCAGTGGGACTAGCAGCAGGGATTTTTGTTATGCAGGGTCAAGTTCTTCACTACATGGATATGTAGGTTCGGATGTGGCAGGGTACTTGAATGATAGGTGTACCATCACAGGTTGTGTGGTGGTTGGTCTTCAGGATTGATCTTGAAGAGGAATACAAGCTAAGGAGTAATTTAGATAGTGTACAGGTACAAGTATAGGTGTAGCTATTTATCTCCAAGTGGGAGATTGTTAAGTTGTGGAGCTAAAAGCTTCACCAAGATGCAAACAGGAGAAGTTACGGAGGATGCAAAGTTGTGGGGAGTTGCAGAATCAGTTGCAGGGAAATTGGCGTAGGTCTGATCAGTCGACGTCAGTCAGACAGCAAAGAGGAAGCAACCGGCGTCGATTACTAGTCAGCCGACATTGGTCATGGAGGAGCTGACGTCAGTAGCCTATGCAAGAATAGGCAGTTTACATGATGAATCTGGGAGAGTCTATTTTGAGACTGTCAATTTGCATGTTGAAGGCTAGTCGTAGTCTTGGGTTGCGAGTCTAATTATTGTAATTAGGTTAGTCTAATTATTGTAAGCATGAGATCTATATATGGACTCATGGGCTGTATTGTAATTGTGTGCTAGAAAGCCATTGGGCTTGTAGAGAGAGCTAGTGTAGTTCCTCCTAGTTACCAAATAGGGGTACTGAGAGTGTATGATCAGAGAGAGTTGCAGGTTGTGCAAGTTCTTGGAGAAGATCCACCGGGGTACTGGTTGAAGAATCATAAGGACATGGTGAGGCAAGGACAAGGGTTCTTCAGGGGTGTAGAAAGACATCTACATGGTGAGTATGATCTAGTTATTTGCAGGTAGCAGTAGAGAGCAGGGGATCTACTTGAAGTATAGTTGTGTACTTAGTGAACTGGTAGCGTGTTACTGATTGGTTGGAGAGGTGAACATCAATTCTGTATTGGAGTTGATTGTTATGACCAAGAGAGAGAGGGAAGAAGGTCTTGAGGAGTGGTGAACCTTTGAGGTGGAGGGAGAAGTGGCATCTTCCTTATTGTATATTCTTCTGAGTGATTATTAATACAATTGTGTATTGTCTCTCAATTCCTGTGTTGTTTCATATTTCTAGTTACTTTATATTTCTGGTTAAATTCCGTGTTTAGTTGCTAATACGAGAAGTAATCATATGTGCTCTAATTGGTAGAGCAAGATCCTGACTAAGTAGGGATCAGAGCATGTCTATTGTTCTAGTTTTCCCCCCAACATTTATCAGGATGGGATGCCATTATCATTGTCTCACAGTGGGCAACATCTGAAGTGCTTCAAATCTTGAGGCATCAAATAAGATCATCTATACATATGTATATTTGTATAGTCTTTAGTTCTATTTTTTGCTTTTTGTTTTCATTTTTTGGAGCCTTTCTTTTTGGGTAGCATGACTCCATAACCCAATGGTACACATGAAGACACTGGAGATTCTAGATTCTACTCCTTTCAATTCTTTTTGTGATTGATAGAAGTTCCCCAACTGAAGCCAGCTATTGTCCCCCAAAAATATCACTCATTTTTGGGACAACATTTGAACTATTTTGGTCTTATAGACCAAAATTGTCTCTTCCCTTTCAAAATTTGTCTTGGGCATTCAAATTCCTCATTTTTTAGGCTTAAATCTACAGACTTTATAGGTGGGTTCAATCAAAAGAATCCGTTTCTAACACTTGGTCATTTTTGGGATTAGTTTATTGCCTTGGTTCAAATAAAAATAGGTCAAGGGTGGGTTCAATCAAGTGGTTCAATTCTTTGATTCATCCTTTGGTTCAATCAAATGGTTCATCAATCGGTTCAAGGCTTCATTTAAACTGTTGAACCAAAACTTGGTTTAATGGTTGGTTCAAGTGACAAAGTTCAAAGGAGTGCCCCAAGAGTCAAAGACACAAGTGCCCTTGCAAAGGGAATTCTTGTGGCAAAAAGTGACCAAGGCAAACAAATGGACTGAGATAAAATCCCAATAGAATCCCATGGATGCTACCAAGTGTCGACGGCCGAGCCTCACTAAACTTTGTTTTTGTGAATTGGCAGACATTGCCATGTGTCCCTCTTGAAGCTTGTTAGAAGCCTCCAAGTGTCAATATCCGCAGTATGTTCCCTTAGCTTCACTATTTCAAGCAAAGACCATGGTGGACTTGAGGACGAGTGACTAAATGAAGAAAAATGCACCAAGTGTCTGCATTAGCATGACTAAAAAATGTATTTGGACCATGCCATGTGCCCCTTGCAAAATTTGATGGAATTTGACAAGTGTCAATCTCCGTAATTACTCCCTCCTACTTCTTGTTTTCATAAAGACTATGGTGGATCCCTAGTGAGCTACTGAAGAAAGTAGAATGCACTATGTGTCATCATCTGCCTGACTCTCCAAAGATAAGCAGAAGCTACCACCTTTTCCATTGTAACTCTATGGAGAGCGACATGTGTCTGCATCCATGATTCTAAATTTCTAATAGGTTTCAAAGCCTCTATCAATAAACATTTCTCGGAGTCTTGTAGAAGTTTCCATGTGTCTTCACCTATTTAGCAATGGAATGTGCCATGCATCAATTGCTAAAGACCAACAGAATGTGACTAAGGAATAGAGCATTGAATTGAATCTAGGACCCAATTCAAATAACCAGAAAAGGAGGAATGATGAAGAAGGATCAGATCACCAAGTGGACATTGAAAGATGTAAACTTTCAATAGTGTGGCTTATTTCTCTGCATTGAGAAAAGCAAATGGGTAGATGCCCCTAAATTCCAACCTACCTTCTTAACAGATTTCAATGCAACATGATGTGTTATTGTTCCTGAGTCCTTCTTGAAGAGGCTATTTAAGGGACTCTCTTCAATTGTAAATAGATCTCTTTTTTAGACCATCAGAATGAAACTCTACCCAAATTGAAAGACACTTCTAAGACTTTGAGTTCAGTTTGTTTATCATATTTTGTTGTTGGAATAAGAAAGAAAATGGTTTTTCAAACTTTGTGCTATAATATCTTTGTTGTTGAGGAAACTATTCTTATGTCTTTTTCTTCAATATATCTTATGTTCCTTTAATTCAACAAGCAAAATTAGTGATAATAGTCAAAAAGGTGTCCTAAAGAATCAACTATGGAGAGACTTTATGCCCCAATAATTGCATTTAGTGTGTTTTCTTTTCATTTTTGTGTAAAGGACCTTGGGGCGACTTTGTGCCCTCATTGTCCTTTGTATCTTACTCTTGAGCAATCCAGGTGAAGAATTTGTGCTACATCTCAATTTGTTGGTTATTACATTCTTTGTTACATTTTTTTGTTACTACCTGGAGTATTCTTGTGGCTTGCTGAATAGTACTTCTGAAAGAAGAGGAGTGCTTTCTATCATTTTCCTTAAGTTTCTCCTTTGATCCGCGCACATCATCTCTAAAGAAAGAGAGATTGATGGTTTGTCCTACCCTTGAGTATTATTATATATATATATATAATATATATATATATATATATATATATATATATATATATATATATATCCTATCTATAGGGAACCTCCCCTTGATGAGAGGAGAGATCAGTCCCCTTCTGATGTGATAAACCTACACATTTGGATGACTAATCTTCCTACTTTAGCTGATCAGACCTATTTTGTTTATCAGTACACTGATCAACAAAATATTCAACCAATAATAATGATTATTCAATCTCATCCTTCCAAAGATAACATAGACTAGGTCAACACATGATATGACCTTTGGGTTCATTGTGGCCTTGTGGATACAAGCAATATTGATTACATGGATGTTTGAAGCCAATCAGACTATGTGAGGCCTTATCTCAACCTCATCAATTACACTTGATCCAAAACTTAGAGGTTTTGGTTGAAATAAAATTTAAGAACACAAAATAACACAATCATATAATGCTATCTCTAGAAAGAGATGTTTTATTGCTCACAAAATTGCAAAAAAAATATGCTTATCTCTAGGAAGAGATATCTGATTTCCTTTTTAGGATACATCTATTTTTATACATACTTTTAAGGTAGGATTAGAATTTTTAATGTCAAAAATCTCAAGGGAGATGAAGTGGTTCAACTTCCATGATTTACAACATTATAAAATTTAAGAAATTACTATTTGTAGAAACGTACTATTGTTAGATTGCATTATTAAAATTAAAATGTGGGATAGTTATATTGGGTTTTTATATGTAAAAACCCACTAAGAATATCTTGGTGACATCTCATTATGTTTTTCTCATTCTTATCTTTTCAACGATTCAAACCGGGAGTCAAACAGAGTTATGGTACAAAAGTTATGGCTCTCAGAAGTTCTACCACCAATTTGGGTAGAACCATCACCCGAATTGTCACCTAAAATGTCGCCTAAATTTTTTATTTGATCATTCCTCCCTCATTGAGAAGTAATGGTCCCCATTTCATAAATATTCATCATCAAGTGTGGTATTAATGTCTTTATTTGATTCTCTATGAGCCACTCACTTTGGTGGTTAAGCTTGCCCCTTTTGACCACTTGGTAAAGTGGAATAGAGCGCCCTCTTGTTATCTTCATCTAGGTGTCAACAATTTGATCTTCCTCTACTAGATAAAAACTTTTTGGATCAATATTATCAATGTCTAATTGTTTTTCTATGACTAAAGTGTCCAAAAGGGGTAGATGATATGGTTTGAATAGCTCGACATTGAATATTAAATGCAGACCAAGGTAGGCTAGCAGGTTCAATTCAAAAGCATTTTCTCTAACATGTCTAATGATGGTGTAGGGACCATATCATAAAGTCCAAATTTATTTTTTGTGGTCCTTTGATTCATTCCTTTTTAATCCACAACCAAACCTTATCACCTATAACAACATGATGTGCAACCTTATGTTTGTCATGACATTGCTTATACTTCTGATTCATCTTTTCCAAGATGTCATGAACTTACCATTGGATGTGTTCAATTTATTCAATGAAATTTTTTTATTTTCCTACCTTATATATCTCATGAGGTGTGTATTTTTTGGTATAGTATGGAATGGTTACAATAATTAGTGCCATGGGTTGGAACCCAAAGCATACTTGGAATGGATTGTGCTTGGTGGAGCTATGCAAGGCCTAATTGTATCTATGTTGTATGAAAAGAAGCCCCTCATCCCATGTGTGTATATGTTTGGAGTGATAAATCTAAAGCATGTAGACAATCAAGTGGTTCACCACTTCTATCTAACCATCAATTTGTGGATGGAAGGCCATAGACTTCATCAACTTGGTGTCCATCATTTTTCATAGAGTGAACCAAAAGATACTAAGAAACCTACTATCTCTATCTAAAACAATGAACTTGGGGAAACCAAAATGGAACCATACATGACTAAAATATAGTTGATAATTTTCATTAGTAGACATAGTCTTCTTACAAGCAATCATGATAGACATTTTTGAAAAATGATCAACTACAACAAAAATATAGTCCTTGCCATGTTTTGAAGTGGGCAAACCTAAGAGAAAATCTATTGAGATAGATTCCCAAGGCCTGGTTGGTTCTGGAAATGGTGTGTACAATCCTTGCTTCTTATTTATTGGCTTGGCTATCACACATGGGGTGCAATATTTGAGGTACCTTTCCACATCCTTCTATATATGGAGCTTGTAGAAGTGATTTTCAATAACTACCAATGTCTTCTCTACACCAAAGTGCTTAGCTATCTTGCTAAAATGTGCTTCCCATATCATCTTCTATTAATCTACAACTAGAACATATATATGCCCCATGTGATATAGGACATTATCTTGTAAATATAAATTAGAGACATGTTTACCTTCTTGAAGTGCCTAATATGTATCAACAAAGGTAGGATCTATTTCATACAAAGCACTCCAGGTGGTAGTCTCATGTATTCACAGATCAAGAACTGTTGTGAGTGCAACAATTGGTGGATGACTCAAACAATCTACAATAGTATTTGAGATCATATTTTTGTGTTTGATTATTAGATGGAATTATTGTAGATAAGTGTCCCACTTCTAGTACCTCTCATTTCATAATTTGGTCTATGTCTAGATAAATTCCAATGGTATTGTGTCAATGTAGATGATCATTTCCTTCCCCAAGATGTAGTGTTTCCATTATTTTTAGGCTTACATAATGGCATAGATCTCCTTGTCATATGTTGGGTATTTCCTAATTATATCATTGAAATTTTCACTATGATATGCAATAAGATGGTCATGTTGCATGATGATATCTCCCATGGCATATTCAGATGCATCTATCATGAACTCAAAAGGTTGATGTAAGTCTGGCAAGGCAAGAATAAGAGTTGAATAGAGGTTATCTTTCAAATTTTCAAATGTTCTTTGTTTTATTTTTCCCCATTGAAATGCATCTTTAGCTCCTCCTTTAGTCACCTGGTTTAGTGGTCAAGCAACATGTGAGAATCCAAGAATAAACTTGTAATAAAAATTTACAAGACCTAAGAAACTAAAAAGCTCTATGAGGGCCCTTGCTATAGACCATTATTTAATAACCCAAATCTTCTCTAGGTTGACATGGACCCCTTATTCATCCACAAGATACCCTAGGTACTAAATTGTTTTCATCTTGAATGTGCACTTGTCAAGATTTGCATACAACTTATGCTTCTAAAGAGTTTGAAGCACTTTATGGACATGTTGCAGATGTTCCTCCCATGTTATACAATAGATGATTGTGTCATCTAGGTAGACAACCATCAATGAGTTAGTGAAGGGTCATAGGATGTCATACATCATCCTCATGAAGGTTGTAGGTGTATTAGTCAAGCCAAAAGGCATAACCAACCATTTGAAGAGCCCCTCCTTGGATTTGAATGCAATATTCTAGACATCGATAGGGTTGATAGGAATTTGATGATAGCTATATTTGAGATCAATTTGAGTGAGGAACTTCACACCATAGAGTTGGTCCAATAGGTCATCAATCATAAGGAGGGGGTAGTGATTCTTCAGAGTGATTTTGTTCAAGGCTTGATAGTCAATGCAAAGCTTTTATGTTCCATCCTTCTTTGGCACCAGGATAATTGAGCTTTCATAGGGTAAAGATCTTGGCCTGATGTGACCCTTATGGATCAATTATTGAATCTATCTTGTTATCTCATCATTCTCCAAGACTGATCTATGATACATAGGGTTGTTAGGAAAAGGTGATCTTGGAACCAAACCGATAGAATGTTTTACCTAATATTGAAGTGGAAATCTCATGGGTGACTTGAATAAGTCATCATATTCTCCCATTATTTGACCCATCTACTTCTATTATTATGTTGATTATGTATTCAAGGCTACAACATCAGCCTTCTTGGATCTCTATGGGTTGACCATCATGAGAATGAATTGCTTTGTCTTCTCCACTAATCCCTTACATTGTTTAGCACTAATTAGGGAGACAAATGTGGAAGGTGGTACTTTTGGTACCCTATAGTGTTGTGTTCCAAGAGTGAGGGTGATCCTTTAGGTTTTTGATTAATATATGCCATGCCATATATACATGAATGGCTGACCAAGGAGTACATCATAAACATCTAGATTGATCACATCATACAAGACTTCATCTTGGAAAGATTTTATTTCATATGAAGGAAGACACTAGTGGGTGACACAAAGGTCTCTCCCCATGCTCAACCATCTAATATTGTATGGCTTTAGGTGAGGCTTCATGGACATATTTAGACTTTTAAAAACATTATCAGAGATTAAATTCTTTTGACTCCCACTATCAAGAATAAAATGCAAAGGCTTACCTTTCACCCACAACTTAGAGTGAAACAACCTTTCCTTATCATCTAACCTTTCTCCATATTTTTGCGATGAAGCAATCATGGTATTAGGCTTAGAATCTACAATCTCTTCTTCATCATCTTCAACTACAGGGTGTGTATGAGGTAGAGCAGTAGATGTCAAGGATTGTGACTCAGAAAGTAGGGACTTGATGGCTTGACATTATTCTTTGGAGTGAGTTCTAGTTTTTTGGTAGTCACACCATTTCCCAGTCTTCCCCTTCTAGGGTTTCTTATCTTGGAAATCCTTTTTATTCCAATTTTGGCCTCATGTTTGACCTTCTTTATCACTTTTCTATTTCGAAGGCTGAATTTTCATATTCTTTCTTCCATGCTTCTATTCAATCTTCACCATAAACTTGTACGCTTCAATGAGTGTTTTTAAATTAAAGAGTTTCATTTCCCCCCATATATACCATTGTATTCCACCATAATATTTGAGAACCTTATGTTTCTCACTTTCTTGGATGCCCAATTTCATAGATAGAGAATGAAAAATGTCAGTGTAATCTTGAACAGACTATTCCTTACCTTAGCAAAGTTATTGCCACTATATATACAGATTATCATATGCTCAAATGGGGTAGTATTCTTCCTTTATGGCTTCCATGAAATAATCCCAGGTAGGTTCCACCTCAAGGCCAATGTCATCTATACTAGACTTTTTCTTTTACACTTCCCACCAATTTTTGACGAGCAATGATGCTTTCAAAAGAGCAAAAGTGATCTTCTTTCCATTGGTGAATTTATTTACAAAAAAATATGAAGACAATTGATCCAACCAATTTTATATTGCATTAGCATTGATTTTTCCTTCACATGTAGGGATATAAAAATTCACTTGAACCTTGAAGGGTGTTAGAATGTTGAAAGGATATTCCATTGAGCTAGGGGTTGTAGATGAGATCCAAAATTTCCAATCAAGATTTGTTAGAGGATTTAAGTGAATTTTTGTAGCATCTATTTTTGTTACCATTGGAGGGATTTATTCACCATTTCCTTGAATGGATTGTATGTCTCAATGTTTTCCACCATTTGAGGTCATTTGAAGCGAACATGTGGATAGTCTGTTGGTTCTATTATTTTCCACCCAAGTTTCCTATAGTCTAACCTCATCCTTAGGATAATACACTCTAAAGGCAAATTGATCTGATACTACTAGTCCAAAACTCAGACATTTTGGCTGAAATATAATTCAAGAACACAAAATAACATAATCATATAATGCTATCTCTAGGAAGAGATGTTTTATTTCTCACAAAATTGTAGAAAACATATGTTTATCTCTAAGAAGAGATGTTTGATTTATTTTTTAGGCTACATCTATTTTTATAAATAATTTAAAGGTACGAGGAGGATGTGTAAGGTCACCAATCTTGAGGTAGATTAAGTGGTTTAACTTTCATGATTTACAACATTACAGTATTTGAGAAATTACTATTTTTAAAAACTTACTATTTTTAGACTGCACTATTAAAATTGAAATTTAGGACACTTCTATTGGGTTTTAGGGGTTAAAAAAACACCAAACATGTATTTATGTCATCTCATCACGTTCTCCTTATTCTTATCTTTCCAATGGTTCAAATTGGGAGTCAAATAGAGCTATGGTGCAAAATTTATGGCTCCCAAAAGTTTTGCCACTAATTTGGGTAGAACTGTCACCTGAATTATCACCTGAAGTTTTGCCTAGATCAACCTTAATTTCTTCTACATTAAATTAAATGCTATTTTAATGTATTTCCCCTAATTTTATGGCCTTGGGGATGAATTCCATGTTTTTAAAAATAATTGAATTTCCATACTAGAATAATAATTCATCATTTCTAAAAGAGGTTCTCTTACCCAAGGTAGAGGGACCTACTTGTGACATTTTTACAATATTTTGGGTGGTAACCAATGTCTTTCTATATCTCTCTAAAAAATTTTAGCTCTAAAAATGGTATATGGGAAGCAACCTATGAATATCGCAAGTCTTTATTGTATTAAGATAAAGTAGCTAGCAGAGAGAAAAAAATCGTATAGATTCAAATACAAATGTAGGTAATAATATCTAAATTGAGTATCCTTTTGAGAAATTGCTTTGATTAATGTAACATAGATGGAAATTATATTTTTTTTATGTATTAATCGTGATCTCAATAACTCTACATGTGTTTAGAACAACTTTGAGCTATTACTTTTGGTATTTAATTGCATTAGAATTCAAATTGAGTTTTAATTTGAATTTGATCAGCCATCAAAGCTTTCCCTAATAGGTGTCACCTTAAAAAATATATCAAACCTTTATTTGATAGGTGTCACCTTTTAAATTATTTTGGACAAATTTTAGCAACTTGGTATTAATAATGTGGCTTAGATGGAGACACATATCTTTTAAATGCAATCTCATATATCTTAGGATTCAACTTCACGAGGATGACATGTAACATCATCATGGAGGCCCAAAGGAGACACACATCCCTCTCATATTCAATTAGACCTAATTATCCCTCTAATTTTATACATTTCCTTTTACGTCTATCTGAGATCGATGCATGTCCACACCACATTATATCCATATAAATCTTGTAAGAGGTCACAAGCAAGACATCTAACAACACCTGAGCTATCCAATCACATGTTGATGTTGAAATGTATCTCCAAGGAGATATCTTGAAGGGGAAATCCACTCTTGTGCATGTTTTGGAGATACCTTGAAGGAATTATAAGGTCCTTCAAAATATCTCCTAATAGTGCCTTCCATGTAAATGAAAATTACACTTATTCCTTGAAGGAGATCTCCACTCTTGTGCCTATTTGAAAGGTATCTCCTTGGAGATACCTTTAAGGAGAAATCCAATCTTTCTTTCCATAGTTGAGTATAAACATCCTTAGAAATATTCAACATATTATTGGTATAAGCATAGATATGCAAAAATTGAAAATGATCACAAATGTGATTTTTGATATAGTCGATGGTCAAGATCCATAGCTCACTAAGGACTTTATACACTATTCCCATTAAACCATCCAAAATATATGACATCATATAGAAGCGGCCCATCAGCATGGACCACTTATCCTTATGAATGATTTGTTCTCTCAACTTGTAGCTTATAATTTCACCCAGGGAAAATGTTGCATCATTGGTCAACATCATATGCAATAATAGTACCCAGTCCAAATTAAAGAAATGGATGATAAACATTCCATAGAGCCTATAGAGAAGTTCCATGCCAATCCACAATCCCATCCTAAACTTATTTATTGGAGTGGGGATTCTTTCCTTTATATTTTATGGTTTCCTTGGAGAGAATTCTTGAATTCAACACCTTTTCCATAATAGTATCCTAATTCTATGAGACTAGCCTATGTTTTTCAAAATAAGAAAGAGTCTTAGGCATCAATAGTATCCACTAAGGGATTTGTACATGTGTAATATAAATTTATCTCTTAGGATATACTTTAAATATATTACAAACCTCAATAACAATGTGCAAGTTCAATCTTGAGGTATCCAATTGGAGATTCCTTTGAGGGCCTTGTAATACCTTCATGGGTAATTTGAGGTTATCTCCTAAGAGGTACCTTACAGATATTAAACGCACCTTCAAGGTAAAGGAAAAATTTATAGGTATAGAAACGTAATTATACAAATCTAAAATTATTAATGTAACAGGGAAAAACTTTAAACTAAAATGAGGTGGAAAAATCATGTGCACAGGAGGACCCAAAATGCACACTCTTATATTTGACCTATCATCACCAATGTGCACTCTCCCTAGTATTAGAAATACATTCAAGTTATCATGTTATCAACTAGTAGTGCTTTCAATGTGAATAAAAGTTCTAATATGATATACATTCAATGTCTCTTTGAATGTATGGCACCACCCTTCAAGGTGTCTACTAGGATATTCATTTAAGGGCCTTATAATAAACTTATAATACCATCATAGTTAACTTGAAGGTATCTCCTATGAGATGTATTGCAAGAAAAATCACTCTTGTGCATGATTGAAAGGTATCTCCTAGGAGATACCCTTAAGGTACCTATTGATGGACATTTTGAGACATATTAGAAACATACTGCACCCTCATATTTTTCCTTTTAAAATGTTTATGGATTATTTTTCCCATTAAATTATATTTGTTGTTGCGCATCTAATTTGTTTTTGGTTTGGTCATACCTTATTATTTTAAGTGTGATTTAATGTAGATATTACAAAAATTTAATATGTATTTTGTATTTTAGTTAATCATAAAATAATTTCATGAACCAATGTAATATGCAACTTGCATTTTATAAAAGATCAATAGTTAAATCATTTTAATTTCTTTGTAAAATGTCTTCAGATGAGAAAGGAATTCCCACACTTAAAAGGTATAAGAAGGCCTCACTCGAAGAGAATATAGATATAGTAACATTTAGAATAAAATTACTAAAATTAAATCCACATTAACATCTTCCATTTTATTGTGGAAAAAATATTCCTCTTACTAATTGGCATTTATATTTTTTTAGTCTGCTGAACATGCATGTAGATATATACTTGCTTATTACTACATCAGGAAAAAATCTTCTCCAATTGGAATATTCCTTACCTATGATAAGGATGAAATTAAAGATGCCCTTTAATTCCAATTTCAAGTATGGAATTGAGAAGAGTGAATTCTCCATCGAGCTACAACTAATTTCAATAAATTTACACCCAATAAAATGGAATTGATAAAACACAAATTTTCTCCTTGTAAAACATTCAGATTCATTTGAATAGCTATGATAACTTTCAAATGTTTGGGTTGATAGATAGAGATAATTTGGTCATTAGAATACAAAATATGTTGAAATAAAAACATGAACAAGGGGCAATAACTTATTTTACTTGCCATGATGCAAACATGTATTTAAGATACCCTATAGTCATGATAGAAAAAACATTGAAGAAAACAAGACAAGCAAGGGAAATATATTTGTATGCAGATTTGAAAGATACCATACAAGTACTCAAATTAGTGGAGAAAAATAAGATAAAAAAGGGTTGGAACACTTTTGTTGACACAAAATTCTGATCAGACACACAGTAAATTCTCTACATGGTATATTTCCTCTAGCAATTACACCTTGAACATTTTTCTAGAGCTCTGTGAATTAGGGGACGCTAATATCAAAATAATAAATCTCAATGAAAGAGGGGTGAATGATATAATTCATTCATTTTTAAAACATAATGAAGTTATAATAAAGGATGCTTTATTAATTTATTTTGATCCAAGCAACCCTAAATGTATTATTGAATCAAAGGAAGTCCTAGAAGATAGGATAGAGAAAAAAATTGTAAAGTTCAAAATTGTAGATGGCCAACACATAATTACAACAAAAAAAAAGAATTAATTTAGAGGAGGAATATAATTCGCTATCAATGAGAAATAAATGTTCTATTATAAGGGCAAGATTTCTAAAAATGTGTACGTTATTTCATATTGTGCATAAAATATGTAACCAATATAATGAATCTAATGAAATAATTTATAAGGCTTCATTTGTAGAAAAAGTTCAATCTGCACGTGACCTTATCCAATTGAGAGGTTGAAAGAATCTTGAAATAATGAAAATAAAGATGGAATAAATACATCAACAAGATAGACACTTGTTCACACAAATGAACTATTCAGCACAATAACTATAGGAGATAAAATGCCTTCTTTTTATGGAATAACTCATTTGAGATTGTTTTGATAAGATATTTGATTTGTTTAAAAGTGGTGCTTTACCTAGTTCATATAGATAATATTTAAATTTGATTGCTATAGAAACCTTTAAAAATATTCAAGTGATTTTAAACAATAAAAATAGAACTAAAAAAATTATTGTAAAAATGATCTATTTCCTTCTTGAAAGCCCCTAGGTACAACAAAACGGATACCTAGTGCAAAAATGTGAAGCTGGAAAGTAACATATTATTAAAAATTGAAGATTATTTCACCAAACATGATTCGACACTACCACCTGATAAAATAATCACACCTATAGAGGTAATTGATCATTATATAATTTCTATGAAAAGGTTTGATTATTTATGTGTCTTGAATGAAAGTGTTTCAAAAAATAAAAAGGGCTAGGAAGAATTATAAGCATATTAAAAAATATCTACATAATGATGGAGGTTAGCTTCTTAAAATAGATACAAAAAAATTAAGTTGCCATTATGTGGCCTCATGTCTTTGGCCATCCATTTTATAAAATTTCAATGAAATATTCATTCTTGGTCTACACATCGATTTGATAATTATTGATATTTTGAATCTCATTGAAGTTTTTAAGAAAGAACATCTTTGCCTATTTTTTTAGGAATTGATTGATAAATTTATTGTTGATGCAAAAGATTGTACCCTTGGCAGGAGGTTGAGCTCCTGCCTTCTTTACACAACAATGGAACTCCCCTCTCACCTATGGGACCGACGAAGCTAGAGGGGAGAGTCTCTAGATGAGGGCTAGCTACCTCTGATGTATCATTTAGGCCCTAGTTTCTCCTACTAATAACAAACAAAATGAAAAAAGGGGGGGGGGATGAAAAGGGAGAGAGAGATGCTGAAAATAGAACCTAAGCCTAAAAAGTAAAAGGTGATACACTAGAAAAGTGTGATCTACTCCACCTGAACATACACTTTCCACCAAGAAATAGCTCCCATACACTTCATCTGACATGAGATAACCTTCTACATTAGTGGGTCAGGGGTCTGGGGAGATACAAGGAGGAAATAACTACTAGAGGCATTCTGAGACACACTACAATAGCCTATCCACTTCACCTATACTCCTCTAGGGACACTTCTGACAGACCTGTAAAAGGAAACTCAAAAATGCACCAGACATGTTGAAATCATTCTGCAAAAGCATTAAGAAAATGACTTAACACAAAATCAAGGCATAGACACATACTAAAGATGTAAAACTCATAATGGAGGTAAAATGATGTGTTTCAATTCAAAGTAAATTTTTGGTAGCTCTGCATTACAAGCCCAAGAGATTTTTGGGTAGAGTTTTGCCTTAAGGCTGAGTCGATCTCTTCTCGAAAGAGAAATTTACAATATATAGGAAGAAGAAGAGAAACTTGGTGCTTCCTGGGAAATATTTTGGTGCTCTTTTCTACCAATGGCCCATGCGCATTCTGAACCTTGGGAAGAGGAAACCACTGTTACTGATGTCACTCTTCAAAAAAGGCCTGATAAAACCATGCTGTACAATTGCCAAAATTGACTTTGGTGTTCAAGAATTAATGCAAGAACATGGCCATGCCTCTTTTCTACAAACAGACTACAATTTATCCCCTCATCAATGCCAACTACAGAAAACAAGTTGTGTCACTCGTATGGCAATAACTCACCTTTCCTTTGCCACTTAGATGCTTTGTCTTTTCTGTTCCTTGTCTTTTTCTTGCTCTTTCAGCCCTCGAGGGTGATCTCCTAGTGGGTTTCTATATTCCTTGGGCTATTTCCATGGTTGGCACTCTTTTAATTCAAAAGCAAATGGCTATTTCATTGTGTTACATTTGATGTTCACGCGATTGTCACCCAATGACTAGTCTATTTCCTTAAATTTGACAGCTTTCAAGATGTCACCATCCTCGACAAAAGTCATCAAGTCTTTTTTGCATCCTTTTTCCCATGGGTCTTTTGTTTTAGGCTTTTCCTGCAAACAAAAAGTCTGCAAGAATTGTCCCAATCTTTGTCTTTGTATTTCAGGCTCTTTCGAAGCTCTCTCTACCCTCTACAAGGGCTTCTAGACCTTGAACTCCCCTCTACAAGGCTTTTGGACTTTCGGCTGTGCCCTTCGACTATCTTTGGAATGTTTCTTTCCCTCTGCAAGGGCATTTGGATCTTTGAACTTCCCTCCACAAGGGCTTTTGGACCTTTGGCTTTAGGGTGCTTCATTGAACTGACCCATTGAACCAATCCGTTGAACCAAAGTTGGTTCAATGGTTCATTCGGTTCAATGTTGTGTGTTGAGCTGATTGAACCAAAGGTGTTGGACCATTTGATTTGAACCACTTGCTAAACTGAAGCCCTTAAACCAAAACATTAAACCAACCCGTTGAGCCAAAAATTGGTTCAATGGTTCAATGGTTCAAGACTGCGCGCCGAGTCACTTGAACTAAACTGATAAACCAGTAAATGAACCAAGTGTTTGAACCTACTGATGAACTAAGCACTGAAGTGTTGAACCAACTAAGTTGAACCAAGGCTTGAACCAAAGGCATTAAACCAACACATTAAACTAGTTCAACGGTTTAACGCTTCAAGTGACTATTGAAACAAGCCCGTTGAACTCTTTTGTTTGAACCAAAAACCATGAAGCAAGTGATGAACCAAGCCTAAAAATTGAAGTGATGGACTTGAAGTGATGAACCAGGCTTTGAAATGGATCGATTGAAATACCAATTGAACCAGGCATTGAACCAAGGCTGATTGAATTAAGTGATTGAACCAAAGCATTGAACCAACGCGTTGAACCAACTGAATTGAATCGAGTGATGAACCCTACATTTGAACTAAGCCTAATTAAATTCTATGATTGAACCAATGGTTAAACCAATGTGTTAAACTTTGACTACTAAACCAAGGCCTTAAAATTTGTTGATGAACTTGTCATTAAATTGGTTCAATGAACTAAGGTTGATTGAACTAAGGCATTAAACTAGGCGATGAACCAAGCGATTGAACCAGGCGTTGAACCAAAGCATTAAACTGGTTCAATAGTTCAACCATGCCAGCTTTTCTTGATTTTCTTCAGACAAGAGCCTGAAGAAGCCTTGTAAAACCCAGAACTCCTTAAACTGATCCTTCATGCACCAAAGACTAACCTACAGAGTCTGTAGAAATCCAAAACCTGTAGAGTCCATAGAAATCCAAAACTTGCAGAGTCCATAGATTTAGACCTGTAGAGTCTTCAGATATTCAGTAGAGTCCGTAAAAATGAATAGACTCATGCAAAATTGAAAAATGAAATGGCCTAAAACAACAGGGACAGAAGGGGATTGATTTTTGGCCTATTGGGCAAAAAATGGTCAACAAATTGGTGACTCCCAGGGGAAGCATGCCTGCTATGCTTAAAGATCAATTGCCTTGTAGTCCATTGGGCATGGAGTTAGAATGTAGCTATGAAGAAAGGTTAGCAATAGCCCCAAAGATTCAATAATCAAACATGAAGCTTCTTACCCCACACACACAAAAGGAAACACATAAGGCTAAAAACACTACCTATGCAAACTGCACTTAGGGAAAACAAGAAAAGAAAATGAAAGCAAACTATTATATACAACTAACCAAGAATGTTCACCTCCCTCCTGGATCAAAGGGAAAATTTATTATGTCCCCTTCATGGCAAGAAGACTTATGGTGCCAGGAAAGTAGCTGAATGAAAAGGAGAGTTGGTGACCTGCTCCTCTTGCCTGTCACCTAAGTTGGTTGGTATTTGAGTGGATCAGATTCAAACATGCCTCCAATATACATGTATTCTTCTTGTCCTTGGAGGCTTGTTTAATGTTGGTCCTTCATGCCAGTGCATTTCACCAAGAAATTAGTGGCTGTTGGCTTATCACCATTAGCCCTTTGACATGTATAGCTCCCTTATAGTGCATCATGGTCTGAACCATTTCCTTCTGCTTCATTTTAGACTCTGTTAGACTCATCCTTTGCTTCCTTTTGGCCTTCTTGAAGAAGGGTGACTATGGTGATGTCTAAAATGGACTCACAAAATGATTGCTCATCCCACAGAACATCACCTCTTTATTCGAAGCTTTCTTCTTCAAGGCCTTCCTTCATGAAAATAGACCTCTCCTTTTCCTCAAAGATCAAGACCTCTAGATGTTCAAAGGTATTCTCCTGATCCTCCTCCAACTCAGGCTCCTCAATTTAGTCATCCTCCTCATCGAAGCAATAAGGACTTTCATCAAATAAAGGAGGAGAGAGCTTACCATGCTTATGTTCATCTTCATATTGCTGGAAAATCTGCATGTATGCAAGACCTACATCTTCTCCATTGCCGATGGTGTCTTCACAAGAAACATCAATGATGATTTCTTCTTTGTTGTCACTCATGATAGCCCCTAGGGAAACTATAGCTTGGATCTTATACTCCTCACTCACCTCCTATAGAATAGGTTCTTCCTTGAGAAGAGGTGAAGTGGGAAAACCATGTGGAAGAGGAGGCAGTCCTTGAGCAAGAATCAAATGATTCTTCTCCTTCCACTTGGCCAACACTTCATCAATATCAAGTGTGGCATGATATCTCTCTTGGAAATGTGTAGGTGGGGTGTGTTCAGACATGGAATGTACCATTAGGTTTGAACTATCCATCACACACTGGTTGAGGAATCTCTCTTTAGATTCCAACTTTGCAATTCTCCTAGCTAGATCCTCTTGGAAAAGCCTTTCCTAGAGGCCACCAGCATCATCATGAGTAGGAGCAGCCTCATCTTCTTCAAGGTTTTGAGAAAAACCTTGATTTTCCTCCTTCTTGCCCCATGATTCTACTATTTTCCCCCAGTTTAGGATCTCAAAATAGGAATTTTGCTCTTGTGAACAGGTAGAAACTTTTTTTTCTCCAAGGTCCTAGGGCTCCTCCATAAGGTCTGGAAGTTCTAACTCTCTTTCATGAAGCAGTCTCATCCTAGCCTCTAAATCGTCAGTTTGTTTAGCTAGATTATCTTGAAAGAGTCTTTCTTAGAGGTCACCAACATCATCTCTTCAAGGCTCGAGGCTGGTTCCTGGCATTCCTTCCTCCAACTCAAAAATTGCACATCGTGTTGAAAAACTTGGGGAGGTTGAGAAATGCTAGGAAGAGACTATTGATGCATTGAAAGAGTCTCTAGAAGAGGGATGTGCTAGCTCATGGTATTTCCCCCGATGGAAGATTCACAATATAAGGAATTGAGAAGATTAATCTCCATGGGGGGTTGCTCTGATGCCCTTTGATGTTGGAAAGCCAGGTGCATGGGATTGAGAGAAGATGCATCAGATGAGCTAGAATGGGTGAGTGCTATCGGATAGAAAGGATTTGGTGTACAAGAGATGGCTTTCTTCAGAAAGGAAGGGGCACATAAGGCTAATTACCTTGAATAAATGAATCTCTCCATTTTGCTACCTCCTCCTCCATGGATTACAAGGCACGTGCTTGCCTAAACAAACACTCCTCTTTATACATCAGCTCCTACTGATATCTGTACTACTCCTCCAATTTGTCAATTTCCATCATCTACTTCTCAAATTCTAGGGCCATTCCTTTATCATTGAAGGGTAACTAAGAGAGCTACTTGAGGTGATTCTCTAAAAATCTTGAATATGATCATAGTCACATGAAGGAAAACAAGACCCATGATTTTGTGTAAAGGAATTATACATTCAAAAATAAGATTTTTGATGGCACCAGGTTGCTTAACTAGTTGATGCCATTGGCGTTGATACAAAAGCCTCCAAAGGCTGGTCGGTTGAAGAACACACCAAAAATTCTTCAACTCTTTGGACAAAACTTGTCCCAGTTGGTCCCACTAGGTGTGCTAGAAACTGTTGATGCAGAAGATTGCACCCTTGGTAGGAGGCCGAGCTCCTACCTTCTTCATGCAATAATGGAAACTCCCCTCTCACCTGTGGGACCGATGAAGCTAGAGGGGAGAGTCTCTATATGAGGGCTAACTCCCTTTGATGTATCATTTAGGCCCTAGTTTCTCTTACTGCTAACAAACAAAATGAAAAAAAGGGGGGGTGAAAATGGAGAGAGAGATGCTAAAAATAGAACCTAAGCCTAAAAAGTAAAAGGTGATACACCAAAAAAGTGTTATCTACTCCACCTGAACATACACTTTCCACCAAGAAATAGCTCCCATACACTTCATCTGACATGAGAGAACTTTATACATTAGTGGGTCAGGGGTCTATGGAGATATAGGAAGGAAATAACTATTAGAGGCATACTGAGACACACTTCAATAGCCTATCCACTTCAGCTATACTCTTCTAGGGATGCTTCTAATAGACATGTAAAAGAAAACTCAAAAATACACCAGACATGCTAAAATCATTCTGTAAAAGCATTAAGAAAATGACTTAACATAAAATCAAGGCATAGACACATACTAAAGATGAAAAACTTAGAATGGAGGTAAAATGTTGTGTTTTGATTCAAGGTAAATTTTTGGCAGCTTTGCCTTACAAGCCCAAGAGATTTTTGGGCAGAGTTTTGCCTTAAGGCTGAGAGTCGATCTCTTCTCAAAAGAGAAGTTTACAATATATAGGAAGAAGAAGAGAAACTTGGCACTTCTTGGGGAAGATTTTGGTGCTCTTTTCTACCAATGGCCCATGTGCATTCTAAACCTTGGGAAGAGGAAACCACTATTACTGATGTCACTCTTTAGAAAAGGCCTATTAGAACCATGTTGTACAATCACCAAAATTGACCTTGGCATTCAAGCATTAATGCAAGAACATGGCCATGCCTCTTTTCTACAAACAGACTGTAGTTTGTCCCCTCATCAATGCCAACTGCAAAAATAGGCTATGCCACTTGTCTAGTAATAACTCACCTTCCCTTTGCCACTTAGACGCTTTGACTTTTTTGCTCCTTGTCTTCTTCCTTCTCTTTAAGCCCTTAGGGGCAATCTCCTGGTGGGTTGCTACATTCCTTAGGCTATTTCCATGGTTGGTGCTCTTTTAATTCAAAAGCAAATGACTATTTCATTATGTTAAATTTGATGTTCACACGGTTGTCACCTAACGGCGAGCTATTTCCTTAAATTTGATGACTTTTGGGACGTCACCATCCTTGACAAAAGTCATCAGGTCTTTTCTACAGCCTTTTTCCCATGGTTCTTTTATTTCAGGCTTTTCTTGTGAACAAAAAGTTTGAAAGAATTGTCCTAGTCTTTGTCTTTGTCTTTCGGGCTCTTTCGAAACTCTCTCTGCCCTTCGCAAGGGCTTTTGGACCTTGAACTACCCTCCGTAAGGCTTCTGGATTTTTGGCTGTGCCCTTCAACTGTCTTTGGAATGTTTCTTTCCCACTACAAGGGCATTTGGATCTTTAAACTACCCTCTACAAGGGATTTTGGACCTTTGGCTTTAGGGCACTTCATTGAACCAACCCATTGAACCAATCCATTAAACCAAAGTTGGTTCAACGATTCAATGGTTCAATGTTGCATGCCAAGCTAATTAAACCAAAGGCATTAAACCATTTACTTTGAACCACTTGCTGAATTAAAGCCCTTGAAACAAAATGTTGAACCAACCTGTTGAACCAAAAATTAGTTCAATGGTTCAAGACTGCACATCGAGTCACTTGAACTAAACTGATGAACTGTCCAATGAACCAAGTGTCTAAACCTACCGATGAACTAAGCACTGAAGTGTTGAACCAACTAAGTTGAACCAAGGCTTGAACCAAAGGCATTGAACCAACACGTTGAATCGGTTTAACGGTTCAACGCTTCAAGCGACTATTGAAACAAGCCCATTAAACTCTTTTGTTTGAACCAAAAGCCATGAAGTAAGCGATGAACCAAGCCTAAAAATTGAAGTGATGGACTTGAAGCAATGAACCATGCTTTAAAATGGACTGATTGAACTACTGATTAAACCAAGCATTGAACCAAGGCTGATTGAACCAAGCGATTGAACCAAAGTGTTGAACCAAAGTGTTGAACCAACGTATTGAACCAACTGAATTGAATCAAGCGATGAACCCTACATTTGAACTAAGCCCAATTGAACCAATGGTTAAACCAGTGCATTAAACTTTGACTGTTGAACCAAGGCCTTGAACTTTGCCAATGAACTTGTCATTAAACTGGTTCAATGAATTAAGGCCGATTGAACCAAGGCATTGAACTAGTTCAATGGTTCAACCATTCCAAATTTTCTTTATTTTCTTTAGATAAGAGCCTGAAGAAGCCTTATAAAACCTAGAACTCTCTAAACTGATCCTTCATGCACCAAAGACTAACCTGCATAGTCCATAGAAATCCAAAACCTATAGAGTCTATAGATTTAGACCTATAGAGTTCGTATATATTCTACAGAGTCCGTAAAAATGAACAGATTCATGCAAAATTGAAAAATGAAATGGCTTAAAACAACAGGGATAGAAGGGGACCAATTTTTGGCCTGTTGGGCAAAAAATGGTCAACATTTATTATTAGGGCCTTTAATGTATTCATCATCCATAAACTAGAACATTTTTTTGGAATTTAAACCTCTCTCAAGAATATGGTGTTGTTGATTTCCATTCCATGCTAGAAAAATGTGTCATAATATGGGGTTCAGATAGTGATGGATTCAATTGGACTCATATTATAGGTATCAATTTTGTCATGATCCCACTAATTTTTAACTTCAATATTTCATCCTCCATTCCCAACAAAGTAAATTAGAGGAAGGTTGTGACATGTACAACAATTGATCGATTCACACAAAATAGGAAGGCCATTCAAAAATGAACTTGATAACAAATTTTGGGAGAGACTTATCTCTACTTTCAATAATGTAGATATATGTGATGTGTTAGGGGTATATATAGGAGCTATATTTGTGCATGCTTGTACAAAATTTCAAATAAATTTATCTTGCATTACAAAAACTAAAGAAAAAACAATTTTTAATGTTTAATTTCAAAATTATTTGACAAATTCAAAGCAACCAAGATAAGAACAACTACTTCGATCAGTACCAGGTGCATAATATTTTTAATTTATTTTATAATCATGCTTCATTTTCCAAATATAATATATTAACAATATTTTAGTGTGTATGCTTTATTTTTCAAACCTAATAGCTTATCAATCTTTCAGTGTGAAGCACTAATAGCATTGCATGCAAGTGAATAAATCATAATAATAGAAAATCATATCAATGAACATGACACATTGCAAGTTGAAGAAGGTAAGATAATATCATGCATATTTCTTCAATTATATAATTATTTATTTATCAACTATTTATAATACTAACAAAATATTTCTTCATCTATTTATGTCTCAATTAAAATAGTTCACAATGCATCTCTAGAACTTTTTGTCTCCAACACAACAACTCATGACACAGGTCTATAGGTTGTTGCCTCCACAAAAACAACACAATGTAAAATTATACAATGAGACACATTTTTAAAATAAAAATATCAAATCAATTGAAGACAGTAATTTTTAGTTACTACATTATATTATAATACCATGCATGGAATATAGAACCAAAGGTTTAATGAAAGAGTGCACCCATACAAACTATAAGAAGAGAAAAAAAAGGTGAAAACCCCTTTCAATAAATATTTAATTATATAATTTCATACAAGTATATAATATATTAATTATCTTTATTTATTTAAACATGTTACAATTGAATTTTTCTTAATGGACAGGAGATTGTATAAGATAATAAAATGTAGACTTGCATCAACTTGGGATTTGGAAGTGTGGGTTCATTTTATTGTTATGTAGACTTAAATGTGGTTATATTTACCCATTAAAATGTTGTTTACATGTTTAATTTACCCATTACAATATTTTTTACATGTTTAATTTACCTAGTTTAAAATAACACAATATGTGTTATACTATGTCTTTAATATAATAAATTATGATGCAGAGTAACCATGTGTTCTTTATCAATAAAATAATAATAAATTATATTGTGCTAGAAATTATATTGTTATTGATTTAAATAGTTTTTAATTTGTTGTGTCTTATTGGGAGTATATGAAAGGGGTTCAACTATTAAGGTGTATATTCATTTGAAATAGGTAAAAGTGAACTTTGGATTAGAAGAGTAAATCTTGTTTTGTTTATTGTGATGTGTTGTATAAACATATAAATATGTATTAGTATGCATAATAACAACTGATACTTTCATTACTGTAAGAATATATATGTTTTTTTATCAATGTTAAATTCCTATCAACATCTATGAGAAATGAGTTATGGAAAAATGAGATTGTTTCAGAATATGATAAAGTTATGATCAAGTTATAAGTATTCAATATGAATATTTATATGGATATATATGATACAAAACTAGCAATATAAATGGCACATCCATGTAAAATGAGTATAGTTACAATGCGCTTGAGCATGTATTTATTTTTATATATGTTTATATGAATATTTATAAGATTTAAGGAAATGCAAAAATAAAAGAATAAAATGAAATACATTATTTTTATATGTTACAATAAGAAATGCAAAACAAAATCACCTTAATGACCTATCTAGTAACATGTAAAACATTTTCTTAGAAATATTCCACATTATATTTCTTATAATATAATATTTTTAGTAAATGATTCATTTATTTTTTAACAAATTATAGACATTTCAAAGAAGGAGCTAAAACTAACTTCTAAAAACCTATTGATTTTGGGGTTGGATGATTTATTATTTGTTGTGCACAAAACAAAAGATATGAAAATGAATGATATGAGAAAAAAATAAGATTATAAAATAGAAAATATGGTATCCTACATTTGATATCATTCCAAATATATTTTAAAGGTGGCACTACAATCTTTTTCTCGTGTTGGCATTTGGTCAATAATAAAGGACAATCATTTGAGGATACTCATTCAACCCATGGGTTACAAAAGTTCAAAAATCATGTCTATTTGGGGGAAAATATATTCTAAGCCATTCATTATAAACATAAACAAATTGGATGAAGTTATTTTTAAATGGACCTTTGGAGATGATTTTTTAATTGCTAACCTGTTATTCATTGACTGTGATTCTCATAATTGTGTTACAAATCAAAAATTGAAAATGAGTTATGTTACGTCAATTACGTATACTAGAACTAGAAGTCAGAAATATGAAAAGGATTAGAGAATAAAAATGATGTCTATCATCACATTCTTGGGAGAAATCAAAAAATCCATACCAATAATTGTGAACCAATGTTTAGAAAGATATAACTTTCCCATATTATGATTATTTCAAGTGTATTTATTGACTATAAATGATAATTCAAGTAATAAACATTATCATCAATTTCATACAACTCAATTCTAAATTATTTCAAATATAGTTTAATTAATTTCAAATTAATCGATTATAATTTAGAATTACTTTGATCTGGTTAAGTTCAATTTGATATATAGTTAGAGATTTCTTGAAAGTATTGAATTAGGTCCAAGTTTCAAATATAATCCCTTTGCAAGTGGAAACTCCATCAGTTTATCTTGAAATTTCCCAAGTTGATCCATTAGTATATTGGCACATGCTCATAAATATCTTCCTAATGAACAAGAAACAATTCTCATTAGATATTTTATTATATAGATGAACTAATTGATTATTATGTTTTCATCCATAATTTTTCTAGTCAAAAAGTGTTACATGTCCCAACAATGAAATATACTTCAAAGGATGAATGATCAGTCTAAAGGCCTAGAA
The DNA here is from genome assembly GCA_037957365.1 of Torreya grandis. NCBI lineage: Eukaryota > Viridiplantae > Streptophyta > Pinopsida > Cupressales > Taxaceae > Torreya > Torreya grandis. The sequence continues at coordinate 7,237,508 of JARHVA010000078.1, forward strand.
GGGTGCCATAATTTGAAATAGTGCAATCTATTCAAAATGATCTACTCCCAAATGGTTTGAAATAATTTAATTTGTTTGGTATATAGAAAACATATTTATGGAGAAAATATTTTCCACTCCACTCTAGTGAGTATAAGTTCAAATTATCTAAAATAACCTAATTTTATTGAAATGATCTTATGCTCAAATGGTTTGGAATAGTCCAATTTATTTGTAATATACAAAATTAATTTTGGGAGAAAATCTTCTTGAATTACTCCACTTTATAGGTGTAAGCCTAAATTATTCAAAATAGCCCAATTTATGCAAAATAATCTATGCCCAAATACTTTAAAATAGTCCCATTCATTTTGAATATAACAAATTTATTTTTGGAAATAATTCTCTTCACTCCAATTTAGTGGGTATAAGTCCATATTATTTATAATAGCCCAATTTATTTGAAATGATCTATGCCCAATATGTTTGAAACACTTTAATTTATTTAGAATATAGAAAATTAATTTATGGAGAAAATTTTCTCCACTCCACTTTAGTGGGTATAAGTCCAAGTTATTTAAAATAATCTAATTCATTTGAAATGATCTATGCCCAAATAGTTTGAAATAGTCCAATTTATTTGGAATATAAGAAAATTATTTTTGGAGAAAATTTTCTCCACTCCACTTTAGTAGGGTATAAGTCCAAATTATTTGAAATAGTCCTTTTCATCAACCTAGAATCAAACTTACCTAAGTCTTCCTCATTTTTTTTGATGAATAATTTATTTCCAAACACTCTAAAGTGTTCCACATTAGTAAGTTTGCCTTTCATAGTTCATAAGGAGTGTTATTTTCATTAGTCCTTATCTATTTTCTATTCAAAATGTAGAGTGCAGTGCTCATAGCCTCTTTCCAGTATCCATCAGGTAACCTTGACTCATTTGGCATAGTTATTTCTATCTCTTAAACTATCATATTCTTTATTTCAACTACCCCATTCTACTAAGGTGTCATATCTATTGATAACTATCTCCTTATCCCATGGAACTCATAGAATTCATCAAACTCATTGGACCAAAAATATCCTCCTCTATCAGATCTTAAGCATTTGATCTTTCCACTCTTCTCATTCTTAACAAGAGCCTTGAATGCCTTAGACTTATCAAGAGCTTCTAAATTTTTTCTCAATAATACTACCCAAGTAATTCTTATGTCATCATCTATGAGTAATATGAAGTAGTTATCTCCTTGAATACTTTGGATTCTTGTATGCCCATAAAGATTAGTGTGTATTAACTCCAAAGGTCTTGTATTAGAGTACTCCTTGGACTTGAACCTTCTTCTAGACTTCTTACCATGTTGACATGCCTTTCAAAGTGTTTTTTTAGGTTTGGTGATTTTAAGCATGTTCTTCATGGACTTCTTAGAGATTATCTTGACCATATTTTCAAATTTTAGGTGGCCTAACCTTTTTTTCCATAGCCAACTTTCACCCATATTGCTAATAAATCATCTCTCTTTTTTGATCTCTTTCAATACATATAGATTGTTCTTAGTCCTCTTAGCATTTGCAATTAACCTTCTTGATTTGGATCTCCTTATACCACACCCTCTATCATGAAAGGTTAATGTGTGTCCTTGGTTGCACATTTTAATTACACTAAGAAAGATATGTTTCAAACCTTAAACATACAACACATTCTCTATCTTGGTCTTCCCATTATCCAAACTTAATATATCCTTGCCAACTATATTTTTAGTTGTGTTATCTCCAAATCTTACAATTTCTATAGCATTCTTATTCAATGAGATGAAATTACTCTTATCCCCTATCATGTGGCTTAAGTAACCATGATTTATATTCCACTTCATGCCTTCTTCTTGGATGTGAAAGGCAGACTAAGATAGCATAGATTCTTCTCTTTTAGTCTTCTACTCCTTCACTTTGTCCATAGGGTCTATATTCTTGATCCACTTCTCATTGGTATGACTATAAAACATCTTCTCTTGACTGATATTCCTCATATGCCTTATCTTACAATCCCTTAAAATATGTCTTTTTTTATTATAATTATAGCATAGTATTTTGCTTTTACTATTGAAATGACATTCACCATATTCCTCCATGAAGAATTGATTCTTTCATAATTTCTACAATCTATAACTTTATGTCCATATTTATTTTGTGAGAAATAATGACCATTAAATGAATTCACATACCTTGACTATTTGATGTTGAATGATGCACCTCTACCTTTGTTGTGTATTAAATGTAGAGTAAAAAATACTCTACATTTTATTTAGATTTTTAGTTGCGTGATCCAAAATTTTGTCCCTACACACTTTGGTTTGAGACAGTGAAGTTTTGACTTAGAATGTAGGCTCGAATTTCTTTTCACCTCAATTTTGTCTCAGTGTCAAAATCATGCGAAAGCTGCCAAGTGTCATCAGTCGAGGCACATTTCATACTTTCTATAAGTTGGTCGGCACGTGCCATGTATCCCATAGTAACTCAGTGGAGTGTAACAAGTGTCAGTATTTGCATCTCATGTTTCTTATTACATCTTGAAAGCTTCTTTTCAATATGCTTTTCTAAAAGCAATGGAAGATGCCACGTATCTCAAGCTGGAGAAAGCAGAAGCTGCCACGTGTCAACATCTAAATTATCTTCACTTTGTTTCATTGATAAGTAAAAACTGTGGAGGGTCTCAGGTCCTATTTTTGAGGCAAGTAGAAGCTGCCAAGTGTTGCCATCTGTGTAAATATGAAATGAGGCCTGAATGTTTCTATAGTATAGAGAGAGTGATGTGGAGACCACCAAGTGTCACCTTCCACAGGATTATCAAAGGGTAGCTAAAAGTAGTGGAGATTGCCACATGTCCCTTGATAAAGATGCGTGGAAAGCACCACCTGTCCTTGTTCCCTCTTTGAATTTGCTTGAGTGAGAAGTGTTTTGGGTCCCATTTTCTATAAGTTGTTAAAGTTTTGGAGAAGCATACGGTGACAGATGTCAAAGATGGAACACTCTTAAGTGAAGACACAGTAAAGAGTATAGGTTATGAGGAAAGTGTCGTGTGTCTTCAGCAAGTGCTGCAGAACATGCCAAGTGTCATTTTTTGGTGCCTCCTAAATAATAAGAAGGTTTTCAAGTAGAGAGAAGGAATAGGCCAAGTGTCCTCTCCTATTTGAAAGTGGGAAATGTCCTAGGTATCTATTTTAGCCAATGAAATTGTAGGAAGATAAAACATTTTAGATATAAGAAATATCCTGTGTTAAACACTTCCAGTGTAGTTAGAGTTTAGTTAGGCCATTAGATTAAGAATGTGCAGACAATCTAGATCTAATCCAACACTATAAATAGGGGTGCAGAGATTGCCAAAAGCATCATCAGAAGATAGAGAGAATTTTTTGCAAGAGATTATTGTCAAGAGTTTTTATACTTTTTTTAGCTGTGATCAGGAATATCATTTGCCTTTGTTCTATTTTCTTGAGTTAGAAAGTTTATGTAACTGTGCATGTTTCTATGCCTTTTATGTAACTAGAGAATTAATAAGAAAACTGAGTTCTGTGCCTTTGTTGATATTTTTCTATGTCACTACAAAATTAGATTAAGTTGTGAGCCTCTGTTTCTATTGTTTTCATATTTTACATTGATCATGCCTTGTTCACTCTTTAATGTAATTAAATCTTACATATAGCTTCATTGTGCTTAAGGGTCAAATTAAATTTAGGTGCATCACCATAGTTAGATTTTCTTTAGTTGCACTTATGTTTCTGTTTAATTCCTATCCCTTTTCCCATTATACCCTTGATATAAAGAAGAGCCAGCTTCTTTAAAATTTGGAAGTTGTTTCAGGTTGCAAGTCCCACATTCCTTAAACTTCCCATTGTTGGTGTTAGAAACAATGCAATTTTAATCATCGGTAGTTTTTGGCATGCTCAATGGGACACCATCTTAAAGTTTATTTCAAGACCATATGAATAAGAGAGCTATAAGGAGTCAGAGTTGTGGACCAGTGACAAGATCTCAATCTATTGTAAATCCAAGTATTCTTTTTCCACCATTGGTAACTAGTCTAAGACAAAGAGTCAATCAGTTTATACTAATACCAAAAGTAAATATGGGAGCTCCTATACCCCCAAGGAATTATACAAGTTAAAACACTGGCAGTCCTTTGATCCTACCAATACCACCAGCCACTTAGGACCCTATTCCAGTAAATGCCTTAAAGGCTCTACCCAAATTTAGTGGGCAAGATTTTAAAACACCTGAGAAACATTTGCAAGATGTGTCTGATGTTTGTGCCATACATGTTGTCACACAGTAGAATGTTGCCATAAGATTGTTAGCAGCTTCTTTTAAAGGAAAGGCCCTAGAATGGTATAGATCTTTGACCCCAAATACAATATCTACATGGGATCAACTTGGAGATCTTTTCTTTCAAAGATTTTAGGAAAAAGGTGATAAATCTTCTCTGTTGCAACAATTGACACTATAAAGAGGCCACCACAAGAAGAAATGACTAACTTCAATTCAATATTTCAAAGGACTTGGGAAAGAATCCTATATATAGTAAGACCATTACTAGGTATGGCTATAGTGTTTTATCTTAAGGCTTTAAATTTAGATATATCAGTCATGATTCAGTCACTTGAAGGTTAGACTCTGCTAGAGGCTTATGAATATGCAGTTAGATCTAAAAATAATTTAATAGATGCTAGAAAGTTACCCCCAAGGCCTTCCATGCCCATGTTTCTAGAAATTAAATGCCATTACCTCAAGAAGCCCCTAATTCCATAGCCTTTCCTATGTCTATGTATAAATATCCCCAACCACTTGCTAAAGAACTTGTCACTGCCCATTCATCTGAGATGGATGATATCAAGAACATCTTAAGGACATTTTCCAATGAGTTGATTAGCATAAAGAGACAATAGAATCCTTACACCAGACCTCAATATTAGGGCTGTCAAGGAAATAGATTTCCATCATAGACAAACCAATATCAAGGTCATCAAAGGAAAAACAACCCTCAGCCAACAAACCAATTAGTTGCAGTCTCTACACCCTCACAGATTGTTCCCCCAATCCAAATAGGGAGATTGTTCAAGGGTAAAATAATTATGTAGATAGCACCAATGCTTGGTGTTTCCCTTGTAATAATGCTCATACACCTAGAGATTATCCCATGGGTAATCTACAACAAAAGGTAGCAGATCAAAGAAGAATGGATGGACAATTTGCCAGTACTTTAGATGCACAAACTTATCAATCTCCTGGTATGCAAAATTTAGTCCTGATGGCTCAGATGCAAGGGATGTCTCTACAAAAAGAATAAGAAATAGCCCCTAAACATGCTTTATTTTCATGGGTTGAAGATGAAGAATCAGTATTCTTCAATGAAGCTTCTGCTTCCAAGAAACCAGTGGTGCAATCAGACTACTATACTAGATCAAAGAGAAGAATGATGGAACAACCTAAAGTTGCAAATAGTCAAGTTATGGAGAATCCTCCATTTCAAGGACAAAGAAACAAAGCTGTTAGATAGGAAGTGCCTCAACTAGTGAAAAACTAAGTGATTCCTATACAAGTTCAAGAAAAAGCAAGGTATCCTTATTTTCCAAGAACTCAAGCATTAGGACCAATGATTATGGTGGAACAGCTGAAGAGGACTCCAACACAAGTATCAATTTGGGACATATTAGTTATTCCTAAAAAAAAGATGTTGTTATAAGAAGCTCTACAAGGCCAAGTAGTGCCTAAATATAATGGCACCAAAGAAGGACTTGCTGATAAAGAAAAGCTCAAGGACACAGCTCCTCTGAAGACAAAAGCCTTTGTGAACAATGCAGCAGAGGTAAGTAAATCCAAACCAAAGCCTTTCTATTTGACTCTAATAGTTGGAAAGAAACTCTTGCATAATGCATTGATAGATTTAGGAGCTAGTACTATAGTAATGTCTAAGCAAATAGCTGATGCTTTAAAAATAAAGTATGAACCACTTATTAAAGGAGTTATGTAGCTAGATGGAAAGTCAGTACAAACAATTGGGAGAATTAAACAACTCCCATTGCAATTATGTACTTGTCCCAATATAATTGTCAATCAAGATGTAGTAGTCATATATATACCTCCTATTTTTGGTTTATGTTTATCTAGAGACTTTACAGCTAAAATAGGAGGATATGTGTCCCTTGATTGGTCTCACCTCATCCTAAGAACCAAATATGGTTCAAAAAAATTCTATCTAAACCACTATCAAAATATCACATCACCAATGAACCAACATCAAAATTAGAGGCAGATCATGCTATGCTGAATAAAGAAGAAAGGGTTTTTGTTGAAGAGTTGGGTGACTAGACCAAACATGACCAAGATGAGGAAAATAACCATTTGTTAGCTATGATGCATAGTGATCCATATGGAAATTATGACTCTATTGGTTTGGGCACTTATGTTATTTTTTATGAAGATCATGAAATCCTAAATTTTTTAAGGGAAGAGACACCAACTACTCAAGAATCTAAAAAAGATTCAAAAACCTAGACCTTAAATTTTGATGGGGCTAGAAGTAAAAGTGGTGTTGGAGCAGGAATTTGTCTTGTTGCTCTAAATGGGGAGAAAAATTTAAGAGCTATTCATTTCCAATTTGCTTGTACCAATAATGATGCTGAATATGAATCCTTAGTTCATGGGCTCGTTTTATCCAAGAAAAAGGGAATAAAGAATTTAATAGTAAAAGGAGATTTAGAATTAGTGGTGAAGAAAATTAGAGAAAAGGCAATAGCCAAAAATATAAGGATGAGATCCTATAGACATAGAATTTGGAACTTAATAGAAGATTTTAAATCTTTCAATATTGAAGTAGTTTTAAGAACCCAAAATTTTGAAGTTGATAGGATGGCACAAATTGGCTCACAGTTTGATCCAACAACTGGCCTATTAGTTAACAATGAGTTAGTAAAGGTTATAGTACGGCCAACTATCCTAGACAATGATGAGAATTGGCAAGTATTTGAGAATGATTCTTAGGTACTCTCATTCTTGCAATAATCAAGGGAATTTGTTGATCAATTGCAACCAAAAATTAAAGAGGCATATGGGGATCAAATTATACAATTAAAGAATAATAAGCTTCCCAAAGGCTTAATTACTTTAGAAAACCTATTTGATCCAAAAGATGTAGGCCTAAAGAAGAAAAGGTTCTAGGTAAACAAAGTAGATTATTCTAAAATAGAGGTGAGTGAAGGGAGAAAATTAAAAATTGTAAATTCTACAACTCAAGAAGAAAGAGAAAGACTAATTGACTTGTGCAAAAGATATGATAGAGTCATAGCCTGGAGCTATGAAGACCTTCATGGATATAATAGAGACATCATTTAGCACACAATAGAACTGATTGAAAGATCTAAACCAGTTAGACAGAAGCAGAGGCCAGTAAATCTAAGGATTGAATCTCTAATGGTAGATGAGTTGTAGAAACTTTTAGATTCCAAAATAATTTTTCCAATCAAACACTCAACCTGGGTATCAAATCTAGTACCAGTCACAAAAAAGAATGGTGACATAAGACTCTATGTAGATTTTAGAGACTTGAATAGAGCATCTCTAAAAGATCACTATCCCTTGCCATCTATGGAACAAATTTTATAGACTATGGCTGGATCAGAGAGATTTTTCTTGTTAGATGGTTTCTCTAGATACAATCAGATTTGGTTGGCTGATGAAGACCAATACAAGACTGCTTTTACTACCAAATGGGGAACATTTGCATATGCTAAGATGTCATTTGGCTTGTCAAATGCTGGAGCCACTTTTCAAAGAGCTATGGATGTAGCATTTGGGGAACTTATAAATAAAATCATCCTAATTTATCTTGATGATCTTACTATTTTTTCAAAGAATATTATTGATCATTTTAATCATTTAGAATCTATTTTTAAGAAATGTCAAGAATTTGGAATATCCTTGAATCCTAAGAAATGCATCTTTGTCATACCTCAAGCCAAATTATTGGGACACATATTATCTAAAGGAGTCTCCATAGATCCAAAGAGAGTTACAGCTATAATGAACTTACCTCTTCTAGTAAATAAGAAAGCAATTCAATCTTTCTTGGTGAAGATTAATTTTTTTAGTTCGTTCATATCTCACTTTGTAGGCTTAGTAAGACCAGTGACACTCTTGTTGAAAAAATACCTAGTTTTCAAGTGGACTACAAAAGGAAGGCAAGTCTTTGACGAGGTTATAAACCTATCTCAAGAGCCCTAGTACTAAGAAACTAGACTTTTCTAAGCCTTTTGTAATGTATGTCTATGGAGGAGAGCTCAGTATTGCTACTATCCTAACACAGAAGGATGATAGACAAGAGGGAGAGCATCTAATAGCCTTTTTCTCAAGAACTCTTAAGGAATACAAAATTAGATACAACTTTGTGGAAAAACAAGCATATGTTATGGTAAAAGCTCTCAAGAAATTTAGGCATATAGTATTAGGGAGTAAGATTCTGATACTTGTGGCTCACCCAAGTGTAAGAGAATACATTATGGAGGGTGAAATTATTGAAAAAAGAGAAAACTAGATAAAAAATATCCTTGAATATGATGTAGAGGTCAAACCCACTAAGTTAGTTAGAGGTAGGGGGTTATGCCAATACATGACTCGCGAGCTTGAAAAGATGATACCTATGGAAACAGATTCAGAAATGGAAAAGGAAACTATATTGAGGATACAAGAGGTTGATCAGAACTCCTGGGTCACAAACAAGATTCATTTTATGAAATATGGGATTTACCCAAGAGAACTTCCTCAAAACAAGAGGAGATGCTATAGGATGCAAGGGGTCCATTTTGTTTTAATTGAACAGGTTATTTTCAGGAGAAATTCTGATGGCAAACTTTTAAGATGCGTAGAGAAGGATGAGGCTAAGAAAATATTGCATGAAATGCATCATGGATTTTCAGGTGGACATTTTTCTGTAAAGACCATAGCCATAAAGATAAGTGAGGTAGGTTATTTTTGGCCTACTTTATTTACAAATTGCTATCAACTAGTTAAAAAATGTCAATCTTGTCAATATTATGTGGGGATGAGAAGGAATGCAACAATGCCTCTTAGTCCTATAATTGTTGATGAACCTTTTGCTCAATGGGGTCTTGACTTCATTGGAATGATAAATCTAGTATCTAGTATGGGTCATGAATGGATTTTAACTACCATAGATTATTTCACTAGATGGATTGAGGCAGTGCCACTTAAAGAACCAACAAAAAATGTGATCCTAGACTTTCTAGGGAGTATCACTACTCTCTTTCAAGCTCCTCACGCCATAATTTTAGATAATGCTAAAGCATTTTTAGGGTCTAAAGTATCTGACTTTGCATTAAAGCATATAATATATCTAAAAACTTTCTCTAATTATTACCCTCAGGGTAATGGTTTGGTAGAATCAACTAATAAGAACTTGATTAGACTTATCAAGAGAATAGGGGTTGATCATCACAAAGAGTGGCATAAGGTGCTGAATATAACACTATGGGCTGATAGAATTATAGCTAAGTAGGTGATGAAAATGTCCCCATATGAATTGGTATATGGCAAGCATGTTGTAATACCTCTAAGCTTGGAAATTACTGCTCTCCAACTAATAAAATAGATTGAAATTGAAGAAAATGGCCCCATGCAGGTTAGACTTGCTAAACTTTTAGAGGTTCAAGAAAAAAGGGATGCGGCACATGATTCATTAATAAAGTATCAAAAAATAATTTAAGACTAATTTGATAAAAGGACTTCAAATCCCCATTTTGAAGTACGCTCAATTGTTTTGAAATGGGATGCAAGAGCCACCAAGCCGAGTCAACATACTAAATTTGAAGCATTATGGACTGGCCCCTATAAAATTCATGCATATAAATAGAAGAATTTGTTTAAGCTAGGAATAATGGAAGGTGAACCTAAAGAGATTCCTTTGAATGGGATCTACTTGAAACATTTCAGTTAAGTTGTGTCTCTAATGTATTATAGTTAGATAGTTTCCCTTTTCTTAGTTGCTTTGTTTTCCCATTTTCTTTCCCACTCTTTCTTTTAAATAAGTGTTCTTTAAACACATAGCCACAGCTTAGAACATTTTTTAAAAATTTCAAAACTCTCGACACATTAAATATCTCCCAAATCTTAAATTCCCTAAGGTACCTTGCACAGCCACTTACATGGAGTGTCTAACTCACTAGTCCATGAAGATTTAGTAAGATTTGCTATGGTTATCTAGGTTTAATGTCATTTTAAGACTTGATGGGTCAATAAATACCTCATAACAAGAAGTTAAATCTTATAGTGTCTCAAACATTCCTGTGTCTACTAGAAAACCCCTACTACTTGCATTTCTAGCTCATAGCAAACCTACTTAAGTGAAAGTGTTTCTTTATTCCAAAAGCTTCATACTTGTTGCCACAGTTCACTATTTTCAAAGAATAGATATTGATATGGAGGGAGCACAGTCTTTGCAATAAGGGTTTGGGATTTACGAATCCCTTGATAAGTTTCTCTCAAACAAATCATATGCTTCGGTCACCGCACAACCATTAAAGACCTACCTGTGGACTAGAGTCCCTAAAGTTGGTCAAGCAAATGATCCAACAAAGGTAAAATATTATGCATATGGAATCATGGAGCCAATTCTTCAAATAGCTAGTAGTAAAACTCTCAGAGAAGGGGCACATAAAAAGTGTCTTAAAAGGGCCAAGGTCAGATAATATGAGACATTCACAATGAGGATATGGACTTCCCAACTGACACAATTCATTGTCCCAGGTGTGCATCCATGCCCTGACTTGGTTGAAATATGCAATAGATTATTTCATGTGCCTTCAAATACCATACAACAAGGTCCATTCACAGTGCAAATTACACCAAAGGCTATCAGAGACATGTTGGCCCTGTACCATGACAAGATAGCCACATTTCCCACCATTTCCAAGATGTAGAAAATGTGAGCAAATGTCAATACTCAATTGAGGTTTCTGAAATTAGAGCTACAATTAGGTGATGATGATACAACTATGCCAACACTGCTAACAATAAGAGCACAATTTGCACAAGCTAGTCAAGATGCACTTTCCATGATGGCTTTCATTTTTAGAATGAAAGATGATATAACTATTAATGAAGAACAAATGGCTATCCTCTTCAGATTGAAAACTATTGACAAGACTCAGGAGTATCAGCTTGATTTCTATAAATAGATTGCATATTCAATGGCTGAACAACTTGCCTAATTCAGATCTAAAGGGATTTTTAGGTATTCCTCTTGTTTGTTTCACCTTATGTTGTATCAGAACTCCAGCATATTTTCCAAACACATGCATCTAAACATGTATGACCCAAGCTTTAGTCTACAAAGGACCACCCCTGTGTCTACATGGACACATATCTTGTCCAAAACTAGTGACCCATACAAATTCTGGGAACTTTTTGTTGCCCCTACTTTTTGTCATCTAAGCCCAAAATTAGTTATAAATAGACTATTTCCAAGTGTATCAAACCTTATGACCAATTTACCTATCCCTTGTGATTACTTTTTTGGATCCCATCATACTATTATTAGAGTTCATGGTTTTAGTGGGGAACTAATGTTGTTACCTAAGATTTTGACCCATAGGTTAGCATTCTTATAGGTCACTAGGCAGGCATCAATGGTAGATAATGAATATGGCTCTAGGAAGAAGAGGAAAATGTATGATGTTCCATGGATGACAAACAACTTGGCACTAGAGGCCAGAGATGTTGAGGTCATGTTGCTTAGAAAGCTAGCCTTCCTAGGTTTATTTCTAATTGAAGATAAATGGGTATATGACCCAAATGGTTTCATAGCTTCATGGATCAGGACTAATAGGGTTTTTGCCAAAATTGCACATGAGATCTACGCCTTTTGGAAAAACATGAATAATCCTAGGGAAGATATTCCTAAATTTTATGTTGAATTGATGGATTTACCTCTTCAACAAAATAGACCATGGGAAACTTTTTATGTTAAGCAAAGAGATTTTGACCCTAAAATTAGAATGACTTCTGGTTTAAGGAGAGCATTAAAGAATAAAGGCTAGAATGCTAAAATAATAGAACCCTATTGGAAATATAGGCAAGAGATTTGTGAGATAACCCACTCTTCTGGAAATATGGATTTAGATGAGAAATGGAAGGAACTCTGGAATGAATGTCATTTGTCTCCTATGTCTAGCCCTAATACAAGTAATTTTTAGACGCAGGGTGGAGGGCCAAAATCTAGAGCAGAATCTAGTCAAACATCACAGGCCCCAGTGAAAACTTTAGCAGTAGTCACTATAACTATTTGGCCCCAATCCCTTAGTACCATTGAAAAAAAAGGGTGTGGTATCTTCACCACCAAGAGTTTCTCCATCAGTGTCAGTCCTTGAGGTTCCTAGTTCTACACAAGCACCAATAGCAATAGTGGTAAATATTGAAGAGAAGGGAGCACAGCCAGAAGAAGAAACACCAAGGAGACATAAAAGGCTAAGGTTCCAACTTGATTCAAAGGAGAGGGCAGAACCCTCACAACACCAATCACATATTACTTTGGTTGCTCCTTAGGTAAGTATTGTTTCTTCTCCTTCTCAATCTCCTTCTTCTCCTATAGGGGTGATGATTCCATCTAGCCAAATGACATCCCCTGCCACCTCCATTGTGCCCATTTCTCATTTTGCCCCATCTATCCATACTCAAGCTATATCATTACCTCATTTTCCCCCCTCTATTCCCAACAAAGTACCTCCTCAAATTGCCCATAGCCAACAATTGGCTATTCCATATGGCTTGCCACAAGGTTTTCCTTTTGTGGGTGGGCACATTACCTCTCCTTCTACCTTCCAAACTCAAGTAGATGTTGCTAGGAAGGAAAGGGAAGCTTGAATGGAGAAAAAGAGAATCAAAGACAATAAAGCCCTGGATACACCACATCTATGGTCATAATTTGACCCAATCTAGTAGCAACTGATGGTGACCCATTTGTCACCAAATATAATCAAGCCAAATGAGTAGATGCAGCTAGAAGATTACATAATGAATGTAGTGGCAATAGACATGTCCCTATTTAGACCACAAGATAGGGTTGAGCTGCTAAATGAATCTACTTCTACAGTAGTTGAAGATTATTTGAAAATATCAAGGAAGCTATAGAAGATGGAGGTTGATCTAGCCAAAGAGAAGGCAAACTGTAGTAGTTTGACCACAGAGATCAATTCTAAGAATATTGAAATAGAGAGTCTTAATAAATAGTTGCAAGATATTGTTTCTCTTCAGACTCACCAAGCTATCTAGGCCCGAAATGATTCTCTAAAAGTAGGGCTAATGCAGGTGAAGGATGTAGTGACAACCTTAAGGTGAGAAAAGGTAGCATTTTAGGAAAAATGTGAGGAAAGCCTTCTACAGGTTACTCAACTTCAACAAAATCTGTTGAATGAGAAGAATAATACCGTGGCTATACAAGCCCAACTTCAAGCTAAGCGACAAAGGGCAAAACAATTGACACTTGAGTTGGCTAATAGGCCAAAGAATGTAGGGGTGTTAAATCTGGTAAAGGAGCTTTATGAATCAATATGAAAAAGAATCTCGCAGGAGATTATTCAGCTCAAACCTTCTCTAACCTTTCTGCTAAATGCACAAAAATTATGTGAAAAGTTGGAGACTTCAGTAGAAGACACACTATCCACTGTCTCTAAGAGAGTGTTGGACTCCCAAACATTGTTCTAAACTATATATGATGCAACTAATGGAATGTTGTTAGCAGTAGGGATTAATGACAGAATGGTCACTACTAAATGAGTGAATGAGGTTCTCAATTGCAACTCCATAGCAATCAATTATAGAGAGCTTATAGATGTGATGAAAGAAGGAATCAACTAAATGAAACAACACATCAAAGATCTAGTGAAATTAGGTCTTCCTTCCCATTTTCTTGATAACAACATTGTGTTGATGATTGAAGAAATTAAACCTTTGTTGTTAGCCAAGCAAAATGATCAGATAGTTTTTCAAGATTTAAAGGATGATTCATCAGTACCTGAAGTAGAAGCCATTTTGATTCCTATTTCCTAGCTTGAATTTAAATTAAAGGCTATGAATTAATTTTTTGCAAAAAATTTCACATAAAGATATTATCAATCTTGATTTGGCCTTTCACGAATTGCAAAATAAGTAGGGATTATCTGATGATCAGTGGTTTACTTATCAGACAACCTTGTTGAAGTTGTGACTTTTATTATCACATTTTGATCATGTGGGAGTTGTGGATTCTTTTTGAGTAGGCTCAAAAGCCCTTGGGGTCACCAATAACTATAGAGTAAAAAATACCCTACATTTTATTTTGATTTTCAGTTGCGTGATCCAAAATTTTGTCCCTGCACACTTTGGTTTGAGACAGTGAAGTTTTGACTCAGAATGTAGGCTCAAATTTCTTTTTGCCTCAATTTTGTCTACATGTCAAAATCATGTGAAAGATGCTAAGTGTCATCAGTTGAGGCACATTTCATACTTTCTACAAGTTGGTTGGTGTTGACCAATTTTGCCCACAGGTGAAATCTCGGTCACCTTCTGCACTTGCTTTGCATGGCCAGTTGATTTCGAGTTACAAGGTCCACCTTCAGGGTTCAACAGCTCTATTTCAAAGAATTGGCTCATCGGCCTCATTCGTTGGCATTCATGGTAGCATAAGGTAGAGTCTTCAAACATTCACAAAAGGGGAGAGGAAAAGGCTGGGGCACTTAACACTAAGGCAAAAGGAGGGCAAACGTTTACAAAAATAATGTAGTCGGTGGCAAAATTGCCGCCCACAACACCGGTGAGTAAAAAGAGACCACAAACAGATGCAGTCAGTGCCAAAATTGCCGCTCACAACACAAGTAGAGGAAAAAGGCCATGAACTCAGTTGATGTCAGCAAAAATTTTGCACTCAATAGCCAAATCGACTGACATCGACAAAATTGTCGCATGCAGTCCATGACATTAGGTGGTAAAATTGCCACTCACAACATCAGGCAACAAAAAAGCCCTGTAGAACACAGAAAAAGGCCCACCCAGTGGGTAGAGGAGCAAACCAGCATGCAAAATGAGGTAGCAAGCATGGTCCCAGTAGACTTATGATGTCATCTACAGTGTTTTCCCTCTTCCCAATGAAGACTCAAGCTATAACTTGCAAGCAAAGGCCAATGAGACTCCTCTTGGCTCTTTCCATATAAATACGTAGACTTGGTCATTTTTTTAAAAAAGAATCTTCTCCAATTTTGTAAAGAGCACAGCTCTAAAAATTTTCCACTTGAATCAATAAAAGATAGTTTTTACCTCTATTTGGATGGATTGTGTAGATTATGCCTTGAATGTTGGTCTATGTCCAGTCATTGTCTCTTAATGTTCTCACAGGTTCAACACTAGCAAACCTGTGATCTACAAAGTGCCACTATCTGCCGCTGCCAGGAGTAGAGTTCTATTTTGGAGATATAAAATAGGTGAGGTCACTTACAGTGTGTATTTCTCAACACCTTGGTGAGTCCCTATTTCCTTTGTTTTCCATAAGAACCTCCCTTTCATTTCCAACGACCTAGTCTTTTCTGCCAAATCTGAGTGTATGCATGTTTTGTTTGATCTTGAGTGTGGAGGTGCGAAGGTCATTTCATTTTTGGTGTATCACCTCTTTAGAGTAGGCTATTTTTTTTCATACATTTCTTCCCCCTTTTCATCCCCCCTAGTATATCTATATATATATATATATATTTTTTCACTGCCTGAAACAAACAAGATACATCAGAGGGAACTAGCCCATACCTAGAGACTCTCCTCTCCTGCTTCACCATCCCACAGGTGAGAGAGGAGTTTCCATGTTGTGGGGAGAGGGCAGGAATCCATTTTCCTACCACCGAGTGCACTTTCTAGCGTCAACAGTTTTGGCACGCCTGGTGGGACAAGTTTTTAATGTAGTAAAGTTTCAGGATTGATGCTGGTCCTGTTACAGCAAATCAAGTTTCTTCAGCATCTGGCGACTCTGAGTAAATTCGCTGGTTAAGCAGCCTGGTGCCATAAAAAATCATCCATTTCTTGTATGCATACTTCTTTTGCACAAAATCATGGGTCTTATTTTCCTTCATGTGAGTGTGATCAGACTTTAGATATTTATGGAATCCCCTCAAGTAGCTCTCCTAGTTGCCCTGCAACTATAAAGGGCGTGAGGCTGGAATTTGAGAGACAGACCATGGAAATTGACAGGTTGGAAGAGCAGTACAAATATCAGTAGGAGCTAATGTATAAAGAGGAGTGCTTTTTTAGGCAAGCACATGCTTTGCAGTCCATGAAGGAGGAGGTAACAAAATGGAGAAATCCATCTATTCAAGGTAGTCAGCCTTGCATGCCCCCTCCTACCCTGAAGAAAACCCCCTCTTTTACACCAAATCCATTTTATCAAATTGCACTTGCTCACTCCAGCTCACCAAATATAGCTGCTCCCAATCTCGTGCACCTAGCTTTCTGACACCAAATGGCATCAGAGCAACCTCCCATGGAGATCAATCTTTTCAACTCCTTAGATCAGGAATCTTCCATTAAGAATAATACCACTAGCCAGCACATCCCTCTTCTAGAGGCTCCTCTAATGCACCAACAGTGTTTTCCTTGCACCCCTCAGCCTCCCCAAGTCCTTTAGCATAGTGTACAAATTCTGAGTTGGAGGAAGGAATGCAAAGGACCAGCTCAGGGCTTTGAAGAGGATCATGCTAGCCACCTCCAAGAAAGACTCTTCTAGGAAAACCTAGCCAGACAAATTGAAGACTTAGAGGCTAAGATGAAGCTACTCCTTGAAAGGGAGTTAATTTTTCTAGACCTTGTGGAAGAGCCTCAGGTCCTTGTGGAAAACAAAGTTACTGCTTGCTCGCAGGAGCAGAATTCAAATTCAGAGATCCTAAATTGGGGGAAGATAGTGGAATCATGGAGCAGCAAAGAAGAGAAAAAAGAAAAGCAAGGTTTTTCTTGAAACCTTGAAGAAGTTGAAGCTGCACCTACCTATGATGATGCTGGAGATCTCTAAGAAAAGCTTTTCCAAGAAGATCTGAGTAGGAGAAATGCAGAGTTGGAGTCTAAAGAGAAATTCCTCAGCCAATGTGTGGTGGACGGTTCAGACCAAATAGCATATTCCATGCCTGAACACACCCCACTTACACATTTCCAAAAGAGTTATCAGGCCATGCCTAATATTGATGAAGTACTAACCAAGTGGAGGGAGGAGAATCATTCGATTCTAGCTCAAGGGCTGCCCCCTCTCCCACATGTTTTCTCCACTTCATCCCTTCTCAAAGAAGAACCTATTTTGCAAGAGGTAGGTGAGGGGCAAAAAATCTGATCTGCAAGTCTTCAGGAGGTTGTTATGAGTGACAACGAAGAAGAAATCATCATTGATTCTCCTTGAAAAGACCTTATCAATAGTGGAGAAGATGCAGACCTTGCATATATGTGGATGTTCCAGCAATTTGAGGAGGAACAAATGCATAGTAATCTCTCTTCTCCTCTGTTTGATGAACTTCCTTGTTGTTTTGATGAGGATGACTACATTGAAGAACCTAAGTTAGAGGAGGATCAGGAGAATATTTTTGAAAATATAGAGAACCTGATCAGCAAAGAGGAAAAGGAGAAGTCTATCTTCATGGAGGAATGCCTTGAAGAACTGAGCTTTAAACAGGAAAGTGAAGTCTTGTGGGATGAGCAATCATATTGTGAGTCCTTTTTAGATGTCACCACATTCACCCTTCTTCAATAAGGCCAAGAGGAAGTAGAAGACAAGTCTGACAGAGCCTATAATGAGGCAAAAGGAAACAAATCAGACCATGATACATTGCAGAAGGAATGTACAGATCAAAAGGCTTACAGTGATGAACCAGCAACAATTCATTTCTTGGTGAAGAGCACCAATATCAAGGATCAGCATCCAATAGGCCTCCAGGGACAATCAGAATACGTATATATTGGAGGCATGTTCAATTTTGATCCCCTCAGTTTCTAGCCAACTCAAGTGATAGGCAGGAGGAGCAAGTCACCAAATCTCATTCTCTTCTAGCTACTTGCCTACCACGATAAGTCTTCTCACCAAGAAGGGGACTTAAGAAATTTTCATTTCGATCCAGGAGGGAGGCAAACATTCCTGGCTAGCTGTATTTAATAGTTTGCTTTCAGTTGTTTTTCTAGTTTTCCCTAAGTGCAGTTGCACAGGTAGTTGTTTTTAGCCTTGTGTGTTTCCCTTCATTTGGGGGTAAATTCTGTGTATTTGATTCTAGGATTATCAAAGCTATTGTGAACTCTCTTCAAAGACACCATCTGACTCCACACCCAATGGAATGTAAGGCAACTGGGTTCTAAGCATAGCAGGCACGCTTCCCCTATGAGTCGCTAATTTGTTGACCAATTTTGCCCACAGGTGAAATCTCGATCACCTTCTGCACTTGTTTTGCATGGCCAGTTAATTTTGGGTTTCAAGGTCCACCTTCAGGGTTCAACAGCTCTATTTCAAAGCATTGGCTCATTGGCCTCGTTCATTGGCATTCACGGTAGCATAAGATAGAGTCTTCAAACGTTCACAAAAGGGGAGAGGAAAAGGCTAAGGCACTTAACACTAAGGCAAAAGGAGGGCAGGCGTTTACAAAAACAATGTAGTCGATGGCAAAATTTCCACCCACAACATCGGTGGGTAAAAAAGAGACTAAAAACAGATGCAGTCAGTGGCAAAATTGCCACTCACAACACAAGCAGAGGAAAAAGGCCACAAACTTGACTGATGTTGGCAAAATTGCCACGCTCGGTAGTTTACTCAGCCGATGTCAGCAAAATTGCTGCACTCGGTAGCCAAATCAGTTGACATCATCAAAATTGCCACATGCAGTCCATGACATTGGGCAGTAAAATTGCCGCTCACAACATCAGGCGGCAAAAAAGCCTTACAAAACATAGAAAAAGGCCCACTTAGTAGGCAGAGGAGCAAACTAGCACACAAAATGAGGTAGTAAGCATGGTCCCAACAGACTTATGATGTCATCTACATTGTTTTCCCTCTTCCCAATGAAGACTCAAGCTGCAACTTGCAAGCAAAGGCCAATGAGACTCCTCTTGGCTCTTTCCATATAAATACGCAGACTTGGTCATTTTTTTAAAAAAGAATCTTCTCCAATTTTTTAAAGAGCACAGCTCTACAAATTTTCCACCTGAATCAATAAAAGATAGTTTTTACCTCTATTTGGATGGATTGTGTAGAGTATGCCTTGAATGTTGGTCTGTGTCCAGTCATTGTCTCTTAATGCTCTCACAGGTTCAACACCAGCAAACCTGTGATCTACAAAGCGCCACTGTCTGCTACTGCCAGGAGTAGAGTTTTGTTTTGGAGATATAGAACAGGTGAGGTCACTTATAGTGTGTATTTCTCAACACCTTGGTGAGTCCTTATTTCCTATGTTTTCCATAAGAACCTCCCCGTCATTTCCAGCGACCTGGTCTTTTTTGCCAAATCTGAGTGTATGCTTGTTTTGTTTGATCCTGAGTGTGGAGGTGTGAATGTCATTTCATTTTTGGTGTATCACCTCTTTAGATTAGGCTATTTGTTTTCATGCATTTCTTCCCCCTTTTCATCCCCCCTAGTATATCTATATATCTATATTTTTGCACTGCCTGAAACAAATAAGATACATCAGAGGGAACTAGCCCATACCTAGAGACTCTCCTCTCCTGCTTCGCCATCCCACAGGTAGAGAGGAGTTTCCATGTTGTGGGGAGAGGGCAAGAATCCATTTTCTTGCCACTGGGTGCACTTTCAAGTGTCAACAGTTGGCATGCACCATGTATCCCATAGTAATTTAGCGGAGCACAACAAGTGTTGGTATCCACATCTCATGTTTCTTATTACGTCTCAAAATCTTATTTTCAATATGCTTTTCTAAAAGAAACGAAATATGCCACATATCTTGAGTTGAAGAAAGTGGAAGCTGCCATGTGTCACCATCTGAATTATCTTCACTTTGTTTCATTGATAAGTAAAGATTGTGGAGGGTCCCAGGTCCTATTTCTAATGCAATTAGAAGCTGCCAAGTGTCACCATCTATGTAAATATTAAATAAGGATTGAATGTTTCTATAGTATAGACAGAGTGATGTAAAGACCACCAAGTGTCACCTTCCATAGGATTCCCAAATGGTAGCTAAAAGTAGTGGAGACTGCCACATGTCCCTTGATAAAGATGCACAAAAAGTGCCACCTATCCCTATTCCCTTTTTGAAGTTTCTTGGGCAAGAAGTGTTGTGGGTCCCATTTTCTATAATTTGTTAAAGTTTTGGAGAAGTGGATGGTGATAGATGTCATAGATGGAACACTCCTAAGTGAAGACATAGCAAAGAGTATAGGTTATGTGGAAAGTGTCGTGTGTCTTCAGGAAGTGTTACAGAACATGCCAAGTGTCATTTTCCGATGCCTCCTAAATAATAAGAGGGTTTTCAAGTAGAGAGAAGGAATCGTCCAAGTGTCCTCTCCAATTTGAAAGTGTGAAACATCTTAGGTATCTATTTCAGCCAATGAAATTGTAGGAAGATAGAATGTTTTAGATCTAAGAAATACCCTGTGTTAAACACTTCCAGTGTAGTTAGAGTTTAGTTAGGCTGTTAGATTAGGAATGTGCAGACAATCTAGAGCTAATCCAATGCTATAAATAGGGGTGCAAAGATCACCAAAAGCATCATTGTCAAGAATTTTTAGACTTTTTTTAGCTGTGATCAGGTATATCATTTGCCTTTGTTTTATTTTCTTGAGTTATAAAGTTTATGTAACTGTGCATGTTTTTGTGCCTTTTATGTGACTAGAGAATTAATAATAAAATTGAGATCTGTGCCTTTGTTGATACTTTTCTGTGTCACTATAAAATTAGTCTAAGTTGTGAGCCTCTATTTTTATTGTTTTCATCTTTTACATTGATCATGCCTTGTTCACTCTTTAATGTAATCAAATCTTACATATAGCTTCACTATGCTTAAGGGTCGAATTAAATTCAAGTGCATCACCATAGTTAGAGTTTCTTTAGTTGCACTTGTGTTTATATTTAATTCATGTCCCTTTTCCCATTATACCCTTGATATAAAGAAGAGCTAGCTTCTTTAAAATTTGGAGGTTGTTTTAGGTTGCAAGTCCCACATTCCTGAAACTTCCCATTGTTGGTGTTAGAAATAGCACAATTTTAATCATCAACATTAAATAAATCACAATCTTCTTGACTTTTTGATTATAAATTTGAGTCTCATATTTGAGAGAAACTACATAGGTCTTTGAGGTATAACTCTCCTTGTTTACCTTTTTCTCTTTTTTGAATCCAAGACCTATCTTATCATGTAGAGACCTATAATTATTCAAAATATCACCAAGGAATTTAGTGCTCTTTTTAAATTTTTGATGTGTCTTCAATTTGACTATTATTTGATCCAATTCTACCTTTAACAACTTCATTTATATTCCAAACTTGATGTATTCTTCCTCGTTGGTATTAATACTTGTAGTGACAATCTCAATCTAATTTTCTAACTTTTTTTTATCTTCTCATGTTCATTTGTGTTGTTACTTAGTCTCTCTTCAAATATATTGATTTGTTCCTCATAAATCTTAACCAATGATCTCAATTTTTTATTCTTCTTTATTTGAAACTTCAACTTCTATAGAGCACTCACTAATTCTACCTCAAGGTTCACTTTGAGCTCTCCTTCATCTCATTCTTCATCATCCATAAGAATTTTCCCTTTTGAATAACCCTGATTGTCTATTTTTATAGCCATGAATAAGTTTTCACTCTTATCATGATCATTACTATCATCATCACTATCAGATGTACTTGTGTCACTTACATTAGATGAGTTAGTATCTTTTTTAGTATAGAAACTTCTCTTGTTCTTGAATGACCCTTTCTTTCCTTCATACTTTCTAAAACCCTTTTTTATCTTGTAAGGATTATAGACCTTATAATCACCATGATGTTTATCATTTTTGTTAAAGGTACAATCCACTAAGAGGGGGGGTGAATCAGTGAGACTAGATATTTCAATTTCAATTCTAATCCCTTCAAACTATTAAACAATCAGAATATATCAACTTGATCAAGCAACATTAACAAGAGATCTCATTCATTAAATACATACATAAGATCAAACACATAACATTTATTTCACGTGGAAAACCCTAATAGATAATAAAACCCACTCTCAAGATTGTAACACATGGACTAATTTTCCTATAATAAATTACAAACAAGATACTGCTCAAGTCCTTTAGACCAAAATTTAATGAAACACCTATTTCACAATGAACAACTACCCTTAAGGAAGATCAAGTCCTTTAGACCCTCCTATAAAGTGAACACTTCCATCTTAGAACTAATGTATTCAACACCTAATGATGGATCTCTAATTTTCTAACCCTTTCAAAAACTCCCTCTCTATCTCATATAGGCCTCTCACATATGTATGCCAAAATCTCTCTCTTTATTCACTCAAATTATCCTCATATGCACCTCATACTTCTTTGTATATCCTCAAAATGAAAACTTGCAAGATCACTTTTCTATCATCATAAATATGACCTATAAGTCATATAATCAATCAAAAAACTACTATGCTCATCAATTCATCCAACAGGCACACTACCTATCATCTCTTCTTCACTTCAATGCATACTCCACACAAACAAGCCTTGCACAAGTCTAGAAACCATCTCATTTCATTTAATTATTTATAGATGATTTATGATTATCAATATATTTTTCAACCATTAGGCATGCCTTAACCCTTAAGGCATATTACATGGGTCATACTTAAGCACAACTCTCTTTTAAATAAGCCTAAGTCACCTTTTAGGTCCTCTGATGACCCATTCACCTCTTTGACACTTCTTCAAGAAAACTAGGAACAAAATAACACTTTCCAACTCATGGACCCATTCCACATGATCTATAGGTCCCATTTAAGTTCCAACATCCATCATATCACTCTTCTACTAACCCCCAATTATCTTAAACACTTTTATGTACATAAGGTCATTATGGACAAAAACATGGTCAACTTCTAACCATTTGTTCATATTGCATATGATTATTAAAACCTTAATAATACACATAGATGGTCCTCATAGAGTCTAAAAGATACTCCAATATCTAGTTTACCTTTAAACATCGAGATACGAATAAACACAACTCAAATACCCTTCTCGAGTTACTTGCAAAACAAGCATGAACACTTAATCAACTTGAAACCTCAATATATTTGAATGTACACACTTTTAGATCTTCAAATACATATTTATAGATACACATTGGAGTCCTCTACAAATTTTCTTTTTACACCATGAGCAAATTCAACATAGATCAAAAGATATAGTACAAAATCTAAGCACTATTTTTTCCTTCAAATTTTTGAATATTTAAATCCAAACAGTCACAGTTAAACCTCGAACACCATGCTATCATCTTATGTCCTTTACTTTTATATGAAATATTCATCATTGATCTGTTTCAAGTTTTAACTCATAGTACACCATTGCCCAAATGTTAAACTTCAAATAATTGACCTCATCTATTGTAATCTTATAATCTTGACCACATATGCTTCATCAATCTCCTTTATGTAGATTGATCTTTATCTATGTTAAAAATTGGACACCTTTAAATCATCTCACTTAATACACACCATTGATCTGTATATGTATGAACATCCACTCATCGTTATGTCTTAGAAAAAGCCTAATCACCTCTGCTCAACCTTATACTTTGACCAATTTTCCTCATCTCTCTATTTCTTGAAATTTTAGAACAAACATGCTCCATTGATCCTTTTATAAATATCTCACTATTTAAATTCATTAACCCACAAAAAAATCTATTCATTCGACTCAACACACACCATAGATCTTGATTTGTATGAATGCCCATGAGCCATTAGATCTCTATTTGGTCCTAGTCTTTACACTTCATAAAATAGACTAAGTATGGGGAGCAATGCTATCTATCTGGAAGGCCAAATTATCATAGTCATATATTTTACCTCTCTCATTCACATGTTCTCAAATTTGAACCATATAAACTATGCAAAAACTAAACAAACATATATGACCATTTCTTTCTAAAACATCAACACATATGAGATATATCATCACCAAATTGCTTACTTAACTCTTTCTTGTACTTTTAAAAATAACATATTTTATCTTGGATTAATTTTTTTCCAATGATATTTGGTGCAATGAAACATAAACTGTTAGATATACCTTTGCAAATTGACTATGTTGGAACCTAGTGTACTTTTGTTTGAGGGACCAACTTTTCACCTTAGTAACTTTGGTTGCACTTAATCACATGATCTAAAACTTGAACCATGTGATCTAATCGCATAGGATAATTCAGCCATATGTCTATCATATCCTCAAATTTTCATATATGTGAGATATTATGTTGTTAAAATGATTACTTGGCACCATTTTGAACATTAAAAAACTATCAAAATCCCTAGGATCCCAACATTGTACTTGCATATATTTTATCATGATTCATCACATGACCTAAAACATATCACAAATAAACTAGGCATAAATATTATCACAACTATATTACCAACTCCCATAACTCATCCACACGTGGAAATGGTGATGTCATCAAACTGCCTACTCAAATATTTTGCCACTAGATGCAAAATGTCTAGATGAAAATAATGATCAACCAGATGAAATCCACTAATGAACACAATAAATCAAAGCATAAAAAACCTATTATAGTACGCATTTCATATGATAAATACCTTAAACTCATCCCTAATCATATCTAAATATTCAAACTCTGAAGATCAACCAAATTTACTTCAAGTAAAGTATGATATGCATATTACACATTTTGTCATTGTCACTTAGGCTATCAAGGCACTTCATCCACTCACTTGGACACTTATATGGCATCACCATGACATCATTTACAACTCTCTAACAATATCCCCCTTTGTCATTGATGTCAACACACATCATACACCTCACCTTTCTTCTTTCTCTTCAATCACTCTCATAATAGGAACTTTCTCCCCCTTTGACACAATGACAAAGTGGGCACCAACTGATCCTAAGGACCTGAAAATACTACCAATAGGATAAGACCATATTGGAAAGATAGTAAAAAATCCCCTTAACTCGAGCATACCTTTTATTTCCTTAATAACTTTCTCTTACTTCATGCCAACTCTCTCTTCAACCAAGTACTACAACTAATTAAGAAAGAACATAAAAATATTCTAAAATCTGATGGAAATCACTAAGAATAATTTGAGAGGGACCCCCCCTAAAATCTCAGAGCCATTTCACTTCTTGAGCATCTTCATATCTTCACACACCATGAAGAACCACCACATAGGATTACTAGCCTTATTTCACAAACCACCTCAAAGACCACCAACAGAACTTCATGACACTCACCAAATAGAAAACATGCTCTAGAAAAATCCTTATTACTCACCTTGAAATACTCATGCCCTGTTCTTTTGGAGAAATTGAACAAAAAAACACTCTTCTTCTCACTAGGCCTATCTAGTCTCCTTGTAGCCTTACCTGAAACTTACAAAGCCCAAAAAATTTATTAGACACACCATCAATACCTAAAAATTCATATCTATATCACTCTCATATGCCTCCTCAATCACACCAATTTGTAAGAACTAGATCATCTTCTAAAATATACTTTCTTCACAAACCAACTTGTTAATTAAGCTGCCATCTTAACAAAACATGAATAACTTGAAAACCACAAACCTTAAAATATATATGAATCTTGATTAGACAACCTATTTATCCCATTCAACCTATTAATAATAATTATACCTCAATTCATAAGGTAGACCACTTTTTTACCATAGCCCAAAACCATAAAAACTCAAAACAAATAAGGTCAACAAACCTCCTTCTCATCAACGCACACATTTGAAACTTCTTGAACACTTGGAGACACCCATCACACACTTCTATACCAATATTTTATCTTCCACACCTTTGGGAAGCCATACATCCTATAACCCATTTTAGGCCTGCTTGTCCTTAAGCCAAAACTAAGAAAACTGAAAGTACTCAAAAATCTCCAATTTGACATCAACATACCTTAAAACTAAAATAAAACACCTAGATCACATCACAAAGAAGTGAAAAGACCTTTATGATCACCAAACTCTTCTTGTCATTTCATCAATCTCATTATGCTACTTGGAAACACCCATTCTGACCATGTACTATAGCTCCTTCACAAACCTCTAGAGAAAGATCATGAACTTATTGCTCCCTCTTAACCAATGACCTTCTAAGATAAACACAAGTATCTATATAGATTGGAATTATGATATTTATCAAAAAACTTGTTTTATCCATGATAAATATGTCTCCTAAGAAGCATAATCAGAGACACCCTACTTCATAATGTTCTCGAATAATGTGAAACTAGGAGTTTCCCACAACTCCTCATATTCCTTCTCCTCCTTGGTCATATGATGCTTATAGTTCTTCTTCTTAAGCTTAATAGAATTAACATTCTCATTCACTACAACATTATCTTATATTATTGGATTGACAATATATAGAGATAACATAGATTCATGACATACTTTTTCATTTATAGAATCTTTGTTCCAACATAGAACCTCATCACTATGCACTAACAATTGATTTTATTTTCATGAAACTTAATAAAAAATAGTAGGATGTTCATTGGGATCCATACTTACCTTAGAACTAGCCTCAACTAGTACCTTCATCTTCTATTTGAGCTTGGTCTCTTCATTCACAACATGAGCAGACTATGAGATCCCTTGACACTCTTCACCTTTTTTAGCATTTTCCACCATAGAAAATAGTTTACGTGGACTTTTAGTCTCATCATGATGCATACTTACCACCTTTTGCTTCCATGAGTTAACTTTCCTTCTTCCTTTCACTATAGGAGATAGATTAAACCTATTATGATTTGTAAGTCTTTGCTTGTAGAATCTAGCAGTGTGACCTCTTTGTTCATAGTTGTAACAAACCATTCTTCTTGAAGTGAACTAAACTTGCCCTACCTGATATGGACAAAATATTAAAAAGTGTCTTATGTCATAACAACTGAGACAAACTACTCCTTTTGAAGAAGACTCACCTTGCCTTACCTTATTTAGAAAATTCTTAGCAAAGTGTCCCTTATCAATAAAGTTGAAACACTCAACCTTGCTCACAGCTTTTGATTGATGACACCCATAATAATTCTAATAAAAATCATTTCTAGCAGGTCTCTTGCATTCTCTCACTCTATGCCCAAACTAATTATAAGTATAGTAGTAACCATTAAAATTTACATACCTCATAGCATATGGTTGTCTGATCTGATTTGTATTTATTCTCCCAATACCTACATTTCTTGTCTGATGATTTATCTTCAAAGTATGATTGTCCTTGTTCACAATATTATTAATTTTTTTTTGAGTTGAATTCCCTAGTTCTTCTTTGTATTTAATACTAGTTTTATCACTTTCATGCTTTTGATCATTTAGAATATTGTTTAGATCACTTGAGATCTTTTCAAATCTCACAAATGACTTGACCTTACTAGATGTCTTCTCTAACTCAGATTTTAATGACTCATTTTCAATTACATACCTTGAACATTCATCTTATTTAGATTTTAGGCTTGTAAACAGGATTTAAAATTGACAACTAAGATTCTTGACTATATATTCATGTTCCTTGGTGTCTTCATTCATTCTTGCCTCATACACACTAAATTACTCCTCATAGTCTTTGAGTTGAGACTTCATCTTCTTGTTAATCTTATTCTCAATCTTCAATTCTTCAAAAACATGAGTTAATGCAGTCTTATAGTCCACCTCATGTTCATCATCATCTAAATCACTCCAAGTAGACTCTTTTTTATTTAATCAGCCTCCTTCCTCAGCCATGAAGAGGGCTTAATATTCAATAGGATCATCATCTTCATGATCACACTTTGAGTCATTGTCTTCACTCCCATTTGATGATTTGTAGTTTTTATTGGTATAGATCTCTTCTTGTTCTTGAAGAACTTCTTCTTGTTATCATACTTTTTGAAACCCTTCTTCCTCTTATCATACTTGTATGTCTTCTTTTCTTCATCTTGGTCTTCATCATGATATTCATCATCATTCTTATTATGCTTATGAGGGCACTTGTTAACAAAATGTCTTACCTCTCCACAATTAAAGCATTTGAGGGGTAGTTTACCCTTATACTTGCCTGAAATTATTTTTAATTTCCTTGAAATCAAATCAATTAGTTCATCCTCATCTATATCATAAATGTCATCCCCCTTGGGTTTCTTACCTTGGAACTTATTTTTTGGATTCATTTTAGTCTTAAAATTTTCTTCCTTCTTTGGTGGTATATCATCATTTACTCTCTTCTCATAGGTAGTAACAGTGCCATGCAATTGATCCATCTTCACCTGAGTGAGATCATGACTTTCTTCTATAGCAGATAATTTTAGATCAAACTTGAGGGATAAAAACCTTAATACTTTTTGAAATAAATTATCCATTTCAAGGTTCTCTCCAAGACCTCAAATGATGTTCATAATCTCATCAACTCTCTGTAGGAAAGATGCCACAAAATTTTCTTCCTTCATCTTGAGACTTTCAAATTGCCTTCTATGAATCTATAACTTAGCAAGCTTGACTTTTGAATCCCCTTCATA
This sequence comes from Torreya grandis, assembly GCA_037957365.1. Classification (NCBI taxonomy): domain Eukaryota; kingdom Viridiplantae; phylum Streptophyta; class Pinopsida; order Cupressales; family Taxaceae; genus Torreya; species Torreya grandis. The sequence goes on from JARHVA010000078.1 coordinate 7,266,270, forward strand.
AATGATCTACATTTTGTCCCATATATCTTTATAATATTTACAATGGATTACCTTGGTGAACTCAATCTCTATAAGACCAAAATTTATGGCATTCATTGCCTTAGTAATATTCTCAAACAGCTTCTTGTCTACAACACTAGATGGAGGAGTAGGAGGAGAAACATAAAAATCCATAATATACTACCATACATCAAACCTTAGAGACATAATGTATGTCCTCATCCTTTAAATCCAAAAATCATAATTAGACCCATTGAACATTAGTGCTTACTTAGTATTGTCACCTCCTTGCATTTGTTGACTACCCATATTATACCTTACATCACCTTCAAGATGTCAAGCCTTTACCAAAGTATCTAATTTGATACTAGTTATTATATGTATAATATATTTATTGGGGGTGAATTATTGAGCCCAAATATTTTGATTTCAATTCCAATCCTTTCAAACTATTAAGCAATTATCATATATCAACTTGATCAAGCAACATTAACAAGAGAACTCATTCATTCAAAGCATACATAAGATAAAACACACAACACTTAGTTCATATGGGCAACCCTCATGGGTAATAAAATCCACTCTCAAGACTATAAAACATGGACTAATTGTCATATAGGAAATTACAAATAATATAATAGTCAAGTCTTTTAGACCACAATTTAGTGAAACACCTATTTCAAAAGGACCAACTGCCCTTAAGGAAGATCAAGTCCTTTATACCCTCCTATGAATTCAACACCTCCACCTTATAACTGATATATTCAACACCTGATGATGGATCTCTTATTTTCTAACCCCTGCATAAACTCCCTCTCTATCTCATATAGGCCTCTCACATAGGCATGCTACAATCTCTCTCCTTCACTCAAACTATCCTCATATGCACATCTAGACCTCTTATCATATAATCAAATTATAAACCTATAAGATCAATTTTTTATCATCATAATTATGGCCTATAATTCATACACTTAGTCAAAAAACTACTCTACTCATCAACTCATCCAACAAACACACTACCTATCCTCTCTTTTTCACTTCAATGCATACTCCACACAAACAAGCCTTGCACAAGTATAGAAACCATCTCATTTAGTTTAATTATTTATATATCCTTAATTATTATAAACATATTGGTTGGATATTATGCATGCATCAACTCTTAAAGCTTCTTACATGGGTCACACTTAAGCACAACTCTCTTTTAAATAAGCCTAAGTCACCTTTTACATCTTATGATGACCCATTCACCTCTTTGACACTTTTATGAGAAAAATAGGAACACAAGAAAACTTTCCAAATCATGGACCCATGTTAAATAATCTATGATAACCCTTTAAGTTCCAACATCCATCATATCACTCTTCTTTTAACCCTCAATTAGCTCAAACACTTCTTTATACACATAGTCATTAAGAATGAAAACACAATCAACTTATATCCCTTTGTTCATTATATATATTATTATTAAAACTTTAATAATTAACATAGATGGTCCTTATGGAGTCTAAAGCATACTCCAATATCTATTTCACCTTTAAACATTGAGATACCAACAAGCACAACTCAAATACCTTTCTTGACTTACTTTCAAAACATGCAAAAACACACAGTCAACTTTGAACCTCAATATATTTAATTATACATACTTTAATATCTTTGAATATATATTTCTAGATGTGCCTTTGGATTTTCTAAAAATTCTCCTTTTACACTATGAGCAAATTCTGCATAGATTGAAAGATATAGTGTAAACTCTAAGCACTAGTTTTTCCTTCATAAATTTGAATATTTAAATCCAAATGATCATAGTTAATCCTCCAACACCATGCTATCATCTCATATCCTTTATTATTAGATTAAATACACACCTTCAATATTATTTTACCTTTAAATCATATTATGCCACTACCCAAATGCTAAACTTCAAATAATTGACCTCATCTTGTGTAATCTTGCAGTCTTGACCATATATGCTCTGTCAATATCCTGTACGTAGCTTGACCTTTATCTATGTTAAACATTGAACACCTTGGAATAATATCACTAAATACACACCATTTGTATACATATGTAATAATATCCACTCACCATTAGATCTTAAAAGAAGCTTGATCTTTGCCTCTGCTCAACATTGTACTTCAAACACTTGTCCTCATCTCACTACTTCCTGACATTTTGGAACAAACATGCTCCATTGATCATTTTTTAAGGATATATATATTTAATTTTTTTTTAAAATGAATACTTTAACTCATTCAAATCAACATGTATCATAGATCTTGATCTATACAAATTCTTACAAGTTGTTAGATCTCTATTTAGTCCTGGTCTTTACCCTTCATAAAATAAACTAAGTATGAGGACCAACGTTATCAGCCTGGAAGGCCAACTTTTCATGGTCATATATTTTACCTCACTCACTTTCATGTTCTCAAAATTGAACCATATAGACTTGGAAAAATACTAAACAAATGCATATGACCATTTCCTCCTAAAACATCCGCACATACGAGATATGTCATCACCAAATTACTTAGTTCTTTCTTGTACTTAAAAAAATAATGTATATGAACTCAAATTAATTTCACATCATCTATCTTCAATGTGATGAAACATGGACTATTATATCTACCATTTCAAATTGACTAAGTGTTGGAACTTAGTGCACTTTTGTCTTAGGGACCAACTTTATACCTTATTAACTTTGATTGTGCTTAGTCATATGATCTAAAACTTGAAACATGTGATCTCCTCACATAAGATAATTCATCAATATTTTTATTATATCTTCAAACTTTCATACATTTGATTTATGACATCACCAAACTTGTTACTTGGATCTATTGTGAATATAAAAAAACTTGGCAAAATCCTTGAGAGCCCAACTTTGTACTTGCATATCTTTTATTATAATTTATCGCATCACCTAAAATTTAGTGCATATTAACTAAGCACAAATTTGATAAAAACCATATGACCAACTCCCCATAAATCATCCACATTTGGAAATGGTGATGTCAAAAAACTACTTACTCAAATTTTTTGCCACTAGACCTAAAATGTCTAGATGAAAACAATGATCAACTAGATGAAATCCAATCATGCACAAAATCACTAAAAGCATAGAAAACCTCTTATATTACCCATTAAACATGATAAATAATTTTAAAATAATCCCTATTCATCTCTAAATATTCAAACTTTAAAGATTAACCAAGCCTACTTCAAGTAAACTAGGATAAACATATTGTACACTTTGTCATTGTCACTTAGGCTATCAAGGCACTTCATCCATTCACTTGGAAGCTTATATGACATCACCATGAAATCATAGAAAAATATCTAACAATATTCTCCATCATTCTTATTCTTATCCTTATTAGGACATTTAGATGCAAAATGACTAATCTTACCATAGTTAAAGAACTTGAATGGAAACTTACCCTTATACTTACCTGATCCTTTCCTTAGGTTTTTTACAATCATGGATTCTATCTTATCATCATCAATGTATATTTCAACATCATCCTTATACTTTTTACCTTGTTATTTTTTCTCATCTTTTAATGTAGCTTCCTTCTTGGAATGTCTTCCATCACTTGTTCTCATTTCATAGGAAGTCAAGATGCCATGAAGCTCATCTATTTATATTATGTTAAGATCTTTGATCTCCTCTATAGTAAACACCCTTGAATTAAAATTAAATGTTATGGATCTCAATATATTTTGTACTAATATTGATTCTTCCAACTTCTCTCCTAGACCTCTGATGACATTTACCTCTTCATCTACTCTTAACAAATAAGATGCAATGTTTTCATCCTCCTTCATTCCCCAAAATTTCAAACTACCTTTGGTGGGTCTACAACTTTTCCAACTTGACTTTGGTGTCTCCTTAATAGATGGTCTAAAATTTTTCCCAAATCCCTTTGGTTGTATCAAAATTCATGACCTTTATGATTTTTGCCTCTGAAAGACCACACAAGATGGCATTCATTTCCTTAGAGTTGTTCTCACTTGCCTTCTTTCTCTTGCATCAGTTGGTGGTGTATAATGTATAGTGAATCCATCCATAATAAATTTCAATATGTCATATCCTAAATAAGTTAGATAGGTATTAATTATTATTCTTCAAAATGCATAGTTAATCCCACTGAATAGAGGAGCTTTATTGGTTGATAAACCTCCTTGTACTTGACTAGGCATGTTTGTGCTTATAAGATATCCTTTAAGTTATTAGGCATGATTCAAAGGAACAAGATCTGACATAAATAATTAGAAGAATGATCAATAAAAGTGGGGTGAATAATTATTTTAATAAATTTCTTTTAATTATACTCAATCATTCATGAACTGTGAAAACAACATAGTGATCAAGCAAAACATAAAGAGCCATTTAGATGAGCATGAGACAAGATAACACATATATGAGTAGGAAACCCTCAAGGGGAATAAAACCTAATATGATATATATAAATGGACTAAAATACTATAAAATTAAATACCAAATCATATTTATCACTAACTTGACTTGGATCACCAACCCCAATGAATTTAAACACCCACTTAACTAGGCTTTAATAAGCACCTACTTGCAAGGAAGCACCAACTCCCTAAGTGACTCAACACAAACAAAAACACATAATTAATTTTAATCACTAAAAATATTATTTTATAATTTTAATACCTCCTTATACTCTACCAATCAATATTTTATTCTTTTCTATTGCTTACATACAAATAGGCCTAAATTACCTTGTATATATACCATTCTCATAGTCACACACCATTTGGTCAGCCATACACCTTTAACCTATTATTTTAGAGATAAAATAGGTCTTAAAATACCTTATTAACATGATTTAAATTTAATTTTAACCCATTTTGGTTTGCATAATTCAATTAGGCCTCAATTCTTCTTTAGGTCTCATGGAGACCTAACTGCATTATGTTTATCTTCTTAACATCAAAGCTTGATCCTCTTGGGCCCATATGGACTTATATAACAATATAAAATAATTAAATAACTTATATAATGACCTATAATTACCTTATCCATTCTTTTTTAAACACGTATCCTTTTATCAAACTATGAAATCTCTTTTAGGACAAATTATTTTATTAGGCTTGTGTACCTCAAAAGTCTATCTTACAAGAATGAATCTTAAATACCATTAATATATTGAAATGTAAAAAATAAAACATGTATAAATATTATCCATGACCTCAGGTTCATCACCAAATTATTTTAACACTTTCACTCAGGAGATAAATTCTCAATAACATATCTACAACTCACTCACTCAGAACTGCCAATTTACCTCAACAACCAATCATGATGACTTAGACCTCCAACACTTGTGTATACACTTTTCATGAATATTTATGAATTTAAATTTTCTTATGATATATATAAACAATCCTTAGACATGAATATCATATTATATAATGGAAAATATTAGTCTTTCAGAATAATTTCTTGATCTTATATCACACGGTCTTATCTGAACTAGACATGTCATTTGTGATCAACTTTTATGGCATATTCACTAACCTCAAAAACTTATTCCAAGAATTAATATGACTTATAAGTCATAAATAAAATCTTCATTCACTTTTTTGAATCAATCTGATATTCTTAGATCCTTAAAGCCATATTCTCATCTCTGCCTAGGTTTTACACTATTTGTTCCATTAGGTCTATTTACAACTGGATAACTTGGATGAAAAAATTAGAACATTTAAATGATATAAAATATGCATAAATAATCATGGACATGAAAAATTATTCTCTATATGTTTATCACATCCATTTCCTTTTCTTGACCAACACAACTTTTGAGAGCTACAATAACTTCTTGACAAATAAGTTTGTATCTGTATATTTTCTCTTTCATCTGACTAACCACCACCACCTTGAGGTATATGGGAGAGTTTAATACATGATAAAATATATTTTATATTCATTTTAATCCATTTTGATCTGAGTTTAACAATATCTTTCACATCAGGTCTTTATTAGGGTTTTAGGGAGGTTTAACATAGGTTTTGGTGTTAACAATTATTCATAAAAGACTTCCCCTTAAATCCAAAAAAAATGCCTAGAGATATTATCTAGGGCCCTTCCCTATCTCTCCTTAAAATCTTAGGTTCCCATGCAGAGGTTACACATGCCAATGAATATCTAAATTACTTTTCAAGTCTTGATACCTCATTCTATAAACTCAAGAAGGCATTAAACATTGATTTATGCAATTTACTTCAATCGATGACCTCTAACTTTGTGAACATGCCTAAAAAAACTTATCTCATCTTTTTACATGCTCACATATGCATAATTTTATTGAAACATTATCTTCATACCTTTTTAAGATATGTAGGGTCTAAGAGAGGTGTAGGTGTAGGATTAGTCTAAAGGTCCTACCCCTATAGGCTCACCCTAAAACTCTCATGAATGATTTAATTTCTCACATACATGATAAAAAAATGCCAAAAAACCTTCACATACATGTGTTCATTCATTTGTATGCACATACCTCTTTATTTCATGACTATGGTTCCTATGCACTTTATCATCAATAACATGTACCTTCATGTAACCATAAAACATTAGTTGCCTTCAAATTCTATTTCTTGACTTAAAATTAAATCTTGACTTAAAATTATCCCTTTCCTCCAAATTCTCTTTCATGAAAACATCCTTCAATGACAATACTCTCTTAATTTACCTTGTCACATCACACACTGCCAACCTTTGACATCAACCTTCACAAGATGCACCTTTGACATCAATGACAATACTCAATAATATTTCCATTCATATATAAATCTTGGTCAATTTTTTTTACATTTGACATTACTAGTCTCTCTCAAACTTCAAGACACACTTAACAAACACATACACTTTATGGGACTTGTTAGAAGAGATGATACTACTCACATAATACATATAAGAGTAGAATAGAAGCAAGGGGAAGACATTCATCACTTAACATCTAAGTACACTACTTGACATACTTAGGCAAGAGTTGTAGAGATAAAATCAACTTCATAATATGTATTCAAATACAAATCAAGATGTCAAACTAGTAGGGCTTTGCAATACTAATTATGGATCTATTACAAAGCCAAATTAGCTTGCATATATAGAACATAGGAGAGGAAAGAGAAGAAATGAATATGAAGGTTCACAAGTCCAAGTGTCAAGACTTATAAATGAGTTAAAACATAAGAGAATGAAGTATAAAATAGGTCAAGAAGTTATTTTGGACAAGTGTCCATTTGAAGCATTACACCTTCCTTGAGGTTGGTATAGAGATCTTCATTGTCTTTATTTGAAACTGCCTTGATGATAAAGAGTTCACAAACTATCTTAAACTAGATTAAAATGCATTAAAACATATTATTTGACATGAGAAGATGGAAATAATATTAGTATAGGTTATTGCATGCTTCTCTGACTGATGATCTTCATCTTGACACTTGTGTTTAGTGTTTACAGTCATTCATTAGCCTTTTAGGCCTGGTTAATATACTTGTCACTGTGATGTCTTTAATTTTTCAAATGAGGTTCATTGAAAAGGTTTTAAACACTTGTTTAAGACTTAATTGTCCTTTATTCTATCAAATAGACCTCAAAAGACTCAGTATAACTCTTCTCATTATCACATTTAAGTAGTCACTCTCCTCTCACTATGTTATTCAAGACTACCTAGAATGAGAAGTCTAGTAGAGGTATGTTCATTCATCAAGGATTTGGGATATGAGTATAGGGAGTCATAAAAAATCCATACATACTATTTAAAATGACTTTAATTTACCAATTCCCTTATGTACCTATGAAACACATCAAAACTTCTAGAAAACCTATAATTAGGTCTATCTGTACAAGTGATAATACAGAAAAATTGGATGTCAAGGAGCCTAAATTATTTACAATCATGTCGAAATCACTTTATAGGCCATTTACCCACTTTTAGATACATCTCCATTCATATTTTCTCCATCAGGTTAATACAAAAGTTTTAGGAGGGTTTTAGATCATCTAGCTTCTTAGTAATAATTAATAAAATTTAAACACTTAACTTTCAAAAAACTTCCACTGATATCAAGTTAAATACCCCCCTCAACTATCCCTATATACTCTAGGCATCATGTGTATAAATCCAATTCCTAACACCATTTTTTTGAAATTATCAATCTTACTCGAAATTCATAAAAATACACAAATTAGGCTAAAATCACTTAAATGCACTAAATGGTTTGATCTTGTCTTATACAAATGATTTTTTAGGATAATGTATCCCTAAATGAGGAAATTAATTTTATGTTATTCCTAAATTTTCTCAAATCATTTTGATTTGAAATGATGAAAATGCATTTTAGTGCTATGGATCACTCTTTTCTTCTAATTTGGAAGCACATGACATGTGCATGTGTTATGTTGTGTTGTCAATGTCCTAAATGGGAAAACGGTCCATATGCAACTAACATCACCTTTTAATTCCTCTCTAGTCAAATTAAAACCCATTAATATGAATTTTTGACCAGTTTGATTAATGATGTGCACCATTTTCCAAATAATTACACTGTTTTTTATTAATCTTACTTAGGCAAATTTAAACCAAATCATGATCTTAAGAAAGAATTCAATGGAAGTTATTAAATATTTATTTATTGTAAATTGATTCCTATTAACTATATCATCAAATTACATGATCAATGGGGTGGCATCCATAAGCCATAAATGCAACAAATATCAGGATTATGGCTTCCCATGCTTGTTTAATGCCCCTTCCTCCCAAATATTTATGAGGATATTTATAGTTATTGTTTTATTATTTTTGGAATATTGGAGTTATATTCCTAAGTAATAAAGGTTTGTAATATGGGGAGAATTCTATTTTTATATAGTAAAATACAATTTTATGTTAATTTGATCAACTTAACTTATATAGGCAATAAAAGATAGAAAGATTAACTTAGTTGGTTTTATGCTAAAACTGATGATTCTAAACCTAGAATTGAAGGAAAAGGACTAAGAGAGTAATTGAATTATACATATAGTCTCTATTTTATAATTGGATAGGAGCACCAAAAATAAAACACCCTAGTGTCTGGTGTTATAGTCCTTTCCTGGTGTTGTTGTCTTAAGGCTAAAAGCTTTCTAGGTTTTGTTCATATACTTAGTATGACATTGCATTCCAAAGTTTAGGTCTTATAAGTCACTAGATCTTGTTGTAGGTTTGTTTCAATCTTCAGTACTTATATTAGTCTACACACATGGAAAAAATAAATAAAATCAAAGAAAAAGGGGGAAAATTGGATTGTGGGAAGAATGATCACACAATCAACAACCCGTATTATTCTGATTGCTTCTTACATTAACCCTCAAACTAGGTTCTTAGATATAATGTAGTCCTCCCATAGGAAACATGCATAATCAATGCACATGATTGATTCAATAATTAATTTCATCTAGGCCCTTCCTTGATCAAGCATGCAAATCTTTGTGTGATACATAAAAGTTGAGCTATATTATTGATTGATTTTATTATGTTTAATGTGTCAAAATAGTAAGTGCTAAATATAAAATTCCTTGTGTAGTCCTTTATATAAGAGACTCATTAATTCAAATTTGAGATATTTATTTGCATTTGGTTTAAATTTTAAAACTTAAGAACAAAGTAAATAAAAGGGGTAAGACTCATCTTATGAAAGAAACTAACTATTAGAACCAAAATTGTGCTTGGATAATAGCATCAAAAATTGGACACCTTGGGTTTTAGCATTGTAGTCCTATTTGGGCACTATTATCTAGGGGGTGTGAGACCTAGGGGGATGGGTTTGGGTCTAAAAGAGGTTCCTAAGCCTAAAATGGTTAAGTATAGAAAGCTATGAATGATTGGGAATAAGAAAAGAGATGTCTAGGGAATGTAGTAAGGCCAAAATAAGTCAAATAAAAGGACCTGGCTAAATGTGAATAAAAACTCATATTCTCTAGTTAAAGTTTCTTATGAAAGGACTATGAAAAGATATAATATGTGTGTTTTCTTGAATAATTTAGGGTGCATACATTTTCCCCCTTTTTAAAATGAAATGAATTACTAGAGTAAAAGAAAGAAAGAAGATGCATACCTAAACTTACCTATGTGAAGATAAGTGTTCTACAAAGGATCTAACTTCCTGACTAGGGAAGTGGATGAAGAACTAGAATAATGTTTGCAAATATAAGGAATCCCTATAATAGATGCCCCCTGTACTAGATCTAAATAATGCCTAGAGAAAGAAGGAATATTTATAATAGATGCCCCATGTATTGAATCTAAATAGTGCTTGGAGAAAAAAGGAATCCCTATAATAGATTCCCCATGTACTAAATCTGAATAATTTGAACTATATTTGAAAAGTGATCAAAGGTCCAAAACCAATGTCTATCCTCTATCCTACACAAACTCCTAGGTCTGAGTCTTCATAATACTATGGACCAATTACTATAGATGATTATATGGTCCAACCTGGTGATAACCTAAGTAATGCCCAGGTGTAAATCAAAAATGTTGGTAAAATGTATAAAATGAAGATGGTATGTCCTACCATACTATTCTATATAATCTTAGAAGATGGAGGATATGAAAATCTATGTCATGCCCCCAAATTTAATATGTAACTGATGCATCTAGAAAATCTAAAAATCTATATAACCACATGTGATATGATTTATCATGTCATGTCCCATGTGCAAAACTAACGATTAAAAATAATGTGCTATGCACTATGCCTATAATCTACTATCTAGTTCATAACTATGTCATGTTGTATGAATCTATATGCATGATATGTCTAGTAATGTACATGCCCCCAAATCAGGTATTTAGATAGTTTGTATATCTATAAATTGAAGGTATATCCCTCAAAATATCTTGAGTAATGCTAAGTGACGCAATGTAATCTAAATCACTATATAATCTTGACCAAACTATACTGATTGATGTTAAGAGACCCATATAACCTAAACCAACGTATAATCTTGATCAATTTAAGTTGAGTAATGCTAAGTGGCCCATATAGTCTGAACCACTATATAATCTTGATTGATTTGATTTGAGTAATGCTAAGTGACCCATATAATTTGAACTATTGTATAATCTTGACTAATTTGAGCTGAGAATAACTAATAATATAAATATTGAAGGTGTAAAACCCATGCTAAGTGACTTATGTATTTTGAATCACTATATGTTTTGATTGATCTAAGTTGAATCTAATAATTTGACCACTAGAGGTGTGAGAACCATGGTGTGTCCATCTATGAGAGTGGATAGGTGTGTTGGATAAATGTATGAATATGAATAGTAGGAATGATGCCCACCTTTCAGGAAAAGGGACAAAATCTATGATAGAGGAGGTTGAGCCAAAAGTGATGACTAGTGGTAGAATGTATAGGAACTTGGCTGGTATGTATTGAAAAGATTGAAAGTCTATTATTGAATTGGTAAGATTGAATTACTGGGAGTGAAAGGTATTTTTGATTGTTTAAGATCAAAGCTTGTATCTAGGTATAGTAGAGATATATAAAAATTCATACCATGGTAGGCAAATGAGGTAGTAATTGATTGAATAGACTAGGTTGTTTGATTATTTTGAATGACTATTTGATTAGTGAGGACCAAGTTATATGAAAGTTAAAAGAAGTGTTTAATTGGTGAGGACCAATTTGTGCATCTGTATATAGGATAGGTGTAGAGATGTGTGTGTCATTTTATTCAAATTATGTATTAATATAGTAAAGGTTATGTGATGTCAAAGGTATCATTGCCATGATTCCAAAGAATAAAATGGTTTATAAAACGGAGCTACAGAGCTCAAGTATGGGCAACATAGTATTTTTATTTGAATGAGAAAGTGGTTTGATATAGGAAACTTTGAATGAATCAATTTGACTAAATCTTGATTCATTTTTGCATTGACTAGTTTAACAATTGGAGCTCTAGAGTGGAAGACATGCCAAGGAGATAAACACCTGTTGTAACCTAGTTTGAGTAGTTGGCAACTTAGATAAAGGCTGGTGGAGAGATTACCCTAGTAAGTAGCTAAACACATGTTTTAGGCTTGTTTGGGAACCTATTTTTCATGATTTTGAGCTATTGTTAAGCATTTTAGGAAATTTTCACTAGGTTTAGCACTCATGTCCTACATCCAGCATTGTTATCCAAGATCTAACATTGTTGTCTAGGTTTTAATGCTCCTATCCAACACTACTATCTTATACCCAATGTTTTTTTGGAAGTTGGATTTTTGGGGTGAAAGCTTGGTTTAGATGTTTTACTTTTATTTGATAATTTGTTTTGGCATGGTGAATTAATGTAGTTCTTATTTGTGAGGGTTTGTGACTTCTAATCTATTGTTTTTAGCTTGGATTTTTAGTTGGATTGGTTGGTTGATACATGTTGTGTTCTATTTTTATTGATGAGAGAGTTATTTAGAGGCCTAATGGAGACTTTGAGGTTGTTGCCTTTATCAACTGATGAGTGTGTTGTTATGGATAAGGCTAGGCTGAGTCACATATGTGATCTTTATACAATGCAATGGTATAGATATTTGATCACCACCTTATGTGAGAGGTGGAATGATGATACATCTACATTCTATATTCCTACAAGGGATATTATTATGACCTTAGAATACATGTGTTAGATTCTACATTTGTCAATCAATAGGCAATGCGTGTCTTTGTAGGATGGTATGGGTGTAGATACCATTGATCATGCATCTAGATACTTTGTAGAGGTGTCCATATGAATATATTAGAGAGGTAATGACAATGATATATTATTTTTAGTTATTGTGTAGTCAATTTTTTCATGTCCACAAAAGTGGTTGGTTATATTATTAGGTTCACTTATTGTTGTGGATGGCATTAGAGTATTTATGTCTTATAGGATGCATAGTGTTTTGGAGCATTGAGATGTATAGTACTAAGTTTTCATGGGGGAAGACTATGCTTGCCCATTTATATAGAGACTTATATATATTCATGTAGGATTTATTTAGTGGTGGTGTGGGTGTAACCACCTTATTACATTATTAGGCTTATGAGCACATAGCATTTATGCAGTTGATTGGATTATCGAGGTTGACTTGGGTATATCCATAGCCATTTTTTAAGTGATGGATGAGTGATTTGGCTATCTGATCTCCTAGGATAGACCATTGTAGTATATTTATAGATAGATTAGTGGTTGACGATATTAGATGGAGTCCCTATAGAGGATTTCTTAGATGGCTAGAGGATGGAGAGCAACTGCAATACATGAGAGTGAGTTATTAGTTATATGATCATTAGTTGGGAGTTTATGATCACTTTAAATATAAGCATGTGACTAGTTATTTTGGAGTTTGATAGGATGTTCTTCATATAGTGTGGGTGTGGATGAGGAGGCATAGGTACCAACGAGAGTAGGGGCTCATGGGAGACCTATTAAGGCTGAGTTGGCACCATTACCTATGGATGCATCAGATGTGGTGATATATATTCCTGATGTAGATGACATGGGATGTACTAAGGGATATAATTCATGGTGGAATAGGCATCAATGGGATCTATTATATCTTGTAGATAGAGTGGGTGTTCCTATATATGAGGATATTGAGCCGATCTAGATGATGGGAGGTAATCAGTGATTGGAGTTTCTATTATATCTATGTATGGGATTTAGTTTGGATTTGAAAATATGTATCTAATTTAATGTGTTACTTCTTATATGTGTAAGTGGGGTGAGAGGTGTATAGGGTTAGGCACCTGCTTAGGTTAGTGGTAGGGATGATGTGTTTTGGGAGACCATCATTGAGTTTACACTACATGAGCTTGCATGGGATGTTCTTGATGATGTTGTGAAGGAGGGTTTAATAAAGAGTGACCATTATAGCTGGTGTCTATGATCATTTTTTTGACCAGGTTATTATAGCTACAACTACATATGTTACGGTAATGAGAGAGAGAGAGAGAGATGAGTGAAGGGCTGAGTGAGATAGGCATAGGATGCCTCCTCTTGATCCTAGATTGGTGAGTTTAAAGATTATGAATGATTATATATATTTTTAGTGGTGATATGTAGAATTGTGTGAGGAATATGGTCATTTTTTAGAGTGATATAATCAATGCAAGAGGCATTTAGGAGTTTGAGGAGACACAGGGTCATCAAGTACTAGATAGGATTATGGAACTAGTACTAGAGGATAGAGTGAGACTAAGAGTGAGGGCATAACCCCTATTTATGATTGACTATATTTTAATATGTTATACACTTGAAAACCTAGTTATATATATGGATGTTGGTTTGATTTTGAACTTACGTGTATTTGTGTTATGGATTTTGTAGTATACTAGTATTTAATATTTTGATTTTGAAATAGTTGTTTTGATGTTGATGTTGAATTTTCATATGCTTGGAAAATGGTACATGGGATATTTGACATGATTATTTTGATATGTTTGGAAAGATAGAATTTGGGATGTAATTAGATTGTTCATGATATGCTTGGATGCATTATTTAGGTTTGATTTTTGATTATATGTGAGAAAAAAATTGTTGGTTTTGGTAATTAGTAAAACTATTTAGAGAAGTTGATTTCAGATTGGTAGAAGGGTTTGGATAAGTTTGATTTGGTAATATCTGGATTGGGTAGTCTATTTTTGTTTAGGGATGGTTATCTAGAATCAGGAATGTTAGTTGTTAGTAGGTGGGGATGTAATATAGCATAATGTGTGTATTACTTCCCCAAGAGTGGCTCAAGAATACAAAGGTTAGTTAGACCTTTGGCTCCATTATTGCCATTCTAAGTGAAGCTATGAACTGATGCTGAAATGAATGTATATTGTATCACACTATGCTATATCAATATTTGAACCCTGTTAGCTATGTGAATAAGTGCCCATACTGCTTATGCTATGTAGGAATGTGCTCTATAGTTGATATTGTTTTCTATGAATAAGACTCATCTGTCTATAACTGAATACCATGTGGCCTCTACTATGATGTATATGAATGTGCAATATGTTAAGATGGTGATGAAACCTATGTTGAGGTCTCATTTAATCTTAATCATAATGGATTGTTACATGAGATAAGACCCTAAAAACTTGATTGTAATATCTCTCTAAAGTATTACTATATAATGTGGGTTTAACTAGTCTTAATCTTAATAGATTACTACATGAGACAGGACCCTAAAAACATAGTTCTAATGAATATCTCCCTATAATAGTACTTTGTTATGATGAATATGACTCTATTGGATATGTATATGGAACTATACTATATATACCATAGACTAAACTGCTATAGGTGGGTTGCTTGTGTTGTACTAGTTTTTAAACTTTTTGAATAGTCATAATAGTAGATCTTCTATGAGATTCTATCCTAAAACCTACCTTGTGCTCATGATGAGTGATCAATGATTCCTGTAAAATAATTTCTTGGGATGACTCAGTCATGGATGAATGAGGTCTATGATTCCATAATGGAGGAGATCTCTCTACCCCTTATGTGAATGTTATAATACCATCATCAACACATCTATAAATGCAATCTTAGAGTCCAAAATAGTTATCATCATTATGTCAATGGATACAATGAGAATTACAAAAGGGATGATGTAGCTATCTATGTAAGAGATGCATATCTCATCGATGAATAAAATGTAATGTGATTAACCTCCTATTTAGTAGTGTTGATAAAATGATAGATGGGTTATCCTGCTCTAAATCAAATTATAGTGGTGTTTTTTGGTAGTTCTCTATAGTCCATACTATAGGTTGTGTTTTAAAAACTTGTACTTTATTCTTGATTGGTTACTTTTCTGGTTGTGGTCTCCTATCTTGTCTAGGACATGGTAGATGTTGAGTAGTAGGAGTTATATCTGAAGATGCTACTATGAAATCTAGAGTGATTTGATTAGCTAAATCTACCTCAATTAATCCCAATTTATTTTCCAAAACTAGAGCTGTGTAACACAAATGTCTAAAATAAGGCTCTACCTGATATAATAGATCCTCAAAGAGAGGTTGGCAAAGGTGTTTGATGAAGATATGTTGAATCTCTAGATCTTTTGGTTTATATATTAGTCTTAACAAATGAGCCTTGAATCATAAGACATATTGATTGGATTTAATAATTCTAATGTAGTATGGTAAGTTTCTCATATGTAACCTAAGGGCCCATGTTTATGATGTTGTTTTTGAGAAATGCTTCTTCTAAGTCATCATATGTGTGCAATAAACCCATAGGGAGTAGATGAAAGAACCAATTTTGTGTTTCCCTCACTAATGTCTATTGAAACAACTTGAGTAGAGTAAAATGGATTTCATGAGGTGGAAAATCCTTTTGAAAGGCCTAAATATGTTTGAATGGATCTCTACTTTCATCAAAGTGAGGTGATGATGGTGTCTGGAAATGCTTAGGTAATGCAACTTTTATGAATGTCTTTGGATTAGGGTTACATGTACATCATTGGAACCCATCCAAGATTTATAAGATTTATTTTATGAAGTAAGGAGATGTGCTTTTTGTTTTTGTTCACCAACTATATGCATCAAAGAGATGATCTCCTGGGATGGTACATTAGTATCTTGAAGTGGTTCATTTAATCATTAAATTTGATTGTTAATTTCAACCATGAGAATGCTACATTTAGCAAGTGGATCATAAAGAGGGGGTGTGCTCACTTGAACCTTTGGAGTAATGTTAACTTGGACCTTACTAGAGGGATGTGGACTACCATTCTCTTTAGGTGAGGAGTGAGAAGTAGTTTCTACTATAGTGAAGGGTGGATTGGGATATTCATTGGTATCTTTATGTTTTAGAGAATCACATTATAATTTAGTAGAAGATGTGTTATTATAATTAAAATGTGCATCATTTGACATATAATCATTAATAGAAGTAGAAACATCATTTGGAATTGCATTAAGTTTGAGAGGAGTGAGAGAAGGGTTAAAAGCATGAGATGCATTTTCTTCTTCACTATATGCATAGTAGTCATCATTATTCCATGCATTATCATAATCTATATTTTGTACATTTAAAATAGAAGAATTTGAAGTATCATTTTCATATAAACTTTCATTCTCATATTCATTTTCATGTTCACTATCGTATTTAGCATCACTTCTATCATTACTAGGGAGAGGTGTAAGAGAAACAGTTACTTTATTTCTAATATGCAATAAGTTATCATTGGAATTAGGAATATAATGTGTATCTATGTTATCCATGGATGGAGTATATTTATTTTATTCATTTTCAAAATGATCAGTGAGAGTAAAAGAGTTATCATTTGAACATTCTTTTGAAAGAGTAGAGTTAAGAACACATATTGCATCATTTGAACTGTGCTTTGGTAATTTGATTCTATTAAATCTATATTGTTGTATTTTGAACATATTAGTAGCAAAAGGTAGAGAGATATTAGGTTCACGTGGAAGCAAATCATCACCAATAAGAGGATCACTTGGAAGTGCATGATTAATTTGTGCATTTTGTACATTGTGCCTAGGAAAATTAGGTGAGAAGTATCTTTCACATTTATCAAAATTATTTTAATTAGAAGAAGGAATAAAAGAGATGGATTTAAGAGAAAAATATTCATCTATTTTTTATTCAACCTCATCATTACGTACATCATCATATCCTTCATTACAATAATAGTCTTTATCTTTAGTATAAATGATATCATTTTCTATAGTTTTAGCTAATGTGTAATTTTGTAAATTTGTCCAATCATTGTCATAATTGTAAAAAAAATTGAGAAATTTATCTAAGGGATGACAAGAAGGAATTGTCTTTGTGGCAATTTTATCAACAAAGAGAATTTTGAAAAGTACTATGAAGCAAATAAATGCACAAAGAACTACTAATATTGAATTTTTAAAATTAATTTTGATATCCCAAACAATTTCCAATAAATTCAAATTATTTTTCTAAAAATTGTAAGGGAGGGAAATTTGAGGTTTTAGGACCTATTTTGAAAGTCTAGGGTTTTATAATTTTTTCAAAATTAGTGCAATAATTTTAAAAATTTAGACAAAATTTTTAGAATTTTGCCTAAAAAATTTAGGAAAATTTATAAAATATTTCTAAAATTAGCAATATATTTTTCCTAGTGTGTTGAATGTGTTTGTATGCAAAAAGGACCTAATATGTGTAAACTAGGGTTTGAAAAAAATATATGATATTTTTGAAATGAATTGATAGATTTATGATTTTTAAATTTATTAAAAATTAGGAAATTATGGTAAAAAATCATAAATAATTATCCCTAGGGGTTCTAGGGTTTTGTCTGAAAGTTTGAAGTAAGTCAGGTTCACCAAATATTTTATTATTTTTATAATATTGGATTTATATTCCTAAGTAATAAAGGTCTAGAATATGGGGAGAATTCTAGTTTTATTTATTAAAATACAATTTTATGCTAATTTGATCAACTTAAGTTACATAGGAAAGAGAAGACAAAGAAATATTAACTTAGCTAGTTTTATGCCGAAATTGATGATTCTGAACCTAGAATTAGAGGAGCAAGACTGGGATAGTGTCTAAATTCTAGATTTGGTCTCTATTTTTTGATTGGATAGGAGTTAAAAAAATAAGACACCCTGGTGTTTGATTTTATATTCATTTCTTGATGATGTTATCTTGAGGCTAAAATCTTTTTGGGTTTTGTTCATCTGCTTAGTATGACCCTGTGTACCAAATTTTAGGTCCTAAAAGTCACTAGATCTTGTTGTAGGTTTGTTTCAATATTTAGTACCTATATTAATTTTCACACATGGAAATAACAAATAGAATTAAAGAAAAATATGGAAGAATTAGGTTGTGAGAAGAATGATCGCACAATCAAGAACCATTGTTGTTCTGATTGTTGCCTACATTAACCCTCAAGCTAGGGTCTAAGATCCAAAGTAGTTCTCCTTTAGGGAATGTGCATAATCAACACAAATGATTGATGTCAGAAATAATTTCATCTAGGCCCTTCCTTAATCAAGCATTCAAATGTATGTGTGATGCAGAGAAGTTGAGCTATACTATTGATTGATTTTATTATGTCTAATGTGCCAAAATAGTAAGTGATAGATATAAAATGCCTTATGTAATCCTCTATATATGAGACTCATTATTTTTAATTTGAGAGATTTATTTGAATTTATATGAAATTGGAAAACTTAGGAATGAAGCAAAGAAAAGGGTTAAGACTCATCCTATGGAATAAACTGGTCGTTAGAACCAAAATTGTGCTTGGACAACAATGTCAAAAACTGGACACCCTGGATTTCAATGCTATAGTCCTATTCAAGAACTATTTTCTAGGGGTTGTGGGACTTAGGTGGATGGATCTATGTCTAAAATAGGTGCATGGGCCTGAAAGGGTTAAGTTTAGAAAGCTATTGATAATTGGGAATAACCAAAGAGATGTCTAGGGAATGTAGTAAGACCAAAACAAGTCAGATAAAAATACTTAACTAAATGTGAATAAAAACTCATATTCTCTATTCAAAGTCTCCTATGAAAGGACTATGAAAATACAAAATATGTGTGTTTTCTTGACTAATTTAGGGTGTATATAAATATTATTTTCATAATTAGATTAATTCATGGCCATAAATTTTGATCTTAATATGGATGGTCATGGTTAATCCCGATCAATTTGGAAACTATATAAATAGGAGGACAAAGACCACTTTGATTAAGCTTAATGTGTGTAACCTTATAATGTAGGATTCTCTCTACAAGCCATTTGACTATAGTTTGATAATGCTTTATTTTCAATAGGATAACTTCATTGATAGGCATAACCTTGCTTTCATATCATGAGCCTAGTTTTTAGTTGGTGTTCTTGAGATGGTAGGGGAGCTTACCTTATACCAATATTGAAAACTTGAGCTTAAAATCAAGGGTAAAAACATGTTTTGAGATTCATATATATGATAGGAAACTTTTTGTAAGGTAACTTATGTTTGCATTCTTTCATTTGCTCTTAATTGTCATTTGCATACCCCACTAAATAGGTTGGCATAGATTGTTAGCGCTTTATGAATTTCTTGTCTTTTTCATGACTAATTCTTGATCTAACCATATTTTAAATCCATCTAACATCTTGGCACACTCAGTGGGATAATTCATTCCTCTCAAGCAAGGAATACATTTTGGTAATCTTAGATTTCTTTAAAAGTCATTAAAAATCCTTTAACATCAATTTTTAGCTATATTTTCCTATGTTTTTGACATATTTTGTTGATACATAGGTCACACAATGACCGATGTTGGTTTTGGGCGACTGACATTAGTTAGGTTGCAAGGAAAATAGTCTAAAATTTTCCATTTTAGATATTTTCTCAAAGTTGTAGTTGTCAATTTGAGTTTTTAAGTCTCTATTCTAAACATTATTTCTTGATCCAAAAATTTATTTTGAATATTTTATCCTAACATTGTGATAATAATCATTTTTTGTTAGAATAATTTTTGCCTAAGGGTTAATAGGTGATATTTATTGGTCATTTTAGATTGACAATAATTCTTTATGACTGACATTGGTCTTGATGCAATCAGAGTCAATAACTATTGATCAATGTGTTGGATAATTTTCAGTTATGTCATGGAAGTGTCCATGTGATGTGTACAAGGTTTCTTGTGTGCCCAAGGGTAAAATTGAGTCAATGACAAAGTGTGCAATATGTGTACCTTAGGGTGTTTGGAGTGTGCCTTCTTGTGGCTCAGTTTTGGCATGCTTATGGATGTTTAGGGATGAATCTAAGGTATTAAGCATGTCTTAGGGGTCCTATCAGAGTTATTTCATGATTTTTATTATAGTGTGCATGGGTGTAATTCATGTGGTGCTTTATTTTGTTCATCTCGGCATAAGTGGTCTTGTGATAGAAAAATCTAAGTGGGCATATTAGTGACATCAGTATTGGCACATGTAGATGAGTCAGAGAAAGTTGGTATTATGGGTGTGTTCACACTTGTACGTAGTTTATATTTTCTAGGTTTCATATCTAAAGGATGTGTGATTAAAAATATATGGTAGTGAAAATTTGGTCTCTCAAATAGATTTTGTTGTTTTTATACTTAGCCAAATTTCCATGATCTAGTGAACCAATCAATAGTGTTTTGATCATATCTTTTGATGAAGGTTGAATTTTAAGGTGAAGTAAAAATAAAATTTGTCTAA